>CM073124.1:36707338-37907338 GCA_037039145.1 Fundulus diaphanus
AAAACCCTATTTAGCATCATACTCTTTGCCCCCTAACTTCGTCTCTCCCCTGCCAGCATCATGTCTGGTCAAGGCGCAGCATGCGGCCGCCTGCAGGCATCAGGCTGACCTTTTCTGCACCGAGCAGCTCCAACCAGACCTCTCAGACTGGCATCAACCGCCTGGGGTGTCGGTGCTCAGAGATGTCCCTGGAGCCAGACATTACACCATGACAAAATAAACATGATGCTAACCCTGCCTCCTTTGTACTCCTGTTAAGCGCAAGGCAAACAAATATGCCGTTTGTTTTCAGAGCTTAAAGACTTTGTCAAACTAATCTGAGGATTCCTCACAAGCTCCCGAGAAAACAGACGGCAGCTCTTTTAAAAGAGCACTTTTTTGCACATTTTTTGAGCAGAAGATTGGATTCCCTAATTGATGTCAGTCTGGTTTTAGAGAAAGTAGCGAGTATATGGAGGAAAAACGAGTCAGAAGACTCTGACTGAACTATCTGCTGAAGGTCAGCCAGTCTAAGCGAGCTAAAGCAAGAGTCCCATGAGGAGGCAAAGTTTTGATCTGATGTGTGGGATGTGGGCTTGATATAGATCCTCGTGAGTCCTGGCAGCTCTGACACTGAGACGCTGCCTACATCTTGACTTTTAAATGAAGGCTTCTTGGATGCAAAACAGAAAATAAGACGATTGACGGCAACAATAAAAAGAAAAGGCAGCTAGCCAGTTTTTGGCATAAGCCTAGGGTGCCAATGGCTAAAGAGTATTACCGTGGAAGATGATGTCAGAAGGCGTGGTTTTTGCTGCAGCTGAATCGTGTCAGTAAGGCCCAGCAGGGATATGAGTCTGACACTAAAAGGACTTCAAGTGTGTTATTGCTCTTGTTATTCAACACCTGCTCTCAAAAGTGAAAGAGGCCTGAGGAAAAAGAAACAACTGTGGAAGTGCTCATGGCTGGACAACAGATTATCCTAAATTTGTGACACCACTTGTTACCTGTCATTGGTCAATTTTGGTGATGAGGGCGCTAAATTAGCATCTGTCAAACTGTGCAGGACCATAAAATCTTCCACTAGTCCTTATAATTCAGGACATAGCTATAAGAAACCTACATCAACTTATCAATAACTATAGTCAAAGTGATAATTAAAACGTTTAAAGCAGCAGGAGTTGTTACAAAGAAGACTGGACAATGACCCAAGTTAACCTTGCCTCCATGCACAGTGAAGAAGATCAATGTTGGAGATTTTTGGGGCATAACATTAGGCTACATTTAGTTATTTTACAAAATGTATTTCATATATAAAAAATGACAGCGTTGCATGATGTGATTTGATCTGCGATGTTTAAAAACTGAAACAAACATACTTATTTATCAGTTGCACAAAAACCACAAAGATTAAACCACTTTGAGTAGGCCCGAAGAGTTTCTGGTTAAAATTGAAGACCTAATAAATGATTCAGGCTACAATAAAATGGGCATGGTGATGATCCTTAGAACGTAGATTTAAAATAATGTTAATAAAATTGGAGATATAAATTACAGTTAAAATCTTATCAACTGCTAAGTGATATTTTGATATTGGGATAAATGTCCCAGTCCCTACGTCCTCCCCGACATCCCCGTGTGTCACTTTTCCATCTAAGTCTGAGCATTACACCGGAGAACACGCTCAGTAAGAGACGGGAGGTATTTGGTTAAACATATTTCTGTAGCCACACATCCCTCAGCTGTTGTTTTTGAAATGTCTTCCTGGTGACAGAAATAGGGATGGTGCACAGGGGACTATTTCTGTGTTTGTTGTCTTCTTCCCACAGTAATGCTAAATACTGAAGCAGAGCTGGGAGTGGTGGTTTCGACTTTGCTGTGTGATAAGGGGAAAACTTTTACCAGCAACTGTAACAAGGCACAGAAATCTCTGATTTTAAGTTTAACCCGCAGAGCCGCCTCTCTGAAGATCCCTTCAGATGGCCAAGCGAGATCACACATTAAGTCAAAGCAAGCTGAATTGTAAGTTGATGTGATTTTAAGTTTGCATACACAACCTTGATACAAACACACATATTTGACAGCAGAACTCCTGTCGGCCTGATCAGAGATGAGAAAGACTTGAATGCAGGGTGTGTAAAACTTTAAAGCAGAGAGGACTCACCCAGTCCCAAGCATGATACTCTGAGCCCAGACTTTCCAAGGTTCCTGTGTGAAGAGAAAAAATAAATAAAATCAGGCTATGCACGTCTACAAAAGGCAGATTGGTCAGCTGATTAGTGTTTGCTCGTGTAGACATTTCGCCGCATGTAGCATCATTTAAGACATTTTAAATCACAAAAATGTATGCAATGGAAGTGGAAAGTCAACAGAATGACTAGCTGGCCTCTCGTTTTCACAAGAGAAAGGATATGACACAGAGTCAGAAGATTATGACGGCATAAATATTTTGCTTTCAGTCTTTTGGACAGGAAGTTTACCGCCACTTTCTTTGTCTCGCAAGCTGAGGCTCAGACACACCAAACATCAGTAGTCTGTCGGTAACACAACATAATCTGTGAGCTCTATATTTGTGCACAATCAGTGCCTTATCCTGCAGAACAAAACCACATTTGCCTTTGCAAACTATGTGCTTAACTATATCCAGAAGGTGGATGGTACTAGTATATTAATTAGTTTTATCACCGCCGCTTATGATTTATGCTCTTTTAAGCTTTCCACGCTGAGATAAATGTACTGCAACAGTCTCTGAGCGTGCCTCTGAATGAGAGCAACACTTTTTAACGTTATTTTTGGAATATTTGTTCTTCAAAATGTGTAGCGCATTCAGTTTTCCTCTTTTGTTGCCAACACCGCTCATTGGGAAATGTCCGTGGTGCCGCACAACTCACTGATGAGTTTTCCCACCAGAAGTTGCCCTTCTCATCTGTTCCTGCACTCTGCAGCAAGCCGAGTCGTCTGCAATCACGCCTCAGGAACATTCATTGTCCTGTCACATCAACTTGCTCTCCACTCTGTCCACTGAGCAGAGAGCATACAAACACACACACACACACACACACACACACACACACACACACACACACACACACACACACACACACACACACACACACACACACAAGTTCAGACAGTATTTCCTGTAAGAGGGCTGCTCTATCTTCCATTAATAGAGCACTGAGTAACCCGATCCTCAGTTAAAATCATGACCTTAATCTGAACCTGGTTTTTTAATCTTATCAGTTACCCCACCTAAAGCTACTGTTCTCAAGTATAAAGCTTCCAGGAGTTTTTATCAACGCATTCTTCAATCCATCCCTTCTTGTAGCTACTCTGCGCTGCAGGACTGCAGGTGGAGACTAGTGCTCATACCAGCACCCTGGACAATAGGAGCAGTACAGTGGGCATAGTAAATCAGTGCATTGCAGAAAAAAACAACATGTAATTTACTGAAGTAGGTGCTGTTATTAAAAACTATAATTATATATATAGTCAATAATAAACACACATAAAATCCATTCACTTGAAAATGTTCAGGTACTGGCTCAAAGAGCTGTGAGGAAGTGAATAAAATCCTAACAAGACCCCCCGTAACCCTTAGCATCCACTGTCAGTGTAAACCCACCAAGCTATTTGGCTTCTTTGCAGCAAATAAACACTTTTGCACAGGACTGTACATGTTGCTCCGCTGGGACTGAGCTTCGCTCCCCGTATGGACCTTTAACACACACCCACATGATTCAAACAGGTGCAAAGCTAAAATCCCTGCTCTAATTCATCAACTGGTTGGCAGTCACGGGGAGCGAGTCTATAACATATTACCTTGGGTCTGAACCTATATTTTTAGAACACTGAAAATAAATTGAGAACTGGAAATACAGAGTTACTGTTCAATAATAAAATTACTATTGAGTTCACATTTTATCAGTAGAAGAAAACTATGTTGAATAGTTAGAGCTCATCACAAAACAGCACACAGTGCTGTTAGGAAGATATTTAATCTTGAACATTTTTACAGAGCTACTCAAGCAATTGTAATTCGACTTAATTCCAGTAGCTGAAAGTGTTAAAAGTCATATTTTTGTCATTCTCTATTCAAATGGGAAACAAATTTTAAACCTAGAACTGCAGCTGTACACATGATGGCCTTCACCCAACATCGCACACATTGACCCGGTTTACTGATTGAACAACACCTCATCCACAGCTGCTAGGATTCTCAAATTATTTTACTCATTGGTCAAAATACAAATTGAAATTAAATTATCCAGCTGTAGTGCTGATGGACAACGTCTATACAAGAAAGGTCAGCGTGAAAATCAAGACGCATTTACCAAAACAGTCAAAACATTTAGCCTTCAAACATCTTGTAACAACAGAAACTGTATGTGCAGTTTTTTATCACTAAAACATGCATTAAGCTATTTTAAAGGGCATATGTCATGTTTTAGAGCAAAATTGTTTAAATGGTCCTACTTCCCGTTGCACCCTTTTACTGCTGTTATGTTTTACACATAACAACAGGATCACTTGTGTAAAATATCCAGTTGTTTGAAGAAAATGGAAGTGCTAGAACGTGACAAATTAAGAATGGGGGTCAGAACTGGAGCAGATGCTTTTTCTAGGTCTTCAAATTACAGTCCGTGTTACAAGCATTCATTCATGACTGCAGCAGATTACAGGCAGACTAGGTGTACCACTGAGTGCTTGTAAATCCTTGGACAGGGTGCTGGTCTGATAGGTCTCACACTTTACCTCACTGGGCAAATTACACAATAAATCATTTATAGACTTTATAGATATTGAAATCTATGCATCTTTTTAGGCGGCCATTGTGTTGTGCACTCAAGTTACCCATACCCAAGTTCAGCGTTCAAAATGAAACAGTAACAGTTTGGTAAATATGGTTTGATGCTTCATTTCACACTTTGCAACATATATTTATGTTTTCGGACATTGAACTTAATAAAACTGTCTGAACTACAAGTTTGAACCAAATAAAAAAAAAAAAAAAGGAAAAGCTGAATAAAAATGATTAAATGCATTGAAAGCATTTCTTCAGAGTATTTGTATAATTTGCAAATATGTATTTTATTTTTTAAAGTTGTCTTCATTGGCCTTTCTTTTTCAATAAAATGTGCACTTCTTCCGAGGATTAAGTTTGTTCAGAGGTTACAAGTGGCAAATGACAAAAGAAAGAACTCAGCTGTGTTCTGTGAGAATTTGGGGGTACAGAGGAGGACATGTTGGTGGGAGAAACCCAAACGTGATTGGTGTCAAAGTGACATGTTGATGTTAGCTCGTCTGTCAATCAAACACAGCCTGAAAACTTTGGTTTCGCAGACATCAGAAATCCCTGTTCACCGCTGGAACTGCTCCATGTTCTGCTCTTTCTGGGGTTAAAAACTTTAGGTCATTGTCTGAGTGCTCTGGTCTAATGCGTGCAGACATGTCTGCTTCTTTCCCCAAAGTGACGGGACAGTTTTGAGCCACTGATGGAGCCAAACCATCTTTTATTGCCATTCAGGCCTTGATACGTTTCAGCGCTGTCTATGTCGCAAATTATCAAATAGGTCAGGGAAGAAGCAGGAAAGCAAAGTACAAAGCAATGATGTTTGGAAGAAGGAAGATAACTGCAGAGAAACCTTCAGCACTGCAGCGTAACAGGTGACTTTAGCCTCAACACATGATCCTCTCTGCCCACATCAGGACAATGTTTGGAAGTGGGCAATGATGTTTATCTTTAATATAAATAACAGGATGTAAAGTATTCATCAAGTAAAAATACCACTGTGTATATTTCTCCCCATTGCTTGGAAAAATGTGTAAAATGCCTTAAATCTTTTATTCCTGATCCCTAATCTCATAAATTACGGCCATTCTAAATATCCCCCTTTCCCATTTGTCCATCCTCCTCACTGCGTGCGGTAGGAAAAAACCCACAGGTTCTCATCCAGCCCAGTCCGTCACAGTTCAAGCTGTTTAAAACTTTAATTATTGTGACTGTAGATTTGGGCAGGCAGCACTTTTTCTTGTCACCATCTCCTGTCTTATGAAGATCCATAAACATCTAATTTACTTCAGAGGAATGTTCACTGGTCTTGCAGAAAGTGGCGTATGTGTCACATTTACGCCGCAGTGACCAGGAAGTCTGAAAATGAAGTTAGCTTTGCTTCTGGAGACGGGCCGTGCCTCCATCACACCTCTGATTACACAGCAGTTTATTTACACCCAGTTCACCCATCCTTCACAGTCTGTCACGTTCTTTCAACCCACCCTTCCTCACCCTCAGCCTCATCTCACCTCATCCCTCTTCCTCCTCTTCATCTCGTCACACCCATCCATACTTTCTACTATCTTCCTTCCTCCACTCCTCTTTCTGGCCGGCTCCATCTGGGGAGTCCCGGGTGGGCTTTGAAACGCCATTTGCTGAGGACTGCACCCCTACACTGAGTCTCCTCCTCTCAAGCCTCCAGGCAAGTCTGCCCAGATGACCCGTCCCCACACCCAATTCATCCAACCCCTCCACCGCTTCCTTCAATAAACCTTTAAAGTCACATTTTTGTGGCAGGTGACCCAGGTGTGCTTAAAATTGTTTGGTGGCGATTACCTCAAAGAAAATTTTCAGGGTGCCAATTATTGTGCTACTGGTGATTCAGAAAAAAGACAATTATGTTTTAATGGGTTAATAATTATGCTGAAATAAATGAGGAGAGCATTGTACATGAGCTTTAGTTTGACTCATAATTTACGGAGCCTATTGTGACAATGCGCTGTCACATATGGGAACACTTTCAGAGCTGATGTCGTGACTCCTTTAATGACTTGGAAATTTCTTCCATAACTCCTTTTTATCCATTTACAAATGATCGATAGTGTGATTTAAAAGCGATTAATTTGGATTTTGTGAAATAATGATTTCCTCTTAACTACACATGAAATAAACCAGCATCGCTTTTGGTTATTTATATATTTTAAAGAAAAAAGTTAAAGTGAAATTTAAATTTAAACTCAAAGTGCCAACATTTGTTTTATTCCCGCCCAGCTGCATTGAAGGAACAGATGAACAAATAACTCCTCTCCGGTCAGCTTGGTGAACCTGCATCCTGCTGACCTATGAATCCTCTTATCCAGCACTCAGAAGAACTGATTCTGTTATAAAAGATGAAATAGCAGAAAGGCTAACTGAACAGATGCAGAGGGCAACTTAAGAGAGGAAATAAGATCCCTTTACTTTGAAGATAAAACGCAAACGTGATCCTCCTCATTTTAAAAACTTTAAAAAAAAAGACGCTTAGATATTCAGATGCTTAAAGCCACAAATAATTAAGCAGTCAATCACCACTAAACCCACACACCGATACAGCCATTCGCAAACATCAAATATTAACTGAAATATGAAACCTCAATAGCTGCCGTTCCAAAAAGACCAACAATGAAGCCATTCATCTCCCCTTAAACATGTCGGCATTTGCCTGATGATGGACAGTAATGACTTTCTCTAATACCCCCAGTGCTGTGGCAATATCATCTTCTCTTTTCATCTGCCAGAACAGCTCTTTCTCTCTCTATCCTGCATCTCGGCTGCCGTCATCAGAGATCCGACACTGATTTGCCCATTAGTTACCCCTCCACAGTCTTTTTATTTTTTAAAAGGGGTGAACAAAGGTAATGCCTTCAGTTTGCATTTTAACCAGATTAAACCTTGCTGGACAGATGATGAAAACCTACCCAGAAGCTCAGAGAGGAGGCTCAACGGGCTTTAATGTTAAGAGATCCGGCGACAGCCAGCCCTTTAGTTTATAATTAATCTTGTCATGAGATTATAATGTTTGTTGGATGAGGCATTTAACTTAACTGCGAGCAGTCACTGGTTCTCAACTTTACTGGAAACCAAACACAGTATTTTCAGAGCCTGTGCTCACATCAGGAAGTCAGAGTCTCTGAGTCGCATGATTATTTTATTTCCCATTTCATCCTCAAAGTATTTTGGAAAAGGATCCCTATTCCTTGAACTTTTTTTCCCAGATTTCCACAAAACGTTTTTTTTTTCCCCCTTTGGGTTTTATTGGCTTTTTTAGAGATCAACTAACTTGAAGCAGTGCATAATTGAAATGTTTGAAACATTTGAGTTATGCACTTATGCAGGGAATGCAGCCGACAGGTCAGGTATAAGGCTGTGGAGGAGTTTTTAAAGCAGGGAGGTTATACAACAAAATCTCATGTTTAAATAAAATAGAATAAAAATACCTTTAATGTCCCACAATGGTGAAATTCAGCCGTGACGGTGGCATAGACAGGATTAACCAAAGTTACCCACTAGATTAAGTAATATGAATAAAAATATAATTCAAAGTTAAGATGTAAAGCAGGAGAAAATTAATTTATCAAAAAGGGAAAGAATACTGCAAAATTATTAAATAATATGGCATATTAAGGTAAAAATGCAATGTTCAAGTTAAAATAAAAGAAAGACAGCTGCCGATTTACAGAGAGATGCAAGAAGACTGCAATATGCATGACTGTACAAACAAACACCCCCAGAGAAGCTAAAAAGTGAGGAAATGGACATCAGCATCCGAGTGACAGTGTAAATGATTCTTGATCAGATCAGAACCCGTGCAACCATTAGCATATTGAAAACACTTATTGAGTTTGTTGAGTGCAGCAGAGATTATAAAGTCTAACAGCAGCTGGGAGGAAGGACCTGTGGAAGCGCTCGTTTGAACATCCAGGATGCAGCAGTCTGTCACTAAAAGAGCTCTGCAGCTCTGCAACAGCTCCATGCATGAGGCTGGAGACATTGTCCATCAGGGATGTTGTTTTTCTTTCTGTCTCCCACCACCTGCACTGGGTCCAGTGGGCACCCCGGGACAGAGCGGGCCCTCCTAATGAGTTGATCCAGCTACTTCCTCTCAGCTACAGGTATGATGCTGCTACAGCAGACCAAACCATAGAAGATGGCTGACGCCACCGCAGAGTCAAAGAAGGTCTTCAAGATTGTCCCTTGCACTCCAAAAGTATGGTACAACTGCAAACCTACCAAGACATGACCATCCAGCTAAGCGGACAAGACAGGCATGGAGGACATCAAGCCAAGAGGCCTGTGGTAACTCTGGAGGAGCAGCTCAGCTCAGGTGGGAGAATCTGTAGACAGGATAACTATTACACCCAAACACCAGACACCAGAAACATGTGGAAGAAGATGCTCTGGTCACATTAGACAAAAACTGAACTTCTTGGCCCACATGATAAAAGCTTTAGGAGGCCAGATTGTAACACTGCACATCCCACATCATCACAGTGATACATGGTGGTGGCAGCAGCATGCTGTAAGGGCGCTTTTCTTTAGAAGAAACATGGGAGCTGTGCAGAGTTGATGGGGAGATGAATGAAGCTAAATAGATGACAATCACAGAAGAAATTTGTCAGGGGCTGCAAAGGACCTGAGATGAATGGGGAGGTTCAGCTCCCAGCAGAACAGCATTTCAAAACATAAAGCCAGAGCTACAATGGAAGAGGCTGGATCAAAACATACTCACATGTTGGAATGTCCTGACCTGAATTCAACTGAGAATCTGTGGTAAGACAGAAAAGCAACGGCCACAGATGCTCTCCATCCAACCTGTCTGAGCTTTGGATCACGATCCTTTGGTTTTTGCTTCCTGGATCATGCTTTCTTTAGTTACTTGCCCTTCAATTTCTGCTTATTAATTTATTTCTGTTAATTTTTTCTTTTGGTTATTACGAGCTATTTTGTAGGTTCTTGTTTCGTTCCTATTTATTTGGTTAGAGCTTCTGATCGCGTTTTCTCCCTGTCTGCCTCTGCTTTCATTGCTCTCACTTGTCACCTATAATCATATGATGGCCTTCATTTGTTCTCCTGGTTATTCTCTCATCTCTTCCTCTCTGCACAAGCTGCCCGGTCATTTTCTCAATTTGTCGGATCCCACGTTATGCATCCCAGTTTATTCGCTGCTTTATCTTCCAGTGATTCCTCTACGTTGTTAGATTTTTCATCAAATCGTCTCCTCGCCATGAGGCTCCAGAATTCCTGTCTGTGCTTTGGTCCAGCTATAATCTCATCGCTCTTGACACTTTGGCTATTTTGCAAAGATTAATGGGCAACAGTTCTTTGTCTCTAAATGGGTAAAGCAGGTAAAAAAAAAGACTTCCACAAATGACAAGAAATATGGCTTTACTGAACCGTGGAGGTTGGTATAGCTTGTGTAAATGTACATTTTAAGGTCTGTTCAGTGTATTTCATAGGACATTAATGCAACAATTCACCCAAAATGTTTAGTCTCAAACCTTTTTTCAGTTTTGTGCTGTATTAAAATACAGAAGAATTGGTAATAGAATGACACAGCAAATACAGTCTATTCTGTTCACTGCAATCTCTGTGACAAACTAATTCATAGTCAGTAGCAGCAAATTGTTGAAGTGTAAATTACTTCAATAAAGAGGAAGGAAGAGCCATCTATAGATAATTGTCAGGCTTTGTAGACTAACTAGTGATTGGTTTAAAAAAATAACAGCAGATCAGCTCACATCTCATGATGCAACATTGATATGCAATGACCATCCATTGACATGTTACAATTGTGGGGTTTTAAATATTGTAAAAATCTAAACTAAAAGATACAAAAATGTTAAAGACGTCAGATAAAAACTATTTTTAGTGCACATATCTTTCCAGTACTACACTGAATAATTACGAGGACAAATAAATTCCATCTTCTTTTTCATTAATTATCTCAAAACACTTTGTCCCATTGTGTTAGATTATGTTTGCCAATATTTAATTTATGTCTTGGTCTTGGAAATGCATTTGTTCAAACAGCATTTGGGAACTAATTTCAATGATTACTCAGTTCTAATAATGTTACCATCTGTCGAATATTATGGACACCCCTGTTAAGATTTCAAAAAGGTGATTCCTTCTCATAATGCTACTACAAAGCACACAGCATTTCTTGGCAATATGTTGACTGCTTGTCCTATTATCTCACCCACTTGGTGATCACAGAAACAGACGTTTGTTTGGTTTTGTCAAAGCGTACATCTCTAAAGCTATTATCATCAAAGGCTGCCTGATTGTCGTTTATAACATCTGTTTTTTATGTGAGCACATGCACTTCGTAAATTACGTCAGAGCCTGCAGGAATATAACTGTCGCTTGTTTACCTGTCGTTTGTATCAAAGTGAGTGTTAAAAAATAAAAGGGCTGAAAAAGACAGATCCTGCTGCAGAAAAGAATGTAAGAACTGTAGCCCAAACGTCCTATTTATGTTCACTGAAGTTGATGTACAATATTCCCTACTTTTTCCAATATTGTTTTTAATTTGAATTATTTTCGCTGTGAAAAAGATTTCCTTTGAAGCAATAAAATATATCGCTGTTGTTTTAGAAATTAAAAAAACATACAGAGGATCTGTCTCTTAAAACTGGTGCACATGAGAAGGAGCTTACCTATCAGCAGATTGATCTACGTCGCTGACACATTCCAACATTTTATATGCATCTCCTTGCATGCTGTACATGCATGTGGCAATACTTGTCTTTATGTGTGAGCTGAGCTGTGTCTGTGAACTGAAGGGCAGTTGCAGCGGCAGTCCTCTTTCCTATTTCATGCCCATCAAAGTCTTAACATTTATTGAGTGGAAAGTGGCGCCTACATCCAGTCAGAGCAATGTTCTAGAGATATAAAATCTGTCACCCGACAAGCCGAGCAGGATAATGGGACCGACAAGACAGCACAATACGTCTTTTTTCCTTCACAGCTGCAGCTGTAACATACACTGTGACGAAAACAGTAATGGGAAGTCTGTGGAGGTTCGCAGTACTCTGTGTCTACACATCAACGTGTGTGTCTGTTATTTTGTTTTGGGTCATGGAAATATGAAATGCCTTAATTACACCCAGTCTTTGCAGGAGGCGGAATCACAAATGCTGCGTGCAGTAGTTAAGTCGCACTTTAGGTAGAGGTAAAAAGTATTTACCGCCTAAATGATTTCTTCTATTGCTGCTTTTTCATTATGCTGAAACATTCCAGATCCTCAAACAAACTTTAATATCAGACAAAGAAAGTTTGACTAAATTCAACATGCAGATTTCAAATGGTGGTTCGGTTTATTGAGCAGAACAAAAGCTACTGAACCAACTTGGCCCCATCTAAAAGAAAATTGTTTCCCCTGTTAAATGATGCATTAACTGGGATTAAGCCCGTGTTTTGGTTCAGTTTCACTTACCGCATGCAGAAGCAATCACTACAATAGTAGAACCTGCCTGTCAACGTAGAAGTAGACTAAAAGGATCTCTAAAGCAACAAACCCAAGCCTGGTCTGAAGAAATTCATTTCTTTTAAGGTTTTGGTACTATAGCGAAGCAAAAAGAGAACAATTATACATAGAGAAAAACTGAAACAGTGATTATCCTTCCCAGGACTTCCCAGCCTACGAAAAGAGCTCTTCAACAAGTCGGACCAGCACCTAAAGCCCGGCACAAAGTGTGCAACTTCAAAAATCGTACATGACTTGAACTTCTCCTGTCACACCGCTCAATGGTACAAGGCAGACTACATGACTTCTTGCTGTAACATAATCACATTAAACCGATCTTTCATGATAACAGATGTTGCAAAGACAGACAACAATCATGCAACATATAGCCAGCTTAGCGCAGGCTTCACTTGTCTGAGTTATGTTTAGTGTTCAGAATTCAACAATAACAGACAAACTGGGCTAGAAAGTCGCCCGTGGTAGTTTCCAGACTTAAAACACCACTGACCATATCAACAAAAACCACAAACGTTTGTGGCTAAATATTCTGTGTACTGATAAGTAAACAATAATTTACTAGGTTAAGGGGGCAAATACTATTTTTCTCATAGTGCCAGGTTAGTTTGGATAACTTTTACCTTGGTAAATTAAACCATCATTTAAAGCTACAGTTAGTAATCCTATTCAGGAACACTTTTTGTTATACTGGGTAAAATCGTCCTTCACTGCATTTTCTATTTACTCAGGCTATCTTTGTCTCACATTAACATTTTTGGATGATCTGAAAGGTTTTAAGTGTGATGAAGATGAATAAAAACAAAAGACATCTGTAAGAAGGTAAAAAGTCTAACAATTATTTAAACAATCATATTGGTCTTCCTTGTACTTAAAAAAAACCAGTAGAAACAGATTTCTTTAACGGTTTATTTGTTCTATAATCCTGAAATATAGAAAGCAGGCTAAGAACTAAGATCATTTCTCTCAAAGTCAACATGGACGCGAGCGATGGTTTATGGTGGCTGCACAAGAAAATATCATGAACATGCAGATTGCTGTAATTAAGCCCCATGGTAACCCATAGCCCTGACAGCTGTAATGCATCGTTATGTAGCCACCTACATCTCTTTAGCTCCATTATAACATAGGCGCTGTCCTGGTGCTCCCCTTATCATGACAGATATACATGTACAGTACTTCTCCATTTCTATCCAGAGGCAAACCTGCATTAAGAAGGGTACTCAAAATGCTGATTACTTCCTGCTCACAGAGAGCATTTGCACCCTTGCTAATGGTGTCACGGAGGGAGAGACAGAAATTATAAACAAAAGATGATTTTTAATAACTTCTAAATAGTGTCCCGCATGCGCAAACAACAACCAGTGGTCAACATTTGTGATTGTATGCTGCTGACACATTGGAGACAAAGCCAAGCACATCCCCAATGTGTGTGCAGGGATTCAGGGAGGCTGCGTGGGCAAAAGATCCTCACATTTCAGACCTAAATGAGCCCGTCAAACTCTAGGATATGCAGTCGAGAGGCCGTCCCACTTGGCTGCAGAGCTTGACTGCTTTCCAAAGCTGTGTGATGCTGGTACATGAGATGAAAGCAATTTAAACTAAACAGGATACAGAACAGTATTTCTTAGCAGCTGTACGCTAATAAATTTTTCTTCCTTGCTCTCTGTTGCAACATCTAAACCAATTTCTATGTAAGGCGAAGGCAAGGCAAATTTATTTGTATAGCACATTTCAGTACAGTGACAATGCAAAGTGCACATCGTTTGACAAAGTGTTTTCCACTGCCCCTTATAAACATGCAAATTGGTTTATCTGAATTTCCCTAGCTGCTATATGACAGATATTCGTTGTGTTAATACAACAGAAAAGGGGAATTTGGGTGTGTTTGTGTTGCAGGAGTAGTGCGTGCAATCCATGTACCCATGGCAACACTACAACTAAGGTATAAAAGAAAAAAAAACATTTTTCTGCAGACTGTCAGTCACATATTTTAAAAGAAATCTAGCCTTCACTTTACAAGTTCAGAAAAAACTGTAATGTTTCATTATTTTGGAACGTAAAAGACATCAAGGCCACGTTTGAGGCGAGTAAAATGCTGCTTTAGTTGTGATTTTCCTCACAATCTCAAAGATGACTCAGTGATGGAAGGCTAAACAACATAAGGAAAAACAAATGAGATTTTCAAAATGTTCCTGGAAAAAGGAAAGTACAAATGCACATTTAGAGACGCGCACAAACCACTGTGGTGTAGAGGCCACTTTGGTTCTGTCGCTGATGTCACATTTGGTACCACAGTGGCAAATATATTACAACCCTGAATGAGAAAAAAAAGTAAAATGGAAAATTTTAAGCAGTCTTGTAATCTTGTCTTTAATCTAATGTAAACTCCTTGTCCTGTTTTACAAGGTTTGTGGATATGCCATAGTTTTCCTGTTTATTTAAAGAGATAAGTGGGGCTTGAACCCAAAGGCATACTACAGCTTTTAGACTTAGAATTGTAAAATAAAAACTAATTACCACGTGTCATTTTCCTTCCACTGCACAAGTTTGTTCTAGTTTGTGTTGTGCTATCACATAAATACAGTAAAATATAGTTTAGGTGCATAACATAACAAAATGTGACAAAGGTCAAACAGAAACACACGGGCTTTGGGAGTTTCTGAACTTTTGTCTAAACTGATTTAGGATTTTCTTGTGTTTAAATTTCTGAGTTAAAATCTAAGTTAAACTATGTTAACCCATGTATTTGCCAAATGTTTACTACTTTGGATTTGTTCCCCTCTTCAGGTTTGGTTCTCTGCATCTATTTTCTTCTGGCCCTGTGTTCTCATGAAATATAATAAGCCTTTTTTGTTTTTGTTCTTCAGAGTCCCATTATCTTCTTAGCATCATGCATTTGGGTATTCTTCTGAACTTGAGTAAAGTCCAATAACATAAAGACAAGTCAGGAGTATGCAGCTTTTTTTTATTTAAGCTATCAGCTACTACAAAAAACTTCACCAGCCAAAGTCCAGCTGAAGCCAACATAGAGATCATCTACAACACCTCCTGCGAAAATAGACCAACTCTAACAGAGTCACGCTTCTGTTTCTGTGATGCCAATGCTGGTGCTCCCTTGCTGCCTTCTCCGCCTGATTGAGTCCTCTCAGCTGAGATCATCAACACTGTCACAGAAAAAAGCATTTTCATTCTCGATGGCTCCAAGCTAATTGTAAGGTATCTGATGCTTTCTTTGGGTCTATTGATTACTTGGTCCTAGAACAAGAGAGTGCAAATGACTTGGATGGTTACTCTTATCAAATCTTGGAGCATCTGAGGTTTGTTTTCAAGAATCTCTACAACCAGAACCATAGCATAGTCCTGCTAAAGCCTAAACTAGAGTCCGCCATGTGGTCATGCAGACCACATGGCGGACACCCACCATGCGGTCTGGATCAAATCTTATTCATTCTGGTCTGTGGGTCAGTTAGTGTACTGTCCGAAAGTTGTTTAGAAAACCATGGAAAGAATTACTCAAATAAATAAACCAGAACATTGTCATCCAGACATTAATCAACATCATTCATAATAATTTAGGCGATAATCATGTTTCTCTAACATTGACTGTGAGTATACATGCCTGCAGTCCCTGACTCTCTGGTTGTGTTTATGAGAGTTGCTTTAAGTTGAGATATTTTTTTTTCCTCCCAGTGTCCTGTCTAGCAATGTGGCAATAAGAATTGATGTCTTAATGCCAAATAGAGCTCGACAGATTTTGCTTTCACAAGTGGAGCAAACAGCTTTCGCCATGTTGCTCCGCTTTAAGTCGAGATTTTGCAACATGCTTTAGTGTCTGGGTCTTCATAATGTGCTGGAAATCATTTTATTGACTGAAATTCCATATATATATATATATATATATATATATATATATATATATATATATATATATATATATATATATATATATAAATGATAAAATCGAGAATTATTTTCAGCTTAGAGAAACTTGTCTCCTGGAGTGCCATTTTTACTTGCTTTGAGCGCTTTGTCTGGTGAATTAGAGTAGAAATAACCTTTATTGTCCCTTGGTGGGGAAATCCACATGCCCCAGCGGCAATGTAAAATGCTAATGGAATCAAATGCAGATTCACACCAGGGTAAAATGATCAAAACAAAAAAATAACAATAAGCGACGTGCAGTAAGTAATTAAGTTTTTGAATAACCAGTAAAAAAAAGCCTCTGCCACTTGGAAATTTATTGTCTAGAGAAATTTTGGGTAAAAAAAATGAAAAGAAAGACGAAAGATTATTTTTAAGAACATGGAGAATACCATGACTATGTCTCGCTGTCAATGATGCAGTTTTTCATGTGTCTGGATTGTATCTTAAATGAGTTAAAATACTTAGATTAATCAAACCTAATCAGTATCAGTCTACACTTAAAGCTATAGTTGGTAATCCTGTTCTGAAACTCTTTTCGTAATACTGGGTAAAATCGTCCTTCCATCCTGAAAGTAGTCAATACATTGTTTTTTCACAAAAAGGAGGTTAAAAAAATTATTTTCTGTGAAAGCTGTGGGCCTGTAAAAACTCTAACCAATCCATAGATTTCACAGTTTTGTTCCTGCTGTCGTTCCCCTCTGTCCCACAAGTTCCGCAGGTATCACCATATCTATTGGTTGTCCCACGTGCCAATCATTCTGACACACTCACGTTACGCCAGTGTCCGTGCTCGCTCACGTCATAGTTTCCTCTTGCTGGCTGCACATGCGCACTTTTTTATGTATCCGGTTAGGTTAGCAGTTAGCTTAGCGGTTAGCTGTTCATTGTAGCTCCGCTGCTCTCACCGTAGACTTTGAACAGGGCTGAGAGTCACAAGGAGCAAACTGCGTTCATGTTTATGAGAAGAAGATGTAGGACTCACTGGAAAAAATGAGACCAGAGTGGATTTGGGAGATTTTTAAGATGCGATCTCCCTTAAGAGCAGAAGAGCAATCTTGCTGATATTGCGCATGCGCGGTTATTCAAAAATGGACATGGGGAAACGTCCAGAAAAATCGCTGTTCCTAGCTTTAACAGGGATTCTTTGAAACGAATAAAATTCTTGAAACCTTCGTTATATTTGTGAAATCACTAAAGAGTATATTTTTAGGTCCTTTTCGGCATTCAAACTGATTTAGTTTGAGATGTGTATGAAAACAGCAAAGATACAGAAGGGTTAAACCTGGCCTGTATGACTCAGTTCTGATTACAATGTCTTTAAGACGCCGTTTGGGATTTTTTTTTTTTTTACTTTGCTGTATTTGTAAAAACAAACATGAGGATTGTTAGTGTTTCAAAAATATTGTTAAACAATAGTCTTGCCTCGTTTTCTATAATCCAGTATTGCTTATCCTCACCTTTCTCAATCGGTTAAAATCAGTAACCAGGAGTTACCTCATCTGTATCTACTTGTTCAAAAACATATGGTCTTTACTGTGAGAAATGGCAGAATGTGATGTATTCCTTAATGTGCCTTGAGTTTGTATTTCCTGTCACTATAACTTCACTTGATTTTGAAAACCTAAATAAATAAATACTACAGCCACAGCGGATTCCCTTTGGATTAAAACTGAAAATGCTTCTAGCCGCATCCCTTCTCATCAGACTCAGGAAGAGACTAATCCAGTTTAAATGGATATTAGGATGTGTTTCTACCTAAAGTTTTTTTATATATAAAATAATTACCAGCCTTCTTTAAAAAGTAAACCCTTAAACTATGGCATATAAATACTTCTAAGAAAAATAGGACACGGAGAAGTAGACTCAAAGATCCGTCATCACACATCAGTTCTACTCATTCCCTGTGTAATGTGCATGACCAGCAGACTACACAGTTAGATAACCTCTGCGAACAGTGAGTAAGAACATCACTTTAATGCAGACAGACGGGAAGTCAGGCACTTAATGAGGAGGCCACATCGTGTATGATTACATTTATAAAATAGACAGAATAACTGGGACAGGCTGATGGCTGGAAAATAAAACCAAAGGTGGATTCCTGAAAAGCAGCATGTCATGCAGCCTGCCTCCTGTCTGCTGCTTTCCAGTGTTGTGTGCACTGCCTGCCTTCCTGTGTTCCTGTGTGTACTGTCTACTTGCCCTGCTCTCGCTGGACACCTCATCGGCTTGTTGTTCCGGTCTGGACCTCGGATTGGTTCCTGTCTCGCCCCCTTGGACTGTGTGGATCACATCTGTGCATAACCACTACCTGGGTTTCTGCTCCACTCTGTCATCTACCAGTTCAGCCACCATCATCTGTTCAGCCTTTCATTTCCACATCTTTTTACAATAAACCTTTTAAGCACAGCATCGTGTCTGGTAGAATTATCGGCTTCCCTTCTTACACTACAGCAGCATGCGTGTGAAAGAACTTATAAATTCATATTTATCTTTCAACTCTGACCACCACACTGAAATTGAAAAATAAAACTATTTTATGGTTTGATATATATGCTTTGATGTTTTAAATAATACATAATTCAGAATTGGGCTTCTGAATTGAAGTCAAGGTGAATTATTAATAATTAATTATAGGTTACCTCGTGTGTCCAGTAGCTAAGAGTATTTGAGGTAATGTAAAATTTAACCTTTATAGTTTTATCTGATGAATACATACATGGTTGATTCACATATGATAACTGCTTAAGGTTCTTAAACTGAGCCATGTAATTGCTTTCAGTGCTTTGTCAAGTTAATTAGAATAGAAATGACTTATTTTCCTTGTATGGACGATATACAAAAGATTAGATCGATGATCGAGTTCAGTACCAAAGTTGTCACCAACCAGAACTGATTTTGACAAAATATCCCAATTCAGCCAAATAAGCAACAAAAGCTAAGGAGAAATCATACACCAGCAAAGTACCTCCTCCTGCTCCCTCAATGTTCTACCCACAGCTTTCTTTAAGAAAGTATTGCCTGTCATAACGTCTGATTTGACTCAAATAATATACACATACATTATGTCAGGTGTTTCCCCCCCAGTCTCTAAAATCAGCAATTATCAAACCACTGTTGAAAAAGAACAATTTAGAGAAATTACTACTGCAGAACTACAGGCCCATCTTAAAGCTCTCCTTTGTCAGCAAGATTATTGAAAAAGCTGTGTTTCAACAATTAAACACCTTCTTAACAACGACCAGCTGCGTTGACGTTTTCCAGTCAGGTTTCCATGCTCACCACAGTACAGAGACCGCCCTTATCAAGGTGTTTGATGACATCCATATAAATACAGACTGTGGGAAAACCACCATGCTGGTATTATTGAACCTCAGTGCAGCACTTGATACTGTCAATCACTCCATTCTGTTGGAGCGCCTGAAAAACTGGGTCGGCCTTTCTGGTACAGCTCTCAACTGGTTTAAATCCTACTTAAAGGACAGGGACTTTTTGTGTCAGGAGGTAACTTTACATCAGAGACGACAAAAATCACATGTGGTGTTCCCCAAGGGTCCATCCTGGGTCCCTTTCTATTTAATATCTCCATGCTCCCTCTAGCTCAGATCATAAAAAACATCAGTTACCATAACTATGCAGACGACACACAGCTCTACATCACCATGTCACCAGGTGACTATGAACCCATTCAAGCGCTGAGTAAATGCTTAGAAGAAATCAGTGGATGTGTCACGATTTTCTTCAATTGAATAACAACAAAACGGAAGTAATAATTTTTGGACCGATAGAGGAGAGATCAAAAGTTAGCACACAACTTCAGTTGCTACACTTACCACTAATCTGGCCCGAAATCTGGGTGTAGTGATGGACTCAGACCTGAAGCTTCAAAAGCATCTAAACACAATTACAAGGTCGGCTTTCTATCACCTCAAGAACATTTCCAGGATTAAAGGACTAATGTCTCAACAGGATCTTGAAAAACTAATCCATGCATTTATCTTTAGTCAAATCAATTACTGTAACGGTGTTTTTCACAGGTCTGCCTAAAAAGTGGATCAGACAGCTGCAGCTGATCCAGAACGCTGCTGCCCGCGTCCTCACTAAGACTAAGAAAGTCGAGCACATCACCCCAGTTCTAAAGTCCTTACACTGGCTCCCTGTATCTCAGAGAATAGACTTTAAAATAAGGAGAGAGAGAAAATAAATAAATAAATACTTTTGTTAGTCTATAAATCCCTGAATGGCTTAGCACCTAAATACATCACAGACTTGTTATCAGTGTATCAACCATCCAGATCACTAAGGTTTTCTGGCTCAAATTTACTCTGCAGACGTAGAACCAGAACCAGATCCAAACACAGAGAAGCAGCATTTAGTTCCTATGCTCCACTTATCTGGAACAAACTCCCAGAAAACTGTAAAAGTGCTGAAACCCAGAGTTCCTTTAAATCAAGATTAAAAACCCATTTGTTTAGAGTTGGCTTTGACTGTTAATGTTCAATTTAAACTGTTACAGTTAACTGAAGCATCATTAGACTGTTTATAGTCCAACTTAACTACTGCAATGTGGCTTTCCTCTGTATGTTTTCTTTTCTCATGCTCTGTTCATGTACAGCACTTTGAATGGTCTTGTTACTGAAATGTGCTGTTCAAATAAATTTGCCTTGCCCTTTTCAAAGCAGGGTTTTGAGAAGTACTTACAGTATGAGTACTCAGCTGCTTACCTGCAGTGGACAGTGATCAGCAGCGTCCTAGTTAACGTATAACTCATCTGGCGAGTTTTATGTATGTTTGCCTTTCTTTTCAGCCTCGCTGGCTTCCAGTCATGTTGACCTAATAAGTCCCACCTGTGCTTCGTCTCATTCCCATCCTATGAGTGTGTTTGTGCTCTGTCCTGTGTGTGCAACTTCTTTGCTTCTCGTGACAAGTGTTCTCACCCTGTCTGATCTTCTCCAGCTATTTGTCTCCCTATGTACTGATTTGATCTTTGTTTTTGACAGTGTCTTTGTAACTTTGATTTTTTTAAAGCAGCTGTTGACTGAATCTGCCAGCAATGAGGTGTGTATCTGAGTCTACACCAAGTCTGAATTGCTTTGATCATCAAATCACTATGTAACATAAGAACTGACATTTTATAAAGTAAATATTGCCATATTTAATTGTAGTGAATTAACTAAATTAGCATTTAGTTGTGTTTGGTAATTGTTCAAGAAAACGGTTTTGATTGTTCATTATTGGCTGCATGACAAATGGTGTAGAAATTAAAGTTAGACTATTACAACCAACACAGGATGAAATATTATGATTTTCACTATCATTATTATTGGTAAATTGGGATACTTTAATGCTCCAGGCAAACTGATTGATGTTACAGGATCGATACTTAATGCAATACCTTCTGCTTGTAATACATTTGGCATATTTTAACCTATTTCAACAAAACCATGATTATTTCATACATTTAATAAATTTGCACATCATATTCATGATACAAAACTGTCATTTCATTTCCTCCCTTGCAATAATTGTGTCAAAATAGTGCAGACATGTGTTTTTAATAGCATTAGTAGATTTTATTTTGCTTTATTTGTGCCACTTGAACATATTTCTAATATACCCCTACACAATTGGTGAGACTGGGAGCATCCACCCTATTTTGAATGTAAATTAATTATCTTGATGCTGTTACGTTAAAGTGAACCGGATGTTCTGTGTGAGATGAGGCGGAAGGGAAGTGAATAAAGACGCCGCCAGAGATGGACCAGCTGACATGATCTGTCTGCCATTATCACCCCTAAGTTCTTAACAAGTCCTCTAACACCCTCGGTTACAATAGTAAGCATCGCTGCAATCACAAGGTTGTGAGTATAGCTGAACTTCACCATTCGGCAGCAATCTCTTCATCTTTTGATACATTTAGAAATACACACTCAAAAGCACAGCATTTATGGGTCACTTGACCGTGAAGACGTATTCTCACTCACAACAGGGCAGAGCCAATTGGAGGATTGCACTGTGGAGCACTAAATCCTGCAGAATAAAATCGAACTGAAAGAGTAATGTCTCCAGAATTCAGCTGAAAAGCACCGGATAGCCTTGACCTAAAACACAAAGAGCTATTTATCACGGGGAAGGAAGTATATTTGTTGCATCCTCGAGTAAACATGCGGTGTAAAGACGTCCTGTATTCTCACCCTGTCGAGGGAGTATTTTGGTTTTTAAAACAAAACTTACATTTATTATATTCTGAAAACTACAGACAGATATAAGGCAGCATATTAAAATGTACAAATGACTCAGATTTACAGAGAACATCTGCAGACTTTGATTGCTGGTCTTGTTTAGGTCGGCT
Organism: Fundulus diaphanus; assembly: GCA_037039145.1. NCBI lineage: Eukaryota > Metazoa > Chordata > Actinopteri > Cyprinodontiformes > Fundulidae > Fundulus > Fundulus diaphanus. Next base: position 36,729,890 of record CM073124.1, read on the forward strand.
GTCCTACCAAAACTGTTACTTTATAGGAATAAGGCAGGCTTAAATAAAACGCAGATATGCACACATAGAAGAAAAACACTAAGATTATTGGTCAAAAAACTGATAAATGTTTCTGTCAGTAAAATTTGACAGATTGGGAAAATGTTTTTTTATCAATAATGAAAATGTAGGAAATAAAATGTATGTGTGTTGCACTGAGACAATTATTTGCAAGCACAACAGTAGTGACTGTATTAAATCTGCTCTTAAAACGTCAGGAAAAGTCAAAGCCAGCACGGTTTTCAGTGTATTTGCTGTGAAGCTGCAGGGAGGAGGACACAATCGATGAATTCTGCAGAAACTGAGCAGAAGAAATAGATTTCCCTTAAGTTACTGCTTTTAGACTTCACTGCTCTCTCTCTCTCTCAGACACACACACTATCAGGACAAATTCAGATATATCTACACACACAGGTATAAGTGCACACTGTGTGAAAAGTGTGCTGACTGATATGCATTCCCAACACAAATGGCACACGTACTGTATCTAAACTGCAAGCTCAGTTAAAATGAACAGTTTAATGAATGTCACAGAACTGCTGCGGGACATAAAATCTGTAATATACTAGCGAAAGGTCTGCCGGTGGACAGTTTTATCCAGGCTCTTACTGTTTCTTATTGCTGTTTTAAGATTGTTGGCACAGTTTTGAGGTACCAATTAAGGGGACTTAAGAATCCTAAAATAAGATGCCGTTTTACATCTAGACAATTCTCTAATCATCACATCAACATTTTGTCGAAAAATGTCATTTTTGCTCAGATAATAATTTACGATATAAAGGCAGGGTTACAGTCTTCTGTTAAAACTGAGCCAACAGTCAAAGCAGCCATGTGAAGGCCCATTATTCTGACAAATACAACAGCTTGCTTTAGGATTAATATCTCTGGAAATTGTGTTCATGCTACAACAACAAACTAGTTCTTTTTATTGGAATTGCAAGTAACAGATCAAAACAAAATAGTGCCACTATGATGGGAAGGAAAAGCAATAATGGTTTTCCAATCGGGGGAATCCATTGATATTTAACCCTTTATGTGAATAGTTTAGAGAATCTTCACCATTACAGCTGTAAATCTTTTAGAGCATGTCTATACCAGCTAGAGATTCAGGGTTTTTTTCTCTTGCCATAATAGCTCAAGCTCAATGATAATGAATGGAGTGTCTGTGAACATCAATTTTCAAGTTGCTTTTACTCCTGGCTGTAGGTTTGTGCTATCCATCACCTGGAAAGGAAACTTTAATGCTTGGTCTGAAAGGTTTTCTTCTTTGATTGCTTAATAAGTAGCTTTATCAACCTTCACATAAACTTTGACCTGATTCCTGTGCCTGTTGGGTAAAAACATTACCTCAGCATGATGCTGCTAACACCGTGATTAGCAGAGATGATGGGAAGAGTTAACTTTCTTCCCCACACAGCATTTTACATGCTAGCCAAAAGATTTTTACAGTGTAGTTTTATTTGACCAGATGACAAATGTTTGGTGTCAAAAGGCAAACCGTTTGTTTTGGCTTTCTTTCAACGGTGGCTTTCTCTTTACCGTGTTAGTTATATGTGGACCTGTTTTTATATATATATATATATACTCAGTTGATTTCTTAAGGGAATTGGTTTCTTTGAATCTTAGAGCTTTCAGATATTAAGATATTAATCATTGGAGGTATGTGCTACTTTTTTTGATTTTTTAAACAAAATCACAATTACCACATTGAGATTTGCAGTTGTAATGTATCAAAAATTATAAAACATGAATAATTTTGAAAGGCACTGACAATGGCCACAAAGGTTAAAAAATATATTATATGTTTAATCCAATTCTATATGATATAATGGTTACCAAAATCAAACAAATTCTAAATCTGTTTTTATGAGGTGACCTTTGCTAATGAGCAAATAAATAAAAAGCCCACTAAAATGGGCGCAGGTGGAGACAAAAAGGCCTGATATCGTAAGGAAATATGCAGGCTACTCCTAATCCGGGTCTATCAACCACGTATATTTTCATCATTTATGCTGGAGTAACTGTTGCTGTGTTACTAGTAGTAGCGGTCCTGTAAAATTCTCCCATCTGTATCTGGGTGCATGTGAGCACAAGCGGGCTGTATATGTGTCACACAGTGTTTGACAGCGAGTCATCTCATGCAAGACATCACAGAGCATGCTGCCTGTTTGTAAGACACCCTTTAGCATTCCTCTCCAGTGCGCAGGATTTGTAAAATGGGTTTTTAAGACAAACTGTGTTCTTTGATGTTGAAGTTGTTTGTGTGCAACAAAGCGAACTATTAAGAGAATTGATAATATAATATAATATAACATAACATAACATGGGCTGCACAGTGGAGCAGTGGGTAGCGCTGTTGCCTTGCAGCAAGAAGGTCCTGGGTTCAAGTCCTACTCTTGCCCTGGTTCTTTCTGCATGGAGTTTGCATGTTCTCCCTGTGCATGCATGGGTTCTCTCTGGGTACTCCGGCTTCCTCCCACAGTCCAAAAACATGACTGTTAGGTTAATTGTGTAAGTGTTTGTCTCTGTATTGCCCTGCAATAGACTGGCGACCTGTCCAGAATGTACCCCGCCTCTCACCCATTGACAGCTGGAGATAGACACCAGCACCCCTTGCGACTCCACAAGGGATAGATGTGTTAGATAATGGATGAACAATATAATATAATTGAGCAACATACCACTTTTTAAAATCCCACACCTGAACAAACTCCAAGCTCCAGGAAGGCAACTCTGGAGAGGGGCTAAGACTAAAGTGTGCATAAGTTTTAGTTGCTTTGCTCAGAAACATTTAACGTCGATTTTCACATGTTGCATAAAGAAAATAACTTGTGGCACGCAGCCCCCTACTGCAACTTCAGCCTGCTCTGTGATTAATGTGACGCTAGTTTCATAAAACAGTAAAAACATGAACTGCTAAAAGTATAATATTAAATTTGTAATGGATAGTGCAGTTCTATGGAGAAAATCATTGTGGTCTATATCTCCCTAACTCTGTTGTGTAAACATATTGGCTGTTGTGTAAAGGAGCACCCACTGGGGCCAGTGCAAACTTAGCTACGGTTTAAAGGTTCATAAAAATCGCACAAACTGACAGGATGTGTTTGAGACCGGAGCTTTCTTAAGAAGTCTGCTTTGGTCCTAGCCCCTCTCTGACAAACTGTCATCCTCAGCTAACCTGCAGATCAATACATCTACTCTGTGTTTATGGAAAACAAAGACAACATGATAGTTGTCTGATGCAGGTGAGATACTGTCTGCTAATAATACTTCAACACATCCCTACTTGAAAAGACTGTGAGAAGGAAATTAAAATGCAGCCTCAAACGGGACAGCAAATTAAGAAAACAGCAGTTTGAACAAAGATCTTTGGAATCCCTGATTCCAAAAACACAGGTTAAGGAGCCTTTTTCCACCACAGGCCATCTTGTATATCCATGTGTTTCATAAAGATGACAACTGCAGTAAAGCATTGCCAGGGCACGTGCACCTGAGTCTGATGCTCCTTTCCGCCACTCTTGCTTTCAAAGAGGGAACACGCACATAGAGATACTGACCATACAGGCAAGCTTCTGCTCCATACTGCACAGTTCACCTTGATTCCCGTTTGCTTTGCTTTGCTCCTTTACACTGAATTCCTGTTTTGTAAGTTTTTATCAGTTTTGATCTCTTCAACTCCGGAGGTTCATTGTAGGTATTACTGTAAAAAGCAGAAAGAGGCCGATTTGAGATTTTCATGTTACAAAAATCGTCAGTAAAAATTCCTCTGTGGCAATATTGTTCTATTCACAGAAAAACTCAAAACAAAAATGTTTTCATTGGTTTTATTTCCTTGTCATAATTTATTTCAAATGCTATCTCAACAACCGTACAAGTGCTCACAACACGCAGCATGACACAATTAGCTTCCTAATTATCTGCTCAGGTAGCCAGCTTGCATTAAGCTGCCTAATGGACATGCTCTCTGTAGGCTGCCAACTATTGTTTTAAAACAGCGTTACCTTAATAAGAGTGATGAGTAACGTTCCTTTAGATACCACTCCATGAAAGGTTTTGATTTTCAAATATTTCCAAACAGCCAGTTTGTCTTGCTTGTAAAAGAGGAAAAAGTGCAGGAGAAAGCAGTACACAGCAACATATGGAAGGGGCAGTTGTGCGTTTTCTCCATCTATCTTGGTGCACTTTGATACGGGTAACTTACGTATGTCTATTAGGAAGTGGTGGAGTGGTTAGAGCAGGGTACCTGGAAAGGGGGCAGGTTCCCTGATTTGAATCCCACAGACTGCCACCCTGGGTCCCTGAGCAAGACCCTTAGCCCCACAATTCTGCCTGGGCATCATAGAGTGAAAGCCCACTGCTCCCTGAGGGATGGGTTAAATGTAGAGGACAAATTTCACTTCAATGTATGTTACAATGAGAAATATAGATGATGAGGATGATGATGATGATGATGATGATGATGATGATGATGATGATGATGATGATGATGATGATGACGATGATGATTATTATTATTATTATTATTATTATTATTATTATTATTATTATTATTATTATTATTATTATTATTATTATTATTATTATTATTATAGGATGTCACTGAAGTTAGGTAGTCTAGGCATAAAATTCTCGAATCACATGCAGAGCAGAAAACCCCAATTCAAGTTGACCAAGTTGTATTATACCTGCTTAAACTATCAACTGAGTAAAACCTTAAACTATAAGATCAGAAATTAATAATAAATAAAGATTTATAATGGTCCTAAAAGTTTTTTAAAAGAACTCTTGATTTTAACTCACTGAAACTTGCTGAAGCCCCGTTGATGAATTTAAGCTAGGATGAGTAGTAACGTCTTGGTAGGGCATGGGAGGCCAAGGAGCCTTCACAAACATGATGCATGCTTGACTGCTGACTCAGTCAAGCATGCATCACACCGCCGTTGAGAAACTACATAACTCCAGTCAACTTCTTACAACCTCCTCGTCTGGCATGCAAGAAACAAGATAAAAACAGGAAGAGGCTCTCGATCCCACTGAGGTAATGGACCACAAAGTAGGGTGAAATAAGTTTTTAATCACCCAACATTAACATTTCACAGCACTACTGTTTTTATTTCATTTTCAAATACATTTCGACATTGTTAAAACATTAAAACAATGTTTTCAATTGTCTTACTTTTAATTTTAGTAATAACGGACTGCTGTTTGTTTTTCATTTTTTTTAAAAGCATAAAAAAATCCCTGAGTGGCTCATTAAAAATTTTGCTGGGTAATAAAAAAAAAGCCTTAATTCAACTGCCTCTTAAGGCACACTTATCGCTTGTCGCACAATAGCTTTTCATAATCTCCTAGCAGACGTTCACTGAATCAGTTTTTGCCACTGCATCACACTGCACCTGCTGCAGCCCAGGAGGAAGGGGGGCTGTGGTTTAATTACAGGCCGCCATTAAATTTAGTTCAGACAGCGATGGGCACCACTGCACACAGTGTGAAGCTTATGTGAACCCAGGTCCCAAGATGTGTTTGCATCAGCCAGGTGCTCATAGCTCAGCTTTATTAGGTTTTTTGGTAAGAAATGAGACCCCAGGCATAAAGTAAAACAAACAGAATGATACTGTGCAGCTATTTGAGCACTAATGTACTCCAAGATACTCTTTATAAAGTAAACTTACACTGGATTAATTTAATATTGATGTTGATTTGTTGCAGTTGTTGTTGTAGTTATTTTTTTCTTTAACAAAAAAACCTGTGTAATAGTCATTCACATTCCGGCATTCTGTGTAAGTCTGCACAGCTTACACACCAATTATCAACCCCGCAAAAGCAACAGCAAATAGGAAAACATGGATTGAGAGAAAACAGCTGATTATTACAGAGAAAAAATTAAAACAGGAGATAAGTAAAAGTTATACACGAAGGCCGCAAGTAGAGGGGTACCAGTCAATTGAAATCCACATATGCAGTATGCAGAACTAGTCACATGTTCCACAGAAAGACGACAAACCACATGTCTTGCATACACAGAGAGCTAGAGATGAAGCCTGATGGAGAGATAATGAAGCGGACAAACACTGACAGGACTGCGGCAAAAGAAAAACCGGCAGATAAAACTGGCTGAAATCTGGGTACATTTCAAGATTGAAAAAAAGGCCTTTTCCTTGTGTTTAATGAAGACTGTATCTATAGTCAGAATGGGCAAAAAGAAAATGATGATAGTTATCCATAGTTTTAATTAAGAGATGTGACTTTAAGTAAAGTAAAAAAATAACAATTTGGAGCCCAGTAGGTTGGGCTCAACCATGGGAGGACTGAACTGCGCCAGAGAAACAGAGGAGATTGGCCAGAACCCCAGTATGAGTCCATTTTTATGACAGCTCACAGGAAATAGAAGTTTCACATCTGGAATCCCCTTGATTAGAGGTACAAAACTGTGGTACGCGGCGGCTCTCTCTCTCTTTACTTGCAGTCCTCTTCACAGACTACATAGTGAACGTGTGAATGTCTTGATCTCCCTGACCGAGTAAAAGATTGCATCTTTGAAGATACTTTGGATTCAAAATAATTACGGTCTGCTTTTTGTGTACCCAGTTACCTTACCCTGGCTGTAAATAAGACTAGCCACTTGAAAAAGCCTGTCTGCTAAAACGAATCTGAAAGAAGTATTGATTCTCCCAGTAGAGACGGTGTCCGTAATAACGTTGACGTACAAAAATATTAGCTTTGCTACCGTTAAATTGATTATGAATAAGGAAATTTGAAGGAGCTAACGCCCGCTATAAACTGCTAACCACGGGCTGTCACTCAGACTGTGTCACATATCTTCAGACGGCTACTGTTGTGGAGAAAGTCTGTGTGGATGTGTATTGAGAGCCAGAACAGCGGATGAATATCTTTTTGTGAATGTTATTGTACTTAGAATTTATCAAAACCCAATAACGTGGCAGCTAAATGGTCCGTAAACATTTTCTAAACTGTGTGAACAATAATGCAATGAATGAAAAGTTAGCCCCAAAATCATCCGTTTTCGGATTACCGCAATTTTGCCCCCCCCCTTTGGAAACTATCAGATTTATTTAAATAATTCAATGCCCTGGGGGTGCTGGACAAATGAGTGTGTATGTATTTCCTAACACTTTTGGCTGTCATGTGACTTCATGCTGGTCTCTAATTGAACCCATTCTTCATCCAATCAGATTAATTCATCATATTTGTCAATCAAAGTCACACCCCTTTATATGAGGAGATTTCCACCCTCTTCGTCCATTTATGTCTGACCAAGCCCAGCTGCTTCTCCTGTCTAGAGTAGGAGTGCTCCCTCTTACTTAAACCTTTTAAGTATTGTCTATAAGCAACAACAAAAAATCTGTTCTGTGAAAAATGTCTTTTTGTAAAAAAAAAAAAAACTTTACACAAAATAGTTAATTGCACTCTTCGTTGAAGGCTTTTTGAAATGACTAATATACTTTTAAAAATATTATTTGTGTTTCAAACTGTCAAGATTTTGAGGTTTTTACGCTTTAAAGTTTGATGACGCTTGCCTGGTAAACATCCGACAAAAGGAGCAAAACATAAAACGATATGGAGAGGGGGAAAAAGAGAAACAGGAGAACCCATCATTCTTAGTCAGATTAAAGAATGAGTTGAGGGAGTTTCGCGCTCAGTGTGTGATTGAATACCTATCTGCAGATCTCCTTCCCTTCCACAAGCAGCTCATTTCATCCTGTCTCACTCATCACTCCCTGTCTTAGTTGATTCACTCCACCTTTAACAGCTCTCTACCCACACATAATCTCTACATCATTATCCACTTTTAATTCATCAGCGCTCTATCATCAGGAATATTCTTACGGTCTCACCTGTCATTAAATGTATGAATGTTGTGCTTGTGTGAGTTTATGGTATGTGTGAATTTATATATCAAACAGAAGCAAAGAAAGAACCATTTTCAACGGGGCATTTATTTCAGCTCAGGACTTTGAACAGGTCAAAGCAGAAAACATACGAGATACTGATGTTTCTTTCTTAATCGTAATTCAAAAATCTAAGTTAAAAAGTCAATGAACTGGTTGGGTCAAAGGATCAGGCTTGGTCCTTTTGTTTCCATGACTTCCAGTTATTTTTGTTACCTTGCAGACGACTCGGTCAGGCCGAGTCTCCAGGAGGTAACACAGGAACGAAGCTGCACCTTAATGCATCGTGTCGAACCATCATGGAGGTAAGAATGGGTGAAATAACCATTAAGAGCTTGTCTTAATGATTATTTGTCCAACGTCTATTGAACAGAATCAAGATTTTATAAAAGTGGACCATATCATTGCAGGGCGTAATGATACACGCACTGACCCTCGGTCAACATTCAGACTCGTTTTCCTTTGTAATGACTAAAGTGGGAAGAGAAGAAAATGAGCAAAGCTTTCAGGGGAATTTGGCTATAATAAAAAAGATAGTATGTGTGCGAGTGTTGCTCATTGTGTCGTCTTGTGATTGGAAGGTTGTCGGTTCGATTCCAGCTTCCCCTTGTCTCATGTCAATGTGCTCCTTGGCAAGGCATTAACCCCAAGTTGCCTACCGGAGGACTTTAGGAACTAAACTCAGCGTGTACAACTGTTTCATAGTAGTTACCAGATGTTTTCTGGGTAAGTTATGTTGTACAGTCTGAGATTTAGGTGACGATTCTCTTAGGGGAATGATATTTTTTGCAGTTTGATGACTGGAGAGAGGTGGATTTAAGAAGAAGTGTATAGGCGAGTTTTAGCTCAAATGTTCAAATTGTGAACAGATATAAAGAGCACACAAAGTTGTGAAGAAAGGAAAGAGAATCACCAGCAGCATCACAATAAACACCGGCTTTCCCCAAGGCTGGGTGCTCAGCCCTCTTCTTTTTACCCTGCTAACACATCTGCACGGCCAGGTCCAATCAAACCCAATACTCAGATTTACAGACTTTTACTCACACCACAGCGGCGAGTCTCGTTAGTAACAACATTGACACACTGTACAGAGAGGAGGTGAAACAGCTGACCAGGTGGTGTGACAGCCACAATATTTCCCTAAAAGTGGAGGAGACCAAAGGAAATGGCTCTGGACGTCAGGCGAAGCTGCAGCGAGCTTCCCCTGCTGACTATCAAGGACGCTGCTGTCGAAAGGGTCGACAGCCTCAAATTCTTTGGGGGTGCACGTTGCAGATAACATGATCTGGTTCATCAACACCACTGTCCTCACCAGAAAAGCTCAGCAACACCTTTAACTTCCTCTGAAGACTGAAACAAGAACAAGTCAAAAATCATGACAACATTCTGTACAGAGAGCAACTTGACACATTGTGTCATTGTGTGGTGTGGCAGCTGCTCTGCTGCAGACAAGAAAACCCTGCAAAGAACTGGGAGGACGGCCGGGAAAAATAATCGGTGCCCTTCCTCCTGCCCTGGCTGACATTTATAAAGACAGATGCACCGGAAATGCCACAAACATCATGCTGCACCATTTTTATTTTTTTCTTCCGCTCTCTTGTAACAGGCTGCAGATCATCTCGACTGCCAAAGAGCCTCTTTCCACAGGTCATCAGGACAAGGAACTCTCTTTTCAAGGTGCCAGTCTACCTGTTAACACCAGGGACGGATGACAGGAACTGAATGCATTTCACTTTGGAAAATATCAGATGTATTTGTTTTATTGAGTATCATTATTGCAAAGCCATTGCCATGCGTGGTTTTCTTGTCACATTATCAATATGCTCAAAGATCTATGTATAACCCTTAAACTTGATTTCCTAAAAATACAATGAATGAAAATCAGCATGTTCCTGTATTTAGTCGTTTAGCTGATGAACTCTGAACATTAAATTCATTCAGGTTTAATCTATGTGAGCTGAACTTGGAACTAGTTCATGTTACGGATGAACATGAACAACACTGAACAAAGGTCAGCCTGAGTAAAATCTGTTGTCATAACAATCCCCCACCAACTAAAACAGACACAGCAGATCATTTTACTTGCAGCCTCAGCAGTCATTTATATCTCCAAGCAGACAGAAGTCAATCACACCGTGCAGCCACCATATAGAAACAAGCACAATCTGAGCCCGTTTTCCCCCAAGACCTCTGCACAAGCAGTCTCAACAACATAAAAGTATTATTATTCATAAAGAAGATGATTGAATATAATTTATTGTCATTGAGTTTTTCCGGCCTGTAATGTGCCCGATGTGTATTTTGATGTTGCTCATTGAAAAAAAAGAATTGTGCGTTCACACTTTAGCTAGACAGCAGGAGTCTTTAAAATACTGACTATGTGATCGCTGTACAAGTTTCAACCAGAACCGACTTCTGATTGAAACTGTAATATTTGCAAGGATGAAGCATTTAAAAGTGTGTTGTATTTGTTTATTATTAATAAAACCTTGCTAGCAATTATCTTCAGTGCCTAATAATCAGCATGTAACCATTGATGTAAGAAAAAGACAAAAGAATGTCAGAAATTATTAATTTGTTCTGCTTAAAAATCCAAAACATTTAGACATGTTTATTTTTATGCAAGACAAATAAAATCAGCAGACATTATGGCAAAAAATTGCTTACTCTTGTGTTAAACTATAACTCTTGTGTATAAACTATAATTATATAACTATCTGAAAATACTTTTGTATTTGTAATCTCTTCTTCTTAATAAGACATTCTACAGCTGAAGTGTGATTGATAATGATAGTGAGCAAAAACCTTTTGGTGTGTGCTTTGCAGATCAACTAAAACATGGTGGAAACATGTTTAAATTAACATTTCCGCTTTTTATGAGAGAAACCCCATTACATCGACTGTTAGGGTTTCAGCGCTTTATACAGGAAACAGTAAAGGATGAAATGCACTGAGCTAAGCAGGCGTTGCACTGCGACACCTTTATAGCGCACATAGTACGTCAATGCTCTAGGCAAAGAAAAAAAAGGGAACTCTAAAGGGAAGAGGGGGCTGAAAGAGGAAAGAAAGACAGGAAAAGAGAAGGAGATTGAAAAGGAACATCTGCATTCAAAGCCACTTTCTCTGTGTGTGCATGTCTAAGCTGGACGCTTAAGTTTTTGGGGTCTGACAGATTTTCAGCAACGTAGCTCTTGGACATTGCAGGGGGTTTTTATGGGTAAAAAAACATCAAATTAGAAAGCTCATTATGTCTTCTAGCTTCCAGTCCTACATGGAAACCGAATGATTCACTGTAATTCTGCAGTCAGCACATCAGCAGCACCTCTGTGCTGTTAAACAAATGCAGGAAACAAAAAGGTTAAAGGGATTACATCACCAGCTTCAATGAGCTATAATCAGCTAAGCTTTAATTGTAGCAGAGTAGAACAATTCATGCTGATTTCAATTATACAGTAAAGGTATGTGAATATTAACAGCATTAAAATAACATTATTCATTCCATTACTAACTTTTCCCCAGCATTGCTGGAGGAAACCTGTGGGAAATTAAGATGAGATACTCTTATGACGTTGTGCTTTGAAAAGCATTTGAGTACTTACATGAATGCACATATCACAGACTGCAATGCAGTCAAGAACAGACAACTGTACAAGCAGCAGCAGTGGCAAATTTGTGCCATATCAGCTTCTTAATGTTATGTGACTCCTTGTAGAAACTTGCTTGACTTTACTTCAGTAACAAAAGAAGTACAGACCAATATTATGTGTATTATGTGTAGATATAGTTTCTAAAGTATTTTCTTTAAATACGTTTCTTAGTATTGATATTATTTTGGAGTGACCCCACCAGAGTACCCACTTGAATATTTAATTAGATAGATAGATAGATAGATAGATAGATAGATAGATAGATAGATAGATAGATAGATAGATAGATAGATAGATAGATAGATAGATAGATAGATAGATAGATAGATAGATAGATAGATAGATAGATAGATAGATAGATAGATAGATAGATAGATAGATAGATAGATAGATAGATAGATAGATAGATTGATTGATTATTTCCAGCTACACAAAAAAAACATTTTCTCTAGTGATGAATGATTGGAAATTATGGTAATGAATATTCACATCATATTTGCAACTTACAGTTTTAACTTTGTTGATTTGTTTGTATCATGCTTTGTTTGCTAAGCCTCACACTTTAAAAGGGGTAGAGTTGTTGGTTTGTTCTGCCTGAATCCACAGCCATAAAGAACACACCCTGGTGTTATAGTCTTTGATTTAGTAGTTAGGAAGAACTAAGGCTTGAATCAACCATTCTTTTGTTTGTTACCATTTGTGATCTGAAGAGTTTTAAGCTGCTTGTTGCAAAGAACAGCATGTCTTTTTCTCTTTGTTAGACTGGGAGCCATTGCTGGAAATAGCTTGTTGCCAGCCCATCTGCTGGAGTAGCCAGCATGCAGTAAATGGCTTAACGGTGCAGCTCATAGCTTGGCAGGTGTAGCTTTAAAACTGTCACCTTAATAAGACTGATGGGGGGTGGGGGCTTCTTTAGTTTTCCAGCTTCGACTCTATAGGTGTTTCTTCGTAGTCAGCTGAATAGGTATTCCTTTTGAGGGAAAAGTTCATTAGCCTTCTCTCAGTTTGCTGACTGGCAGTGAGAGGCAAGAAGTAGGGAATGAGCAGCTGCGTTTACTCAGGTCCAAACAGCTGGAGAAAACACTGGGGGACCCTAGCAGTTTCTTGACCTCTCACTAAAGGGGCTTTCAGCCCAGGAAAGTGTACAATTTGACATTTTAGGGTATTCTTTAACCTTAACTTTTTAAAACTTTGTCAAACCTTGATAATGAAAACCAGCCCATCCCTGGGCTCAGACTGCAGGTTGAGCTAGTCCACTAGATCAGCTGAGACACAGCAAGTCTAAGATCAAGTTAATAAATTAGGAAACTAAGAATAACTAAAATATCTCAAGATGTTGGGAATTTCCACACTCATCTAACAAAGCAAAACCCTGGTCACCATATAGATTTCAACACTGCTTGATGTTGACATCGGAATATCAAGAGTCGTTGCACCGGAGTGAGATGTCGCCAGGTGACCAGAATGCATCGGGGCATCTTGGTATTTGCAGTGCTCATTGCACGGAAAAGGATTATGTAGAGCAAAGCGTGGATGAATAAGCAGTGCTTACTGAAGAGTGCTGCAGTTTAATTCTGCAGGATAAGCGTACATGAATGTTAAATGCTTTATTTGTTTTTCTTTTGCCATTTAATGGTTCAAGCATAATGTACTGTCTTTATGTGCCAAAGGTAAAACGTTTAATAACTAGGAATAATGTTTAAAAGTCAGAGCTATGATAAAAAATATTTCAATGAGGACAAATTCTTAGGGGCTTTTCCACAGCTCATCTTTTAAAGGTCCTTTAAAGTCAAGAATTTAGGAGTGAAAACAACACTGGATGATGGGTGACTGACTGCAAAGCGCTGACGTCCCCACTAAATGGACCATGAAGTTGTGTTCTTGTCAAGATCCACCTGAGTTGTGACTGAAGAGACACAGCCTTTTGCAAAATTATCCTGGTCTCTGCTCTCTCTGAATGGTTCGTCCTCTGTGTATTCTAGGAGATGTCATCTTCTGTGAAATGCAGCTATTGGACCAACTCTACTACTAATATACTAGTACTAGATGCCCAGATCAGAATTTTGTGGCCAATTTCCGATTTCAGGTTCTACCTCTTTGTCTGGTCTTTATTTCTGCTAGGAGTAAAGGTAACATCTAACCAAAATGAATATGGAGTTTACATTGTAAACTGTCTTTAGTGTCTGATATTAGCAATGATCAGCCAAAATCTTTAAGTCCATCATGTTCTGTGACACAAAAGACAGCAACTTTCCTGAATCCTTGCTCTCTCTTGATGCCAAGATAAATGACAGAGTCTTGACATGTTGACAGCAGAAAGTTAATTCTATAAATACGTCTTTATTCCTCTTTGATTCCTCTGATTTTAGTCTCCTTCACTCAGTAACATCCACACTGAAGAGTGTTGCTTTCAGTGCTTCAGTATGAATATAACTGACCTGAAAGAGATGACATTTTTACATTTTTAACAATCAGTTATTGGTCAGGGTGTATATAATGCCTGCCATAACTGATTTCTTACTGCATCTTTTTTACCAAATACTAATAACCACTTTATTAGGCCGAACCACAAAACCGCGAAAATTTCACATGTGAAAGTAACCCAAATAAATGTGTCTTAGAGGAGGAGGAGTGCTGGGTCACTCCTACTGACTTGTGATGCACCTGTTTGCAGTGGAGCCTCTGTTCATTTTAAAATGCAAGCTGAAATCTCAGCAGTCGTCTTTATGCTTTTGATTAATATGGGAGGCAAAGTTTTCGCAGTTTGATTTATTGCTGCACAAAGCAGAAAATTAAGACAAATAACTTGCCTACATCTCAACATATCTAGTCTTGAAATAAAACCTGCAGCATCTTGAACAACAGGACTAGCACCAGACAATCTTGGTTGTTCTAGTAAAGGTCGTAGTAGGAGATGTGAGAAATGTCAGAAATAGATTCCCAATGGGGTTATCTTGTCTTGTAAGGATCTTATATAATTAGATATTTACTTTTTCTGTAATCTCTGTAATGTTTAGCTGAAGTCAAGAGGCAGATTTTGACTCCAATCCAACTGATCATTCTTTAGTGAAGCTGATTTTCCATGAAAGAAACAAATTGTATGCAGGATATTTAATCTTACTTAAACAGTTTCTCTGGTAGATCCACCCAAACCAGCAGGTGAGAAAAATGTAAATCAGAAAAAGATTATTCTAAAGACTCATTAGAGATTTGTGGTAATAACTGAGAACCCAGCAATTAGGAACTAATTACGGACTACAGAAAGCTTTTGGGAGTCTCTTGTGTTTCCTGAGAGGATGAGATTTTGTCTTAGAATAAAGGGACTACTGTTCCCTGATCCCCATCATTAGTAATAAAATGGTTACAATGACCTTTCTTTCACACCAATACATCAACCTTCTCGCTCATTCTCTTTGCTCTGCATTAACATCTCCATCAGCGCTACCAGTCTTCACTCCCATTGCTCTTTTTCTACATCACAAAAAATCTGACAAACCATTCAAACCATCTTCTTGAACTTGAAAGCAAAAGTGAGTTCAGTGAATAGGATGACAACTAAAATTAGAGGTGTCTAGTGGGCTGTTAGGAAGAAAAAACATCAGCGGAAGCCGACTTTCCCTTTGATTCTTGTTCTGAGTCAGATGTCTTGTTCTCATGCGTTGAAGGGCTGTCTTATAAAACTAAAAGTTTTAACTTCATTCTAGTTTCCGCTGCTGGCCAGCTACTGTAGTACCAAAAAGCAATAACAAAATGGCATCTATTGTTTTCTTTGACTTCTTTCTTTTTAGCTGTTCCTGTATCTCTTTAAAACCTTAATGGTCCACCTCGGCTAAAACCTAAAACATTATGATTTCATATGGGTTTTAGCTCAGTTGATCTCAGAGATACACCGTTTTCTCACCACAGTACCATGGGCACAATACAGTGGTTCAAACACTTTCTACTTAGACGGGAAGACAGAACTCAACAAAAATGAGAGTATAAAGCGATTGTTTTCAACATAAAACCAATGCCGTTTTGTGCAGTTGTGGGTCCTAAGACACGAGTCACCCAAATGGGTGAAAAGGCTGACTGCGTTTCTAAAAACTCACCATTGTTGTTTTCTTCTTGTGCTTGTCGTTTAATGTGTCAGCTGTGTTCTGGGCACCACTCTTTAAAAGGGAACGTTGTTGTCCCTGTTGACACGCACAGCCAACATGATCACAAAAACCTGGGAGTCCTTGTGGACCTTGGTACAGACGAGGCCGTTTAAATGGGTGGGCTGGAAAGTACAGCGGTCTAGGAGGTGTTAATTGGGTCTCGCACGAGTAGCAATTATTGACAGAAACCAGTCAGATTAAAAAAACAATGTAACTCTAGAGGAAACTCATGCATACAAGTTCTGATGATTATCATCCAGCTTCAGCACCCACAGCAGTATCCATCTTTGCACAGGGGTTACCGGAGGGAACCTTTGGTTCAGACACAAAAGGTTAAACCGCCTGCATACAAATAGAATTAAAGTCATTTAAAATCCTGGTTGACATCTGTCAAGTCTTACTAAAGCCAGCTGACAAGCATGATTTATTTTTTATTTTTTTGCATCTTGTGCTCTGATCTATCCCAGTAAACAAAGCAGGATTAGCCAGTTTTATTCATTTAGCTCAGTTTCTACACATGCATTTTGTGAAATTCTGCAGTTCATATAGACGGTCCCTGTCTCAGCTGTGTATGTTGTCAGTAGACAGCTGTTGATGGAAAGAAACACACCGCAGGAATCATTTAAATGATTGTGTATCATTGTCTTACATTGAAACCAGTCTAAACGGACAAAAACGAGCTACCTCTGGTACAACATGGATATTTCTGTCGCTCTAATTTAATGGTGACAATGAACCTTACACTGGTCATGTGTTATTTTAATGTGTCTATTCTCGTATAACTGAAAATATCACCTATCTGAAAACTTTGCTTAAACTTGACTCTTTTCCTTTACTTAATCTTATTAGAGAAAGCCGGGTTTAAAAACACCCTCTGAACTGTTAACTGCGTCAGAGATTAAATTAGGAGCGCTGACAAGTTAATTTACAATGAATCTGTTTGAAAGCCTCGCTCGACAGCTCGCTTTTCTTTCTGCTTTCATCACATCAAGGAAGCAGCCGCTCAGTTTGTCTAATCTTCAGGTTTTTCAGTATGTGTGCGCTGACAAACGATTCTATTAGGATTAAAAGTGTGTTTTATGTAAAGTTTTGGGTTAGGCTTTCCGTTTAGATAGTTTGCTTTAAGGGACACACACAAAGGTCCCCATAAAGATAGTGAAACAAGCGTCTGCGTAGGTCGCTGTAAAAATACTCAAAAAGCCAAGCGCGTGATTACCATGGCAACAAGCATATTTTAATGTGTCGGTTTGGGCCATTATGGAGCGTTTGTTGTTTGCCGTTTTGGAGCGCCACCAGCAGCAATGATTTCCTCTTTTATTCATTATCATCTCTCTCATTTCACAGCTCCTCCGATGTGTGGCACGTTTTCTAGAAACAGTGGCAGCAGTTGCTTATCTGGCCTTTCACATCACTGTGCAGCGAGAGCTCTCACCAGGCGGCGTACGGAGACAACACCAACAGGCATCTGCCAAAATAAACTGTGTGTGAATTAGTTCATCCAAAAGCTCATCCAGTTTTCACCAAGCAGTCGGGGTTTTACATCTCAGCACATGCTGAGGCTCCGGCAGGGCTCAAAGTCTTGGCGAAACTGTTTTTTACGTCAAGGTTCATGAAACGATAAGAGGAAAACTCGTTCTCTGGGGTTTTACTCAACTTGTTTTTGTTTGTTTTTTTGCCTCGCCACTATTTTGTTTCTTAGCTGAATTACAGTGCCGTAAAGGGATTCAACCCTTGATTTTTTTTTTTTCGTCACATTTCTGGAGTAGGCGCTCTCCTAGGATGAAACCTTTCAACTCTCTGGAAAATCTAATATGTTCTTCAGCTTGGATGGCTTCCCTGGGCTTTATATTCAGTGAATTATTCCCTCAATGGGTGAGCTGGGGGTTGTGTTTTTGTCTTTTTGGAAATTATGAGAATATGGTCACAAAATTGTGAGATTAAAGTAGTAATTTTATGAAAACTCTTCCCTCTGTGTTAAAATGAGGAATGTTGAGCATCTTGTAAAGTTATTGTAAAGTATCGGTTTCACAATAAGGAAATACTAAATCTTTTTAGCAAATCAGCATCAAATTATCAGTGTCAGGACTTTGAAAAGATTATGCAAACAACTGTGTGACTTTATTGTCGTAATGTTTGTTATCTTGTACACCTAATATGACTTTATTCTTTTAATTTCCACAAAATTAAAATTTGGATTACGGTCATTGTAGATTAAATAAAACTAATTATTGGCCACAGAGGAATACATTTCCACAAAAAAGTTTTAATTTCACATATTTGCAAGAAAATACCTAGATGTTTTCTGATGTTGAAAATTCGTAAATCTTTGTGGAAAAAAAAAACTTTTTTCATTATTAAAGGCATACATTTCCTGTATTAAAAATGTGTATCTTGACATTGTAAAAGTCAGAAATTTTGGATCATCATTTGGATCATCTTGCGACCCCTACATAGTGTCTCCCGACCCCCCAGGGTCTCCCGACCCCCACTTTGGGAACCCCTGTCCTAAGGTGTCAAACTTTCAAAGCAGACATGTCTTTTATTCAAAGAAACGATTTAATCGTTAAAATGGTTAAGTGTGAACCGAGCCATGAGACAGTTACGTCCAAAGGGATAGATTGCTGACATTTTTGGAACCTAGAGGAATTCTCCGCCATCTAACGGAGGTGTGCTAAAAAAATAGTTAGACTCTACCGTTGATTGACATGACAGCGTTCACATTTTTATCAGACAGATGCTTCCGACTGCCTGATTAGTCCATCGAGATGACTCCTCCAAGCTGGGTTTCAAGATTCAGACATAATGTAAGAGTCCAACAAGACCAAGACTTGCCAGAAAGAAGATCAATCACCTTTTTAAGACTTGGTTGTGTACAACACATGTTTTGGGTGAAGTTAATTTCCTATTTTTATTTTGTTCCCTCTTAGAACAAGCTTGTAAATCCTTTCATTTAGACAGACCAACTCTTGATAAATGTTAGGTGTCAGTGTGTCTATGTAACAGCATTTTTGAAAGTTTTTTTGTCATAAATATTTTTGCATTTATTTAGCAGTTTTCAGGTATATTTACCTTGTTCGTCTTTGTTTTTTATTTATATAATATTTGTCAAGATTTTTCTTAGATGAACCCAGAATGGACACCACACACACGGGGCTATTTACTGAGAGTTTATTGACAGAAAGATGAGTAGTGGATGATGAAACCAGAGAGGCAGGAGTGGACAGGAACAGAGGTGTAGATGAGAGCAGGAGCTGATAGGGTTGGGAATTGATAAGATTTTCACGATTCCGATTCCCTTATCGATTCTGTGAAACGATTCGATTCCTTATCGATTCTCTTATCGATTAAAATTTGGGGAAATTTTTTTAACCTCTTAAACAAAAATAGACATGGTATTAAGCATTTAAATTTAAAGTAATACTAATTTAACATTTTAGAGACATAAAAAGACAACAGATAAACATTAAAGTACGGTTTATAGGTTGGGTTCTGCAATGTTATGAGTATAAATCTCATATTTAGAACCAATCTCTGCTCAAAATGGTGATCTGCACCGCCTAATCTACTTTCAACAGTTATTGCAGCCGTAAACGGGCAGAGTGGCTCCTTCTGAATTTACTCTGCTCCTGTCAGGATGAACTGCAGCGCGTTATGAGGCGGAGGGATATTTCAGCGTCATTTAATTTAGAGCCCAAACAATCGACTTCACTTTCAGAAACATGCCCAAAAAACTGCAACCCCACAACTCATGAAATTTACAAGCGACTTTAGAAAAAGAAGACCAAAGTCGCATAAAATAAGTGGGCTTCGCAACAGTGAGCATTCTATCGAAGTGTGTCGTTTTACTCCGCCTCTCTGGTCGGTAAACAAATGTTCCAGCAAATTCTACATTATAAAAAGGAAAAACCTACCGAAAAGTCTCGCTCTCATGTAATCTTGAAGACATTCTTCTTCGAAATGTTGGCAACAGACGACGTGTTTTCTCTCTGGCCAAAAGTACGATGGCAAGTTGGCAATCCAACAAAAGAGCCCGTGGTGGATCATGAATCGGAAAGGTAAAATAATAATGTTTTCTCCACTTTTACCCGATGTATTGGAACATCCAACGGCCATGCACGTGGGCATTGTTGCTTTAACAATAGCTCTCGCGAATTTCAGTGGTGAAGTCCTCTCGAAATCCAAAACAATTGTTGTTGTAGAGAGCAGTGCCTTACCGCAACATTACGTCACAGGATGTGATGTCGGGCAATAATGGCCGCCCC
Organism: Fundulus diaphanus; assembly: GCA_037039145.1. Classification (NCBI taxonomy): domain Eukaryota; kingdom Metazoa; phylum Chordata; class Actinopteri; order Cyprinodontiformes; family Fundulidae; genus Fundulus; species Fundulus diaphanus. The sequence continues at coordinate 36,749,887 of CM073124.1, forward strand.
CATACACAGTGATCGAGACGACAATTTATGCTTTTATTTTCTTATTGATTAGCGCTAAATTCATTAAATCACCAAGAACGTATTAGTTTTAGGTATAGCTAATGATCCTCTGATTTTTCCTTGTTGACCGGACTTTCGATCGCTTTACCCGATGGGGCGCCATTTTTTTTGTTTTGCTTTTCTAGACTTACGCCTGGTCACGTCGTACTTGCTTACTGAATGCCGTGTGAGTAACTTGCATAAAAAACGTGACATAAGTCGTGCTGCCCGGCTCTGGTGCTGCCTGGAATCGATAAGAGAATCGTTAAGCGAGCTGCCAAACGGTGCCATGGAATTGGAACACACGGAACCGGTTCTGAACAGGAACCGGTTTTCGATTCCCATCCCTAGGAGCTGAGGGACCGGAGAGAGTTCTTGAGAGCAGGGCTGCTGGAGCACAGAGGAGGCAGGAAACCCAGCAGCTAACAGAGGCTTGACTTGAGGCACAGGGGAGACAGGAAACCCAGCAGCTGGCAGAGGCTTGACTTGAGGCACAGAGGAGACAGGAAACCCAGGAGCTAGCAGAGGCCTATTAAGCTCAGAGGTGGCAGGAAAATCCAATAGCTAGCAGAGGCCTTACTTGAAGCTCAGAGGTGGCAGAATAATCCAGCAGCTAGCAGAGGCCTTACTTAAAGCTCAGAGGTGACAGGAAAATCCAACAGCTAAAACAGGCCTTATAGAAGCAGAGATGAGGCAGGTAAATCCAGCAGCTCGCAGAGGCTTGAAGCAGAGAGGTGGCAGGTTAATCCATCAGTGAGCAGAGGCCTTACTTGAAACTCAGAGGTGAGACAGGAAAATCCAGCAGCAGACAGAGACTTAATTTGAGACACAGAGGTGGCAGGATTCCAGCAGCAAGCAGGTGCAAACCAGGTAGACAGACGTGAAGTGAGTGGAGACTGATGACGAACTAGCCGGGAAGAAAAGACTGAGGGAGGCTTATGCAGGGAGGCTGGCAGGTGGAGTGAGTTCTGACTAATTAATGTCCAACAGGTGTGACTGATTGCAGAGGGAGTGAAGGGTAAGCTGAGTGAGAGGAGGAGGAGGAACTGAAAACTAGCTAGAAAAAAAGCTAGATCAAAACTAAACCATGACAATATTAGTTTGTGAGTTTATTTTAATAATTTAATCATTACTGAGTGGATATTGATTAATTAATTATACATTTCCTTATTTTTTTTCTTTTACTTTGTTGGAGTGCACATTTTTCTCTGCGTTATTTCTGTACAAAGATACAAAAATCTTCTGATTCTGTCTGGAAAGGTAAAGGATTCAACTTGGGGATTGATTTTTGATAGATTATGATTTTGTTTATGAACCTAACATTTCATTGAGATTTTATGTTATAGAGCAACAGAAAGTAGAGGATAATTGTGAAGTGGAAGGAAACTTACAATATTTTAAAAATATTTTACAAATAAAAATCTCAGACATTTTGCATTCTTATTTACTCCTTTATGGCTAAATAAACTCAAGTGGAACCAATCACCTTTAGAAGTTACCTAGTTTTTAAGTACAGTTCACTTGTTGTGGAGACGTTTAAAGCAGGGTTAGATTTATCAGAGGCTTTAAACATCTCACGGAGAAAGAGTTTGGTGGCAAACCTACCTTTGCATTTGTGCATGAATGGTGCCCTGGACAAGCCCCTCCTTCTGCTGCCCCTTAACCAATCAAAAAGCAGAGGCTGAAATAAATTTTGGAGTGGGAAGAAATGTGCACTTCAGTCCCACACAAAGCATGTGAAACCCTCTCCTTGCTCTCAAAACCAGATAGGGAGGACCCAACAATTCATTGACTTCACATGCATACCACTAACAAAAAACGTTAAGGCACAACCAACAGATAAGGTATACATTTGTAACCGGTGATTATGAGCCCCACCACCACTCGCCCCTCTCTGATACCGCCCTGGGAAACTGCCCGTATCGTCTGAAAAGGTTTAAGGAGTTTGACTACTTTGGCAAAAATATTAAAGTGAGGGACACTTTGATTGAGTACATGTTTGATTGTTTTACACAAATCAGCATTTATAAGAGTGCATTTACCATTCAGGTGGGTGGCAGTCTACCTTTTAAAACACAGCAGAGAGCAGTCATGTTGCCAACGTGTGCAGTGACGTGAGAAAACACTGCCAGCTGCTGTGAAAGGGCCGCATGCACCTAGAGTATCTGCACACTGCAGACCACATTAAAACCTTGTTAATGCAAAAGCAAAGACCAAATCATAGCATCTGCTTGAGAGTTTAGAAAATAGCACCGCCTGAAGAGGGAGTATCTAAAGAAGCAAGGTGGACCTAGAACCTTTACGGAGTCTGTGGAAAAGTCAGGAAAGCCTTTCTTAACATTTCATGGGGTGTTTCTCAATTAAAGAAAATCCAACGTAGTTTTTTTCTCACAGCCTAATATCCTTTTTATGCAGCAAATGTCTTATAGAATGGAATAGAAATATCCTTTAATGTCCCTCAGTAGGGAAATTCAGATTCAGAAAAAATAAGAATAGGAGACATAGGAGTGAAGGCAAACTTACAACATCAGAAATATATATGGCACAGTTATTAAAAATAGCATATTTACAATAGAAAAAGTCTAAGTAAAAATTTTTTTACAGGATTTAAAATTAATTTAATGCAACAGTGAGCTTAATGTTGAAAGTAGAGTCTGCCAGTCTGTTAAAAGCAGCAGAGCAATGGTGTTTGTCAGCAAACTGCAGAGCAAAGGTGTAAAGTGAAGATGGCGTGAATTTCATCTATACTGAAAACTTACATCCACAATTCGACAAGATTTTTACAGTCCTTTGCAAAAGAGTTCATGCCCATACTTTTTCTGCACTTTGTCACATTACAAATACAAATTTCAGTGTATTTTACCTACATTTGATGTGATAGACCAGCTAATAACTGTAACATTGACGAGGAAAAAATGCAAGGTTTTCAACAATTTCCACAAATCTGTAAATTGTGGATGCATATGTATGCTGTCTCACTCAGACAATACTTTAGATGTGGAGCAGATCACCACACCCTGGAATTACAGCTGCAGGTCTTTGGGCCATGTTTCCGCCAGCTTTGCAGATCTAAACACGATGAAATTTGACTCATTCCTCTTTGCAAAACAGCTCAGCCTCAGCCATGGAGACCGATGGTGAAGATCTCAAGATTTGCCGCATATTCTTAATTTTAGGTGTAGACCATAGGCTACTGCAAATAATGAATATACTTTGTCTTGAATCATTTAAATAATTTTATTTGCATTTTTTGGCTGCATCTTTAGGGTTGTTGGCCTGCTGGACGGTAAAGCTCTGACAAAGTCTGAAACTTCCTCTTATCTTCTTGTTTGCTGGATCCCCTCCATGGTTTATGACAAACCTTAATTGGCACTTCTTAAGACTTTTCTGCTGTAATCTTGCTACTCGTAATGGTCAGATTTGTATATTAGCTGCCCTGTCCAAACATTCTTCTACCTGAGTAGGGGGGCTCTGCACCTCCTCCAGAGTTACCATGGGTCTGTTTGCGATTTCTCTTATTGCTCATAATGCCAGCCCTGACATGTTTGCAGCATTTCTTTATATTCATGATGCTTTTGGTTTCCTTGTGTCCTCTTACAAACCTCTGAGGCATTCACAGAATACCTTTGTTCATTCTGGACTAAATTTCATGCCAACCCTGACATGTTTTGGCCTGTTGTTGGCCTGCTGGACGATATTCATTATTTGTTTAAAAAATAAACAAATAATGAATATCCTTTGTCTTGAATCATTTAAATAATTTTATTTGCATTTTTTGGCTGCATCTTTAGGGTTGTTGGCCTGCTGGATGGTAAAGCAGGCCTTCACTGTTATATTGAATTAACCTACCCCCTGTCCAGCAGAAAGCCTTCAACATCGGCATCAGTTTAGAGTCCACGCCCCCTCATGAATTATCTCCACTCCACTTGGTAATAATAGCTACGCCGATATAGACTCATTTTCTCCCGGGTTGTTACTTCTTTTTCTTTTCTTGGTTACTTTCTCTCCCCTCTCGCTGGGCAAAGAGTATGGGTGGTTCTCCATCACAACAGAAAACGGAAAATAGAAAAATCTACGGCCGTCTTTGCTTGTTTTCTACTCCCCCTCCATCGACAGCACGTCTTCATATAGGAGACAGGTAGGGAAAACGCGTATGGTTAACAAGTTTGTCTCCTTTTGGCTTCTGAAATCAGAAACAGTGACGCAACATGGCACCTCACAGTGGGTGCACCGCCACCTATGTATTTTTAAACTACTGAGGTATGAGATCGCTTTTATTTTTGGTGTGATGTTATTAGACTTTGCCAGCATATGCATTTATTAAAGCAATACTTGATTTTTGCTAATTAAAATCCAGATTAATTACATACCTCTAATTGCTCCATTCACAAACCAAACTGTTCAGTTGCGACGTTTAGGAAGATTTCTGGTTTTAATTGGGAGTTGCTGAAGGCGGTCCCAATGTGTCAAGAAGCCTGAAACATCTGAACAAAACTACTTCCTCTAAACTACTACCTCTAACTACTTCACCAATCAGAACAGCATCAACAGTAAAAGTGCAACAACAGGCAAATGACATCTATGATCTCAGACATGGTTGAATATGTGAGCAGCAGTACACAGACGTATACATGATTGAGTAAGAGTTTTCATTTTCTTATTTACATATTTAATCTTTGATCAAATTGTCGAGCCAGCCTCCAAGCCTCTAAATTTTTTTTAAGCCCTGACCTTGAACAACAGCAACAACAAGATCCCCTGCAGTCCTTCGGCAGCTCTGATGGCTCCTAAATGCTGCTGAGCTCCACGCTGATCCGGAGCTTGTTTTCACGACACAGGGCGACTGAGGAAGGAGGTTGCATGAAGCAGTTGGCACGCTGGCACCCCTCTGACTGCTCACACTGGAATCACGTTAACTCACCTTGTGACACTTTCGCCCGTGTAAGTAAATCTGAGCTACAGAAGTTTGAAACCACCCAACATTGACTGCATGGGCTCTGCAGAGCGTACGGCAGTGTCTGCACCACTTTGCAGAGTTTTGTACAAAGCTGAATTTGTTTAGACAAACAGTTGTACATGTTGTACTGGCGCCTGAGATGTGTTAAGCACTTTGGGTTCCGTTCAGGATTTTTACAGTGCAATATAAATACAGTACATTGAAACTGGATGTTGCCAGACATGTTATGTTGGGAGACGTATAAAGAGTTAAATAATTTAAACGAGCTGTGCAAATGCATTTGCTCCTTACACATTCCCACTGCCAATTCTATGGAAGTAAAAGATAGCTGCTGTAGACCCTGTTTTCAGACATCTATAAAGTGCTCTCAATCTAAACTAAATACTATTTTTGTGTCTGTTACATTTATAAGATACTGTTAAAGCTATTGTGTTTCAAATAATGGATGAAATTAAGGATGGTTTATACCATTAAAAACATTTATTGATGAGATGTTTTCAAGAAAATATGTAAATAAAACAATTCTGAAAGATGGAAAGTAAGTCATCCAGTAAAATCACCCAGGAACAAATTGAGTTTACTACTCTGCTGCAGTCTGTTAGAACAGAAGCTCTGGTCTTATCCAAATGTTGACCACTGCAACAACATATATAACAGCGGACAACGAATGAAAACGGATGACAAGTAGAGCGCTGTCCATGCTGTTGGACATGTCCTGTACAGGACGTCAGATTCCAGCGTGTCATCACTATGTCTTTAGAGACGTCTGCCAGTATTTATCGGCTGGAGGGAGGCAGCTGTTTAAAGAGACAGACACAAGCAGTGCAGGTGTCCTCCATCCTGACATGTTACAGAACACCGATGTTCAACCTGAGCCCTTCCTTATAATATCCATGTACCTTTGTGATAGGCAGACGCCATGCAAATCTGGGTTCATGCCCTGAGACTAAAGGAAAGACTGACATGGGGAAAGAGAGAAGAGAGTGATGGAGGACGGGACGGTAGGGATTAGTCTCAGAGGTTTTCTCAGAGCGTTACTGGCAACAGAGAAACGTTAGTGCACTCTGTAGTATTGTCTCTTTCTGTCCCGTCTGTCTTTATTTTGTTGCTTTTAGTTACACACACACAACACAGAGCAAAGCCTCCAGCCTATCATCATCCATCATCACCAGCCGTTTTCAGCATCGTCTTCAGTTCTCACTAAACCTTTAATGAGAGTTTGAGAGGACAACTGAGCCAGCATATAGTTGGCAACGATATCTGATAGTAAATGTTGTGCCAGTTCATGCTTAACAAGTACTCCTTCTAAATTCAGTCCAGCCAGGTTAAAATGAGTTCATTCCTGTTCCTATTTCACCTCCGATATTCTGAACAGAGTTCACAGCTCCAGCACAAATTTTTTTCTCATTCATTACTCATTTTTTTTTGTCTGTCATGAAGTTTAAATATGCCGTTAGATTACCCGATTGCCTAGCATCTGTTTTACTTTCTCCTGTTGCCTTTGCTCACACAAACCGTATTTTATAACAGCTGAATTGCCAGAACAGCTGCTCTCATTCACACATTTCTTGCCTTTTGTTGTCAGAAAACAAAACAACTCTGAAAATCAGAAGGAATGGTGCTGCATTTAGACTAAAGTTTGTAACTGCAGTCACCCTCCTATCATCATCATCATCAAGTCAGCATAGGCTGGATTTGGTTTTGGTTTGCTCTTTAAACCACTTTTACAAAGCCTTTAGTGTGCTTTTCACCTTCAGCCTTTTGAACATTGTCATGCTGTATATCTGACAACAATCTAAAGCTCCCACTACTCTGACTTTGTCCAGGAATGTTTGAAAATGATTTTTACTCAAAGGTCAATCCTGAAATGAAGTTAATTTACTGTAATGAACAAGGCCATGAAATCTTTCCTTTGCAATTTGGAGAAACTGATAAATGCTTGGTGAATTTAAGGTGCTTGTCGTTGTAATATAATTTCAACACTTTGTTTCCTAATTCTAACATGTTCCCCTTTAGTTAGTATCGATTGACTAATTAGCATTTTTTTTTAATCTTTGTATTTGTTTGTTTCTGACTTTCTTTTGGTTAGTAAATTATTTATGAATAGATATTGCTGGAATATTGATACTTTTGATTAGTTGCTAAGTTTTCCTCTAAAAATGAGAAAAATGCAGCTATCTCCTGATTCATCTTTCCTTGTATATTAAAGATTGTGTCTTGGAAAGTTAAAGAATTCATCCCTCAGACTGATATTTGTTAGATTAAGACTGTTTAGCTGGCTAATCATTATTAGTTATTTAATTATTAAAATGTAAAAACACACATTAGGATCACATCAGAGCCTAATAAACCTGGATCAGTGCATCATTAATGAGCAAAACTCCCAACAGCTGACAGGACTCAATTTGTATGTTACTATTTGTCATTTTAAGCACAGTAAATGTTTTGTCTATTACAATCAGCGCAACGCCGTGAACGTTACATCCCGCATTTAGCAATCTGATAAATTTGGTGCTGCTTGTGTTGTTTTGATAAAAAGCTGAGGCTGGAGCCAACATGCTGTTCTCATGGTATGGATATGTTATTATTACCGATAGAAAGAGACAAGCACCGAACTGCAGCCGGGTCAGCACGCAGTTGCCTGCCTGCTCTCATTATACCTGAGGCAGAATCGCAGCTCACTCACATTACACCCTGTCTGGAGGGCCTCAGAGTCCAGACAATGTGTAATATAAGTCCAGCCTTTAACAGTGACACGCCAGGCCCAGTCAAGGTAGGCACAATACGGTTCATCACAGGATTCTTGGAAAAGCAAATTATTCACGTTTGTCTTCATTTGCTTTGTTGCCAGGAGGAAACCAACAATATGCTTCTTCTTGTTTAAAGTCACTTATTACGAAGAAGTTTACTGCTTTCTAAATAATATGTTCCGGATGAAAAATATTAGTAAAAAAAACATGATAGATATTGTCATATATTTGTCTGGGCAACTTTCTGGTAAGAAATTGACTCACGACGCATCTTGTGATGCCGACATTTCATCGCTTCTAGATTTTTGATTAACATCAATCATTCTAAAAAAATAAAAAGCACACCTACTAATAGTGGTGTGAGGCTGCTTTCACACTCAAGTCTGATTTGATGGCTCCATTTGGAGTGTGGAAAAGGTTTATAGATTATAAGTCTTGAGCTCCAGAGGTAGAAAAAAGCAGGACTCAGCTGAGGTCCCAGCACTGTGGAGGTCAGATCACACTCAGACGCTCTGCCCACACTGCGGAGCCGTCTCTCCAAGCCACACATGCAGAGGAGTGCTTAGGTGTGTGGGAGAGAAGCAGAGCGCTCTTCCATTCTGAAAATATATTGTCCGTTTTCGTTCTTATGTGAGGCAGAAGTAGAGGTTTCAGGCTAGTGCAGGGCAACAAGCACTGAACAAAGGCCAGGTTTAATCAAACATCTGATACCTCCTAATACGTAACAAACGTGAATGCAAAGACTGTGGATTACGTCTAAAATGTTTAAGAGTCAGAAAAGTGGGTTGGAAAAAGTTTGAAGAAATGGCGCAAAGGGATTTTTTTTTGTCTAAGGACACATTTTTGTTTTAAGGCAGAAAGATGGAGGTGAAAATCTGACAATTTGTAAACCGATCGTCATGAAAGGCAAAGATTTTAATAAAAATGTTATTTAGGTATTGATTTTGGCTCCAAAAGCCTTAATCATGAGAAAAGTTAAACTGATTCTAGATTTAATGCCCATGATCTTCATTGACTGGCATTACAAAAAGCACATGTGGATTTTAGTTTATTGTATTGTCTTCTTTTAAAATTCAACCGAGAGCCTGTAAATAAAATAACATAATAAAACTTTGGATAGAAAACAAAACTAAAAATGAGATGTCAGATTTTTCTTTTAGTTCCCTAAACTTTCTTAAACCCTTACACTCCATGCTAAAGTTTCATGTATAAACCCGTTATGGCCTTTATGATTTAAAAAAAACGGAGCATAGAAACAAAGAAGAGAAATGTAGACTAGTAAACATGTTTTCCAAGCCACTGAATCCAGCGCCTACTCTCACATCCCCGACTCACACACACCTGTACTTCATGCCCGTGAGTTTGCCGGTCGACTCCTTCAGGGAGATGTGTCGGGGAGTGAAGGAGCCAAAGCTGCGGGCGATGATGGCCACGGTGCGGAACTTGGCCCTGGCCTGGTTCACCACGTTGGGGCTGGTGGCATTCTGCTTGCCGTGATCCCCGTTCCCCCTCTTCAGGTTGTGGTCCGTGCAGGCGATGGACACCTGCATGGCTGCGCTTCAGGGGAAGTTGTGGAGACACGGGTGAAGAGAAAGCAGGAAAACTGGCAAGGGGAGTCTTAATTGTCTCTGGCAGACCGTTTAAAACCTCTAGATCTGGAGTCTCCTCGCTTTTTGGTTCAGATTCAGTCTTCTGGTCCTCTTACTTTTGAAGTTCTTGGCAGTTTTACTGTGTATGGATTAGGTCTTCGTTTGTTCGGAGAAGCTTCGTCTTCATCACTTTGTTCTTTTAGGTAAACACAACAATTGTCTCCTTCCTTCTGGGCTCAGACTGAGCTTCCCATTTCCATTCTCTCCTCCCAGAAGACAGACTGCAGAGCAGGTCAATCATCAAAAAGCTGACAAGAACAAGGACTCCTCAGTCCTTTGCCGGATTCTCAGTTTAGTCCATCATCGGTGTTTTCCTTCTCTTGCGTCTCGCCTCTGATACCGAGCTGAGGGATTTTAGCTGCAGAGAGAAAATCAGAGAGAGAGAGAGAGAGAGTGCTTGCAGAGGGTTGGCAGAGGGAGGAAAATTGAAGCGGAGAGAGGCAGAGACGCGATCCTGACGCTGCGCTCTCCCTGGTCTGACTGTGGGAAACAGTGCGAGAGCTATAGCATGTGAGAGAAAAGGGAGAGGAGGGTGAAGGAGGAGGGGACGGGGTCAGAGCATGGAGAGGGAGACAGGGCACAGACGAAGCATGAGGCAAGGAGGCGGTGGAGTGATGGATGAGGAGGGGGGGACACGCTCAGGTCCTGGGATGGTGAACCCGCACACTTCTGCCATCAGCAGTTTTATCCGTCTTCCTACTTCTCACATGCTTGCTGAATTTGCCAGCGTGTGACTGAGATGCCCGTGGCCCAGTTTCCCCACGTTTCACCCCTCAGACTCTCTCTGCTTGAACGGCACTCAGGTGTTTGGGTCCTCGGCGCTTTCTGACGGCCCACTTCTGTCGTTGATTCTTTCAGCAGGGCAGCTCCATCACAGGAAGCAGGGAGGAGAGATGTGGTGCAACACATTGTTCCTCATAACTCCCTCCTACTCGCTCTGCCTGGGTGTTTAGCTGCCACTCTACCTGTCGCTCTCCTCCTCTCGTTGTTACGTACCCGGTCACTGTTTGACAGGTTCCTTCTTATTCTCTCCTTTTATTCCCACACAGCAAACCTTTTCTTTTACTTCAACGCTAAACAGCATGCTTTACTTGCTGTTCCTATATCTTACTCCTTTCTCTTAGATCCAGTAAAACGTTTTAGGACGTTTGTGAGATTGCAAATGAATTTTATTATTCATTTTCTTTTTACCTTTTACAGTTTCCAGATACTGTTCAGAAATGTTGCACCGTTACGAATGTTTTTAGTTATTTAATGCTTAATAAATAACTCTCGGCCTGTTAGGTATTGCCCGGTGAATATCAGCCCAAACGGTCAGGACAATAGTTGAAAGGGATGATTCGAGCACTGGCGTTCTTTTAACAGCAAACTCTGCACACATATAGAATAAATAACTGGCAACTTCTCTTCAAGTATAAAAATGTATTAAGAGAAATAAAAATGAATATCCAGAAAACATCACTATAGAATGCTGTTTATCTGATTTAAACTACTGAGCAAAATTAGGATCAAAAGAATCCAAGGAGCTATGTACGCACAAAAGGACAAATCCAAAGTCCAATTCCTTGTTTGTACCCACAAACTTGAAGAATGAAGTCTGGTTCTGAAACCGGTTTGCTCCTACAGAGGTTCTTTGACAACATCACGGTTTCTCCTTTAGTAAACCTTTTAAACGCAACTCGGTGTCTTGAATTTTGGGTGTTCGTTCTGGTATTCTTGACAGACATCAACCAGGACACTCAAGCTTGTGCACAAATTGGTCTTCCAAATGGACAATAACCCTTAATGAAGCATAGAGCCAAACTATTAACGAAGTGGCTTATGGACCGCAGCATCTCAAAGCCCTGATCACGGTCCCACACAAGATTTGTGGGCAGAGCCGAAAAGGTCTTTGTGAGCAAAGCTGCCTGAGAGGAATGCACCAAAATTAAATGCTGGACGGCTTGTGGAAAGAAACCAAAAACATTTGACCCAAGTCATAAAATTATAAAGGCACTTCAATCTGGAGAGACTCAGACGGAGAAAGAGAAAACGATTAACAAATTTATTTGACAAAATGAATAACAGTTCTTTGGCGCTCGGGCCCCGGCTGAAGATTTGAGCAGTGAATTCCGACGAATTCAGATGAGCCCATCAACGCTGAATAGGGATGCTCCCCCGGGGCCCGACACTGGTGGTGGAGGTTGGAAAAGATGACGTCTTGGAATGCTGGTGGAGAAGGGGAGGAGGTGGGTCGAGCACAGCTGGAAAGCGACAGGCGGCGTGGGTGTGGAGCCTTTTAAACGGAAGCTTGATTGAAGATTGGAGAAAGCGGGTCGAGGTCCGGAGATGAAGATGACGCAGTAACAGGTAGGCGGAAGTCTTCCAGCTTGAATTTGCGCCTAGGCTTCATTTCCACTAAATGGAAAATTATGTAAATGTATGAATTTGAAGACAATTAAAAACATTTTTCCCTTCATTACTCCAGTATTTAGCAAGTTTTAGTCTGATCAAATGTCAGAGATGACGAAAGAGGTTTTGGGTCCTTTTATACTGTGTATGTAAATATGTGAATGTCTGATTCCATGGATCCCAAATTAGCCATAAAGATCTTTTATGTGCATCACTAGTTTATGTTCTGATCACTAGCGTTTGTCTTTCCCAGACACCAGTATGTTGTCTCCGATTTCTGCTCCCTGACATACATGCAAAGGCTACTGCTGCCTGTGTCCTCACTAAGACTAAGAAAGTAGAGAACATCACCCCAGTTCTAAAGTCCTTACACTGGCTCCCTGTATCTCAGAGAATAGACTTTAAAATACTTCTGTTAGTCTATAAATCCCTGAATGGCTTAGCACCTAAATACATCACAGACTTGTGATCAGTGTATCAACCCTCCAGACCACTCAGGTCTTCTGGCTCCAGCCTGCTCTGCATACCCAGAACCAGAACCAAACATGGAGAAGCAGCATTTAGTTCCTATGCTCCACTGATCTGGAACAAACTTCCAGAAAACTGTAAAAGTGCTGAAAGCCTGAGTTCCTTTAAATCAAGATTAAAAAACACATTTGTTTAGGACTGTTCTAGTTAAACTGTTCTACTGAAACATCATTAGTTCAACATTTTTAGTCCAACTGTTTTTAATGTTCTATTTTGTTTCTACATTTTATTCCTACTTGCTTTTAATCTGTTTTATTTTCCGATATTTTAATCATGTAAAGTACTTTGCATTGTCTCTGTACTGAATTGTGCTATATAAATAAATTTGCCTTGCCTTGCCTTACTGAAGTTTCGTAATATTGGAGTAAGAGAAATATGTCCTGATGCTAATTAATCACTTTTCACAAAATCACATAGCACACTCTGCTCCTACGACCCCCCAAAGGCAGCTATCAGAGATAGAGAGATGGAAGGACGGTCGAGATGGAGGGAATCAAAAGAGAGCAAAAAATATGGACTGAGGCAATGCAGAGCCAAGAGGAGAGGGGTTTTCTGCATCTGTGTGTTTGATTAAACTTCCAACAGTGTGCGAACGGCTATGCATGGTACAGATGCTTTGGTGGGAATTTGTTGTACTTTCTTGTAATTCTGCAAGGGTGTCAATTTGAGAGAACTGGGGCATTAAGGTGCAAGGTCTCTGTGGACTTTTCTTTATTTCTGCCTGGGTGGCCGTATGCTCATCCATGTTTACATGTCGTAGATAAAGCAATGTTAGGTAAATACCAACACCGCTGCGTTTCCATATGCTTTCTGCTAATGTGGGAAAGCATTGTACCCAAATTCAGCAACTTTGTAATTGTTTTTATTCTTTATTTTTTATTTATTTTTGGGTGGGGGTGGTTTAACACCTTTTATATCCCCTCCCTGATACCGATACCTCTTTCACTTTCTCACGTTTTATTCCTACCACAAGCTTCATTGTTTTTTATCCTTTTTAGCACATAATTGTAAAGTGGAAGGTAAACAATACCGATTTTCAGAACGTCCTAAAGATAAAATCTCTAAAATGTGTTGTGTACAGTTGTCACCAGCCTTTTTCCTCTGCTGTACAACCATTCACTTTCTGAGGTGACCAGACTGATTGAGAGAGTCCACCCGAATGTGTCTGTCTCAGGAGTTTAACAAACATTAGCGAACAAACAGGCAGACAGAACAAGGGTTGAATTGAGGATTGGTTCTCAGCAGATGTAAAATCCATACGAACAACAGAGACCCGCCACACTTTAAGTTAACCATTTTGAAAACCATGTATTATTATTTTTTTAATCCTCTTGACATATTGCACCTCTCTGTCTTGGTATATTGCATAAACAAGATGATGAACAGAGCCAAACCGTTCAAGGTGTACAAATATATCAAATACATCATTAAAGGGACATTTAAATAATAATAATAATAATAATAATAATAATAACAATAATAATCTTTATTTGCCATTGCAGCTTTGTACGCTCCAATGAAATATGCCTGCATTTAACCCTTCCCTTTAGGGAGCCGTGGGCTTCCACTGGGCGGCGACCAGGAAGCATTCTGGGGCTGAGGGTGTTGCTCAAGGACCTAGAGTGGCAGTCTGTGGGATTCAAACCAGGGAACTTGAAGCCTTCCCAGAATACAAGCTCCCTGCCTTAACTACTGGACCACTATTACATAAAATAGCTAAAACCTGTATAAAGAGCTCATCCTAACTCTTCTCCTCCAGCTCTCACTATAAAGCTCACTGAAGATACGCTGGACTCCCAAATACAATGTTAGAATATCTTTAACTTCCCTTTTTTTAATCTTTTTTTTTATTTTGCTTTGGCATAGCTGGGTGCCAGGCTTGCCGCTGCTGCTCCTGGGGGCTTCTGCCCTGTGGCTGCTGGGGCGTTTCCTGGGGGTCTCTTCTGCTCTTCCCTGGGATCGGGGAGGCAGTTATTCCTGTATGTCCTCCTTGGACCCCTGAGCTCTGGGGGCCCTATCGGGGGCCCTATTGTTGTTTATAACAGGGGTTCCCAAAGGGGGCGTCGGGACCCCCCCGAGAGGACACGAGACACCTCTTGGGGGTCATGAGATGATTTAATGCTGATGTGCTAAAAAGATTTTGTATTTCTTTATTTGTGAAACTGGTAGCAAACTAACTTCACAGAGTGCTCAACATTTCTCATTGTAACACAGGGAGAAGGCTGCACCTTTTTTGTTAGCAAAAAAACTACTTTATTCTCATAATTTCAAAACTTTATCCCACCCCAAACTTTTCAGTTTGGGGTTTCCTGGGTTATGAACCCCTGATCTTTCAAATTCTGGAGCCAACAGTATCAGATTCTGTTGGAGGCTTCATGGGCATTTACTTCTGCTGAGCTATTTATTTCTCATGAAATCGCTGCATTGGAGGAGCAGTTTAACCCTGAGACACACAGGGAAGAGACGCTCTCACATTCTGCACGTTTCATACTATCTGCACCTCTGCAGCATCCCTCGCCCTGCTGGTCTTTACTTACAGCTCGAGACCAGTCTTGCACTAAACGGAAAAAAGGCTCATTTAAAATCAATATCTGTTCTCTCAGAGGAGGATGGCTCCACAGATCTCCAAACAGATCCAGACAAGAAAGCAGAGCGGGCTTCTTTCTTTAATGAAGAGGGAAACGTACCGAGTGATTAAAGGACTGTGGCTGTAAATACATTTCCAAAACAAGCAGGTGTAGAAAAACACAGTCACTGAACTACTTGAAATGAACTCCATCACATCAGTCAATACTTAATGTACACTGATCAAACCTAAATGGTATTAATGCACATTAAACTGAGATTCTTGAAAGAAAGTTTGTGATTTCTTAAACCATTATACTTTCTGTGAAAAACACAATAATTAGCGTTTCCAATGTTTTTCTTTTTATGACAACCAGGAATGAGACAATTATAGAACCAGCTATATATGACTAATTAAACCTGCACTGGAATATATTATATTAACTACAGACTGATTCTAAAACTTTTACCCAAGTTGGGAAAGCAAATATTGGAAATTCTTTGTGATTCCAAAAATTATGCTAACATTTTGATTTCTTGTGAAACGTCTCAGGATTTAGGTTTAACTTTAGACCCCTGGAATTACATGTGCCTATCATCCAAAAATGAGTTTATTTCAGTAATTCAATTAAAGAAATTAAACGTATATTCTATACCTTTATCATGGTTTGTTTCAAGGAGATGTTTCAGTTCATTTTCATGATAATGGCTGACTAAAACCCAAAATTAGGTTTGTCAGAAAATGTAAGTTTGACATATCTAACTATCACAAGAAAGACTGATTACTTGACAGCGATCCAACAGACAATCATTCCCAGACTTTGGGAGATGATGCAGGTGAACTCAGCGCTTCAAGATCCTTAAAAATAGAGACTTCAAGAACATTGCCTACATCTGTCTCATCCCCTTTGTTAAACCTCTCCTGAACCAGAGAAAGTGTTAAAAGCAACTTGTTTATTCTAAAAGAGAAAAGTGGTCCAAAGTCCTCTTTCCAAGTGAAAGTAAATTTTGCTTTTTATTTGGAAATCAAGGTGCGAGATTCTGGAGACATCCCAGAATCCAGGTTGCTTGAAGTCCAGTGTGAAGTTTCCAGAGTCAGAGATGATTTGGAGAGCTTTGTCATCTGCTGGTGTTGCTGTACCACCAGGAAATGTTAGAGCACTTCACTCTTCCTTCTGCTGACAAGATTTATTGAGATGCTGCTTACATTTCCCAGCAGGACTTGGTACCTTCCCACACTGCCAAAAGCCCTGATCCATGCTTCACTATCCCTGGTATCACTGATTGGCCTGGGAACTAGCCTGACCTAAACTCCACGGACAATCTATAGAATATTATCAAGAGGCAGATAAGAGACACCACAACCAAAAATGCAGAGAAGATGAAATTAAAGTAATCTTGACCTCCTTGCCACTTCATGGAAATCACTTCCAAGAGACGCTGCATTGATGTAGGAATTAATGCAAAAGGAGCCCAGACGAAGGATTCTGAATATAAACTGCGCTGTACATGCACCCACATTCAGGAAGCCAGCATTTCTGAATTAAAACAATTATAATCATAATAATTTTTCTAATTTGTTAATAGAATCTGTGGGTTTTATTACCTATAACCTATAATAAGCAAAGTTACCCAATGTAAATGCATGACTATCAAGCATATACATATTGTGTTGAGTTTTTTGACTTGAAATAGTGAAAGCTAATTTCAAGACCTTTTAATCATGTTCTAATTTATTGCAGTTCAACATCATACCCAATATCACCCAGATCCACTTGTTGCAATATTAATGCCGACTTGCTGGATCAACACCAACAATGAGAAACATGAAAATATTAAACTTGGGGAAATGACTCATCTTCCTGCAGATCGCTGCAGCTCTCACCTCCTGAAATGATCAGTGTAGCGAATTCTTCCCAGACAGCTTTGGTAACGCTGCTTCAACGTGCCAACGTGTGCCGTCTTTGCTCCCTTTGCGTGTTTGTGCGAGTGTGCTTCAGATGTAACGTGAAAAAATAAATAAATAAATACATAGTGGGATTCTGGACGTCTGCACTGCAGCAAACTGACTCACTGCAGCTTGTGATGTTCGCCTCTGCTCTTCCAGTTGAGTTGAACCCAAACTGATTCATCGGTCAGCGTCGAAGAGTCGTGCAGCTGTGTCTCATCGCAGTTTATGCACTGTATGTTTGTACAAAAATATGCTTGAGCCAACCAGATGCACGATAACGGATGTACATCAGTTACTGCTTGTGGTTGCAAAGCGTCACATTTGAGGGTAAAATACATGTTTATCTCTATGGTCTTCTATTCCAGTTCAGCTCTTGCCTCTCGCCGTCTTCCCCCTCTTCCTGATTGCCGTCTCTGCTTTGTTTTTGTGCAGCTGCATCTGACCTGTATTCAGCAAGTGAGAAGGTTCATAATTCTGAGTGCAAAGCTCTGCCTGTGTCCTACTTTAGCAGCTGCGTGCATACGCTGACTTTTATGCTGAGCTTGGTCAGCATAAAGTCTACTTACAACTCAGTGAATTCCCATTGAGATGCCTTTTGCAAGGTTTGAGTCTTGGTGGCACAAGTTAGCTACTTTAATGGCTTGTGGAGTCAAAATCATTCATATTTCAGGGACAGACTGTCAGTGGGAACTAAAAAAGAGCATTCGTATATGTTCTAGCTTTGCATGTCGTCAATTACAACCCAAAGAAGAGCAAAAAACAGAAGGGGAGGTAGAAAGGAGAAACGTCTCTGCAAGAAAAAAGCAGATTTCAAACAATTGTCAAATATCTTGTTGACTGTTTCATGGGTGTTCAAGGCCCTAAAAGTCCCCTCATTTGCAGAGCTGTGCAACTCTATCTGCTCCCTTACAAAGCTCCTCTGCTTCAGCTTGTTGTCATACCAAAGTGTCTCAGACCGTCAAACTAATATAATATCAAAGATAACGTGTGAAAACACAAAATGCAGTTTTCAAATGATTATTTAATTTAGCAAGGTAAAAAGCTAGCCCTGTTTAAAAAAAGTACCTACCCCGCTGTGTTAAATTCTGAATTAACTGTGCTTAACCTCATATGTTGAACAGGTGATTTTAATTTCCCTAGTCACCCAGAGACCTGATTTCTGCTAGAGCTGTAAAATAAAGAAATCCTGTAATCACATGTCAAATAAAACCTGGCTTTCAACATGAAGTAGGGTAAAGGGTCTTAAAAAAGCCACACATGATGCCCTGAGCTAAAGAAATTCAAGGACAGATATGGAGTGAAGAGATTGGTCTCAATCTGTCGGGAAAGGCTCACAAAGCCTAAGGCTTGGCACTCCAAGTAACCACAGTGAGAGCTATTACACACACATGGAGAAAACATGGAACAGTGCAGGATCTTCTCAGGAGTGGCCACCAGACCAAAACTACTCCAAGAGTGCATCAACGACACATCCAGGAGACTGGGGAAAAAAAACTCACTCGGATAACCTGCTATATATTAATGTAGCTCTGAATTTTGCTGTCCAATAGTAAATCCTGAGGGAGACTATCCGTCTATCAGTTTGTGACCTTAATCTAAAGCACAATATGGTCAAACAACAGAAAAATTAGCAGAAAGTTCCCCACTGAACAGGTCCAAAGAACAAACAAACAGAAAAAACCATAATGAAGACTTTGGAATGACTTCTCTGCATTTTTGGTTCTGGTGTGGCAGACCTTAATCAGGCCGTTGAAATGAAGCAGAGAGCGGAGAAGAGAGGGCCAAAGTCCCTCCACGGTGATCTACAACACTCTTGGTCAGTTATCATAAAGCTGTAATGGAGGATGTTGCAGCTAAGGGTGGAACAATCTGTTGTTAGTTTTAGGGTGTTAACACTTTTTCACAGAGGCACAGGTAAATTTGGAACGCTTTTTTTCCTTCAGTAAATGAAAATATCATATGAAAACTGCTTTTTGTGTTTACTCTGGTCATTTTTGTCTGATATTGCAATTTGTTCCGACGACCTGAAACATTTTCAGGTGACACATCACCGTTTGCATCATTAACGTCTGTAACCAAATTCTGAACAATTTGGACATCAGAGAGGGAAAAAACACAGATAATGACTCTTTTTTACAAGGTTGTTACTGTGGTGACAGTTTTTATTCCTGTTTGTTGTTGTTTTTTAACAATGAGATTGTGTGCTCCGCCGTTGCTGCTGAAAGGTTGAGTATGAGGCAATGTGAGCTGACTGGTCTGTGCCACGCAGTATTTTTTTTATTAGCTGGCCTTTGTTTACAGTAGAGCTCTAAATGTAATGACGTACGCTAAAACGACAGCATCGGAGTTTTCCTCCTGCCTAAAGGACAGAGTTGTTCCCAATATCACGGACTGAAGCACTATGGCTGCTAAAGATGACAACAACAGTGCAGCAAACTAGCCTTGTTCTCTAAGGTTATAATTCTTCTTACTCGCTTAATTTATACTCTTTCCACATGAATTATACATCAAAAAGTAAGTATTTTTGCCTGGATTCAGAAATTTGTAACCCTCATTGGTGTCATACTTCTGCAGCATGCAAATACATTGTTCTTTGTTTGTATTTATTTATTTTTTAATAATGAAGCTATATTCAAAAATAATTAAAGGGTCACAGGTAATATTGTCAAGGTTTCATTAAAAAAAAGGTTCTCCAAGTGTTGTTAAAACACTGTTTTTCAGTGTAGAGAAAGGAAAGTTGCAAAATGCACAAAGTAGAAGAGTCCCAAGGCTCCCTCTAAAAATATAATGTAACGGGATTCTTTCCTCCATGTTCTAAATATATTTTTATATGAAACCTAACAGTGAAACATTGTGCAATGGTTTAAAATAAAATAATGCAGAGGCTGCCTGTACTGTGAAAAAATACCCAGCATAAAAGAACGTGCAACACAGGACAAACAATAGAGAACCAGTAAGGGAGACAAGACAAGCTATACACGACTGGAAATGGAGGATTACAGCGTTAACATGTTTATATTAAAGGCAAAAGGGAAGACCTATATGTACTAATCGGGAACAAATTAGCTTCTGGTTGACAATCAGAACTGCTGCCTGTGGGAGTTTGCTGTTCTGTAGGAGAGAGCTCAAAGTTCCCAGGAAAAGCCAGATCAGTGCTAACAATGCCGTCTACCAGGACCAGCAGACACCTGTAGACCGCTGACTACTTCCTTTTCTCACCATATCACCGTCACTATAGAGGTGGATTAGGGAAGGTGCTGTTTTGCATTCTGAATTTTACTTGAGCACAGCGGTACTTTATAATCATGTAGGTGTTCCCAATAAGTTGTTGCACAACTAAACATCAGCAGGATACACCAGATTGTACGCCTAAATCTATGCTGGTAAACTGAATTGTAACTATACAGTGACTATACAGTTTTGGTCTGATCTGAAAAGCAGTATCTTTCTTCCTAACACTGACTTTAAATGATATGACGGCAATCTGATTTTCTCCACGGCGCCTTTTCATCGAACATTATGACCTGACAGGATTTGCTGGTTAGAATAAAACCTGTCGGAGCGATCTCACTTTATTATCTGATCGAGCTCATAATAAATGAGCAGCACCGACATGTAAACCAGCAGGGATCCACATCTGGTGATGCTCAGCCAGAAATTCATCATATTATTCAGATTTGCTGACTTTATTTATTATTTATAACATTGCCCAAACAACTCTGTCATGGTTACATGGTGACGCTGAGCATGGCACCCAGGCTATGACCCAGCCGATATTTGAAATGTGCAAACGACACCTACCCGGTGCTCTGGCAGCCTCTCCTGCTGACAAATACAAAAGAAAAAAAAAAATAACATTGCAATAAAACCAAAAAATACTCATTCAACTAATGTAAGAATCTTATCGTTATGACCGTGTTTCACCGTGCCTGAAATGTCGACGCACTGATTCGTCGCCAGAGCTTACTTCCTGGCCCATCTGATCCGATTTTATAAATAGAGTTTGTTTTAAAAGGTTTTATTTCTATATATCTTCTGCATTTGATTGCTCCATTATGTTTCATACCAATTCCCTCTAAAACAGGGTAAAGCTAAGTGAAAAACACCCAGATAATTGGAGAGAAATTGCTTTGCTGGCTGAAATCCTTGGCTGCCTTTGAGTTGAGCTCAATTTTGCAGATGTTCAAGAGCCAAGCTCCTTTTTTTTTTTTTTTGGCTGGAGGGCACAGGCTTTTCTGCATTATGCATGCATAGTTTAGAGAGGCTGGAAGGAAACAAAAAAAAGCCAAGTTCTTTTGTGCACTTTGCTGTGAGTAATTTTTTCACTATACTTTGAACTACTATTACAGAATCAAGCCCTTAAAGTTTGTCTCTTGCAGAATTGTCTCCAAAAACATAAGACCTGCCAAAGGACTGAATCCCGCACACGCACGTCTGCAAGTTCAAACAGAGGTCATGTTTAAACCCATGCATGATCTGTGTCTCTTGTTATGGTCCTATGTTGTGATGCAATTTAAAAACAAAACGTCCACACATAAGATATTAAAACAGCCTTATAAATTACATAAAAAAATAAAAAAAAAACAGAAATCCTAATTTTTACCACAGCACTATTGCCTTAAAGGAAGAAGATCCTGGGTTTGAACCCCGGGTCTGACCTGGGGTGTTTGTGCACGCCTTGGTTAAGTCTGGGTGCTCTGGCTTCCTACTACAGTCCTGAAACATAACTCTTGGGTTAAATGCTCTCTTCAAATTGCCCTTTGCTTGACCTGTATGTCCCTGTGATAGACCTGTCTAGTGCCGCCCTACATTTGTTGCAACTATGAAAATGCAGCGTTGACCCAACACCTTAAATCAAACACAGACACATACGCACACGTTTAGCGTATAAACACAAAGTCTTGTTGTCAGTAAAGGTTCTGGAGTTCCTTCGGGCATGAAACAGCCCACAGATTAAAGGACAGAACGTAAGGAAATGAACAGCAAAACCAGACCAGAGAATTATAAAATCATCATCTCATCCTGTGACAGATCGTGTTCTCTCCGCTGAATTGCGCCGTGAAGCTGTAACACCTATGTAATCGCTGCTGCCAAGAAAACACAATGGGGGTTTAATTACTAGATTCATTGGTAATGTCAAAACAAACCCTATTTGTTTTGCTTTTACTCCAAAACAAATACCACCTTTCCAGTATATTTGAAAGATTGAATAAACTCCAGAATTAACCCACAGACAAGTAAAGGGAATTTCATAGATAGTCCTGCAGCCCTGAGCTCTTGAAGCTGATATGCTGGAAGAAGTAAAGATTGACACATTTCTTAAAAAAAAAAAACAGCAGGTCTTGCAGGATATTTCCAGTATACTGCGGTTAATGTCCACCAAGACATGTAAGTCAGTGGCAGGGGGTAATGCAGTTCAGAAACAAAGGGCGACCCAACCCTACAGAGAACAACCAGAATAGGCAATGCGATGCTCAGCGAGCAGCTTTTCCTGGAGCAGCTCGGCTCAACGTGAGTTTTATCCTTCGCCATGGATCTCTTCCCTACACGTACTACCACCACGGCTCCAGACTATGGCAACACGTGCTGGTCAGGCCTAACATAATGACAGCTGACAGGTGAAGTGGGTGGGAGATATTAGGCTGCAAGTGAACATTTTGTCCCAAATGTTGTAGGAAAACCGGCTCAACATCCGTCTCCCACCTTACAGAAGCTCTGCTGACATCTTGGTGCTGGACAGTAGAGGTCATGTTCAGGGAGCCCATCATGAGCCAACAGGTCAGCGCTGCTTTTGCACCAGTCGAGGGATCAACCCCACTGTTAGGTAGGTGGCCATAATGCTGTGCCTTACTGGTGTGTTATGCACATTTTCCTGATGTCAGAGAGTTCCTCCACTATGATGGTGCACTTTGTAATATTGCAAAAAATTGCTGCAGGGGGGGGGGGGGGGGGGGGGGGGGTTTGCAGAAGAAAGCATACTCTAAATCCTGTGTCTTAAATCAGCTGCAAAAACAAGCCTCGGGCATTAAAATCCTGCCTCACAACACAAGAAGAACATGATCCGTGTCTACACTTGGACAAGTTATACTTCAAACTTTCTTATATGTGTGTGTGTGTTTGCTGTAGGCCATGTTATCGTACATGAATAATTTTACCAAGATAACATCAGTTCATTTACTTTTATGATGTTAAACTATGAATATGTACAGGGTCATTATTTTTTGTTGGAGAGCCTGTTTGTCACTAGCTGAGAGGGTTTTACTCTGCGTGCTATCGTTCAGAATGAGCGGGGCATTCTGGGAAATAAGTCCAAGAAAGCAGCTGAATGTCACTCATTACTCCTGGTGATTTGTGACATGATCGCTTGTGACATCAAAGCATGAGTAGCACTGCATTAGGGCAGACCACAGGCCCATGAAACTACATCTGTAAGCATATCATAGTGATACGTCTCGGCCTCGAGATCAACAACATGTCAACTTCGGACTATACTTGTGTCAAAAGGCCTCGGATGCATGCGCTCCTCCGTCTGGTCCGCCTGCCAGAGCTGTGCTCGCAGCTTAGACACGTCGATCTCCAGACACCGTTGGCCGTGACGTGATTCCAGTTAAGATTTTATGGACCACTGGAAGGTTCATGAAATTTCGAAGTAGCTACATTGCACAGTAAAGTTGATGTTTATGTTGATTGGACGCTTGGACGCAATATCAAATCTCCAAAAAACAAAAGTGTCAACTTTTAATATGTTGCACATGAAATGATGGGTTTCCCCCATCCGGTGGCTCTGAATCCATGGAATCAGCACCAGAACAGACACACCTGGGTCTACTTCTTAGGGTTTTTGCTCAATCAGTTAAACAGTGACATGAGGAAAGCATTGTCAGTGTTTTGGAGTGGCGGTCAAATAGCTCTGACCTCAGTCCCATTGTTCACAGAACTAAGAAAGGTGTGAGAAAGATTTCAAACCTGACCCAGTTACACCAGCCCTGTCAGGAGGAAAGGGCTAAAACTCTGGCAAACGACAGTGAGAAGCTTGCAAAAAAGGAACAAAAAGCAAGTAAAAATGTCTTGAAAGGAGTGCATTTGTCCTTGATTTGAGCAGGTAAATAAGATTATCTGCCGATGGAAAGAGTATTTAGAGCCCTAAAATAAGAAAATGAGATATACTGCACTTGAAATAAGATGATAGAGATGAGTTGTTCCCATTTTAAGTGCAAAAATCGTATTCAATTGGCAGATCATTTAAATTTGCCTGCTCAAATCAAGGACAAATGGCCTCATTTCAGGAAAATTGTAATTACTTTTAGTTCCCTTTGTGCAGTGAAGGATGTTTGACCCAGCAGTGCAGTTTAAAGCCAATTCTACCAAATATGTTTTAAGGAAACGTATGTAAATTTCAGAATTTGAAGAAATTTGAATAAAATCTCCAATCTCATGATTTTAGTATTTACAGTAAGAACTAGTAGAAAATTGGTAAACCTAACTACCCTAAAAAAGATAATTTCTGATATAATACCAGACAGTGTTTTTATACCGTATGTAAATGTCAAGTTTCAGCTGTATATGCATGAAAAGTGTATAGGTTGAAAGTTCGTAAAATAACTGATCCCATTTTTATCAGAACAAGGAGGTGTTGCGATTGTGTCCCACTTCACACCCTCTCCAATGACCTTCCAGATGCTGCAGTGTCTCCTATCCCTTATCCTGGACAGTGACAGATCTTTTCGTCTCTAGAGAAGCCTCTGCAGGCCAGGCTCACGTTTCTAAAGAGAAATCTGCCCCGAAAACATACAGCTAGTCTACAGGAAACTCACATCTTGCTCTGGCTGGTGATGTTTTCGTGGAGAGCAGTTTGCTACCTTGGTACTGCTTTTGATATGACCCGCTAATAACTCTGCGCATAACATATTTCAGTCATTTGTGTGTTTATAGTCTTCTCTTGCCTGATAAATTTGGCAATGTAAAGTTTCAGCTGGCACCACTTTAGCAGCTCTATGGGCACAGCTTGCAGAGCATGTCGCAGAGACGAAAGCCACTTCTTTCACCGTCAACAACATTGTAAAGTGGAGGGAAAAGATCATTGAGGAAAAGCCAGATTCATTAGGTCAACAGTAGAAACATGCCAGGGCTATGATACCACTTTGTAACCAATTCACATTAAATAGATTGGGTATTTCTAAAAGTTGGCTGCACAAATTAAAGCTGCACAGCTCGCTGAGTGGTGAAGCGTGCATAAGATCACAAATTGAAAAATACTTTATTAAAGTGAAATTAACTATCTAATTAGGCAAGAACTTATTTAGAAGTGGCAATAATAACAGACTGGAGTAAAAGGTAGAAGAAAAAAAACAAGGAAACAGTACGGATTGTTCATGTAGCATACCAGTGTCCCCTGAACAACATGTTCAACGGTCGGTGGCACATGAGCTTTAATGGTCGTAATGTTTCAGATTCTCAAATTGGTCACCATGGTGATACAGGAGCCACATGACTAACCTGAATGAGATTATGCGTTTCCACAGATGACAAACGGACCGTCTCTGGTTACACATACCTCTGCAGGTGAGCTTCAGCGGTGCTGTGTGTGCTAACGGTGAAACATCCCCCCCCCCACACACCGTCTGTGTGTGTGTGCAAACGTTTATTAACGCTTCCTCTCACTTCGTCTCGGATCAGCGCCGCATCCATTCAGGTTTCGCGGCTGTGAATATGCTGAGAGGATGCGGTGAGCAATAACACGTGTGCTCTCCGTTTGCTCTGCACGGTCTGGTTTGAAATCATAGAGGTTAGCAGGGTGCAATTTAGGCATTTTTCTTGCCGCAGCAGGTGAAAGACAGAAGTTCTTTAGAAAGTTGTCCACTGCGCCATGACGGACGACACCTTGCGCCCTATTGGCCCAAACGCCCACACCTGCAACACAATTAACTGTTTGTGGCCGAGGGATGCATTCCTAACTGCCAGAGAGTCTCCAGATACGGACACTTGATAGTCAAGAGTGGTAACAACGAGAGAAAATCGTCATCTCGATAATAGCATTGCTATGGAAACAGTATGGAGGCGTTATGTGTGTGGGAAAAAGCAGCAATAAAAAATAAAAAAAACTTGGGGAAAGAATAAAGGTGCCAGAATGCAACCAGGCAGCATCTGTAGAAATAAAGGATACACAGCGGTTACTGTGGAGATGAAGGTTTTTATATGAGTGATTCAGTTAGCAGTTAAAATGTAAAGGTAATAGATTTAAGACATAAGGACCGTTCAAAGCACTTCCGCTAAAAATATGTTTTTTGTTTCCTTTGTCCACAATAAGTTTTTGTACGGCTGAGGAGCTAAAAGAAAAGACAATCACAGAAAGCCAAGAAAATCTCAGAGCGGGAGGAGGCAGCAGCTTTTATCCAGCACTGGCACTGAGAAAGGCAAGAACTGGCTCTGCCTTAATCTCCTTTTACATTTTGTTTGTGAGCTTCATACTTTCGCCACACAGAGTGTTTGCCTTTGTCTGAAGCCGCCACATCTGAACTGCAGTTTTACCGAATGCTTACTTCTGAAATCAAGATGACCCAAATTATATTTTAGTCAGGAGACATGCAATGCTGGGACAATGCATTCACACCCGTTGAACTAGAACATTTATTGGTGTGGCAGACCAAAACAATTAGTACATGATTATGAAAAGGAAGAGGGTCCGTGGTTTTGTTTTTTTACACAAATAAGAATCTGAAAAGTGCGGCATGGATGTGTTGAACCCTCTTCACTGTAAATCCTCTAAATAAAACCCAGAGCCCCCCTTTTTGCCCTCCCACTTTTAAACGCACTTGAGAATAACATGCAACAACACAACATTTGAGCAGGCGGAGGCAGGCTCGGGGTCTTTCTCACACTCCTGTTCTCCGATTGCCATCCGGAGTCCGAGGCCTAGAGGAGGAGCGGGCCAGCTGGTCGGGGTCTGTACTGGGGATGGCCGTTGGGTCCTGGGGTTCGGCTGAGGCTGGCATTCTGCTCTCAAACCAGAATATGTGGGTTAGGGCTTAAGTATGGAGAGCAGGGTGTGGGGGAGGCAGCGCCTCAGCGTTTGTGGGGTGGGCTCTTGTTGGTTGACCTGTTCGGTTCATGTTGGCCCCATCTCCGGGTGGATGGGACCGTGGGTCATCTAGGCTGGGGTCGGGGTGGGGGGTTAGGTCCGGAGTCTGGACCGGGTAGGTCGGGTTGTGGTCCCTCTTGGACACCTTTGATCTGGGGGTCTCTTTCAGGCATCTGGGGTTCTGCTTTCCCCGGTGCCTGCCTCAGCGCTCTGGGGGGCTGGTCTTTGGCTCCTCACAACCACGATTGAGCATTTTGCTTATGGATAAACCTTAAATACACAAGCGCACTCTCGCAAATACCTACAGGTGCTTGGTTTCAGGTGCTTACAGATTCACTTCTTTACAGAAAACCCCTGTCAATAGCTTTAGCTATCAATTTATACATCCTGTATTGTATAATATTGTGTTTTCTTCAGTGATGTTATCAAGGCATTGGTTGTTTGTACCTGTAAAACTTTATTGGTTTTGTTTTTGCTGTTCTTTTCATATCTGTCTTTGCAGGTGTAGAAGCAGACTCCGAGGATGTTATCTTGCTCTCTCCTTTTCCTCTCCTCTATTTTTCACCTTTTCTCCCTTTCAGCATTTTGTCTCATCTTTTTCTCTTTTTCATTCTTCCGCCATGCCATTTTTGTGTCCATTGAACATGAAATACTCCCAGAATAAAATCTAGTAAAGCTTTTTGAATATATAAATCAAGCAGAGCACTATGGCAAAAACAGTAATGTTCCACTTTTGAAAGTAAAAACTGTTTGGCTCTCTTTGGCATTAAGACGGCAATTCTTCAGCAAAGACAGGGAATCTGAGGAGAGTTAACGGGACGATGGATAAGCTAGAAACATGCTGATCTGAAAAGAAAACCTGCTAGATGACAACAACCCTAAACATACGTCAAAAACAGCTATGGAGTGGTTCACATCAAATTATTCATGTGACAGAATGGGCCAGTTAAAGTCCAGAACTGAACCCTATTGGAAATCTGTCACAAGAATTGAAAATTAGCTGAAGTTTCAGTCTCTAATAACAAGTGGTCTAGAGACGA
This sequence comes from Fundulus diaphanus, assembly GCA_037039145.1. NCBI lineage: Eukaryota > Metazoa > Chordata > Actinopteri > Cyprinodontiformes > Fundulidae > Fundulus > Fundulus diaphanus. Next base: position 36,777,835 of record CM073124.1, read on the forward strand.
ACACCAAGGAGATGCAAAGCTGTTGAAGGCACCCCAAAACTGGGTTGAACAAAGTATTAACTGCATTTATTACAGACAATTGGATCTACTTAATGTTTTTCTGTTTTTCAGTTTATCTAACATGGAAACATTTAAAAGAGCTAAATATGTGTACATTGCTGTCTATATTTGCTGGGCTTACTTTAATTGTCCACACACCTGCCAAAAAAGCATTTTATGGTGAAGATTTATTTTCTTTAATTAAAATGTGTTTATTCTACAGTTAAATGACAGCTGTGTTACATCTCTTATTCATGGTGAGAGGGAAAATTATAAACATATCTATATTTAGCACTCTAAATTTAAAGCATCACAATGCCGTACTGACCTATCTTTTTTGTAGTACACTTTTTGGTGACAGGGCTTTTTGAAATAATCATCCTGCAGTTTTAATTAATTCCCCAGCACACTTTGCAGGAAAAAAATATTAGCTTTACTAATGAAATCGTGATGTGTTAATAAGAAAACACTTGATAATAATGGAAAGGGGAAAAAGTAATGAGGAGGGGTAGAGGCCTAACATCTCTACAAACCACTTAACTCTTCTAATGGGGACTTCACTGTGGCTATAAAAATCGCTAAAATGAAAGTGTGTGGTTTAAATGTCAATATAAAGACTGTACTTACTGTCGTGCCCATAATGATTTATACGCCGTGGCAGATTTAGATTTCAAAGGATTTTCATTCAACAAAAAAAAATAATTTCTGATAGGAAACAGGACAGGTATTTCTCAAAAGATAATGTAAACGAGATATAAATGTAATAGGAGAAGCAGTTTTGAAAAACGTATTTTAACCGTTTTTATTGACATTTGAGTAAAGATGTCTTCAAAAATAATTTTTACCCTCATCAATAACAAATGGAAAAACCTTCACTCGTATTACAGCGATCAAACCCTTTGTCTGAGTGTGGACTTGGGAGTTTTTCCGTGTTTCCGCTGGCATTTTCTAAAAGACTAAATAAGTATAAATAGTTTTGGGTTGTACTTTAACTGATGTTTTATTTAAAAAAAGAAACTGCTGGACTAAGCTACAATGCTACAAATAAAGCGGTAATCGTCTGATGCAGTCTTGCTATTAGCCGGCTGGCTCGGGACATTTTGATGACACTTTCTGTTGGTATTGTTTGGACATTTTGGCACAGGGCATAAAAGGGTAATTGTATTGAGTTTAACACTAACATACCTTTTGAGATCTAAAATTGAATGTTGTTTTATTATTTGTAAGTCCAATAAAATCAAATTATGTGTCAATCACAAATGTTTCTTTCTGTACTTGTCATATGATACAAAAATTATAATTCTGTTTAGTGGTTGGGTTTTTAATAAAATAAAAATTAGTCTAAATCCTTCAAAATGATTGCATTTTGCTAGCGTATGCTCATGCTTGGATGCTCATATATGAGGGATTTCATCACTTTCTTTTGCTGACAAGGAATTTCTGCACCGCATCCTAACCAATTCATTTTCTGTGCAACGTGCAACTGACCCCGCAGGAATTATCGAACAAGTCTGTTTGGAAACCATATAGATTGCTTTCATTAGCGCATGTTTTGACAGCGGAACAATCATTTTATTTAATGTTAGAAAACTCAGAAAGCATGAAACAGTCCACTCTATATGGACGTAAACATTTTTCATAAAGTATTTAAATTCTTTTAAATTATGTTATAGCAGGGTTATAATTATTCATATAGGCTTAAAGATATACATACACCCTCATTTAACACTTGGTCTCTTCAAAGTTGCACCTCAACCTGTTTTTTATCTATAGATTTTATTTATCTGGCATAGTTTTGTCCAGGTATTTCACCACTTTCCTCAGCAAACATGGCACATGGTCCAGACACTTTTTGAACAGGTTTATGGTCTGCACCTCATCAAGGCTACCCCAAAAGCATCATCAATAGTCTGCTTTGTCTATTTCATAACCCGTTTTGATATGTGGCGGCATAGTTGCCCTGTTGGGACACCCAAATGGGTCAAAGTCTTGAGTGAAATCTATAGCAGCGCACATGGTCCAAGAGACAGGGACCGAGCTGTCTGGACACAATGATTTCTTTGGAGGAGTCAAGACGATTCTTTTGAACCACAGAATACTGTACCAGCTGTCAAGCACGGTGGTGGCAGGGTTATGCTGTGGGCACAAAGTAAACCGAATAATGAAGAAAACGAACTGCCACCAGATTATTCAACTTTAAAAAATCAACCGCTAGATGGGTGGCCATTTGGATACAGTTGACTGTCCTGAGAACACACTTCTAAACTGGTTTTGGAAAAGACAAAGCAGGCTAACGCTGCGTTCCATTTCCTTCGGAAACCGAAACAAAGAGCTGGAAATCGTGTAAAAACAAAGGTGACAGCATTCCAGTTAACGTAGTCAGAGAAGTTGGGATTCCAATATGGCGACGGCCAGGAAAGCAGTTGTTTTGTTCGTAGCACCTCTTATGAACAGCATTTAAAGCTGTACTTTCCGCATACAAACACCACTTTTAATTTGTTTCGGTTAAGAGTTGCAGCTGCTACATGTAACACTGCTCTTACAACTGTGTCTTGCAAGGTAAACAGGTTTTCATCACAGCGTACTGTTGTTGATGCAAGCAGCTGCCATGTTGGATCCGACAATCAGCCTTAAAAAAATGGATCTGACTTTCCAAGGGGGAAGTCCAACTTTAGCGTCCGTTATGGTTGATTCTTCTGATCAGAAATCAGAATTTCCTAGTTCTGCCTGCAACAGGAACAAAGCTTAATATTAAGTTTCTGGGTGATGGGTCAGATCTGAACCCTATTGAAAATTCATGGACTTAGCATAAAAGACAAGTCTGTTCTAGGAAACTAACATGTTTAAATGAGCTCTAACTTCTTTTTTTTAACAAGACTGGTCAAATATCAAGCCAGACGTATTAAAGAACCTTGCTGATGGCCACAAAAAGTGTCTCGTTACTCTGCAGTTTAACTGCATTTTATTTCAGCTTTATGTAAAAGTTTGACCCCTGAGGATCAGAGAACATTTACAATAAATTTAAACATGTGCTCTTAAGTGCTGTTTTCAAATATCCTTGCAGTTTTTTATTATTATTCTATAGTAATTCCACCTAGGAAAAAAAAACTAGAAATGGACAAAGCTTGAAATATTATCACATTCTTGCCAAAGATGACAGGATCTAAGCCTCTGACCAGAAGTGAAGGTTGCCCTTATAGCAAGGTCAGCATTTTACCCTGTGTATTCTCACGCCCTCTTTTGTCTCTCTATGGTCCAGGCTCTTCTAATTCAATACAAAAATCTAAGAAGAAACAATCATGGACACAAAAGCCAGTGAAGAAAATTGCTGATCTGGAAGAAAAACAACTTTAAACAATTGCATTACTGTATTGGCTTAGAGCTGTGAATAAGAGGAATGAAGTCAGCAGAACCAATTCCTTGTGGGCAGGACTGCCCAAAAACATGCATAAATTGGTAAAATTACTGAATGCACTAAAGGAACAATCTTAAAAGAGCGAAAGAAGGAGGAAAGACAAAAGAATAAGCAGGTATCATGGGTAAGGTAATATTAAAGCAAAGAGACAACAGCGGGAAGTTGAGGAGCAGGGGGAGAAGAAGTGAGTTTGGTTGAAATAAGGGGAACACGGGAACATTGCAGAGAAAAGAAACATATTCATTTAACTTTTCCAAAGGTGCTTTGTTGGATATAATAATAAAGTCCTCTAAGGTCAGTTTTCAAAGTATTTGTTTCGATTCTTCAACCGATTCCAGCTGTACAGGAGCACACCTGGCTTTGGTCAAACATCCCCTCTCCTCCTGGCAAACAACGCACAGAGAAGAGGGCTGTGTCATAGTAAGAATAACTGACTTTAAGCATTTCTGACGGCGCCTGCTATTATGACACACATAAATAGAAGAGTGGAGAAGTACATGATGCTGCAGCCCCCGTAAAGACGTGAAGCTTCAGTTTCATCGGTTCACATTGAGGCGTCAGGAGTAAAGGCTCACATTTTCAAACTACTGGGGAAAAAATGATCCTTTACACACACAAATAGGTCCAATCTCGTCAAATTAAGTGGGTCCACAGCGCCCCCTTGTGGCAACAGGAAGGATGAACACTACAAAGTACATTATAAACACACCTCCTGGCTTTTCACTTTGCTTCTCTCTTTTGATCTCCTTTCCAGTCTCTCAGGACCCTCGTTTGCTTCCTACATTTTCCTGTAATTGTACCTCACTGATCCAGAGAATCTCAAGCTCCTCCCCAAGGGCCTTCATGCACTTATCACAGTAAAACCATGTTGTAGAACAATAACGACACAGAACACAGCTAGGCCTTACATTTTAAACACACACTTATTGATGGGAATGTTTCCTATAGCCTCAGACATCACAGGATGTCGTTTATTGCCGTGGTGCTTCGGCTCCGCCAGAAACGACAGTCACCTTGAACAGCACTTAATAGACTTAGAGTGTGTGTGTGTGTGTGTGTGTGTGTGTGTGTGTGTGTGTGTGTGTGTGTGTGTGTGTGTGTGTGTGTGTGTGTGTGTGTGTGTGTGTGTGTGTGTGTGTGTGTGTGTCTGAGAGAGTAATGATCACAAAACTGAGCGTGGCCAGGCACCTTCTCCTGCTACATGTGGGAGGGTAAGATGAAGCTCTGCAGGGGTGTTATCCTTATACAACCTCATTGAGACTCAAGGAGAGATCGGCCTTCTGAAGAACACGTTATCAGTCCTCATCAATAATGGACAAATACTAGGACTGGAGGAGCAAGCAGTGATATCCCGAGACTTGGGCAAGAAGAAAGAACTTAAAGGAGCTTAAAAACAGACAGGATCAACCTGAACCCAGTAACCGGTACTCCACCGCGTTGACAATGTTGTCTTGTTTACTTAGGAAATCACACTCTGATCATCCGAGTCCTAGATTAGGTCGCTCACGCTTTAAGAGAGAAGACCCTCTGTGCGTTGTGAGAGCATGGGAGACTGGTCATCCAGGCAGTGATCCACAGTGACAGCTGCCTGCCACTATTCCTGAATGAACCTGTCAATAAGGCAAGCTGATGCCCTATTGATTCAGGCAGTCAGCTCGCGCTGCTGCCATGTGAAACACCAAAGCTATGTGCATTTTCTGGACTGGTAGCTGTGCTGAGGGTTTGACCGTATTTTGTTTAAAGCGCAAAGCTGATTTATTGACCACCGGAGTCCTGTAAAGAAGGTGAATTAGACCACTTCATATCCAATGAACCGGAGACCTTTGACTGACTTCTGCAGTGTTGTAGAAACTGATCTTTATGTCCTATTAAGACACTACTTTCTTCTTTTTTTAAACAAAAATATAACATGAAATCCCAAATACAATGAAAACAGCAGTTTCCATCTCAGTCGAGTAGTGAAAGATGCTTTTTTTAACTTGCATTTTAATATAATAAGCCTCCCTAGACCTTGTTGGTCAATAAAACTTTCCTTGAGGTAACATTTCAACAATGTTATACACTTTGATCCAAAAAGTTAATCCCTCTCATTTAAAACATCACCTCCCATACAGTAACCCAGTATTATCCCTAATTTGTTTTATATATTTTTTTGGTTTTACTTTTACTGACAAAATCTTACATTTTTAAATATTGTGCTCATAAGATGTAAGGGCACATATGTGACATATTGCGACTTTGTCTTGGTGGCAAAAAGAGAGCATCTAACCACAATCACATTTAGATTATGACAGCACTATTGATGTTTTTTTTCCACATTCACAGTGATTCATAGCTGATTCCTTTTGTCTTTTTTGTTGGAAGTTAAATATTCCTGTTTTTCCTATTAGCTGGTCTGCATAGACTAAAACACCGCTGGTTTTAGTCTCTCTTAGATAGGAATTGTTCTTGTAGTTATTTAGATCAACGGTTCTCAATTTGAAACAGATTATTAGGAGGTAAACGGTACACAAAAATCCCAGCTCAGTGTGTATGTTTAACTGAATGAAGCATAGAAGCACACCTGGAGGAGACCCACCTTGCAAATGGCTGTCTCTTCTGATAACAGTACTGCTGTGTGGTCACATGTTTTTCTCTGAAAAGACTCGCATTGCATTTGTGGCGGGCTAAATGCTGCAGGCACCTCCATTTTCGCTGCTCTAGTGATCAAGTGATTGATTTCAGAATAGAGTTAGCTATGCACCTTATTGCTGTTAGAAAAGGCTGACTTATTTTGATTTGGACCACCTTTCTTCTTCCTAAACATAGAATAGATATACTTTTATTGTCCTATAATGGGGAAATTTGGGTGCAACGGTGGACAAATAACAGACAGGATACACCAGAGCTACACTTATATGAATTTAAAAAGCTAATTTAAAGCTAAGTTGTAAATCAGAACCTGTCTGGTGTGTTCCTTGGACTTCATGATGCCGTTTGCTCCCCGATATTTTCTGAACCAACTTTGAGGCCGTCACAGAGCAGCTGTATCTGTACTGAGACTAGATCACACACAGGTGGACTCTATTCAGTCAGTCATCAGCAATCATCAGCCAACGTCTGAAGGCTATGGGTTGCACTCAGAGAAAAGGGGGCTGAACACTTTTGCTCACCGCACTTATTTGTAACAAATGTTTCAAATAATGTAGAAAAAATGATCGCGCTCTGCCTCACATCAACAGTCGTTGGGTGTGCGGCGCAGTCAAGGTAGGTGCTTCCTGGAGGGGGGTGGCTAATGACCACTCTACGTAGACGTGTGATGGCCGCTCGTTTTCCAGGACAGCCAGTGGCTGCAGAATTCATGAGGATTACTCAAACATGCATGAATTAAAGCAAAAGGCCACTTTGGGCATGATTTTGATGAAGGAATAGCATGATAATGGTTAATAGAGATTTTGAATAATAACACTTTTTCCAGTTACAAAGCAGAAGGTGGTGCTCTCTGTCTCTTAGCCCAGGGTAATTTATCACTTGTATTCAAGCGACAGGTGTCACAGGATCTAGGTTGATCTAATGGTCTTTGTGTAAAGCCCTTCACGCTTTAACACACCCACCTGTATTTATACAAGACATCACCCTACACTGGTTACTTACAGTGCAATCTGCTTCTTTACATTTCTGTCGTTTGGACTCAGAATAAATACACACACCTATGTTTTTTTTTCGCCTTGGTTGACCAAAAACAGTTAAATATGTTTGAATTAGTGACTAAAGCGTATGTGATGTGCATATGCAACTAGAAACCAACCTGCACACACATACGCCATTCAAATGTAGGTTTCTGTGTCTGTCTGAGCAATTAAGTATTCAGAAAGGACGCCAGTACTTCTGTTAAATATTCACTCGTTTTCCAAGATGAATAAAGGATGATGTGGACGTTTGTGCGTCCAAGCTTCAAGTGTTGCTCTTAGTGTGTGCTCACTCATGCTCTTTCTCCCTCCCTCAGAAGCCTGCCAACTATGATCTGGCACCCATTATAGCCTTCAAGGAACAATAAAAAAAAAACCTGCTCACACACCTATAATACGACAGCAAACAAAATGAAACTGAGATGCAACAGAACATAGTAGACAAGATTATATCAGCTGTTGTTCACAAATAATAGGCTGGCCAAAAATATGGTATATATACACGCTATACAGCCAAATGCATTTCCTCCTCTAACTTCAAATACAGGAAATTGAGTGACCTTATACTCTTACTATGATGTCTCTACCTTTCAGGGAAAGCGTTCTAGGAGGCACCACAAGGAAGCACGTTTGTGAGGTCAGACACTGATGTTAGACTCAAAAGCCTGGCTCACAGTCTCCACTCTAATTTATCCCAAAGGTGCTCTCTTGGGTTGAGGTCACGGCTCTGTGCAGGCCAGTCAAGTTCTTCCACACCACAGCTGCCCACACAAGCGCCGTACAAGCAATCGACCCTTTAGACTTTGTTGTTTGGGGTTTTCCGTCTGTTTGGCAGAGTGATAAATGAAGAGGTGTTCCTGGTCAGCTTCACTTAATGTACACGGGGAGCTGAGCACAAAACCTTTAACCATACACAGCGCAGCGAGGAAAAGCTTGCAGCTGTCTGTGGCAAAAAATAGACATAGGAACTCGTACGACTCAAACTGCATATCCGCCTGTAAAGCGTCACGATCCCATACTACGCAATGCAAACACTCTGTCTCCACTAATCCCTGCTGAATGCCAGAAGTGGCTGACTTAGCAGGAGACTTGGCCTCGTCCTCTGTCACTTCCTCTACCTCCACTGCTGTAGGACGGTGCCTTACATGCTGCCGCTGGCTTGTGGACTTGCCCTTGTTGGATCTGAATTAATTTTTTCTCTCATGATGTCGGTGCATTGCATGGGTTTGGGTTGTTTAAGTTTTTACGTCTGGGAAGAATAGGATATATTAAGAACATTACACATACTTTATATATACATCACAATAAGCGCCTGGGCATTGGAGTGAGTGGAGCAACTGCTCTCCCACTTTTTCAGTGAATAGAATCTCATCTCCCCCCTGCACTGTGAGTAATATATAAAGTCACCTTTCATTTATGCTATCAAAATACTTCATCTCAACACGATCTGTCCAATTAGACAGCCATGGAGAGGAAAAGTTGATTAATATGAAGCAGAGTTTGCACAGACCTATGTGGGGGCTTTGCCTACCAGTGTAGTGATCTGCAGCAGCATTCAAACACATGCAGCTGCAGGCACAGACGCATTTGTAGAAAGAGCATCCCAGTAAAGTTTTTTTTAGCTGAACTGAACTGTAAACTCAGGCTAATTAAATCACACACTGTATATTCAAGTTTAAACTGGCAGAATTTTTTTTTTCAGGGATTGAGCTCAAGTTCTGCTATAACAAAGTATGGAGTTGAACATGAACCAGCCACCAAGAAATTGGAAAAGCAATTATGGTCTAGGCATATAATAAGTAACAGAAGCAAGTTTTTTGTGTGCTCTGTTGGAAGTTTTACACCAGGGGCAAATTTACAAAAACCCAAATATACAAAACTAGAGCTTGTTGTATTTTTTTATGCTCTTTTTCTGTTAGGCAATTGGGAGTAGGCATAATTAGGTACTGTATATTTCCCCCATTTTGCTCTACCTTTATTTAACATAACATATACATTAAAACTGCTATAGACTGGCGACCTGTCCAGGGTGTACCCCGTCTCTCACCCATTGACAGCTGGAGATAGGTACCAGCAACCCTCGTGACGGCAATAGGGATAAGCGTGTTGGAAAATGGATGGAACATTAAAATAATCAAGGTTTTAATAAATGAATCTCTGAATGTGTCTTGCCCCTTCCTTCTCTGCTTATTTCCTGTATGAGTACTATCAACTTGAGGAAGAAAAAAGAAAAAAAAACGTTACAGAACCATTAGCAGGTACAAGAAAAAAGGCTTTTAGCACTCAGGTTGTTTCTGGACACTGTACAGATACACCTAAAAAGATCTGGAGAAAAAGCACTTAACACTTTTAGTCACTCATCTCAGAAAATGAAACTCATATAGATTTATTAGCCATGAAGTGAAATATTCCAAGCCGTTATTTCTTGTAGTTTTGATGATTAAGGCTTACAGACAATGGAAACCTTAAAGTCAGCGTCTCAGATAATGTGAATATTGTGAAAAGGTGTAAATAATTTTATGATCACAGAGGCTGGAGCTGCAGAAGGCAGTTAACAGGGAAGCAGCAGATAACTCACGACACCAAGGACGTCACACATGGGGCATGCATAAACAAATGGACAGTCATCTCGGGGCAGAATGGACACGTGGGTATCCCTGGAGCCAGGCTAACAGTGACACCTATCCCAAAAGAATCAACCAATCCTGGAGCAGGTATTTGCTGATCTATATAAGCTGATGTAACAGAGTTTGGCACTCTCTCGCTTCCGGATCTTGACCTGCCGGCATGGTTTTATGTATGAAAGTCCAGTACTGTGTAAACATCCCTCTGCATTTCTTAGGTTAATATGTTAGAGTATAGTTTCTGTTTCAAGAGTCTCTTCATTACTACATAAGTCTACAGACAGAAGACCACTTTTTACACCTAAAGAACCTGGGAGGACTGAAACACGGTACGGTTAATTCCTAACAAAGGGTTACGGCATTGGTAAGAACGGGTGGGTTCTCCTTACAGCCACTGATGTGCTCACAGTTTTAGCTGTAAAAAATAATTTAACACATCTGAAGCCTAACCATTTAATATCTCTGACAGACTTTTTTGTCAGTTTAGGGTGTCAAAAAAGACTCATTGACTAAGCTGATCCTTAGGAAGGCACATTTTTTTCCTGCTAAAACAAGTGTTTCTGATTTACTGCAGTTACAAATCCACGTCGCTGAGCCAGAAAATGTGGTTTTAGATTCATTTTTGGATTTACTTCCTCTGACATCCGTCAGATCATCCTATGAATTATAGTTTTAACACTACCCCGTTTACTGGAAGGCAACAGGCTCATGTTAACTTTTAGGGAGAGAGAATAAGTTTCCCAGAGGTCTGTGATTCAAAGAGACATCAGAAGCTTTTTCATTAAAAGAGTTAAAGAAACAAAGACTAAATCTGACAGCTGAGGAACAAAAAGACACGCTGACGGTATTTTATTGGAAATTCTTGTTACAGCCTAACGTTTACTTTTCAGCAAGATAAATTCTGACGACAAAAATAGTTGCAGGCACAGTAACGCTGCATGTTTCAGCAAAGACAGGCATGTAGATGAGTGACAGCCGAGTGAGGAAGCGACTGTTGGGGCATCAACTCCGTCACCTCTAAATTGCTGTCTAGAAGCAGGCTTAGCTCATTTAATCACAGGGATTGAGAAGGATTCAGAAGGTCGGAGAACACACACACACACACACACACACACACACACTATATCACTTCACAGAGGACGTTTCATTGGATTTCAGTCAATTCCAATCAAATCAAGTTTTGGCAGTACAGTCTAATGATTTAAACACATCATTTTATGATGGCCCCTCGCCGTGTGTGTGCACAGCTCCCACAGCCTCAGTAACCTAAGTGCTCGTTGATACATACACACAAAAGCACAAAGCATATGTCTGAAAACATGTCTGCCTGCCCCCTAGAGGTCTGTATGCCTCTTGACTTCCTCATCCTGCCCTGCACTCCTCTCATTATCCAACAATATCATGGCCTTTTGATTAATCTTTCCCCTTGGCTGATTGTATTGATGCCCTTTAATTCAGTGAAAGTAATCAAAAATCTGCAGAGTGCTTTTGCCTCACTGGCATTTAGGTTAAAAGGGGATGTGCAAGGTTTATGCTTTTTGTGTGTGTTTTACTAGAAAGGCGGCTTTTTTTCTTTGCTTAGTAGTTTTACAAAACAAAGCATATCAGGCACTGCTCTATATTCTACAAGTTTATAAAAAACGGACATATTGCAACAAATTGTCACAGGAAACCGTAAGAGCTGCATCGTATTTCCTACAGAGGGAGAAAATGAGAATCCAGACAAAGTGAAGCAGCAGAGTGAGCCCTTGCTGGGTGTTCGGGAACGACACGTACACAGCTGGCTGGCTGTCAAAATCGATTTCTGGAGCTTTTATTTTAATATGCGCTCTCTGGGAAAAACGCTTCACTAAGGATTGCACACAGCAACAGTATCTGGTCCTCATCATTAGATAATTAGTATTAACACGGGCCAAGTCAGCCTCGAGGAAATGTTTAATGCATAGGCTCTGAGCTGAACAACAGCCAACTGTCTCCACGGCTCGCAGCGTCGCCGCTGACAGCAAAGTGAACGTGCGAGAAGGCTCTTTCACACCTGTAACACCTAGAAAAGGGAGCATGTACGTCATTTTTAGGGGATTTAAAAAGAAATGGGACAAAAGGGCACAAATCTTGATTATGATTGCTTTGCTTGCTCTTATGTTGTTCTGTTTCCGCAAAAGAAATAAGTTAAGAAAGCAAAAAGCGAAGTGCATCACATCTTAAAGAAAGGTTTTTGGTATATTGAGGCTTTTCCGGTGAGGTTTGGGTATAAATATAAGTAGAGAGGTGAAGGTGTCTGGTTTTTAAATGATACTGTTTTATACCATTTGTACCATCTGGAGATGGCAGGAAAAAAGTGTCAAACCGGAGTTTTATCTATTTGAAGACGAGTGCCACGTCACCATCTCTGTTGCTGCGCACTGCCAGCAACCGGATGAAAGAAAGTTAAACCTTTTCCCCTCGCTTAGAAGAAAGACACACTTGGATGGAAATGTTTCTCCATGCAACAAAATAGACACCACCCCACTGCAAAAACAAAACTAAAAATAAGTAAAAACGTCTTGAAATTAGTGCGTTTTTCCTTGATTTGAGCAGGTAAATAAGATTATCTGCCAATGGAATGGGTATTTTGACCCCTAAAATAAGATAACTAGATATACTGCACTTGAAATAAGATGATAGAGATGAGTTGTTCCTATTTTAAGTGCAAAAATCTTATTCCATTTGGCAAATCATCTTATTTACCTGCTCAAATCAAGGATAAATGCATTCATTTCAAGTAAAATTTTTAAGAAATTGAATTGAAATTTTTAGTTCCGTTTTTGCAGTGCCTTTGGACGTACTTCTGGGCAAGTGTGACTAGGAGGAGAGCCACGAACAAAAGGATATCTAGGTTTCCATCATGGACCCGTTGCACCTGAGACAAGCTCTTTAATAAGACGAAGGGACGGGCAGAGCGAAGGCCGTGGTGTGGGATCTAACCCAGTGTCAACCATTGCTATTTTTGAAATAATGTGTTTCAAAACCACAGTTGCCTAGCTAGTAGCAACATGTGCGTTAAGCAGCTGACTGCAGGCTAGTGACCTGAGCAGACAGGCCGACCAATCAAATAGCTGGCATCCAGGGCCACATTCAGAAGGATTTGAAAGGACAGGTGGTGACGACAAATGCTCTTGGGATGGCACAACGAAACCACAAATCATAGCAGAATGTGGAGTTTTCTTATTATACCAACATGTATAATAAAAAAAAGGAAACTATATTAAATCTTCTGTTCTTTAAGAAATATTGACACATTGATGCTAATCATATATTTTATTATGTATCTCTGAAGAAAAAAGTAATTGAATTGTATATAAACGTTCCTGTTGAGTGGGACTCTTTCTGTCGCACAGTGGTCTTTGTTTAATGATCCTCACTTATTTATGACAGTTTTGTTAGTCTGATATGGTAATAAACCCAAATGTTAAGGCACACAGTTCATAGACACACATTTAGGGAGTTCTTACAGGAAAATCTGCAAAGCATGGGCTCCCATAACCAGGATGATCCAGCCTGAGATGTCCTTCCTTTCTTTGCTCATTAATGGAAACAGCTGCCAGTTTTTTTAGGCCAGTACAACTACAGAATTACAGAGTTATTATTACACCCACTGTAGTACATTCAAGTATGTCGGCAGAATTAGGCAGAGAATTGAGAAAAAGCCCTGGGGGATGAACGGATTCAAATGACCAAACATCAGTCATTTATGGAAAGGTTAAGCCGGCAGCCTCTCCAAATAGAAAACACCAGTACATTTTAAAACCACAGAGCACAGAACCCCTGCAAACGCAAGCGCACTGTTTCGACAGGTAGATTTAGAAGAAAACTTTCATTTTTTCTAACTTTTTCTGTTCCCCTGCTGTTATTGAAGCGTTATGATGTAGAGTGAATGAAGTATAAGGGGCGAGTCATAAAAGAGGAAATCACTCTTCCTTTCCATCCTACCAAAGACAATTCAGCGTGTGCCTCCTCGTCTGAGGGGCCGAGCAGCGATCCGCAGTGTCCCAGTCACACTCACTCAAACGGCTCACTAGCACCATGGCGTCTGCTCACAGAAACGACGAACTCTCTGAGCCACGACAAGCACACAACATGGATTACCTACAAAACATTCATCTTTTGGTTATCAGAAAGCTGATTTAACCTTGTTTTCTATCCAGTGTGTGTACATTCTGATTACAGTCGATTATGACGCCCATAGTGCAACCTCTGGCTCTTAAAATGCAGACTTGAGCCACAACGTAGGTATTATGTTTAAAGTCATGCTTCTATGGAGTATCGACAACTCTCTAATTCTAACTATTAATAACCATCACCCAAAATAAGATTAAAGTACTGATGCAGACACAGCGGTCAGGTTTTAGAGGGAAATCATCAGTCAGCGTGTTGTGTTGTGTTGTGGCTGCATACATAAGTGTTGAAAGGTCTTTACAGTACATGAAACAAATGCAGCAACGATGGCAGATTCTCTCTCTGCACACATTTCCTTCAAACTTATTAATATCTGATGTGTTTTGGTTAGAGATAGGAAATCATATATGGCCTCTGGCCCAACCCTACACACAGTTAAATCCAGGTATGACAGACAGCAAAAGAGCGGCTTACCTGTAGACCATGCCAGTCTGACTCCTCACCGTGTCGAGCAAAGACAACGAGTGGAAGTTAAGGAACTCCTCCAGCTGTTTGAGCTGCACTGCGTTGTTGGCTTTGTTGGTAGTCCACAGCATCACAGGGGCATAAGACCGTGACCCCGGCCCCATGGACACCTGCTTGATCAGCCTCCCCTGACCCAGTCCCTGAGCCAGGACCCCAACTCCACCTTGACCCCTGGAGTTCTTCTGCTTGGGGTTGGGGATCTCCGGGCACGTGGCTTTGTACAGGTACATCTTCAAGCGCTCTGTCACTTTGGCTGCTCTTCCAGTCGCTCCCTTCTGCTGTGAGTGTGGCCCACAAACATCTAAGCTGCCAGTAATCCAGGAAGGCCCCTCGCCCACTCAGCGCTACATGGAGCTGAGAGGGGGGTGTACATCAGCTTTGGATGAAAACACAACAGAAGACGATTTCTATCCCAAAACAAAATAAAAATAAAAATAACTCTACTTACTGAAAATTATTTAGAATTCTCTAATTTAATGAAAGTAAAAAAAAAAAAAAAAAAAAAGTAGTCGAGATTTATCCAAATCGGGGAAAAAAGGCAACAAAAGGAATGGAGTCCAGTCAATGTGCAGGCTGCAGCGTGTCCACTCAGGGAAAACAGTTTTTTTCTCCTTACTTATACATCTCCATGCACTGGGCAACATATGTTGTCTGCATACAAACCCCACATGTAGACACAGAGTGGCAACATGCACTCGCAGATAACCCCGGCTCTTCCCCCCCTCTCGTCGCTCTCACACACACACAAAACATGCACTCATGCTGTCACTTTGCCCCCTGCTCAGCCAGACTACATTATAAGCCCAGCTTGGTTTTTGCTCGTTGTTAAATGGCCTGGGAATCTGGGACGTTACTTTTCTCCCCTCCCTCCACTTCCTCCTCCATCGCTCCCGTTCTCTCTCACCATTGGTTTCTTTTACTCTCCCGCTCCTTTTAGCCGTTTTTCCTCCGACTCCCTCTTATCCGTTCTCCCATTCTCATTTTCCTCATCATCCTTCCTTTGTCCGCCAGAATTCCCTACGTCACAAGCTCTTTTCCCATCTCCTGGTTCCCTTTCTCGTCTCTCTCTCTTCCTCTCTCAATATTTCTCTTGTACCATTTGCTTTTTTCAAACTTTGTAAATGCCGTGCAGGGAGTCTAAAAAGTTTTTTCATCAGCACAAATAAATTCGATTTTATTCATTTCTTGTATTTTATTTCCTGCCGTTCCTTCTGCTTCTCTGTCCAGCTCCGAACGAACTGTACCGGAGTTTTGTCCATAATAAACACCTGAAATAAACACTCTCCAACACACAGCTGCACACAGCCAGCAGCATGTTATGCAGTTTCACCCTGTTGGAGGACATGTTTTTTAACAATGTGAACTACCAAAATAAAAACGGGGGAGCTTCCTCCCCCCCCCCCCCTTTTCTCTTTGCTTACAGACACACTCACACAAACACACACACTATTGGTCCTCTCCTGAGAACGTCCAGTGACATCATGTCTGGTCCTCCAGTGGATTGCAGGAATGCAGATGAATGCCATTCTCCCATATCAGGAAATCTGTGTTTGGACACACTCTGTCACTCTCTCTACAAATCCCCTCATACAGGCAGATGATGGATGCCTTCACTTGTGGTCTGTTTCGGTATAAATCGATATTTCTTCTTTGGTTTCAGAGGCCGATGGCTTTCCACGGGATTTCTGGACGTTTATATGCAGCCTCAAAACTTATTATCTAAAAAACGAAAACACAGTTGACTCTCACGACCAAAATACAGGGTTCCAACGCCGTCAATCATCCATCCATCTATTTACCCATCCATCATTCTATCCATCTATTGTACTTTTGTCCATCCATCCTTCCAACCAACCTGCCAACAGCCATCCATTCATTAATCCATTATACATCAATCCATCCACCCATCTACTGTACATTTGTCATCCATCAATCATCCATTCATCCATCCATCCATCCATACATACATACATACATAAAGTAAAATTACTGTTGACGTGATATCTGTTCTGAATGTATATTCAGGGTTAGAAAAGCAAGGAAAGCTGTGTAGGTCCCCTGTCATTGGGACCCAAATTGTTTCACATTTCAGGTCTTTATCCTTCTCAGTTATAAAAGTAGTTTGCATTTATTCAGTCATGACCCCCATTATGCCTCTGAGCCTCCGGTTTTTTTTTTTGGTTTTTTTTCCTGCACCACAGATATTTATAAACTACAAAAGGTTTTTCGCATTGCCAAGGTGAAAGCGTGTGCATGCACATCTGAGCACGCAGAATTAGGCAGAGAGGTCGGTGGAGGTAGGAGGGAGGGGCAGCTGCGTCTGTTGTCCAGCAGGGTCGATGGAAAAACTGATCCAGCCAGGCGTCAGCAATGTCAGCTGAGTTTATGCAATGCCTAAGTGTGTTTAGCATGTATTTATAGACATGGGATCCATACACATGGAGGCTGTGCATATTTGGGTGCTCAATAACAAAACTAAAGTCTTTATTATTAGAAAAGGAATTGAATTTGGTGGATGTTGATGTCCTGGTGCTCTCTCTGTCCCGTTCAGTGCTTTTTTTTGCCTCACTTTTGTTATGACTCCCGGTGTTTGGCTTCGGGCAGCTCATATGTATAGGTGAGCTGCTGACAAGAGCACCAAAAAAGGCAGAGCAGAGAGGCTGTGGGGGAGGCCATGAAGAGGACTATCCAGCAACAAACTGAACCCTGCTTTACAGCCCTAGACCAGCCAGGTTTCTGTCTCATCTGTCTCTGTCTTCGCTTATTGTTCCACACGTTTCATCCCTGAGCTTTTACAATCAGCTTCACGCTCCTTGAGACTAATTAGCTGTCGCTTTCTATCTTTCACAACCCTCCCCCCCCCCCCCACCCCCAAGTGAATCCCTGTTATAATCGTTGTACTCCATGACAATTATCTCGTGTCCACAGTGAGATGGAAATAGAACAGCAAACCGTTCCTCTTGACATCCTTTTAGTGAAAGAAATTAAACGTATGATGCGATACAGGAGCCTTTTGTTAACTTTGTGTCAGGAAAATGTGTTTCCACATTGTTTACTTGAACAACAAAGCTTTGCTCCACGGCATATGACTCGGTGGCTTCAATAATTATGCAGGCGATCAGTCTCCAGCCCTCAGGGACCGTCCTGCTCCTGTTTAACACCAGTGTGTTGGCCTACATTATCCGCTAAATCCCATTGTTTATTAACAGTCAAAGTCTTAATGAAGAGGAGTGAGAGCAGAGAAAAGGCAGAAATATCAGGCTAAAAACTGCTTGGGAACCAAACACAGTACAGGATTTATTTGATTTTCATTCAGGAGGTGCTGAGGAACCTCTCAGCAATAATTTGAACTAAAATCACGTTATTTCACTTACTGTTGGACAGGTGGATTTAGCACACAGAAGTCTAAAAGCGTGGGCTGCTGCACGAGTCAAACGTGCCAGTCTTGGCACCAACTCCATGCTTTCTACAGGTTCTACAGGAACATGTGCTGCTATTCTCTGTAGAGCAGAGTCATGTTTCCACAGCATTGTCACACCTGGTGCCAAAGGTATTAGGAAACCTAATCCCACTGCCTTGTAGACGAGCAATATTGTTGGCTGCACTGACAGACTGGCCAACTTGAAATTGGACAGATGCCAGAAAGTCCAACTAACAGCAGCCTAGTTTAACCACTGAGAACATGCGTCAACAAAATAAAGCTAAAAAACACCAGTATGTAGTTCTGCTCAGAGGTTTATATACACCCATGGGCATGAGGGACATTCTTTCTTTTGAACACTCGGGGTAGGGTACAGCTTTTGGGATTCTTTTTAATCAGGAATCCCTGGTTTGGATTTACTGTGGGTTTACTGTAGCCCAAATAAATATATTTGGTTAAATATACCTTCGCAAGTCATAAGCAAACCACATGATTAGAGCACAGACCCTCCTTTCAGTAGTCCACTAGTTTTTAGCACTCAGGTTGGTCGGTTCGATGAGGCCTTTTAGGAGGTATAATGTTAGCCTTCAAAGACCAATTTGGATGTGTGTTTGGGATCATAATGCTGTTGTAAAATACAATAGCATCTAAGTCCAACCATCTTACCAAACATGCTCTTCTCGGAGGAAAGAAAATTGGTTAGTATTGGTAAAACTAACCTGGGAACCATGGACAGCTTTAGTACGGCCTGGGCCACAGGGCCACAACTAGTTTAGGTTTCCCAACCCATACGAGTTTCTTTTATGCGTCCAACTTTTAACAGCTAAGTCCTCGTGAACTTTAAGGTTTTTAGATCAGCAGAAATAGAGTTTTTCCACAAATGCTTTTGGATCTCTGCATTTCCAGAAACGTGTTGATCCGTACCATGATGACCAAACCCATAATCGAAACCATATCAGGCCGGTAGGGGGTGATGGATTGCAGTCACAGAAAAATACTCATACAAAGGTTTGAAGCGAGTGCTGAAAGCTTGCTGTCAATAAATCCTAAATGTTCAGGGCCCAGGCTTAGACATGGTGCTGTGTTGCTGGTTTTCAAATAGCTTCCGTTCACCGTGATATTGGCTTGAACTTCTTACAAAATTTACAAAAAGCAAAGATTTTTTTCAAGCATTCATTCTTGACAAATAATCCCCTCATAAAGTCGAGCCCTGATGGGAACCACAAAGCTAACCTGTCTCAGTGAAGGAAGTTTTACAATCACACCCACAGAGATGGAGTCGGCTAAGGAAGGAGCACCGGCTCAAAAATCAACATGAGGTTTTTGAAATAGTTCCTACTTTGTTGAAAATTGCAATAGTTGAGCTAAACTAACGCATGCCACAAAGAAAGCAAAACTTTATTTGCCTGAAAAAAAACTGCACCAAATGTAACAATGGTCTTCTGTGAAATCGTTGATCGTTTATGTCCATCGTTTTCCATCCCATTGGTCTGAACGAGTTCAGGTTGCATTGTTTCAAAATGCTGACAGTCCAAAACAGACAGTGTGCATCTGACTAGCTGTTAGTTTCCGACACGCTCAAAGTTTATTTACATTTTTTCAACAAGCTGGCTGGGATGTGACATTTTTTTTTGCTATGGGTCGGAGAACTATTATTAAACATCAGAAGAATAAATTACAGTGTAAAACAACAATCTGCTACTGAACATCCAAAACGTGCTCTGCATGAGAAAATATAACACTCAGACTATGTTATTCGGGTCATTCCATGGAAAGTGTTAAGATTGGACCTTTGAATTTTGAGATTTTTGATCATAACCTTTTTTTTTTTAGTTCCATAGCCTATAGAACATGTAACACTTGCAATAAAACATATTTTTCAAGCTCAGACACCATTTTCTGAAAGTATTTTAGCACATTATATCCAGAGATCAGAGTTTCTTTTTCCACCCCGTCACAGGACAAAGGCTAACAAATTCAACAGTAATTTTAGATAAAAGTAAGACAAACAAAACGTTATTCACTTCAGAAAGTGTCTTTTTGTTCAAAAATACCAAAGGTTAGTTTAAAGTGTTTTTTTTTATCTTTTTATTTTATGTACAGCATTAATAAATACATTTAATATGCAAGTGATCATAGTTTATTTGCAAAAAATTACAGTCGGACTGCTAAATCTGCAATGAAACTTACATATTATGTACATTATTGCAAATATAAACTATGTGTATAATTGCTTTGACCACTAAATTACCCTTTATCTTTAAAAAAATAAAAAAATCACACTGTGACGGGGTGGAATATAGTGTGACGGAGTGGAACACTGTGACGGCGTGGAATGGGCAAATTTAAGAACTGCACAATTCCAATTTCATAGTTGCTCAAATTTGATTCAGGCCACAATTAATGACAGACACTGACATAAATAACCACTGTTTTATTTTAAGAACATAGTGCTCCGCTTGATTTATGCATGTGAATAGTTTTATTATGATTCATGCGGGGAATATCTCACATATATGGACACTACAAGAGGAAAGGAAGGACAAGAAAAAAGGTAAGAAAGGGTGAAAGAAAGAGATAAAAGGGAGAGAATGATAAAACGTATTCAGTCTGCTTCATCACCTGCAAAGAGAGATGCAAAAAGAACAGCACAACCAACGGATGTAGTATAACAGATGCAATAAAGTAACACCCTGATACCATTGCTGAATTATATGTGTTATTATTTAATCTGGCATGTAGATTAAATAATAATAGCTGAAGTGGAAATAAAAAAATAAATACATAAATAAATAAATATGGCGGGATGTCTCTGGCTGTGACTCTTCAATAAGCTGCAGTATGTTATCAAACAGGCACCAAAGAGTGTCTTCTTTTGTGGGCCAGACGAACCTGTTGTTTCCCTGCACTTGACTTGTACATGTGTTTAATTCGATGCTGGGGGAGGGAAGTGTGAAAGAGATTTAAATATTTTATACTAATTCCTGTCACAGGCTATAGTGTGATGGGGTGGAAAATCTAAAGCAATATGGCTGGATTTCTGGATATGCTAAAAGGTAACACTGCAGTTAGCATGAAAGTACAATGAAAAATAAATAATTAATACAAATATAATTTCGAAATTTGATTAACAAATTGTTTTCCCCACTTTTTGTGTGACGGGGTGGAAATGCTATGCTTAACAAAAATATTTTGAAGGAAAAATGTACCAAAAATGTTCGTAAAGAAAAATCAGAACTCACCATTGTTTGGACTTCTCTTCCTCAAACTCTTGAAAGATGTCACTTCCTGTTAGTAAAGTCACTTCCAGGAAGTGTATTGCATTTATGCGCAAAATTACATTGGTGTGATGGGGTGGAATATGAAATTGATGGACACAGAAAAATCATGCTATTTTAATAAGAAAATATGACATTTTAATATAATTAACACATTTCCTATTAAGAGGAAAGTATTTCTAACCATAGCAACAATAAATGTTTGAGATTTATTTGATATTTTTTAAGTTTTAATTACATGCATGAGAAAAATGGTCAGAGCGGACATGAGAAAATGATTGCAGTTTAACACAAAAAGTTATAAATGTGCAAAATGTATATTTATTATTGAATTTTATTTTACCTCATGCTAGCAACTAAAGTTGAATTAATGGCTTCAGACACTTAAAGTATTACTGACAGTTTTATTATGCCTCCTATTCTTCTTTGAATGTTATGGACCCAAACTTAACAGTTTTCATGGAATGACCCATTCATATTTCCTAAATGTCAACAACAGTAAGAATTAGGGACAGTTCATAAGTTCACTTCTACAGTGGGTTGGGGATGCATTTAAATGGGGGGAGAGAGTTATTCTTGGGGGAGTTACACAATCCTGGGAGTTACTATGGTTCCGCTCCAGTTTTTATGCAGAATCACTGGTGAACCAAAGATTGTAGCAATTGCTCTGATTCAAATGATGGAAGATATCCAGCCATCGTGTGCCGTTTGGCTTCCCTGTCAGGGTCTCAGTGAGGAGAGCTGGCAGGGTGTGTGTGTGTGTGTGTGTGTGTGTGTTCTTGTACTTGCAGCTCAATGAGAACATGTTTTGCTTATTTTACTTGTAAAGTGGGGACCTTTTTTTTTGGTCCTCACCTTTTCTGGCCTAGGAGTTAGGTTTAGGGCTAAAGTGTCAATTAGGTTTAGGTTAGGTAGGGTTAGGGTGTGTGTGTTTATGGAGTGGGGGTGGGGGTTGTGGTAGTGTGGGTATGTGTTGTGGTTAAACAAGGACAGAGGTTTTATGACCTGTTATCAGATGTTTCACTGTAAGAAGCTTGAATCTTTACCAGAACAATGGGGTTGAGCTGAAATAAAGTTTTCTGTGTGTAATACAGTACAGACAGGAATGCAAAGGTCTTGCTAATCTAATAGGGGTTCACATTGTGTAGTCCCTTTTTAATGGCGGTCCATTAATCTCATCACATCCAGAGCGTAGATACTAAACATAATCACACCATCTTCACCCTCCTCCTGCACCTGTCATGAGAAGCTCTTAAGCCTTTTATGAGCCTGTAAATAAAGGTTATGAGAAGCGTGTAGCCACAAACATGTCAGCAGGGCTCTTGGATGATGTTGAAAGCCTTGTGTAAAGAAGGAGTGCTTAGCTTTCTTTCAGTTATATTAAAATTTTATTTAGAATGAACTCTTGGATCTCTTTTTATTAAAAAAACAAGAGGAGTGAGTGCAGGAAGTTCAAACACTTTGGAGGTTTTCCATGAACGACAAGTACATCAGATCGACCGAGAGATGCCTGAAGTGCTTCAGAATGAGCCCAGAGAAGGTAGGTGGATGGATGGATGGATGGATGGATGGATGGATGGATGGATGGATGGATGGATGGATGGATGGATGGATGGATGGATGGATGGATGGATGGATGGATGGATGGATGGATGGATGGATGGATGGATGGATGGAGAACTAGCAATCATGAAGTGTCTCTTAAATTGAGAAAAACATTTTTCTTCAGCTCTAAAGTAATGGCATGGTTGGAGAATATTCACAGTTTATTAGAGAATCCAATCTTCTACAAGCTGTTCATTCCTTCCCAAAGGGACTCACTGCATGTTGAGGCAACTCTAGTTTTTAGAAACAGTAAAATGGACATCTTTTACTCCAGTAACAGAACTGATCTTTTTTTTTAATTGGATGATAGCCTACTTGAGACACTTTATTAGTCTTGTGTAAACCTGGAACTGCTAGACCTGTTCCTATTTTTACTTACAGTGGAAAAGCCAAAACTAAGAGGGAGGAGTAAACAAAGAGGAATGAGTAAGAGAAAGGGGAACAAGCAGGGCGATAAATGGATGATTTTTGGGGTTTAGGCTTGAATAATTGGACAAAAACAAATGAGGCACTTGAATAGGCAAAAAAAAAGATGTGACAAAACCAGAGGGTCCGACAAGGGGAACAAAAAACTAAAACTGTTTGTATAAAAAACTATTTTAGACCAGACACCATGAGGAATAGAGAGGAAACACTATGAAAAGCAACTCATCTTGGTCAGTCACACACACAAGAATCACAACAGTCCCTTCAGCCGCAACATGTTTTGTCACCATGGTGGTCCAAGATGTCAACACAGCCAAATCCAGCAAGACAGATGCAGGCTAATAACATTATAACCCGATCAGGTGACATCAGAGCAATCTGGAGGTCATTATGACCAGCATGACTTTTACAACACCAACATGGATGATTGGACAGAGGGGGGAGGCGATGCACGTGTCATCATAAATAACACTGTGTCCCCAGCCCAAAATCGTGTTAGTTGCACACAGAATCTGACTGACTGCAGTATCAGTGCTGTTGAGAGAAGGAAAACAGACCTGACAAAACTCAGTGGGTCTACTCTGTCTGTTCACACGCTCACAAGATTTAACTGACCTGTAGGGCATGCCAGTCTTATGTGCAACCGTTTCCTCTTTGCCCAGTCCGAACATTCGCAGGTACCAGCCGGTCTCCAATTCTCTGATCAGCGCTGCTTTATGCCTCTGCTGCGCCACCTTCTTCCCTGAGAAGGAATTGCGCTTAGCATCTTGGGAGTTGCTTCGGTGGGCTTTGGACCCACTGAGGGAGGCCACCGACTGTTTTCGGTGCACGTTTGGGGGCTGGTGTCCACCACCAGGCCCCCCGATGCCCCCACCGCTGCTCCGGGCAGCTAGCATGACCTGAGAGGCTGACCCTTCCCTTCAAAAGCGGGGTTCAGGTGAGCAAATAAAACCTCTAGATTTGCAGGGGGTTTCACCTCGGTCGTCTTCTGAAGAGGTTCTACTTTTGTTTCGGGCAGTGTTCTCCGTCTGACAGCTTTTAAACTATCCTGTGGTCTGTCAGCTACCTTCTTCAGTCCTGCCCTATATTTGAAGTCTGTTGGATCTGAATTCTTCCCAGTGCCTTTTGACTGTCTGTCTTTTTGTCTGCGCAGCGTTGTCTCTGCTCTCTTATAGCCTCATCCAGCCTGAAACTAGATCCTGGTTTCCTTGTCTCGTCACAGCCTGCTCAGACCTAAAAGGAGGCAGCCAAACATGCCAGGGTGTCAACAATTCATGCATGCACTCACTCACTCGCTCCCCC
Source organism: Fundulus diaphanus (assembly GCA_037039145.1). NCBI lineage: Eukaryota > Metazoa > Chordata > Actinopteri > Cyprinodontiformes > Fundulidae > Fundulus > Fundulus diaphanus. The sequence goes on from CM073124.1 coordinate 36,802,293, forward strand.
ACTACACGCTGCATACATGATACCTGTGCACAACAGCCACAAGTGCTAAAATGACACTGAAACAGAAGAGCACGCATTATTACTACAAATAAACGGCATGAACTCAGGAGGACTCTGACAAGCACAACAGTAAAAAGTAACCAAAAAGTGCAAATAAAGTCATTTTTATTTAAATACGTGATTAAAACTGTGGGAGCAGAAGCTTAGATACTTTATATAATTAAGACACACAAACGTAACAGAGGTGCACACCCACATTTCATCAGCATCTGTAACCACTCTATCTTTACTCTTCTCCCAGACCACTTCAGGATCTTAACACCATTCTTTGTGTAATAAGAGTCGAGGCTGGTGTAGGAGAAACTCTAATTCATTCCTCTGTCAATCACAGCAGTGGGAAAGTCCAGATATTTTGCTTAAAACGTAGACAGACAGTAACCAATTTTTCTTGTACATCTAGTTTATTTCTTTGACAAAAATTGACATACTCATTACACTTCTATTTGTGTTTGTTCTGCCAAAGTACTGCAATCTGCTTATTATTTTATATTTATGATATAATTGCTGGTTGGTTCATATAGCACCATGCCATCTCCCAATAAACAATTCAACTATAATTACTGTTTTAGCGCTGGAGAGAGATATACGAGAAAGCCCAGGTGTAAAGAAAGTACTGCGCAGAATAATTAATATTCCTCGAACTTTTGCTAATTTTCCCACATTACAGCAGCAAATTTCAGTGTATTTCATTGGGATTTTATGCAATAAAAAAACACACGTGATTGTGGAGTAGAAGGAAATTGATACATGATTTGAATTATTTATTTTTGCACGAATGAAAACACAGAAAGGGAAAAAAAAAGAGACAAAAAAAAAGAAAAAAAAAGGAAAAAAAAAAAGAAGAAAAAAACACAGAAAGCATGTTTGTACCTTGTACCTTTTATGTAGAGCAATTGCAATCAGTCAATCAAAGTTTATTTATGAAGCACTTTTCAACAAGCACAATGTGCTTTACAAGCTAAAATACAAACAAAAAAAGGCTGAGACAGAATAAATAAAATATGAGAATGTATAGGTGGCATGAAATGTTCTGATGAACCCGAACACAACCACACACTCAGCTTAGTTTCTGGAGATTTGTTGAAAGTTGATGAGTAGTGGAGGATGAAGACCAACAGTCTGTACCGAGCTGGAGCAGATGGACCGGGAGAGCTGGAGGACTGCGGGTGCTGCGCTGTGTGGAGCCAGGAAACCTTCAGAGCAGGCGGGAGAGCGCTGGGGTAAAGGCAAAGCTCGCAGCTCAGCAGAGAGAGTTCTCGACAGACAGGCAGGCAGACGTGGGAAGTTCTGGCAAGCAGACCTGGGAAGTTCTGGCAGGCAGACGTGGTGAACACAGGCAGGACGAGGTATGAGTGAAGACGATCCGGCAGGGGAGAGCAGACTGAAGAGAGCTTAAGTAGGGAGGATGGCAGGTGAACTGAGTCCGGGCTTGATTAGAAACGGCAAGTGGAACTGATGAGAAGGTGGAGTGACCGACTGGGCTGTATGGGAGGAGGAAGGTGCTTAAACATGCCTAGGGTGAGGCAGGGAAAACTGAACCCTGACAATAGGAAAGTATCAGGATAAAAAGAAATAAAAACTAAAAAAGTGCATGACAGCAAAATTCAAAACAGTTCAAGAGCTATATAGAAAAATAAAATCACAAAATAAACAAAAGTTATCCACAGTTGAACAGCTAGGAGTGAAAGACCGGTCTGAACAGATGTGTTTTTAGCTGTGATTTAAAGACTCCTAGCTCAGTAAAGGATCGTCGCTCTGGCGGTAAAGCGTTCAACAACTTAGGAGCAAAATGTTTTTAATAACATTTGAGTTTAATCTAACGGAGTTCTCCACCCCCAAAAGAGGGTTCCATTATAGTAGATCTTTATCCGATAATGCTGTATCAAAACTTAAAGAGTCTGTCCCCTTTTTAATATCCTCCGTATTGCAGAAATGCCCTGTAGATGGCAGCAATGTTGTTTCTTCCAATTCACAAATAGATGTCTTTGTAAACGGTATGACTTTGTCATTGCGTTCTGCATTAGACAATGTAGCTCCCTTGAAAAAGAAGGTGATTATTCACAGGAAGCTGGCTCCTTGGTTTAATTCAGAGCTGCGTTCCTTGAAGCACAATGTTAGGAAATTGGAGAGAAAATGGCGCTCTACACACCAAGAGGAATCCTACCTAATCTGGAGGGACAGTCTATTGTTGTATAACAAGACCATTCGCAGAGTTATGGGCCTTTCAGACAGGCTGCGACGACCGCACTGCTGCGCTGTGAAACCCATTCTTTTCAATGGCTTGCGCCACGCCAGGGCGGTTTATCGCTGCGTCGAGCAAAGCGCAAGCACAGCGCAGCGCACCGCTTCGCGCGCCGCGCTCAAAGTTCAACATAGTTGAACTTTGAGCGCGGCGAGCGCGGCGCGCCGTGACGAATGCACGCGTTGCCATAGAAACCGCAAATGCGCTGCGCTGAACCCCGCGGCCAGCGCAGCGCAAATCGCTTCCTGTCTGAAAGGCCCTTTAGAGCAGCATATTTTTCATCATTAATTGAGGAGAATAAGAATAATCCTAGATTTCTCTTCAATACAGTTGCCAAACTTACCCAGAGCCACAGCTCTGTTGATCCAGCCATCCCCTTAGCTCTTAGCAGTAATGATTTTATGGGATTCTTCATAAATAAAATTGATTCCATTAAAAATAAAATAATTGGCATCCTCCCAAACATGATTACCTCATCCCCAGTAAGTAAGGCAGCATTGGAGGAATCCTTAGAACCTGCGCAGTGTCTGAACTGTTTAGAAGCAGTAGAGCTTTCTGAGCTATCTAAAATTTTAGCTTCATCTAAACCTTCTACCTGTATGTTAGACCCAATCCCAACCAAGTTGTTTAAGGAGGTATTCCCTCTGATCAGTGGTCCTATTTTAGACATGATTAATCTATCCTTAGTAAATGGATATGTACCACAGGCTTTTAAAGTAGCTGTTATTAAACCTTTACTTAAGAAACCTTCTCTTGATCAAGATGAGCTAGTAAACTACAGACCTATATCTAATCTTCTTTTATTATCTAAAATTCTTGAGAAAGTAGTTGCTAATCAACTTTGTGAACATTTACAAAGTAATGACCTACTTGAGGAGTTTCAGTCAGGCTTTAGAGCTCATCATAGCACTGAAACAGCTCTGGTGAAGGTCACCAATGATATTCTCATGGCCTCAGATAATGGACTTGTGTCTGTACTTGTCCTGTTAGATCTCAGAGCTGCATTTGATACAGTTGATCACAATATTCTCCTACAAAGACTTGAGCATACTGTAGGGATTAAGGGGAAAGCATTAGGCTGGTTTAAATCTTATCTGTCGGACAGATTCCAGTTTGTTCATGTTAATAATAAATCTTCTTCAAACTCTAGGGTCACCTGTGGAGTACCACAGGGTTCAGTCCTTGGACCAATTCTCTTTACTATATATATGCTTCCGGTTGGCAAAATTATCAGACAGCATGGGATTAATTTCCACTGTTATGCTGATGACACTCAGCTATATTTATCCATAAATCCTGATGAATCCAATCAGTTACTTCGACTGCAGTCATGTCTTGATGACATCAAAAGCTGGATGACTTTAAATTTCCTGCATTTAAATTCTGACAAGACAGAAGTTGTAATCTTTGGGCCAGAGTCCTCAAAAAATAAACTTCTTAATCAATCACTGAATCTGGATGGCATTAACTTGGCCTCTGGTAATAAAGTAAAAAATCTTGGTGTTATTTTTGACCAAGACATGTCATTTAAATCCCATATTAAACAGGTTTCCAGAGTTTCCTTTTTTCACCTCCGGAATATCGCCAAAATTAGAAACATTCTGTCCAGGAGTGATGCTGAAAAACTAGTCCATGCATTTGTTACTTCAAGGCTGGACTATTGTAATTCTTTACTATCAGGAAGTCCACAAAATGCAGTTCGAAGTCTTCAGCTGATCCAAAATGCTGCGGCAAGAGTTCTGATGAAAATCAACAAGAGGGATCATATTTCTCCAATTTTAGCTTCCCTTCATTGGCTTCCTGTTAAATCAAGAATAGAATTTAAAATTCTTCTTCTAACGTATAAAGCCCTTAATAATCACGCTCCATCATATATCAGAGCTCTGATTACCCCGTATGTTCCTAACAGAGCACTTCGCTCTCAGACTGCAGGTCTGCTGGTGGTTCCTAGAGTCTCTAAAAGTAGAATGGGAGGCAGATCCTTTAGCTATCAGGCTCCTCTCCTGTGGAACCAACTCCCAGTTTTGGTCCGTGAGGCAGACACCCTGTCTATTTTTAAGACTAATCTTAAAACATTCCTTTTTGACAAAGCTTATAGTTAGAGTGGCTCATGTTACCCTGAGCTACCTTTATAGTTTTGCTGCTATAGGCTTAGGCTACTGGAGGACATCAGGGTCTAATTTTCTCACTCTACTGATTTATATTGTTCTTCATTCTACTGTTCTCCAGAGTTGCATTGTATTACATTGAACTGACTGTCGTCATTTCAGCTTTTAACTTTTTGCTCTCTCTCTTTTTCTTCATAGTAGGTACACCTGGTCTGGCGTTCTGTTAACTTTGACATCATCCAGAGAAGACGGCTCACCCGTTACTACCATCTAATGTAGAACAGATTACTAGATCAATGTGTGCTTCTGTGCTTTTTTGTCTCTCTTGTTGTGTCTCTGCTCTGTCTTCTGTAACCCCAGTCGGTCGAGGCAGATGACCGTTCATACTGAGCCCGGTTCTGCTGGAGGTTTTTTTTTTCCGTTAATGGGTGGTTTTTCTTCCCACTGTCGCTTCATGCTTGCTCAGTATGAGGGATTGCAGCAAAGCCATGTACAATGCAGACGACTCTCCCTGTGGCTCTACGGTTCCCCAGGAGTGAATGCTGCTTGTCGGGACTTTGATGCAATCAACTGGTTTCCTTATATAGGACATTTTGACCAATCTGTATAATCTGACCCAATCTGTATAATATGATTGAACTTGATTTTGTAAAGTGCCTTGAGATGACATGTTTCATGATTTGGCGCTATATAAATAAAATTGAATTGAATTGAATTGAAAAACAGCAAAAGAACGATCACCCCATCTTTTGCACCTAGTCCTGGGAACATACAGTTATATAAGCTCTGATGAGTCCTCATATTTTGGCAAACAGTTAAAAGTTCAGACAAATATGTTGGAGAAAGGTGTTTTATGACTTTAAAAGCAAACAGCAGGACTTTAAGATATATCCTAAAGCAATTTGGAAGCCAGTGGAGAGAGAACGGGGGTAATAAGGACGGTGTCTGGGTGCATTTAGGAGAAGTTGAGCAGCTGCATTTTTGACCAGTTGAAGCTTATAGAGAAAGGACTGGCTGATTCCTGCATACAGAGCATTACAACAGTCCAGCCTTGAGCAGATATCCCCTAATTGGCGAAGAGAGCCTTCCTGTGAGTAAGTTATTCTCAGTATGAAAATAACCACTCTGTGCAGGCCTCGGAGGTTTGTTGAAGAGTTTTAGCAAATAAACAGCATCAGTTTGCTGTGTAGGGGACACAGCGAACATGTGGAAGGAGGTGAAGGCATGCAGAACCTTGCGTGTGGCAGAAAACTAACCCTGCACAGAACTTGAAACACACCCTCCCTGTCATGAAGCATGATGGTGGAAGCATCAGGCTGTGGAAATATTTATCTTCAGCAGACCAAGTTGTTGGGAAGCTGGATGGAGTCTAATACACGGCAAACTTGTTAAAAAGACTGCAAACTGTTGAAGACTAAGATAGACGTTGTCCTTCCAGACAGACAGTGAAGCCCAACATACAGTCAGGTCTGCAACAAAATGGTTTACATCAAAGCATATTCATATGTTGGAATTGCCAAGTTGAAGTCTGCAGAAAAATCTAATGGAGAATCTGTGGCAAGACTCGCAGACCCCTTCCATCCAATCTCACAAAGTTTGAACTATTTTGCAAAGAAGGATGGAGGGAAATAATCTATCTGTGGACACACAAAGCTGGCACAGACATACCCAAACACCTACAGCAGTAATAGCAACAAAAGTGATTCCATAAAGTATTGATTTAGGGAGGGCACATGAAATGTTTGCCACACTTTTCATGATATTATTTATAGAAAAACAAAAACTGTGTGTCATTTTTATATTTATATTTTGCTATCATATAAAATCCCAAAACCCATTGACAGGGCGTAGCACCAAATTCGGGGCCCAGTACACTCTCACTGTCAGTGGGCCTCTATCCATGCCAGTGCAGGTGGTGTGTGCAAAAAAGGAAAGGTGTGTTTAATTAAAATAAAAAAGCATAAATAGGTGTTGAAGATACACTTAGATGAGATTACATTGATGAGTGGTTCTTTCATTCGCCATCTTAATTGATGCATTTGCCCTACCTTGCCTTGAGCATCTGATGCACAACTCTCTAAATCTACAGGAATAAAGCTAACGATTAACATGCAAATAACCCTACTTTTTAAAGCAAGCTCGTTTCAGAAACTAACAGTTTCTGACACTGGTTAATGTTGACATCTAACGTTAAGCTTAAGACTTCACGTGAGCAAACAGACATCAGCAGCAGCTGTCTGGCAGTGGATTACTTTAACTTTAATTGGACTTTGCATAACAAGCAAACTCGGCTCACCTTTGGGAAGAAAGCAGTCAACAGCTGCATCCCCTCAGTCTGCCTTCTTTCTTCTTTTGATGCCCTGATTCAGGCGTTTTGGGCATCATGATGATGATCATGATCATGACCCCAGGTCACTAAACCTAGGCTCACTAATGTTTCACTTGTCACCATTGGCTGTCGGACGAACTAAACCATTTTGCGCTTCCATGAGGGGACCCCCAGAATGTCCAATAAGTTGGGTGGACTGTGATAAAGTTCATTCTCTCAAAAGATGTTATCAATATGTTTGAAATGATGAATTGGAGGGCCTAATTTGTTCGAAAAAAAAATAAAACATCACAAAAAAAATCAAAAAGAGGATTTTCATGGGCCCCTCTCCCTACTTTGGCCCTGGTTGGTCAGGTCCACTTTCCCCCCCCCACTACCATGCCCATTGACAATAATGTTAGAATGATCTGAAACATTTCAAGGGGTAGGACTATTTCTGCAAGACACTGGAGAAGGACGTCAGCTGTCATTTCAGCTGTATTTCTGTTTTAGGGCTGAACAAAGTGATACAAGGGAGCCAAGAAGGAGTAATGAAAAGTGAGGAGAGATCCACCATCAAAGATATTTATTACGGAGGAATTGGTTGCATGCAGATGAGGAGATGAATCATTGCGGACATTTTCCATCCTTGTCGCACTTGGAACTACAGCACTTTGAAGCATGTCAAAAACTAAATAAAAGTGTATCAAACTCTAAATATTGTTCCCCTTTTAATTTCTAAGTAGTGAGAGATACAACGTTGCCAGTGACAGGGCAGCATGAAGGAGGAGAGAGTTGCACGAACAACAGAAAAAGCATTTAAACTGGCAACAGTGGATGTAAGATATAAATGAGTTAGTGGTAAATATGAGTCCAATAAAATTCCACATGTACTTTAATTTTAGACTGGTTTTGTCTGCTGCTTCGCAAACCTGCTAACAGACAGGGACAGGTGAGCGCACTCATGCATTAAACCGTTCCCTGTGGCCAAGCTCCGCGGACCGAGACTCCACAAGATATCCAACCAGATACTCAGAGATTTGACTCTTCTGAGGTCAAGTGAATAGATCATTGATGGAGCGCCAGCCTTAAATTATTTAGCCCAGTAATGAGATCCAAACGGACTGGACACACAGCATCAGAGGGGACTGGGGCAAAGGTTGGGGTCAACCCTGACTGTCCACCTGGCCTGCAGATAACTTGGTTTAAAACCTATCAGAATGTTCTATTTAGCTTTATGGCTGTGGCGTGCATAATTGTACTCATTAAAGGAGCCATAAGTGAAATTTCACCTCTAAGCAAGGCTTGAGTACTGTCTGAAGACCAAAACAAGATGGGTAATAAGCCACGCCTCGCTCTATATCCACTGCAGCTGCAACCCCGCCCCCTCTTTCCTCTCCTCTTCTCACCCGTCGCCTCATATGCGCATATTTGCAAAGGATAAATACACAGCAAAACAGCATCACCTTTCAGAGGAACATGTCTAGTGAAGAAGTAAGTAACTCATAACATTATAATGCTGTTAGCAAGAGAACGTTTCTATCCGCTGGCCGTGCTCTTCACCATTTTGCTTCTACGCTACACTGCTCCAGTGGTGGCCTTTTATGGGCAGGGAGGGGCTGCACATGGGGCCGGCCCGGCTGTGTAAACAGGAGACTAGAGAACAACACAGAAAGATGGGGTGTGACGTCATACCAAAGTCCATCTGAAATATTACCTTTAGCATCATTATATTTTAGTTATATCTAAAATAATGACATTTTGCGTATTGCCTCTTTAAGACTATGATCGCTGGGAAACACTAAATGGACCGCTCCCGTTCCATAAAGCTACTTACGGTACACAAACAATCTGATTCCCCAACAGTGAGCTCTGGGATTTTTTTCTCCTTTCTACTCAGTTTAAATGTCCGACCTTTCTACATCTTAAAAAATGTATGCTTTTGAAGTATTTTTATTCTGTTTCACCAAGTGCTTCATGAGGTTTACATCGACGGAGGGTAAAAATAGATTATCGATGTCTCACTGTTCTACGTTTATATTCGTTAGTGGGGATGTTCTGAGTAAAACAGTTGGCACGTTTTCACTGGACTCACACAGGCCTACGCAACGCACATCAGCTGGAAAATGTGCTGCTTTCCAAGGTCACTGGCTCAGAGGATTCCTAACACAGAGTTTATCAGATCTGACCTCTCTGTTTCTTCTTCATCACTTAGTGGGAAATTCTACCGTAAACAATTCACGTCATCCAAGGCCTTTATCCTGAAGCTCTGCTGAGACGCAAACTGATACAGAGCACTGTGCAAATGGACACTCTGTGTGCTCTGACACACACAGACTCAGGCTAAATTTATTACATTTCTAGAGCAAACATAATTCTGTTCAGGCAGACTAACAGGCTTCAGCTACTTTTTAGGAGTTAGTGATGATTAGAAACCGCCAACGCTAAGGTGTAGGAGGATTTGATTTTTGTGGAAAACACTTCCATCTTTCATGTGATGAGAAAACATCTCCAGTGACAGTCCTGAGAGCAATTTAAAATAGTTTTCTCTCTTACGTGTAGGATGGTAATACTAAAATTTAAACCCTAATGAATAAAATATCCTTACCTTAGCGTGCAGAATTTATTTGAGAGTACCAGTATGAATTGGTGCAGCATAAGCTACTTGAACTTCAACAAACTAGTTTGCCTTAAATCCATTCTACACTGCCCGCAAAACTATTCATAGAATCACTAACATCAGTGTCTTTTCTTACACTTTTCCATGAATAACCAACACAGAGTGGTTGGCAGTAGTTTCTTTGAAAAAGTGTAATGCGTGTTTGCATTTTTATTTTTTCAATAAAATCTGCTGCACCAGTCAAGAAATTACCTATTTAATAACTGGTGTGCAAAGCCGTGCATCATCTTCAAGATGGGATTTAGGAGTAAACTGGGAGTTGTTTCATACAGTGCCTTACAAAAGTTTTCACCCCCATTGGCTATGTAGCGATTGTGTTACATTCACAAGTGTAATTTAAATGCTCTTTAGTCTTATTTTATGTGATGGCTCTGCACAAAATAGTCTAAGTTGGTAAAATGAAATGAGAAAAAAAAGAATAAATAAATGCTTGTAAAATACGTTTACCCCTTTTGCTATGATGCCCAGAAAACGTTCTGCTGTGGGTCCAGTTACTGAGGCCGTACGACGCTGCAGAAGATTCCACAAGGTTTTAATTTTTGCCAGTGTAGGTACCACATGTGCTCTGGGTCCTGCACTTGCCAATGATGTCACAGTACATGATTGGCTATATATATATATATATACATATATATATATATATATATATATATATATATATATATATATATATATATATATATATATATATATATATATATATATATACACACATCCTGATCCGGTGTCTGTCTAAAAACAATTCACCATGGTAACATATTGTGACAATAAAGATTCTTGATTTTTGATTCTTAAAAGTAACCCTGAAGGAGCTGCAGAGCTCCACAGCAGAGACTGGAGGATCTGTCCTCAGGACCACAATAAGCCGTGCACCCCCATAGAGCTGGGCTTTATGGAAGAGGGGGAAGGAAAAAGCCATTACTTAGTGATAAAAGTATGAAGACGTGTTTTGAGCTTGCCAAAGGGAACATGGGTGACTTCCTAAACGTTTGGAGGAAGGTGCTCTGGACGGTTTAGACTAAAATGTAACTTTTTGGCAACTAATGAAAATACTGTGGGATCTTTTTCAGCCACAGGGACTAGGAAACTAGTCCGATTCAAGGGAAAGACAGATGGTGTTAAATACAGGGATGTTCTTGAGCAAAACCTGAGTCACTCGGCCTGTGACCTGAGGACGGAGGTTCACTTTCTAGCAGGGCATGCAGCTAAAGCAACACTGGAGTGGTTTTAGGGGAAACATTTAAATGTGTTGAGGTGGCCTAGTCAAAGTCAAGACTTCGTTTCAAATACGAATCTGTGGTTAGTACATCTATAAAGTTGTAGGCATGTTCTGTAGTTGAAATTATGTGAATTGTCAAACAATCTATTTTATTTCAAGATTGTGAGGCAACAAAACATTAAAAAAGGGGGGGGGGGTACTTTATGTAGGTACTGTAAACTGAATAGGGTTTGAAATTAAAGTCACTGAGCTGTGTGTGAAAAAAGCCCCTCAGGCTGCAAACTATATGGAACAATCTGGAACAGCTGCCCTTCCCGTTTTAAATTAAGCAAAGTAAATATGAGCCTCTGAACATCCCATCGGTCTCATTTTCACTTACAACTAATTAAGACATTTTATATAACATTGCATGTTACTTGAATAAGGTGACACCATAGCTATGCGAATTTCCAAAAACGTGACCGGTTTGGGGTTAAGGCCAACTGTTGGGAGACCCCTTTGACAGAATATAGCATAACGTTCACTTCTTTTATTGGCATAAAATAAGGATCCGACTCGACCCCTAAAATTGCTGTCCTGCTGTAGCGAACCACTACCCAAATGTATGCATACAGATATCTGTCACGGTTTTGAGGTGTTTGGTTATGAATTCCATTTAGATCCACATTTTTCTTGTCATTTATTATGTTCTATAGGTCTTGCCATATCCTGTTATCAGTTTTACTGCTCAGGTTTTGCTACACAGGTTCACTTCTCCATATACATGTATGTTAGATGTTTTTTTCTATTTTTATGTATTTCTTTACTTTTAGCTTTCTAGTTTATTCTTGAGTTAATTTTTACTTGGTGTCTTGTGCTTTTATTCTCAGTTAGATTTTGTCAGTGCTTCTCTGTTTAGCTCTAGTCATGTCACGCTCTTTTAATTTGACTTATCTGGTGGCATATCTTACAATTTCTTACAAATCCATATTAATGGCTTCCGTACTTACAACCAAGCTTTGTATTTTTTTTATTTGGGTTTAAGCATTAAACGGACTTTGCATTTTAGAAAAAGTACCTCATACCTGCAGTCAAACATGGTGGCAGTGTGAAGGTCTTAGGCTTCTTTGCTGCTTCGGCACCTGGAACTTGATGTATTGTACCAGAAAACCAGGTTTGTGATTTTTTTTTAAGTTCAAACACATTTTTGGGGTTATGCAGCAGTAAAATAATCCAAAGCACACAAGAATGTCCACCTCTGAATGGCAAAAAAACAAACAAGGAGCACAATAAATGATTTATGGTGGCCTAGTCAAAGCATGGACTTAATTCTATGAGATGCTGTGGCAATTATTTCGCCACATAGAGCCCGGTTGTGTTGAATAGGTATTATCTAGTCGTAAATTTTTAATTTACAATACTCAGGTAATCTTTGTGATGCTTCATGATTTGAAGCATTTATGCATAACAAAAAAAGCAAATGTCAAAATCCTGACCAGATCACAAGAATAAGGATATTTCATCCAACTTTCAGAAAAAACTGATTTTCCATATATAGTCCAGGATTCATATTCCACTGAAGTAGTAAAAGTAAAAGTACATCATATTATGCATGTCTATGAAGTACTTAGTTCAGTAGTATATGAATCTTGGACTACTTATGGAAAATAAGTTTCTTATTCCACATTAAAGTTGGGCGAAATATCCTTATACTTGTGATCTGGTCAGGATTTTGACCCAGTATGAGGTAAGATCACTGTCAAAATAAACTTGTGCATAAACGCACAGTTATGTGCATATTAGTCAGAAGTTGTGCATAACAAACATTTGTAAACTCATAATAATTGAAATCTCATTCAACACATGCAACATACAGTTTAAATAGTTACAACTTCAATAACTAATAAATACAAATTTCAAGTTTAAATTTGTGCTTTACTCTTCATGAACACAAACAGCAGCGACTGCTTGAGAATACGGATTTTTTCTTTGAGAATACGAATTCACAACAGTGGTCTGACGTCACGGTTTTCAAGGCTGGTTAATCGAGCACAGAGTGCGAAGATAGGAGCTGCGCATGCGTTCTTCAGACTGAACTTTCCCAGAATGCACCGCGGCCGCAGCTTGATTCGAGACAGCGCAGAGATCCCAGTGGTAAGTTAAACATTCCCTTTTCTGCTGCTGTTCTTCAAAAGTATGTTTTCAGATCCTTTGAGGTGAGAACATTATACTTTTAAGCTTCCCTATTTACAGAGTTGGTGCGTAATTTAAAGAAAAAGTCTGACGTTGAGCGACTGTGCCAACTGGTAGGTATTTTAAGATTGACAGCCTATTTCCTACTTTTATCTTTTAAAAAACAACATTGAGGATGGTATTAAACATGTGATCACGTTGAAATTGTGACTATTTCTCTGTGAATAATTAAAATGAAAGCACAATTTTAATATATTAGTAACAGTACGACAGTAGGGCTAAGCTACTTTGTTGCACCTATTGACCTTCACAGCATTGATCATTAAGAAAGGAAAAGTTATTTCTGTCTACCCACCTTTACAAAAAAAAAAAAAAAAAAAAAAAGTCTTCCCTGCTGCCATCAGACTGTTGAACTGCTGAACTGCTGAACTGATGTATAAAAACTGTGTACCACACTCGACTCGCTGATTTGCACATTTGCACATTGTATTGTATCCTGCAAAATTGCTGCTGCACCTTACCGGGAAACGTACTGCAAAACTGTGTACAATGCAACTGTCTACTTTTAAATCACTGCTGCACCTTACTGCATATTTGTTTACATTTGTTTTACATTGTTTACATTTCAACTGCCTACTGTTCACTGCTGCACTTTATCCGGAAGTCAATTGAAACTTATCCTGTAAGTGACTGCGATTTATCACTGCACTTTATCCTGTACTGTAATTCACTGCAAGGTATCCTGTAGAGTTACTGCAATCTTTATGAGCTGTGTGAAAACGAAATTTCGTTCTGTATGCACTCTGTGTATACAAAATGACAATAAAGAAAGTCTAAGTCTAAGTCTACAGTGATTAATCTATAAATTATGTGCAGTTAGTTCAGTTCATTCTTTCAGTGAAATGGTAAAAATACCAGAGAAGGGAAGCCATTTGTTACATTTACTATACAACACTATACATTTGACGTTTTCTTTCTTGAGAACTATAATAATCTGCATATTAACCAGCTGTAGTTTTATGGTGTGAAAAGGTGAGAATTGAAAAAACAATTGTGGTAACATTTGGCATTTTTTATTTACAGGAAGAAACAGAAACAAAATATGTGAGGATAAACACCTCTGTGCCAATCCTCCAAATATTTTTTAATGAAGGGGACCTGAGACCAGCCTTCTAGCTAAACAGGGCCACCATCGTCCTCCTCCTTCAGCTGCTGCCCATCCAGAAGACCCATGGATGGCCAGGGGAGATAGAGGTGCTAGTGACCCTCTACTGGCTGGCCTGTGGTGCATCCTATAGGGAAACAGCTTGCCAGTAAGATCTCTTACCTTCTTGTCCTTAAATAGAGCCAACAATGAGACACAATTGATACATAGATTATATTAAAGGTATACTATGCAACCGGGATTGATTTTCCAGCGAGGCTCCCCCCAGAGGGCGAAAGTAAAAGTGCACTGTCGTAAATATGCTCAGCTGTTCTCCTGGTTTCTCCGTCAAGCCAGGCGCGGTTGTTTTGAGCTTAGCAGACAGGCGAACGCAACGAATACAAAAGTCAAAAAAACGGCAGTACAAACAATGACTAACACAGTGAAAGTATGAACATGCACAGAGAGAGAGAGAGAGAAATCATTCCAATGCAGTGTTTCCCCTAGGAATTTGCTTACCGGACGACCGGCGGAGCGGGGGGTGGGGGGGGGGTGGAGAGACAAGCTTTGCGCCGATGACCCGGAGCGGGGGGGGGGGAACACAATCTTTGCGCGCATATGGAGTTACTTTTTTTTTTTTTTTTTGGAATGTTGGGAGGCGGTAGCGTGAGGGAAACCCTACAATGTTACTTACAATCGCATCAGCAGAAACGTGAGGTCCGCGTCAGCCTTACAGCCTTCTCTTTCTCTTAGCTCTCGCCATTCGGAAAAAGCTTGCCCGATGTTCACCCATGTACGACTCCTCTTTCTGTCCAGAGCCCTTTTCCTCTTTCTTGCCTGCTCCGACATGGGCTTTCGCTGTTTTATCGCCGGTTCCGCCATGATAACTGCACAGATATCGCCACTGTGCTAGCAACAAACATGTTCTCGCCGTAAAGCAAGACCGACTCTCGCGATCTTGCACGAGATTCTGAGCCTGTGGGCGCGGGCCGAGGGCTCCTGCAGTTGCAAGTGCGGTATTTCCCCCACAGACCACCAGGGCGGCCAAGAAAACCTTTGTTCAACCTGAAATGACTCATTTAATCATCCAAAACGGTATGGAACACATTAATTAACTGAAAAATGTTGCATAGTATGCCTTTAATTGGATAGAAGATTAAGACATATCAGCATATTACCTAAATTACAAGTTAATTTTATATTTGGTACAGGTCAAGTGGAGGAATGCTACAACAGGCACCACGCCAAGGCGAGAAACATCGTTGAGCGTGCCTTTGGTGGTCTGAAGACACGGTGGCGTTCCATCTTCTTAAGGGCGCTGGAGGTCTGCCTGACGTTTGCCCCAAAAGTAATCGCCACCTGCTGCATCCTCCACAGTATTATAGAGGCAGGTAACCAGCTTGATGTGGAGGACGAGGAGGTTGACCCAAAGGAGGACGACCATCCGGCGGCTGAAGACAGGGAGCTGCTCCAGCTGGCTGCATGTTTAAGTGAACATGACTACATCTGACCTAACCTAGATCAGTTGGAGTCATGTTCACATGCTGCTTCATTTCATTTTTTTCTCTACATGTAAAAATACATTAAATAATCAGTAAATTAATTTCCATTCCAACTATTTTTTAATTGTATGTTTGTAGGCGTTGTCTATTTGTATAAGATGTTAATAGAAGTTATTTCTTTGTTTTAAACCACGTTAGTAACTGTTCATTTGTTAAATAGGTTACACCTTCATTCTGTTCCAAAGTTAAAACATTTGTCTAAAATAAATGTCTTAACTTAATGTTTTTTTCATATACTGTTACTGTTGTTTTCTTTCCCTCTTTCTCCTCTCAATTCTTCGTGTCCTCACTCAGAGAAACTCAGATAGGAAAAACATTTATAGAATTTATTTATTTATTTATAGATTTTGTAAAAAAAAATGCATATTGATCGATAGATAATTATCAAAAAGATTTCAAACCTGACTCTTATATTGCTAAATGACTTACTTTTAATATATCACAAACAAACACTAAATCCCAGTTAAATCCTTATTTAACCAACATTTTTAACCATAACTGATTTTTTAAAAGAAAAATAACTCAACTTAAGAGACCCGGGTGATGTTATTAAATACTGACAAAGAATAAACTAAAGTGACCAGTAAAATGACCAAAATAAATCTAACAAATAAATAATTAAATAGAATAGCCTATTTAGGTGGGAATAGTAGTTACTCCTCAGGTTTCATTCTCTTTCTATATAGTCAATTGAGAGGTTGACGCAGGGCTGAGGTCCGAGGTTGTGGCGTGGGATTGATTGCAGCTCATTTTGCACCGATTCCCTGCACTCGTTGCACAATTCAGGGAGCGCTGTTAGAGAAAAACTTGCGGCCCGGAACTTTATATCGCGGATCAAGAGTGGCAAGTAGTTGTTTGAAGCCAGGTTTTTCAGCTGCAGACAACAGCATAGCCATCACTATGAAGCATGTTACTGCATGCATGATGTCCCAATGCCACTTGGACGCTTTGTCATTTTATCACAAAGAAGGGAGCCCAGTTTAGCTGCTATACCTGCTTTGTTTTGGAAGAACTTCCATAAGATTCCTCCGAGGAAGCGGAGTCGCGCAGGGCCAACACAGCTCGCGCTGCTGCTGGTGTGAGCGGCTTACGTGATGAAACAAGTTGGTTGCGTTACCAGACTTTGTTTTTACTGGTTCCTTGCAAATTTTACATCTCACTGTGGTTTATTTCTGTCAGACTGGCGAACTACAAAAACCCCGTTTTGGGACAATTTCCTCCGCCGCTACTTCCTGCGACATATTCACGTGCTGTGTGTTGTGGTTTGAGAGGGCGGCGCTTTGTGACTGCGTGCCTGGGTCCGCGATTACGATTGGTCGAGAGGAAGTAGTGACTGTTGCATCAACTAATATTATAGGCTGAAAGGATGGAAGAAAACTGTCTCTATACCGAAGTTTTGTCGACCCTTTTTTCCCCTATTGCGCCACACGTCTATCGATCGATATATATTGTAATTAAATTATCGTCCAACCCTATTTTATATGCTGCTGTCATCCTTGGAAGACATTTACAATTTATTCAAGCAAGTATTGAGTTAATAAAGCAACACGCGTCAGTCTGATAAACACAAAACAAATAAATCAGACTTTTTCTTTAAATTACGCACCAACTCTGTAAATAGGGAAGCTTAAAAGTATAATGTTCTCGCCTCAAAGGATCTGAAAACGTACTTTTGAAGAACAGCAGCAGAAAAGGGAATGTTTAACTTACCACTGGGATCTCTGCGCTGTCTCGAATCAAGCTGCGGCCGCGGTGCATTCTGGGAAAGTTCAGTCTGAAGAACGCATGCGCGGCTCCTATCTTCGCACTCTGTGCTCGATTAACCAGCCTTGAAAACCGTGACGTCAGACCACTGTTGTGAATTCGTATTCTCAAAGAAAAAATCCGTATTCTCAAGCAGTTGCTGCTGTTTGTGTTCATGAAGAGTAAAGCACAAATTTAAACTTGAAATTTGTATTTATTAGTTATTGAAGTTGTAACTATTTAAACTGTATGTTGCATGTGTTGAATGAGATTTCAATTATTATGAGTTTACAAATGTTTGTTATGCACAACTTCTGACTAATATGCACACAACTGTGCGTTTATGCACAAGTTTATTTTGAAAGTGATCTTACCTCATAACCCAGGATTACTCTAAAAGTGCACAGTAAAAGTACTTCATATTATGCATGTCTATGAAGTACTCAGTAGTATATGAATCTTGGACTACATATGGAAAATAAGTTTTTTATTCCATATCAAAGTTGGGCAAAATATCCTTATGCTTGTGATCTGGTCAGGATTTTGACCCAGGATTACTCTAAAAGTGCACAGTAAAAGTACTTCATATTATGCATGCAAGTACTCTATGCAGACCCGGCTGCAGAAACCAATTACAGGGGGGGCATTCCATTTTTTTAGGGGGGCACACTTTAAAAAAAAAACAAATAAATTATATGCTTGAGGCTGAACAGTGGCTCTGTGACTACTCCTACAGTGCTGAGAAAGAAATTCTCAATAAAATCCCAAAATCTAAAAAAACAAAAACGAAAAGCAATAGTATAGTCAGTGTTGTCAGATTAGGCAGGTTTCCACCCAATTAGGCTTCTTTTGAACACATTGAGCTGGAACAAAATAGCTTATGGGCAGGTTGTAAAAATTTGGGAAGCTTTTCATAACATTTGTTGGGCTTTTGGAAAGAATTACTAACAAAATATATCAATATAGTTGTCTATGTCTGGAAGAAAACTAAAACCATTTTAATAAAATGCCATCTCCTTCAACTCATTTTACTGGTCAATTTATTTTTTAAATAAGTCGAATCTGTCGAATCTGATATCATCAATGAATAATAGTTGTAATGAATAATATTGATTGTTATAATAAAACCAGAAAAGAATAATGGTTAATCAGGTGTCACTAGGAAATTGTATTGGTCAATGTAAACGCCCCAAGAGGCGTTGAGTTCTACTGATCAACTTAAAAATATTTCATAGCTGTGAAAGAGAAATGTTTGATTGAGCTATACTAAGAGAAATTAAGTTTATATTAAGGTAGATTTATTACTCATGTTGGGAAGCTATTGATAAAAGTTTTTTTTTCCAGTTGATATATCATGATTGTTAAAGTGATCTTGTGTGTTATTTGGTTGTCTTATTGTACATTTTGTGCGGAGCCCGTGTGCGCAAAGTTTTTTTTCTTTGCTTCAGCTCAGTTGTGTGCTAATGGCATGTTCTTATGTGTTTAATAGTTCTGTGCTTTTAACATAAGAGAGTTTGAGATTTGGGCTTGTTTTTTTTATTTTAAGATGGGCAGGTTTTATGCTGGTTTGGGCTGGAAACTATCAGTGAGATACAGCAGCCTGTAGAGCTGTGTCTTGACTCAAAAGTCCAGCATAAGCATACACACTGATAAACATGAGGGCTGGAGTAAGGCTGAACACTGACTGAAGTAAAAATTCATACTAGAAGAGGTTCTGTAATCACAGCAGCTAGGGAGAACAAGGATCAGAACAAAGCCGAGTTCCCTTCTGCCTGCAAGTAAGCCAAATTTCTTCAGTTTGGCAGTTTTCCTGCCTGGTTCTGCTCCTTGTGCTGCTAGCTGTCTAGCTAACCCTCCTAGCGTGAATGTTTACTCCACTGTTGACTTTAATGCTGAAGTTTCAAACAGAAATTATTAGCGCTGCTTCCAGCTCGTTCTTGTTTGCTTTGTTGTCACTTCTTGTAATTGTTTGGTAATCAGACCGAATTTCCATCCTGCTCTACCGACATCGACGGTGACCACAGCCGAGACAGGGCATCTATCAAGGCTATGAAGGTATGACCAGAGCCATAGAGAGAAAGAGTTGCGACACTCTTTGATGCCAATGCCAGGGCAGTCACGTGGTTCGTGTAAAACGCTATAGTTCCAAAACATACGCTGGCTTTCATGTTCTTATATGGGACAGACAGCAGCGATTGCGTTATTTAACGGTAAATATATATATAAACATACACCCTACTACTTTTTCAGCTGTTATTGCATGATTACATATTTGTTAATGTCAGTTTTCCATTTTGAGAGGCATTTTTTGGGGGAAAAGCTTATGTTCATGTTCGTATGGCCAGGAGAACAGGCTAGAACGGCTCTAACTTAACTTTTCTTTTCCATATCATTCATGTGATGACAGATGTCTCATGATTTTCATTTTATGGCGACTGGGCTGTATTATTGATTACCGTGATTTTGCTTATAAATTCCGATTCAGCCATTAGCTTACCTTCGTGGTAGCGTTAGGTCTACCGTGGTCCATTCAGCATTCGCCTAGCAGCTAGCTCACTTCTGATAAGTGGTCACCCCCAGACCACAACGTGAAACATGATCATGTTAAGACTAATAATATAATTTTAAGATTAAGCCATTCACATATTATCAAAAGCATTATGCTTATATGTTTGGGTCTATAGGTAAGTGCAGAGCTATTAAGATTTTTCTCTATGTCTCTGGGTTAATGCACAGAGTAAGAGTAAGGTTAGCTGCAGAGAGAGTGATAGAGAACAGTGACAGGCAACACTCCCATTGGACTCCGTTGTTGCTTCTTGCTTTTTTGAGAAAGAACAGTCCATTCAGCATTTACACCCACTTTTTCTGATGAGGCAGGAGTTGACCACACAACAATGATAATTTTAATACTAAGCCATGCACAAAGAATCAAATATATTAAAGAATAACAACTCATTAAGCTTGGATGAATGATTCAAATATTGTTTAATAAAAAATACTGAGTGAGACAACAAGATGTGTGTGTGTGTGTGTGTGTGTGTGTGTGTGTGTGTGTGTGTGTGTGTGTGTGTGTGTGTGTGTGTGTGTGTGTGTGTGTGTGTGTGTGTGTGTGTGTGTCTAACTGGAAAAACAAGAACAAAGTGAAGGAACAGGGAGGAATATTATAAATACATTTAAAAAAAATAATCCTCCACATACATCAGGCTTCAGAGTGCATCAGGGCTGAAAGGAAGGACAACATTAATAATAAAGGTACCTGGCATAAGATAAAAATGAACAGTGTGGAACAAAAAAAATGGGAACAAGCATGAATAATATCAACAAACATACGTACAGTATGTTTGTTGATATTATTCAACAAATGCGTAAACAGGCGTTAAGAACAGGTATCCTAACCATTTTTTTGGGGGGGGGGGGGGGGGGGGGGGGGCTCCACTGAAACCTGTGATGGCCACAACAACGATACTGCTGGTCCAGCCAGATCTGTTGAGACAGGGGCACAAATATGTTCATTCAAGCCAGTTGCACTGTGCACATACAAATAAATATAAGCATATGCACCATAAAGGGCCTATTTATATAATATACAGAGTTGACAATTCAAAAGAGGTAGCTATTTAATCAATTTACGCCTGGATATAACGTTAGTGCTACCTTTACAGAGGGCGAAGTCAAGCTAACAAACTAGCAGGCAATCGGTGGTCTACCAAGATAAAACATATATATAATTACGCTGTGTACATACAAATAAAGATCAGTATATGCGTCATAAAGGACCTCTGATAAAATATAGACAGTTGACAGTTCAAAATAGGTAGCTATTTAATCAATTTACGCCTGGATATAACATTAGTGCTACCTTCACAGAAGGCAAGTCAAGCTAACAAACTAGCAGGCAATCGGTCATCTACCAAGATAAAAAAAATATATATAATTACGCTGTGTACATACAACAAAAGATCAGTATATGCATCATAAATGGCCTATGATACAATATAGACAGTTGACAATTCAAAACAGGTAGCTATTTAATCAACTTACCTCAGAAGGTACTCGAGAGTCAGCAATGGAAGTGAATGATGTCCAACGCCATAGAATGGCTTTTTGGAACTATGCGAGGCTGCATACCCCGGAAGTAGGCGGCAAAAACGTACAACGGAGTCCAATGGGAGTGTCGCGACTCTTTCTCTCTATGGCTCTGGGTATGACTTAGTGTCGCGCCCCTCTCCAGCTGTGATTGGCTAGCATGTTGCCTTCAGTCATTGATTTGATTGGTTGAATTGTATGATAGGACGATGGCCACTCCGAGGTAAAAAAAAAAAACAGCTTCCAGTCCAGGGCGGGCACGGCTGGCTCAGCGGTCGGGCACGGCCCCCCAATGCCCGCCCATGCCGCCGGGTCTGACTCTATGAAGTACTTCGTTCAGTAGTATATGAATCTTGGACTTAGTTCACTACCAGGAATAATTACTGTATGGTATGGTATGTTTCATGGGTCTGATTGAGGGACTGCAACCTGCCCAACAGTCACTACCAACAGCTCTTCAGGGCGGTTTCATCACCAGTACCGTAAATGTTAGTGGATTTGCGCACTTGAAAAACAATGTGCGGCTGATTTGACCAAGCAAAGGTGAACGTGGGCTGGCTGGACGGCAGTAAGACATGCACGTGGGCGCATTTTGTCTCAATTTAGCTCAAGTGTTCCTGCCCTCCCTGGTCAGCTGGCATTGACTTATAAACACATTCCTACACCCCTCTGTCACCGGGAGCGTTTATTATTGTCCGCACAGACAAGCTTTGACCAGAGACAGCTTCACACAGATTGCTGCAAAGCCAGATGTTCCTGGGAGGCAACACACAACGCCGCTGGTTGAAAAAAATGAACTCTTAGTCATCCATCATTTGGATTCCTAAATACTTAACATATGTTTGATTTAATATGTGTAGCCATGTCACCACTTTCTCTGAACAGGCTTTAAAGTTTCTCATTAGATTTTTCCATCACCAAAACGTGGGTTGTCGGTTCAGCTTCCTGTGGCTCCCTCTGCTGGATTGGAAAACCGGAAACGCGCTTTCCTCGAGAAAAAAAAAAGTTTTTTATACCAATAGCTGTGCATTTCTTCCATCCAGACATGCATCCATCCACCGCCTAAAAGGTTCAGTAGGAAAATTCAGACATCCCTCTCTAGTTTGAGACTCTTTTGCTTATTCTAGGGACCTGTAAGTGTTTATCCCAGGCCAGGAGGGATACAAACTCCCTCATGTGACTTTATATCTCTCAACAGACCCCCCCCCACCCCACTCACACTTTTATTTGCACAAAATGTGATTATTCAACTGCTATAAACCTCGTTATGTACATTAGACAGTTTAATTTTCCTAGAAGTTGATAGTCTTGAACTAAAATCCAATCTGCAAACAAAACACCCTTTAGTGCCTAAAGGGACTTTAACTTTTAGCATTACCCGTAGTTAGAGTTTCAGAAATAAAGAATGAGGGGGAAACTTATTTATTGCTTTTGATAAAAACACATACCATTACAATGATTATGAATACGTTGTATTACATTATAAGTAACTAAAGTATAAGTAACAGTAACACTAAACTGTAAAACATACAGAGGTTATTGACGTTTTGTAAAGTCAGACTCTTTAGTGAACATATCTTCTACGAATCTTAAAACATAAATTAAAGCATCTAGTTTTAGTTTTGAACAGTTTTGCACTTAAACCTACATTTAAAAAGAAACGTTACATTACATTTAAATAAGCTGCATTTAAACAGCAGGAGTTGGACGACAGGAGAAGGAACAAGTCTCTTTGTTGCCTAAGCAAATGTCACAGCAGCATTCATTTTAAATAAATATTAATTTCAGTGTGCAATATAATTAAAGAATGTTTTCAATTAATTGAAAACCTGGGCAACTAGAATGGGAAGACCAAT
Organism: Fundulus diaphanus; assembly: GCA_037039145.1. Classification (NCBI taxonomy): domain Eukaryota; kingdom Metazoa; phylum Chordata; class Actinopteri; order Cyprinodontiformes; family Fundulidae; genus Fundulus; species Fundulus diaphanus. Next base: position 36,825,473 of record CM073124.1, read on the forward strand.
TCATCATTGTGTTTACATATCTTTCTGGCTCATCTCAGTTTCCCGGCAGTTCATCAATAGCCGTGGAAGCAAAGGATGTGTTGACATCAGTAGCAGCTGTAGCGAGAGATGCGGACGTCCCTGTGGAGGAGCCATCTTTGGGTTTGGGCCTGGGCTTCATCATTTCCTCCTTGTTGCGCTCGGGTTTGACCAGGAGAATGTAACACTTGGGGAGGAAGATGCAGGTGAGCAGACCGAAGCTGGAGGCTAGAATGGCAAAGATCTGCACAGCGACCATGAACTTTCCTCTGGTGCTGAGGTAAGCCGGAACAAAGGAGATCCAGACGATGAAGAAGACCAGCATGCCGAAAGTAAAACACTTGGCTTCACTGGAAGATAAATCAAAAGCATACATACTGGCTTAAAGTAGAACGGGAGGTCCAACCTCTTACAGATCCTTTCTTATTTTGTCTCCAAACAACTTCAAACTATAATGTTTTTTATTGGGATTACATATCAAAAACCAACACAATGTTTAATTTTGAAGTTGAAGTAACAGCTTCCATGTTTTTTCAGACATTTTTATGAATAAGAATCATATGAATGTAGGATGCAATGACATTCTGCCCTTCTGAGTCAGGAATGTGTAGAATCTTTGCTGCGATTACAGCCGCAGGTCTTTTGGGGCATGTCGCTACCAACTTTCTACACCAAGACACTGAGATTTTGCTCATTCTTCAATGCCAAAAATCTCAACTTCAGTCAGATTGGATGGATGGTATCTGTGAACCTTGCTGTAATTCATTATCATGCTTTAACTGGAGCCATCGCATTGTAGCTCTGACTGTGTTAAAGCTTGTTGTCCTGCTGGGAGGAGACGTCTTTTGCAGCATTTTACAGGTTTTTCTATCCCCATTCATCCTCCCATCAACTTTGGCCAGTTTTATTGTCCCCACTGAAGAAAACCCTCCCTGATGCTGCCACCGTGATGTTTCTCATCTGACCTTCTTCCCCCTGTTTGCCAGGTCTCCAACCAAACTTTACATGGTACTTCTCATGGCTCTTTTCTTGCCAAACTTGCATAAAGCCCAGATTTTTTAGAAACTGTCAACAGATTATCTTACCTGAGCCGTGGAACTGTGCAGTTCCTCCAGAGTTACCATGGGCCTCTCTCATGGGTTTTATCTCTGAATAATATTCTCTTGCTCTGGCTTTTAGTCTTACACTGTCAGCCGTGTCTCTGGAGGTTTGCACTCATGCCATCCTCTTCCCATTGAACTGGGGATGAACTGAGGATTTCTAAGTGACCTACAAGATGTTAAACACTTGGGATACTGTTTACAACCTAACTCAGATTTAAAACCTCCACAACTTCATCCCTGACCTGTCGGCTTTGTTTCTCGGCCTCTGAGGCTTTCACGTTGCTCTGGATTTTATTCACGGGTATTGAGGACTGAACACAAATGCGTACACCAGAGTTCTATTTGCGAAGACCTTACAAACAAAACATTTACCTCTGCTTGAAAAATGTCAATCTGTTCGTTATCAAGCACTGTGTTACGTACCTGAAGTGGTCTTCCAGTTTGCGGGCTATAAAGGCAAAGACGAAAGCCAGCAGAGCCAGCAGGATGTCGTACGCGAAGATGCAACAGATGAAGACCACAGAGCCTTCATCACACTCCAGGATAATCTTTATATTCTGGGCAGCGGTGTTCTTGACCGGGTGTGGCGGGAGGATGATGAGCCAAACAGTGCACGCCACAGCCTAGATAGAGAGAGGATTGTTTTTAAGATGAAATACAATAAGAAATTGCTTTATTGACCCACAATGTGGACATCTGGGAGGGTTATGGTTCGGGTTTTTATTGTTTTTTTCAGGATTACCTGAGGTAACCTATGTTCAGAAATCTGGGAATTTTCTGTCATTATTTACGTTTGTGTTTTTTACACCTGTTTTCATGTCATGTGACTATTTTTGTCTTTTCCCAAAATGTCTCACCTGTATTAATGTTGCCACAGCAACTATTGCCCTCTGGTGGCCAAAGGTGAGAACGTCAACTTCGGGCTTATCAAAAGCGCCTGGATCATTGTTGGTCGGGCTTGTAAATATCACATCAGGACTGCCGCTGTTTGCTGCTGCCTCAGCTGCAGCTTTTGCAGCTTTGGCAGCTGCCTTGGCTTTGACTCTGACCTTTTTCAGAGCTCGGGCTCTGAGCATCAGCACAGCTGCCTTACCTGGGGTTAAAGAAACAGGTTAGCCTGGTACCCTAAGGAGAAAAATGAAACGTAAAGCTTATTTCTACTGTTTACTTACCCATAATGCAAGAAAGGCACAGGGCAAAGCCAAGAGCCAAAGCTACTTGGCTGGTCATGCAGCTCCAGTTTTGTGGCTCTCCGAGGAAGACGATGGAGCAGAGGAAGGTTACAACGAGAGACAAGAGCAGCAAGAAACTCAACAGGACGTCATTGGCTTTGACCAGAGGGGTTCTTATGTTCATAAATAACACCACCTGGAAAAGGAATAAGGGAAATAAAAAATCTGATATTTTGGCTTCTGCACACAGTTTTCAGTGGCTACATGCACTGTATAAAAAGACGTATAACCATGTTTTCCTTACAGGCTGATGTTACATCAGGATAACCCTCTCGTGTTTTGGTCAGATAACCTTACTAGAATCATTTCTTTTGGCTAAATGCCAGAATAATGAGGAAGAGAATTTTGGAGAATTGTTATCATCTGCATATTGAGAGGTTTACACACACTAAGGCCTTGTGTGAGCTGCCGGTAGGTTCATTCAGCCTCTAATTTAACTGGAGGCAAACCTGTGGGTGCATTTTAAGGCAAAACATCAAACATACAGCTTGCTTGTGTGACATCATTGGAAACTCAGCCAAGATATCAGGAAGAGAATAGTAGACCTCGACAAGTCTGGCTTGTCCTTGTGTATAATTTCTAGCTGTCTGAAGGTGCCGTGCTGAAATGTTCAAATAACAACGTGCAAGTATAAACAGTATTGGGAATGTTTGACCATTTCACTGTTCCTTCTGAGGTTTGAAGTGTTTTGGTGCAGATGAGGGTATCGCCCCAAGAACAAATACAAAAGACTTGGTGAAGACGCTGGCTGAGGCTGGTGAGAGAGCGTCATTATCCACAACAAAATGGATCCTGCGCTGTTGGGCTGAAAAGCCACTCAATAAAGAAGAAGCAAAAGCAGCATAAAAAAGACAGATAAGATTTTGTAGATGCACTCAGGGGCAAAGATATCCTGTGGTCTGATGAAATGGCTATAAGGACCATTAGTACATTTGGAAGAAAAAATGGGAAGCTCCCAAGCCTGAGGATGCCACGTCGACTGGGAAGTGCAGGCATCATGTTGTGAGAAGATAGATGGAATTGGTAGGATATAAAATTTTGTGGAAATATCAAAACATTTCAAGACATCAGCCAGGAAGCTTGGGCACAAAGGGCTATTCTAAATGGACAGTAATCACTAGCATACAGCTAAATTAGTTACAAATTGGTCTCAGTCCCGTATCAGATTTTTGGACATAGCTGAAAAGGTGTGTGTGAGCAAGATGGCCTACAAACCTCAGGAGGAACGGGCCGTACTACCTGCAAAATATTGTAGGAAACTTGTGGAACGATAACCAAAATTCTTGACTCAAATCACAGAAATATTAAGTAAATGTAGATAAACTTCTGAATTTGAAGAAAATAATAAAATATTTCCTAGAAACCAAAATCTCTCTGTCAATATTGTGGTATTTTGCCAACAGTGTATCTCTAAATGACCAAAGTTGGCAAAAGTTTGAGGGAAAATATCAATATTTTTAAACTCTTCATAAAAGCCTCCTTATAAAAAGTGTATGTAAAAAATATTAATTGAGATGATTCTTACCCCAACACCTATGGTTATTAAAGCTCCAAAGGCAGAGATGACTATCAGTGTGATTCCCAGCGGTTCTCCAAAGGCCAGGAACTCAATGATTTTAGGCACACAGGCATCATGGGCTTGGTTAGACCAGTCATCCCCAGTACACAGGATGCATTCACGGGCATCTGTCGAAGTAGGAAAACAGGACATTTAAAGAGTAACAGATATGAAAGCAGTGGGGTTATTTGTTTAAATACATTAGGCTCATTAGAATTATCTAATTTATGCTGTGAAAGAAAAGTGACAGACTGTAGACTGGAATATACTTGTAAATGTACTCTTGTCTTCTTGGGTTATAACGCTTAGATCTCAGGTAAAGAGAGCCATGGGCACTATGTTACCAAAAAAAAAAAAAAGGAGCTTGAGCAGACACAATAAATCAAAGCACTTTTAAAATGAAGTGATAAAGATCTTCAAAGAAAAAAAACAACACATAGAACAACTGTGAGTCATTATCATTTATTTACCGTAAACTATTCTTAATCGAGGCTGGAACGGCTGCACCCTGAACAATGATTCAGAATTTTGTAGAACAAAGATTTTTGAGCACATGTTTTAATTACAAGTAGATTTTTTTCCCCTAAAATAAAACGTCAAAAAGCTTAAACGCATGTGTCAGTTTACCATAATGTGTTTTGTAAGCAGTGCTGAAGTTTGTGATTTCTATTTGTCCGACAGAACTAAATGAATTGGCCAGTACTGAGGAAAATTAGACAGTCGGAGGAACTCAATTCTAAGAAGGCGAATTCGATCGTAGAGTTATAAAACATGGGAAAGCATGTCAGAGCAATTTCCAAACAATGACCGACTGCAAGATCATGTGTTCAAATAACTACATCTGAATGGGAGTGGTTGTGATGGCTGATCCATTTACCGAGGTCTGGAGGAAGATCTATACAGTCACTATAAACTAAAAGGAAATTGGTTAGGGTGTTCAGAAACAATCAAGACACCAAGGCCTAAGTTTGCTATGAAATAGAAACGGCTGTGTCCCTTTCCATGGTGAAGCCAGTCTTACAACCTTATTGACCGAGAAGGTGGATACCATGAAACAAAGCCCTGCTCCCAAATCAGTTTCAAGCAGGACAAAGGCTTGATGACAAGATGGGAGAAACACTGAGCTGTTCCAGTAGGAGGATTATCCCAAACGTGTCTATAAAATAGGTGAAGTTATCATTAAGCTTCCTGAATGGCCTTCCCATAACCCTGACTTCAACCTATTACAACTATATGGCCTATTCTGAGTCTTTGCAAGGACGTCCACCAATTTGCAAAAAACACCACTTCTGTCAAAAGGAGTGGTTAAATATGACGCCAGGACCAAGTCAACAGCTCAGGGAGATGTGACCACATATTAGTCGGGGTTTACTGTGTTACAGCCTGTATGTATCACTTTAAGATACCTGAAAGAAGACTGGAAAGCTGTATACTGACTTGTGGTGTTACTGATTTCTCCGTCAGCGCATGGGATGCAGTCGAAACAACAGACCGGCTCCCCCTGCCGGATCCCCTTCCTCGTGCCGGGCTGGCAGTTCTCGCTGCACACTGAGTGAGGAGGCTTGGATACGTTCCGGGAGACAAGTTTAGTCACAGTAACATGGCATAAATGAGGCGCATCCTTAGTTCCTGTACCAACCAACATACAACTGACCTCCAGCTCTTCGTTGTTCCACACAATGGACTCATTCCTTATGTGCATCCTCTCCTCCGGCGCGGCAGAGCCGTTGTAGTGTCCCACGGTGACATAAGATATCTCTCCATTCCCGTTGACTTGCCAGTTAATGATGTCATAGAAGCCCTCGATGTCGCCATCTTCAAAGTAGATCTCTTCCCCAGTGTTAGGCATCTTGTAACGCACGTTCTTCACATAATACATCAGCTATGGGAGACATGGTTGGTGACTTGTGAGGACAATGAGCGCCACCCAGCGAGACGATCTGTAAAATCTGTACATGCCTACCTGCCAAGGCTCAAAGTTGGTCATGTTGGTGCAGCTGCCTCCAACAAAGGGCCCGTTTCCTTTCTCGCAGTGCTCCAGGTTGTGCAAGGCGTGGGCCACGGCATACACCGCCTTATAAACACTGTTGAACCACGTTTCATCATAGCAATCGTCATCATTCTCTTCAACCGAAAACATTGTTTGTATATACAGCATTTATGGCCTGCTGTCCCTAAAATAGTGTCAGTCATTGGCTGAATAATGTGTAAATAGCGGTCTCAGTTGAAGCGGTAGAAGGTCGGAGTGAGGAGATTACAAGCATCAGTGTCTTGTTTAACGGTTGTTTGAGCTGGGGTTACTGACCTGTAAGTGATTCGTAACTGGGAGACATCAGAGTAGGTATTATTGAGCTGAGCCACAGACTCACTGCCGGTACACAGACCATCTGGTGGCCCCCTCCCCGCTCTGGATAGAGTGCCGTTCACCTCTTTGGCCATTCTCATCGCTTTCCCATAGTCCAGTGTGCAGTTGAACAGCTAAGAGACACGATTACATAAAATCACATTTACAGCCTAATGGATCAACTTCACAGTTCCCAACGAACGTGTGGTGCGTTGTCGAGTTTGCTGGGTCAAATAAACTGAGACACACCGTCTCCCAGAACTCCTCTGTGAGGGCATCTGCATAGGGATCCAGATTCAGCAGATGGCGCTGAAGACCAGGGATGTCAGCCTTTTTCACCCCGAAGCCAAGCGTACCAGACATGATTGAGTTCACCTGGAGAAAGAGAAACAACAAGCACATTAAAGGGGACGGGTCATGATTTTTGAAGGCTGTGTTTTAATCGTACCTCCAGTAGACTCTACTGCTGTCTCCATTCACTATGACTTCAGATTGGTTGGCCACAGAGGTCAAGGTTAATGGGCAGTCCGAGGGGGACGAAGCCCAAAACAGACTTCTACAATCTTACTAAAGATATAGCACTTTTGGAAAAAAAAAATATGCAAATGGTTGAATTACCTCCTTAGCGTCTTATCAGCTTTGGTAGAGCCCTGGTAATTATTTAATTTTATTGAGGTTTGTTGGACAAGGGAAACCTTTAGAAGATGCAGGACTCTTATAAGCAGTTTTTATTGTTTTAATTTACTGAATCAGAAAATCAATGCAGGAGGCTATGCTGGTGAAGATTCTCAGTCATCCAGGTCATGATCAATTAAAAAAATGTTAGAAAAATAAAACAACTGGACTTCTATTCTGAAGCACACCTCTACACACGTGAGCACAACATTCCTCCTGTGAGCCAGGCAAACCATGAGCCTAAGCTCCAACGAGGCCCCGCCTGCAGGTCTATAAAGCTTGGAAGCTTCCTGGATGGGAAGCAAAACGTCTTCAGCTTCAGAATAGACGTCCAGTTGTTTTATTTTTTAACCTTTTTTGGATTTGAGGTGGCTGTGCAACATCAATTATCTTCCTGTATGAAACCAATCCTGTGAGCTGAACAAGTAAAGAGCGTTTGCTCAAAGTAACTTTCTAAACCAAGGTAAAGTGTGATAAAATGAACAGATATTCGATTACATCACTATAATACTTTGCTTTTTACATCACTTTACTTTCATATCATGGGGTGCCTGACCTCCTAGTTTCACATCCATGGAGAAAATGCTCAGCGTCCGTGTAAACAACCACCCAATGCAAACATAGTGAGGATCTAAAGCTGTAGCTTCATCCTCCAGGACCAACTAAACTGGGTTCGTACTTAATGAAGACACCACATTTTATACACGTGCCAGTAAGGTATGAGCTGCCTCTAACCTTTCAACAGAAACCAGCATCAAACATCCATTTCTTTCCGTTCGATCAAAATAAGCTCAAGCATGACATCTCCGACAAACAAGTCAAATGCCATCAGCTTGCTAAGCTCTCACCCCAGGCTGATTGATGAGGGCAGAGGTGACCCAGGCCTCGCTAGCGATCCAAGTGCGGTTCGTCACGTTGTGGCGGAGAAGCTCGCTGATGAGAGGGCTAAAGTCCACGTCTGACGAGAAGACCACGATGATCTTGGCTGTGGACTCAACTATGGTCTGAGCGACGCTCCGGATGGCCTCTGGTGAGCTCACCTAAATTTCACGCACAGAACTGATGTTAGAACACCGTACCGTTCTGCCCCAAAAGGGTTTCGAGGTGAAGTATTGGACGATGCAAAGGAACACGATCTACCTTAGGCAGAGTTTCCGAGAAGGAGATGCAGACTCCAGCTTCCTCCACCTGCTCCTTGAAGTCCTTGATGCCGTATTTGCCATAATCATCTTCGGCAGCGATGGTGCCTACCCAGGTCCAGCCAAAGTGGAGCACCATTTGGGCCATAGCTCTGGACTGGTGCAGGTCGTTAGGAATGGTCCTTAAGAAGGTGGGGAACTGGAACTTGTTATTCAGTGCAGAACACGTTGAAGAGTAGCTGACCTGAAGACATGAGCAGTAAAAACCTGTTATCTATTTCTCACATGTTCATCTCCTATTCTGACGACCAACAGTGGCCTACCTGTGGGAAATGATAAAGCCCCAGTATCCTGGCTGTAGCGATGGACAGATCAGAGCCCCCAGCACCCACCAGAGAAGCAAGAGGTGGCCCATTGCCACAGCGGTAGTTGGGTACTGCTTCGTCTTGCCCCGTCAGGTAGGTCAGGGTTCCCTCCACGGCCTTGGAGATGGTGAAGCAGGAGTCATAGATGACATAACCCAGGTCAGTGTTGGGCAGCAGGTCCTCCCTTTTGTTAATTTCATTGATAGCGAACAGCATGGTCTGTGCCCAGCGGAAAGTACGGAAATTGAATCTGGAGCATCAAGAAAGAAAAAGGAAGCAGCACAACTGTTGAGAGGGTCGGCCCAAAGCACAGCAAACCAACCCGCTGGTTAGGGTCCCCAAACCAACAGTCGAACCCAGCAGCAATAAAACTATCACACAAGTCAGAATCCATATTTAAAAGTGAAATTTTATCACAGTTCAGAGCTAGAAAAGCCACAGACCTTGGTTTTATGAAGCATAAATAAATTACAATCAGCATTTCCATTGTTTTTCCACCTGGGAGCTTTTATACCTATTTATTCAGGGCGCCGGTCTGTTGGTTAAAGCTACTGATGATGACACACGGTCTTTAAATGTCTTTTTATTAATGATAGCAAAATTGGTACTTTAAAATGCTACATGCACATCCCTCTTAGAATGAATGACCTGCTTTAGAGTTCTTCTGGTTTTGCTTTTTCATCATACTTAAATATTTCAGATCATTAAACACATTTTAATGAGAGAAAAATGAGACAAAACACAAAATGCAGTTCTAAAATGATTATTTCATTTATATGGGATGAAAAAGCAAATCAAAACAACTCATTCCTATGTGAAAACACATATTTGCGTTTATCATTACAATTATTATAGCTTTTTTTTTGACAGTGTTCCAAATGTCTCACAAGGGGGACTATAAGATACTGTGACTTAATCACTCTCTTGTTCAATTAACAGTAATAAACCACTTTTTTTCCCCTTTGGAAACAAATCCAAAATAACATCTGAAGCCCTGCAGGTCTCACTTGCCTCAGTTAAGGTCAGTGTTTTTGAAACATCTTTGGGAGAGATCTGAGGAAAAAGCCACAGTTGACCAAAAATAACACAAAGGCTGGTGATCTTTTTGTAATACGTGGCTCCTTATAGATCTGCCGACTAACTAACCTCAACTAACAGCTTCCTAGAAAAGAAAAACATCAAACATGGTAGAGGTAGTGTGATGGTCCAGATCTGCTTTGTTGGTTTCAAGACAGGTATGAGTTGTTGTAAAAGATGGAACTGTGTGCCAAAGTGTCCTTAAAGAGGATTTCCCGTCATCAGTTTGGGACTTTAAGCTAAAGCAGCACCAGGCCAGAAAATCTACAGATGAATGGTTGAAAAGGTGAAAACAAAATAAAAATCTTAGAGTGGCCTAGTCAAAGTCTTGCCCTGAATTCAATCAAGATGCTGTGGCATGACTTGAATCAGGTTGCACATGGTATAATAATAAATAAAAAATAATAACTCCAATGTGGTTGAATTAAAGCCATTCTGTAAAGACTTTTGTTTTAACTTTACCAACGTGTTTCTTCTGGTTAGCGGTTAGAAGAAGAACTCACGCGCTAATACACTGAAAAACAAGAAGGGTATAAATACATTTTAGAAAATAATGTGATAATTTAATAAGACATAAATAAAAAATTTTGACACCCCTTTTTTTTTATTCATTTTATTACCTTTCACAAGATCCCTGTCTCATTTCCTACCTGAAACAAACTTTTTAAAATCTAAATCTGCGTGGGGCATACTTTTGCTCAAAAACAGAAAAATCCGTAAAATCAAGGTATGAATTTAACATTTTAAAACCTCCAAATATGATCCGAAGAGTGATCCCATCTAAATAGTGTTGAGCGGATATGATTCCAGCACTACACATTTGGCTAACCTATGACTGATGTTCCCCCGACCCCATGAGGGATTAAGCGGGTCAGAAAATGGATGGATGGATGGATGGATGGATGGATGGATGGATGGATGGATGGATGGATGGATGGATGTATGGATGGATGACTGATGCTGATTTCTAATTGTAACCTGTTACTACTGGCTTTGTTACAGGAATAATCGATAAATGTTGCTGAGTTGTGCTGACTGGTGGTAGTTGAAAGCTCCCTAAATCAACTTGTGTTTACAGCCTGTCGCCGCCGTAGACCACCTCTGTGTGCTGAGGTTAGTTTTACTCACCTATTTTACTCAAATACTTATAACTTTTTTTGTGTTTCGACAGCATCGCTCTAATTCAGCGTTCATGGACTCAGTTATTGTTTTTTATTACACCGTAAAGACTTGTTTTCATAACAGGATGGCTGCTGCAGCTAATTGGCCCCAAAGGTCCTGATGACCGGGGGAGATGTGTCAAGAACTAAAGTCTGATTATCAGCTGGTAACCGGCCCGTTAAACCTATGAACTTTAACCGATGAAGCAGATTGTTCCAACTTTTAAACTCTGTTTTCAAGCAAGTGAAGCTTTAAAGGGAGCCCACTCACCCATCACACCCCGAGGAGACGGGCAGGGCTGAAGTGTTGCCGTTGCCGGAAGCAACGCGCATGTGGACAGGAAACATCCCCCCGATCACGACCCGCTTCTTCTCCACATTCTTGTAGCCGCTCAGGTTGAACTTGGCCTTCAGCTTGCAGGTGGACTCCGCCCGAAGAGATTTGTGCACGCAGAAAAAGCAAAACAGTCCGAGCAAGAAGCCTCTCATTTTCGTGCCTTGTCAATGCTGAGGAGATCTCTCTCTCTCTCTCTCCTTGGAGCAGACAGAGAAGTGAGCAGCATCCTGCGACAGGTGTCTCCTCTGTCCTCTGGGGAGAAGAGCAGCAAAGGTAGCCTAACAGATCTAACGGAGCGAAACCAAAGCGCAGAGACGGCCGATGACTGATGGAGGCGTTAATCTTCAGTTGTTAGGACTGAGAAAAAGTAAAGGAAAAAGTCCCACCACCATGAATCATAGAATCACCCATGGGTCAGGAGAGGTCCCGGTACATTGGTATCCTTTAGACTGAATCCTGGACTTTCAGAAGAATTCAAACAGATGCTCACTTCGAGGTTCTACAATTTCCAAGAAACGACCAGATATATTTTCGTTTCATCTCCTGCCCTCCCATCCTTTGTCTCCTGTAAATACGCCTCATTATTCTGTGCAAACTGCCACAGGCTACAAGTTAATTGTCAGATGCATGTGGTGACTTGTAAGTCACACGCAATGCTACAGTTCACACAATGTTCCAAGATCAGCCCGCGTCCCCAGAGTAGCGGTCGGCGGTGTAATGGACCTGTTTGCTCTTGTCTCTCAGTCTGGGGGGAGCGACACACACCTGAACCTCCAGCAGACAAAGATACGTCTGCTGGATGTATTGAACTATTAATCAGAAGCAGCTTTAATCGGCAAGTTTGTGCAAACAAACAGGGAATATAACATGGGTTCCACTTTGCTCTTAATGAACCAGAACCAAACATGGAGAAGCAGCATTTAGTTCTCATGCTCCACTTATCTGAAACAAACTCCCAGAAGACTGTAAAAGTGCTAAAACCCTGAGTGTCTTTAAATCAGGGTTAAAAACCTATTTGCTCAGAGTTGCCTTTAAATGTTAATGTTGAAATTTGTAGTCCAACTTGTCTTATACTGTATCAGACCTGCTGCTACTGTTCCAATGCAATGTGCTTTTGTCTGTAAGGTTTTCCCTCTGTCTATGTAATGCTTTCTCTCCACAGTATTTTGTCTTAGGTACAGTATTTTGAATTGTCTTGTTACTGAAAAGTACTTTATAAATAAACTTGCCTTGACCCAAGTGACCCAAGAGCCTAATGGTACCAGTACCATGTCTCTCTGTAATGAAGACATTTCAAATATAAATATAAAAACAGGGACAATATATATATATATATATATATATATATATGTACATACATACATTTTCTTCTGCTTATTCGAGGTTGGGTAGCAGCTTCAGTAGGGAGGCCCAGACGTCCCTCTCCCCGGCCACTTGGGTCAGCTCCTCCGGGGCAATCCCAAGGCGTTCCCAGGCCAGCCGTGAAACATAGTCCCTCCAGCGTGTCCTTGGTCTTCCTCTGGGTCTTCTTTATATATGTGAGGCCATAGGAGGGCAACAATCCTGCAGCAGGACCATTACCTCCAAGAAGGAACAGGAGGAGCACTGCCAGAGCTCTGCAAAAATGACCAGCAGGCCACAAATGTGCATGTGTCTGCTCAAACGATCAGAAACAGACTCCATGAGGGAGGTATGAGGGCCCGACAAGTGGGGGGTTATGCTTACAGCCCAACACTGTGTAGGATGTTTGGCTTTTGCCAGAGAACACCAAGATTGGCAAATTCACCACTGGCACCCTGTGCTCTTCACAGATGAAAGCAGGTTCACACTGAGCACATGTGATAGACGTGACAGAGTCTGGAGACGCCGTGGAGAACATTCTGCTGGCTGCAACGTCCTCCAGCAGGACTGGTTTGGCAGTGGGTCAGTAATGGTGTGAGGTGGCCATTAGGTACAGAGATGAGCTCCTCAGATCCATTGTGAGACCATATGCCGGTGCGGTTGGCCGTGAGTTCCTCCTAATGCAACGCTAGACATCATGAGGCTGGACTGTGTCAGCGGTTCCTGCAAGATGAAGGCATTGATCCAGTTGAGCATATCTGGGACATCATGTCTCGCTCCATCCACCAACGCCACGTTGCACCACAGACTGTCCAGGAGTTAGCGGATACATTAGTCCAGGCCTGGACCATTCGCCGCGTTGTAGGGAGGTCATACAGGCAGGTGGGGGCCAACTGCTGCTGAGCCTTATTTTGACCTGTTTTAAAGACATTACATCAAAGTTGGATCCGCCTGTAATGTGTTTTTCCACTTTAATTTTGAGTGTGGCTCCAAATCCATTCCTCCATGGGTTAATAAATGTCATTTTCATTGATAATTTTTGTATGATTCTGTTGAAAGCACATTCAACTATGTAAAGACCAATTTATTTAATAAGAACATTTCATTCATTCAGATCTAGGATGCCTTACCTTAGGCTTCCCTTTATTTTTTGAGCAGTATATATATATATATATATATATATATATATATATATATATATATATATATATATATATATAGTGTTTTTACAAAACAGGAAGTCATGGCTGGATCGATGCACACATGTATGGTAATCATAACGGGCACTCTGACTTTCAAGCGTTCATCAGAGTGACAGCTTGGGGGAAATAACTTTCTCTGGGGTGGCTGGTTGTTATAAATCGTGCTCTGTAGCGCTGACCTGAGGGTAAAAGTCTAAACGGTTTGTGTTCAGGGTGTGTGGGACCTGCAACCATGTTAGCTGGGGGGTGGAGGAGGCAATGTCAGATTTTCCTGTAGAAGTCCAGCGTTATCTCCACTATTTTGAGTGCATTAAGGTCCAGGTAGTTCTGTCCGCACCAGCAGATCTATTTCCTCGCTGAACAGACCAAAACTTTAGTCGTTTCACAGAAGGGTTTGCTGAGGTGCAGTCGTTTGTGTACAGAGAGGAGTGGGGAGAAACCACGCCCCTGGGGACCGCTAGTCCTGACGGCTCTCCCCAGCCTCACCTGCTGCTGCTAGTCACTGACAGATGGAGGGCGGCACTGGGAGCTAATTTAGCTTCTGGTGGAGGATGTTTGGATTGATGGAGTTGAAGGCTGAGCCCAAGCCCACAAACAGGGTCCTGGCATGCATTCCTGGGTAGCCGAGGTGGTAAGGCAAGGCAAGTTTATTTAAATAGCCTTTTTCAGTACAGGAAGTGTTGACTGCATCCTCCACCGACCTGTTCGCCTGACAAGGGCCTACTGCAGAGGGCCCAGTAGGGGTCTCCTTCAGGTGCTTCAACACCAGGTTCACTAAGGAGTCCATGACCACAGATTACAAGGCTACTAGCCTGTAGTCATTGGTTGGTGGTGTGTTACGTGGGGACTGGGTTGATGGTGGAGTATATGAAACACAAGGGAACCTCAACATCTCCAGGGACTTGTTAAAGGTCTGAGTGACCATGAGGGGCTGTAGGTAAATGCAGGCTCTCAGGGATTTGGGGGGGGCAGTCAGGTCCTAGAGCTGTATGGGGCTTCTGATGCTAAATCTTCCTCAGACCTTCACTCTGTTAAGTGCCTTGAGATGACGGGTTGTGAATTGGCGCTGCATCAAAAAATTGAACTGAATCTTAAATCCAGTCACTTCCCTCAGACCATTTCAAACTGTAGCTTCTCTCAGCTACCCTGATCTCCTAGGTGTGTTTGCTCCAGGCCTGCTTATGCAGGGCCAGCCCGGCCCCCATGCCTGTAGGCCTCTTCCTTGTTCCCACGCAGCTTCGTAAGATGTGAAGTGCACCATGGTTTATTGCGGTTGTACAACAGGTGTTGGTCCCCACACGCGTTCTCACAAAAAGAAATTAACTAAATTATTTTTAAAAACTTCTTTTATGTCAAGCATTTCTGCCGGGAGGTGACCTGAAGTCAAAGTAAATACAAGCTGTGAAACATGCGTGTTAAACAACATGGCGGCCATGCCACCGTAGACAATGAACAGGCTTCACCTCACTTGTGTAACTTCAAACTAACTTTGAATAAATAAAGTGCCTTGTATTATGGTAAAAAAAGGTTTCTCTTTACAACATTTTGACAATATATTTTCACATATATTCAGCATTGCACGATTTTCTCTTCATGGAAACCCAATGAGTGCTTTGGCAAAATAAAATCCCGATTTTCCAAAACTAAAACCGTAAAAAAAAAAATTGTAAATTGGAATTAATCGCCCAGCCCTAGGTCCATCCCTGGTGGGAAACCATCCAACAACGAAATGGTGCTTTAGAATACTTTTACAGGAAGTGTAAGGATGTTTTGAGTGTCTGATTTGACATCAAACGGCGATATGTTCCGAAAACATTCGGTTGAATTTAACAGAAATTTGATGAAGAAAAAAAAAAACATAGTTAAAAGAAACATGTGGTTAAAGAAGTTAGTTTTTAGTCCACGACATCTATGGCCTCTTCACCACCTCACGTTTCCATGACAAGTAAACAGTTTTGGGGAAAAAACCTGCTGTTCCCCATGAATCAGCAGAAGCAACTTTAGCACCAATCATCTTAATAAAAAGAAAGAAAAAAAAAAAAAAAAAAATTTTTTTTGGACAACTTCATCAGTCTCTCACGTCATTGTGGTTGAATTTTGACACACACACACACACAAATCCCGTTTCATTGTATTGAGGTCTGGGGAAGTTTATTTGTTCCAACACTTCATCTGTTGTGCTGTCAGTTTATTCATTGTCCTGTGGATTAGAGTTAAAGCCGGCAAGCTTTACCTGTTGGACAGATGGCCTCACATCTGACTCTAGAATACAGAGCTTTAAGGACGAGTTTGTGGTGTTTCAATTACTGTGAAAAGGTTTTGTGGCTACAAAACTAGCCAAAAATCATCAACCTTCCACCACCACAGCAGACGGTCTGCTAAATATTAGAGATTTCTTTTAGATGTACATACATTTCCCTGGTATTTGGAAAATGCTATTTTAAACTGCATAACTACCAGATGGTTTTTGCTATCATAAACATACATACATACATACACACTATTTAGTAAACAATTTTGATGAGCTCACCTGAACCAAAGCAGAGAGAGGTTGGTCTAATTTAATGTTATGCTTGAGTGGTTAATGGTCATAATATTATGCCTGAACATTGTATATTCATTTCTGGAACAAGAAAGAGAGAGAAAGAATGACCAATAATAGAAGTTAACATTGAGATCTTTTATTAAAGCTCAGTTTTGTACAAATGTCATAGTTGAAACTGCATGCAGTGGCTTGGTTTGAGGCACATTACTAAAGGAAAATGATCATCGCTGAGCAAACTTGAAAGAAAAGAAATTGAACACAGTATTGCATAACTTAATCTTTTTGAGATTTGCAAAAAAAAAAATCCACTTTAGTTGCTTTATGGGGACTTCTGTAACATAAAACACACACGCTTAAAAAAAGGCAACAGAGAAGGCCGATCCCAAACAGCAGTTAAGGTTAGGAAAATCAATGTCGTCGCTAGAAAGTCGAGTCAACAGAAGGATGAGAGGCACAGGGACAGATGGAGGCATCACGTCTGAGTTGGATGTCTCTAACGGACACTACACGCTTTTAGAAACTCAGTTCAACCTGAGCACTGTATTCACTGAGGTCTAAACGACAAGACTGGAGGCCGGAAATGACGTGTTGAATGATGTGAAAGTGAACATGTAATACAAGGAGCGCCGGCGTCTTTCTGGGACCCAGCCCGCCTCCACCCCCAAACGGACCTTTACCTCTACAGAGGGACGGGACAGGCTTAGGATGAAGGTCCCGCGTGATGTCTGTACTGATGTAGCACCGAGGCTTTATGGGTGAAACGTGTGCAAAAAAACGTGACTCTGCACAATGCAGGAGCAGCCAAACCATCAAAAAAAAAAGTGTCACAATGTGGTTAAAAGCTTTTACTACTGTACTTATAGGTTTGATATTAGTCATTTTGCCTTATAATCTTCTTTTTTATTAAAAGAAGCTCACATACTGCAGCATAAGGAGAACAGCGTCGTCCTCTCTGGACAGAGCCCCATGTCATTTCACACCGGACGAAGGGAAAGACAAAAACGTAGAAACACAGAACAGGCACATACAAAGTTACCAACTGGATCGGCCTCCTTTACAGGCTGCACGGGAGTGGTCGCTCTGAAGCTGCTGTCAGGCTGTCCTACAGGGAGGCACAAACTACCCGACAGCCCCTGTCCACAAGCGTCAAGAGTCCACAAAATTCAACACCACCACAGCATATTCCACTTTTGGCAAAGTAAACAAAAGAGAGCGATCTTAAAAACGGATTGGTCACACTGGCTGTCTGACTCGGCAGCCTACGCTGTAACACAGTATGGAGGCCGAGAGAGACGGAGGATCGTCTTAGGCTGAAAACATCCTGTACTACGAGAGCAAAACAAAACAGAACGGCTGAAGAGCTTCGTCCACCTCCCACGACCCACTACTGCATTTCTCCTTCATGACATTCCCGTTAGCTTTTCACATTTTATCCAAGCCACAAATTAGTCTTTAGGCACAACATCGAGTCAACTTAACCATCACAGCTTCTTACCGCTTGCCTTTAAAGGTTAAGCTCACAAAAGGGAGCAGCGATTTGCCTTTGTATAATAGCCCGAACATGTACATGAAATAAAAATGACGACGCATTAACCATAACCAGCACTATTCAATCCATATTGCCAAAGAGAGAAAGAAAGAAAAACTTTAAAAAAAAGTAAGACTGGGTAGGAGTGGGGGTGGGAGTGCAGAATGGAGGGGCTTCGTCACAGTACGGTCTGCCTTCCATGGGAATGTCGAAGAGAAAGAGGAGGTAAGGAGGGGATGAGGGAGGAAGGACAGAGCGGCTCAGCGGCCCTCCTGTGTCTGCGGAGAGTGTTTGTGCACGGCGTGTGAATGTGTGTCCCGCTGATGGGAGTCACGTCGGGGCTCTACTCCCACTCTGTGGTGCCGGGGGGCTTGGAAGTCAGGTCGTACATCACTCTGGAGATGCCGGGGATTTTCTTGATCTCGTTTACCATCTTTAGCACCACCTGGTGGAACAAGCAACGATTACATCTTTAGAGGCCGAATTAGAGCCATAAAGTGATGCAAAAACAAACAAAACAAAGAACATTTGGCTTCTTATACATTTCTTCTGATTCAGTTGTTTTGCGTCAAACTAAAACCTGGCAGATCATCAAACTCTTTACCTGACAGTTGAGAGAAAACAGCGATCCTAACCAACCTGGGCCTACATATGTGAAAAAGTAATCATCTTGATCAACAGTAACTACTGGATAACTCACTAGTTTTGCTCAGCCAAGTTTAATTTCTCAAGCCACTGTTCTAATCTGTATAATTACAATATCACTTAAAATGGCACCAGTCCAACGACATGATGCAAGACAAAAGATTGCAAAAAGAACAACAAATCAAGGCTCGATTTGAAGAAACAGAGAAATTCACTGACATCGATCAGTCTGGACCGGATCACTGTTGAAGAACCGTTCCCAGGAGTCGCCACGCCTCAATTACTCTGAAGAGCACGTCCACATCTCATCTAGGAGGTCCAAAAAGAACCCAGGGCAACGTCTAAAGTCCTCACTTGCCTCAGTTAAGGGCAGAGTTCAAGTTTCAACAAAAAAGAAAGGAGTTCCTAGGAGAACATCACTCCTTACCACAATCGGCACCAAATCATGCCTCATGTTGCCTAGAAATCCCAAAGCTTTTCAGGAAACCGTTCTATAGACTGAGGAGATAAAGGTTTAACTTTCTGATGGTAAACATAATTTACAAAATGAGACGTGATTAAATCAGACTGGAGTAAAATCCACTCAGTGCACACAGGCCTGATCAATGAAACGTGGTTCTAAACGTTTGTTCAAACGTTCCCCAGATAAATCAAGCAGGCTGACTTGAGCAGCTTCCCAGGGTGCGTTCAGTAGCTTTAAAAGGGAAAGTAAAACATCTCTTTCCGTCTGCTCATTAGTCTGCTTCTGGGTGTCGTCTCCTCAGAAGCTCAGCATGATGCTGCAGCTTGCGTGGCTGTGATATTAAGCTATGCAGGACATGGAGGAAAACAATAGTTATAGTCCCACAGATTGAACGATCCTCGTGCTGCAGACCGCTGGGCCCAGCCAAAGCTTAATCCTGCATCTGAACTGTCAGACAGAACCGACCAAAGTCCTCACGGCAGACCTGACGTGGAAGACACTCGAGTTTTCTGGCACTGATGCGAGAGCTCAGACTGTGGCAAACGGCGTCAGACTCTGCAGGTCATCGTACCTCCTCGGGGATATGGTTACCAGGCATGGCAGCGATGCCCGTCATGAAGTCGCTGGTGATGAAGGTGCGGACCACGACGGAGCGCCGACAGGATGGCTGCTTCTGCAGGGGGTCGCGGTCAAAATGCAGGGGAGTGAGGATGACGGGCATCTGGCTGATCTTGCTTGAGTAACCTAGTGCGAAAACAAAGGCTTGGCAGTGAGATTCGGAAACATCCTCCGTCAGATTAAAATGACGGCAGAAGGCTGGGAACAGCAGATTTTTAAACTCCTTTTAAAATTTATGAGGAAGTACATCTCAGGGGCTCAAGGGAAAGATGAGAAAAAGCAGATCTGATCATGCAGACAAGCAGAACGGCAGTATTAAAGCTACAGACTCCATTAACTACGCTAAGATGATGTTAAGACAGGAAAACATGAGCTTAGCCAGGATATCCTAAGCAACTGCTTATCAGCTGAAATCCATCTATTTGCACACATTAAGTTAAAACGTATTATTTTATTCTGAGAGTCTCTAATACTCACCGTAATAAGATAATGGAAGGCTTTAGTTCATTTATGGCACTAACTACAGCGTTTATTTGTCAGATTAAAAAGCTGTAATAACTCAAAAACCCATCACAGAAACTTACCAGACTCCCTCAGAATCGAATGAGCAACAAAGTCTGCCTGTCTGAGCGTGCTCAGAACGCCGGTGGTCAGGAACGTCGGGGTGATGTCTGCCGGCGGCTCCTTCACGTGAGAGCCAAATATATACACCACTCTGGAAACAGACACGAGCCGCACAGCGACGGCTTCAGCGAGCTCTTTGGAAACACCGCGGGCTAAACGTTTCTGAGGCCTGAAGGCAAACCGGTGCTCTCGGTTACCTGTTGATGGTGTGGCACATGCGAGGGATGAGTCTGGCCAGGAACATCAGCGACTCCCAGTGAGGAGACTCTTTACTCGTCACGCCACACACGTAACTGTAGGACCGGCAATCTCCCTAAAGCACACAGAATAAGTGGTTTTATCGCGAGGACCCAACCAATAAATGGAAACAAAAGCTTTTGAATGGACATTCAAGATTCATGAAATCCTGTTTTGACGTTCAGCTCAGGCAAAGAAAGCCGCTCATGCTTAGCTACGGTGTCCTGTCCGCCCCACAGATTGAGGTCTGAGTTAAATTTAAACCTCTGGAGTCAGACAGGCAGTGAAAGGACACACCTACAGCAAACAAACAGTCACTGGCTGACTTTAAAAAGATTTAATCAAGCAGTCGGTTCCAACACTTAGACAGGAGCTCGCTCTGAACGGGTTCTAGAGGACAGAAGTGGGGCCAGGAATGAAAGTACTGAAGAAATGTGCCGGTTTGGTGTGGGTGTGTCTTGTGGTTGACAACCAAATTACAGTCCCTGCCCTGCAAGAGACAAACAGCCGGGGACAGACACGGCGTCAGAGTAGCTGTCTCTGAACAGACGCTAGTTCTCCCACACGTGTGCAGCAGCAGAAAACAACACGTTGTTTTTGAGTTAACCGCTGAAGACTTCTGCTCCGCCTGTCTCAGGGTTATTTAGCCATCGGACCTGCACAAACCATTCAGGGATGATAATGTTTAACGGGAAACGTTTTAGAACCGGAAACCCTTAAAATCACCAGCAGGCCTATTGGCTTTCTGAGCCGTTTTATAGAAGCATTATGTGCATACTATTTTTGATTTCTGACACAAACAGAACAAACCATTTGGATGACGCCGTGTCTAGAGCCTCAGAGAATGAGCGTTTACTGCTCCAAACAAAAATAAACAGTTTCTAGACCAAAATAAAAAAAAAGGAATTTGGTCTTTATTGGCAATACAGGACAGGATGGAGTGAGGACTTGTCCCACAGAGTGAGATTTGTTTAGGCACATAGGTGAAGAGGGCAGATTCCTCCTGACACACGAGTACCAGCCTCTGTTGGACACAATTTGTGTCTGTGGTTATAAAACAATTCAAATTTAGGATTTAAGGGAAGGAAAAACCCAAAGCCGAGAGATAAGAACAAACACGGATGATGCCATGGCTCTACCAGTCAGCAGTCAGACCATCAAGGCAAAACATTTCTCAGGTAGGAAATATTCAACGGCAAATGAAAAGTTGTAACAGTTATTATAAATCAAAGCTTAACCCAGAGGTTTAAAATAAAAGAAGTTCAGTCATCATGCCCCCGACTCCATACCTGATTAAAACTCATGTATGGAAAATGTGAAAATGGAAGACAGTTTCATAACATCTCTGATGTTGTGGCTTACCTGGACACCAACAGTTTTGATGGGCAGCAGGAAGGCATTAAGTGAATGAAGGCTGGTGATCTGCATGAGCTTTTCCTCCTCTTCATCTGATATGCACGACTTAACTCTCTGGAGCAAGGCATGAGGCTGGAAGGGAAGGAGACACGAGAAGGTCGACCGTCACGAAGTGAAGACACAGCAGCCAGCTTTGTGCCAGCAAAGACGAGCTGCAACTGGGGGATCACTTCAAAACATAACCTGATCAGCTAAAGTCGGCAAACTCCACGTTTAAATGTCTTTAATAATATTGTTTGGTTAAATTCTCCAGTTGAACTCACTTCTCGGAGCAGGATGTAGATATTAGGGATATTATATTAATCAAGCACCAGAAGCATCTCATTATCATGTCAAAGGCACCCAGATAAAAAATAAAAAAGGTTTACTTTACAATTGGGTTTAACATCTAGTAATTAAAATTACTAGATGTTGCATTTCGCCTCGGTTTGTAATTTCACCTGACAAATCAATATTGTTGCTAGAAAGCTGACGGGAGTGGTCATCAGTCCCAGCGATCAGACCTTATTTGGTCATATTCCTGTGGAGGTGAGCTTTGCTTTATGCAGAATGTGCGCTTCATAGCAAACTGTTGCAGGAAACTGGCCGATCGTATTCTCGTGCTTCACAAAAAAAAAAAAGACTGCCCGGCGAGACAAGAGCCTATTCCCTATTTCACACTGACCTTTTTGACACTTGCAGAAAAGTCTGTGATGATTTTGAGGATGTTGTTTGTTTCAGCAAAATCCTTACAAATGTAAGGCTCCTCAGCACAAATCACTCTGATGGACAAACCAGGTCCTACAGAAAACAACGATGGTGCATTTATGGTAAAAACAGCAGTAATGTTTAACGCGGCTGCAACACTTATTCAAATCAGTATTAAATCACATGATTTAAAGGAAGAAAAACTAATATACTAATACAATAAAATGTATGATGTGTGACAGGGAAGGCATGTGCGGATATTTACTTACCGGGAAAAGGATGCCGAGAGACGATCTCTTCTGGCAGGCCTAGTTCTCTCCCCAGAGCTCTCACCTCATCTTTATGGAAATCTTTTAAGGGTTCAATTACTTTTCCCTGGACAGAAACAAATGGGTTGTGGATTTAAATGACAGGGTTTAGCCAGACAAAACTAGCGCATGGGCAAAAATCTGCAAAACAACCAGCAGGGCCTGCGTGTTTTATTGTACTGATTAAGTCTGCAGGAGCGCGCATGAGCTATTCTAAATGAGTTAAACCGATTAGTACAGTTTGGGTTTTTTTTTTATTTACTTTTTGAAATCCTACTTGAGTTCAGTAAAGAACATGAGCTAACACTCCAGCTGGTTAGGTCAGGTTAAGAGTGTGTGTGAGCACGGACCTCATCTCTGAGCTTGCGGATGAGCTCGGTGTCGTTGTGGTGCGTTTTGATGACCTCTGCCTTTCCGCTGGCAATATGAGAGGCGCTCTCAATGAGATCAGGCCGCAGCGTGCCCTGCGCCAAGAACACCTCCTCCGGGTTGAGGTTCATTTCTCCGAGTACTTCATTAGCCACCTGTGAAGGGACACAAAGCGGGATCGAAGGGTGAACCGATGGATTAAAGAGTTTGCTCTAAACGCGGCGAAACAGACCGACCAAAATGATCCAGAATGCCAACAGCTACTACCAGGAAGATACAATTTTATGTTTTGCAAATTTGCTTTAAAGATTTCTTTAAGTGCGGTAGAAAAAGTGTAATGACAAAAACGTAAATAAGAATTTTAAACAGGGAATCTTTAATTGGCCGCTGCTTACTTTGACAAATGTGTCTCCAATAATCTTCCTTTTCTCCTCGGGATTGGTGGTCATATTCAAGGTCTTGCTGATGCGTTTCCGTGGCGTCCTGTCCTCCTCAGAGATGGGAAGGGTTGTTGTCCCGTTGTAGAAGGTGTGAGCTGCATTTACCACTATAGAACAAAAAAAAAAAAAGTGCCCACTGATAGTAAATATCCATAAAATGAACATGAATAATGAATGTTATATAATCTACATGTGCAGCTGAATGTACAGTATTAGATGCAACTCGTATGATTTATTACAGGCAATTGTTTCTACTAATTTAGGATACTGTGGTTTACAGTTAATGAAAACTCTAAAAATCAGTTTCTAAGAAAATGTTGGTATTTTGTAAGACTATCGAGAAAGGATTCTCATTTTCCTGAGCAACTAATATAGCCATTTTCATTAGCTGTAAACAATGTTTGAAATGTATCACAACAAAACTTCTGCAGAACCCATAAAAGACCCAAAAACGTGTTTCCCACCTTTGAGTTTAATACCCAGCTTGGTGAGGGCCTCCTCCACAGTCTGACTTTCTTTCTTTCTCATGAAGCCGTTGTCGATGTGGACCGCTATCACCTGCTCCTGGTTTAGAGCTTTGTTCAGCAGAGCCGTGCACACTGTGGAGTCCACGCCACCACTCAGCAGCACCTGTGGGCGCCAAAGGAAACTGTAGCTTTAAAAGGATGCATCATAATCTGTTCAGGTGTAGCGTGAAAGCTCCCTGTGACAGATCAGAATTTAATTGAAGTCAATTTGAGTCAATTCTAACTGAGCTGCTGTAACCTCCTAATCAGCTACAACACTGCATGCTGAAGTTCCACCACTTGGGAAATATTACTTTTCCCCCCAGGAAGAAATTAGAGACAAAAATAAATAAAAAAAACGTTCCCTCCAACTTTAAGCCGTGCCACTTACCAGAACTTTAGATGCGCCCACTTTCTCTTGGATTTCATTGATGCAAACCTGCTGCCGGTTGTGCACGGTAAAGTTACTCGTACAAGCCGCAATTTCAAACAAGAAGTTGCGCAGCATCTCCATCCCTCGCTCCGTTAGGTCAACCTCGGGGTGAAACTGCGTCCCGTACAGCTTCTTCTGTTCATTAGCGATCCCTGGGAGGTGAAACAGGGTTGTTTCAAAGTCATGACCTGAGTTACTTATATGGGCCATTTGAAAATGTCTAGGATGCAAAAAGACCAAATATACTGGTTTTAAAGGCATACTATGCAACATTTTTCAGTTAATTAATGTGTTCCATACCGTTATGGATGATTAAATGAGACATTTCAGGTTGAACAAAGGTTTTCTTGGCCACCCTGGTGGTCTGTGGGGGAAATACCGCACTTGCAACTGCAGGAGCCCTCGGCCCGCGCCCACAGACTCAGAATCTCGTGCAAGATCGCGAGAGTCGGTCTTGCTTTACGGTGAGAACTGCTACACGCCCCCAGTGAAAGGCATGTTTGTTGCTGGCGCAGTGGCGATATCTGTGCAGTTATCATGGCGGAACCAACGATAAAACAGCGAAAGCCCATGTCGGAGCAGGGAAGAAAGAGGAAAAGGGCTGTGGACAGAAAGAGGAGTCGTACACGGGTGAACATCGGGCAAGCTTTTTCCGAATGGCGAGAGCTAAAAGAAAAAGAAGGCTGCAAGGCTGACGCGGACCTCGCGTTTCTGCTGATGCGATTGTAAGTAACATTGTAGGGTTTCCCTCACGCTACCGCCTCCCAACATACCAAATAAAAAAAAAAAAACTAACTCGATATGCGCGCAAAGCTTGTCTCCCCCCCCCCCTCACGCAAAGCTTGTCTCCCCCCCGCTCCGCCGGACATCAGCGTAAAGCTTTTCTCTCTCACTCTCTCTCGCCCCGCCCCCTCCGCCGGTCGTCCGGTAAGCAAATTCCTAGGGGAAACACTGCATTGGAATGGTTTCTCTCTCTCTCTCTCTGTGCATGTTCATACTTTCACTGTGTTAGTCATTGTTTGTACTGCCGTTTTTTCGACTTTTGTATTCGTTGCGTTCGCCTGTCTGCTAAGCTCAAAACAACCGCGCCTGGCTTGACGGAGAAACCAGGAGAACAGCTGAGCATCTTTACGACAGTGCACTTTTACTTTCGCCCTCTGGGGGGAGCCTCGCTGGAAAATCAACCCCGGTTGCATAGTATACCTTTAAGTAGCACTGGAGCTTATACAGAAGCCTTCATATAGGTTTTATGACGACAACAACAACACAGGGCTGGATGATGTCAGCTCTGGGCAGAGGTTATCTCGCAGGCCCCTCACCAGCAATGATGTTCCCTGACTGGGCCACCACCTTAAAGCCATCTGCCACTTTATCCACACTGTCACCGTGGGTCAGCAGCACCAGTTCCTCCTTCTGAAGGCCTCTGATAAGAGACACACAGGCGTCAAAGGAAGATCGGAGGCATGCTAGTTAAAGGTATACTACCAGTGTTTAAAACAAGAGCATAAAACACCAATACATTTGAAATTTTTTGTGACTTTGGGGGCAAGATTTGTCAAGACTTAGTTTCTGATCAATTATTAACATATTTTCTCCCAACATGACTAAAGTGTCAAATTAAACTTCCACATATCATCTGTAAATGTGACATGACCTAGGCAGACGCTAGTTGGCAGTGTTAACACTTACTCCGACCAGCCCTTGGAAATGAAGTGTATATTCCTCACAAAGAGGAAATTATCAAACATATAATACTCGATCTGGCTTTCCACAGATGATCTAAGCCTAAAGTTTACTAAATGAGTAGAAGTGCTATATAAATAAGTTTTATTTCACCTGAAAATAGAACAAAATGTGTTATACCAGCACTGTAAGCAAATAAGCATTTTTATGTACAGCTACACCACTAATGTTTTTCCAACATTTATGTCTGTGTGTGTATGTTCAGATAGTCCTTATAAAAAGTCCCCACAATACCTGAAAAGAGAGCAAGTGTTGTCCAGCGCAATGCTGAACACTCCATCCTCCCTTACGCTCTTTTTGTGGACTGTACCACCGAAAACCTTATTCATCATCTACAGCAAACACACAGAAACATAGAAGCTACAGTAATTCATCTCAGAGGAGAAGTAATGCTTCCTTTTTCCTTTCTTAAAAAGAGGCAAACGTCATAAAGTGTGAAGCTTGGACATAGGTACCTGCATCCCATAGCAAATCCCAAGAACCGGCTTTCCTATGGTGAATATAGCCGGGTCGAACCAGGGAGCATCTTCTGCATACACAGACGCCGGACCTCCTGAAATAATGATTGCTCTGAGGAGCGCAAGAGAGGAAAAGCAATCAGGTGACACAGAACAGAGCAGCTTCACACCTCAAAATGAACAGAACATACAAAAAAAAAAAACTAAAACGCTTTCTTCGTTTCTCACCTGTAACCCTGTTCTCTGATTGCAAAGGCTGGGGTCTCTAGAGGGAGGATCTCTGAGCGCACACACAGCTCCCGCACTCGCCGGTCGATCACCTTCCCATACTGGGCTCCCGCATCCAGGATCGCAACCGCCCCCTCGCATGATCCGTTCTGCTCTGAGCTGTTGATCTCCAGCTGTGGACGCACAGTTTCACGATACAGTCACACACCGATGAAAGTTCCTCTGCTTTCACGTCTTTACAAACCAAAGCATTCTGCGAGCAGGGTTTCCGCTACATGCAATTTGATCGTGGCGCACCGCCACAGAAAAATAAAAGCCGCCGCACCTTCAGAATTATTTTTTTTTTTTTTGAAACTTTATTTTTATTTAGTTTTAACAAGTAAATATACAAATACAGAACACTGCAAAACAAGAGGGCTAGGGCAGGTGACATTCACCAATACCGATATAAAATATTACATTTCCATAACTATTACAAAGTATTAAGTCCAGAATCAGGAACCAGAGAACCAAAAATATGTGAACAGGTAAGAAACCCCATTTTCTCGCTCAGGTGGTGCAGAGTCCCACAAATCACTGTTCATCGCCTCTGCCAATAAAGCATTCCCAACGTTTCCAGAGTTTTTCTCCTTTCTCCTTTTTAAGTCGTATTGCAAATGTCAACATCTCCATGTCGTGAATCATATTTACAATATTCACCAGGAGTTTCAAAGAGGGGGGGCCTGGTTGAAGCCAACACTTAGTGACCGCTTTCTTGCTGGCGACCATAATTATATTCAGCAGGTATGTATCCCCTTTGCTAAGTCCCTCAGGGAGCATTCCAAGATACAGAACAGTGAATGACAAGTCCAGATTTATACCCAAAACTTTATATATTAGGCGATGTACATCCTTCCAAAAAGTCTGTAACTCCGTACATTCCCAAAAAACATGGTAGTGGCCTACCGCAGTCACACCGCACCCCCTCCAGCACGGAAGCTGTAACCCGCCCATCTGAGATCTCTGCTTCGGCGTGATGAAAAATCGGGTTAGATTCTTCCACGTGAAATCGCGCCATATCAGAGAATTTGTGGTCGACAGGGAGCCCCTCCAAATTTGCATCCATGCCTCTGACGTAATTATCATGCCTGCTTCCTTTTCCCATCGCTCTTTTATATAGTCTGTTGAGTTTTTATTCATGGATCTTAAATTTCTATAACATTTGCCCGTAATTCCTCTTATACTTTTACCAGCATATGAATCAATAAAAAGTTGTATTATGCCTGGAATTGTCTCCAAGTCAGAAATTTTCATTTCCTTTCTTAGGAAACTACGGACCTGTAAGTAGCGATAAAAGTCCTCTCTACTCACCTCGTAGGTCTGGCATAGCTCCTCAAATTTCATTAATACCCCGTCTTTAACTATAGTGCAGAATGCGGTGACTCCCTGTCTTGCCCACCTTCTATATTTATGATCTATCGATGCTGGGGGGAAATGCGGGTGATACGCAGGCCAACTCAACAGCCCTATCTGTCTGTGAAGATTAAACTTTCTGACCAACCCTGCCCATACCTTCAAGGAGAAGCTTAGGCACAGATTTTGCAACTGATATACCTGGGACAATCCGTCCAGACAGCCCAGTACTGACTGTGCAGGGAAGTTCAGCAAGGAGAGTTCAATGTCTTTCCATTTAGCCTCATAGGCCGGGCTACACCAGCGTACCAGGGGTCCACACTGGGCCGACATGTAATAATCCGCCAGGTGGGGTAGACCCATACCCCCCCCTTCCCTAGGCAGCTGCAGGGTCGAGTATCTCACTCTTGGCCTTTTATTGTTCCAAATAAACCTTGAGAGGTGTTTATCCCATTCCCTAAATTGTTTTACTGGGACCTCCACAGGGAGTGCGTGAAATATATACAGTATTCTCGGGAGGACATTTATCTTTATTGCACGGATTCTGTTACCAATGTCTAGGGGAAGCAGGCTCCATCTGGCCAGGTCCTCATATATTTTCTTATTTATGCATTTGTAATTAACGTCATATAATTGAGTTAAATCTTTTGTTAATATGATCCCCAAGTATTCCACTTGTGATTGATTCCAATTAAATTGGTAGCTATTTATTAACCGTTTCGATGGGCTAAAATTGAAAGTCAAAATTTTAGTTTTTTGCATATTAAGTTTATATCCGGAAAGTTTGCCGTATGATTCCAGAATATCCATGAGCACTGGAGTACCAGATTCAGGGCTTTTAATTATTACTAAAAGATCATCCGCATATAGACATATCTTGCTCTCCACACTCCCTATCGTCACCCCCTCCAAACCAGACTCCTCCCTAACAACCTGAGCTAGTGGTTCAATAAAAAGATTAAAAAGTAATGGACTTAAGGGGCAACCCTGTCTACATCCTCGTTGTAGTGTTATTTGATTTGAGAGACTTCCGTTAATTTTGATTCTTGCTTTTGGTGAAGAATATATAGTTTTTATGCAGCGAATGAATCCCTCACCAAATCCAAATCTCTTCATTACCTCAAACAAAAATTCCCACCCTACAGTGTCATACGCCTTCTCGGCATCTAAGCTGAAAAGGGCTGCACTTGATTTTTCTTTGATTATGTGGTCAATAACATGAATGGCCCTCCTTATACAATCATGCGTTTGTCTATTACCAATAAAACCTGTCTGATCCTCATCTATCAAAAAAGGCATCAGGGTACTTAATCTCTTAGCTAGTATTGCAGCATATAGTTTATAGTCTATATTTAACACACTAATTGGTCTATATCCTTTTGGGTCCGTTCTGTCCTTCCCCACCTTTGGTATGACTGAAATAAAAGCCTCTTGCCATGACGGTGGGAGAGAGCCCCCTCCCAGAGTGTAATTAAAGGAGGCCTTCAATAGTGGGGCAACAGAATCCTTCATAGCCTTATACCACTCAGGAGGAAACCCATCACAGCCTGGTGATTTGCCGGTCTTAAGATGTGATATCCCCCAGTCAACTTCCCCAGCTGATATTTCTGCCATCAACTTGTCATTTTGGTCTTTTCCTAAAGATGGGAGATCCAATGAGTTAAGGAATTTTTGAGTTATTTGATTATCCATTTTGTCCGGCTGTGTATATAGGGATGCATAATACCCTTCAAATACGTTCTGAATTTCATCAAGTTTATTCGATATATTGTTAGTCCTTGGGTTTCGAATCTTATAAATCGTGTTTTCCGCTTGTTGCTTCCTAAGCCTCCACGACAGCACCTTAGCAGCTCTAGGTCCTGCATCATAATATCTTTGTCTCATATATTTAAGTTTTTTTTCTATTTCTTCACTTAAAATTTTGTGGATCTCCTGTTTAATAGGCCTCATGTCCTCCAGTAAGGATGGGCTCTTATTAATCGAATGCTGCTGCTCCAATCTTTTCAGGTTTTCCTGCAAGTCTGTTAACTTCTTCATTCTACTCTTCTTCAAATTCGAACATTTTGCAATTATTTTACCCCTCATATATGCCTTAGCCGCATCCCACAGAATTGCAGGGCTAACTGTACCGTTGTCATTGAATTCTAAATACCTTTTAAATTCTTCTGTCATTTCAGTTTTGAATGCAGCGTTATTTAGTAAGCTTGTGTTAAGCCTCCATAGAGTATTTTTAGCATGCCTAATCAAATTAATTTTCATACTTAGACCAGAATGATCAGAGATGTCTCTTTGGCCTATTGTACAATCTTTTACTCTGTGAAGGTCTCTATTAAACATAAAAAAATAGTCAATTCTTGTATGCACATTATGCCTAGCAGAGTAAAAAGTAAATTCCCGGTCATGTTTTTGCAAATATCTCCATACATCTATAAGTCCCAATTCTTGAATAAGTTTTTTAAATTGCTTTTCTAAGTGAGTCCTTCTTCGTTCTCTGCTAGTTGTATCCATCTTTGGATTTAGGAGTAAGTTAAAATCTCCTGCACATATACATGTGCCACTTGCTTCCGTGGCCACAAGACTAAGTACTTCCTTAAAAAAATCCACCTCACTACCAGGAGGTGCATATATATTACATAAAGTGACCTCTTCCTGCTCCAACCTCCCCTTCACCAACACAAATCTTCCCTCTTTATCTATGTGTTCTGAAATAAGATCAAATCTGATATTGTTGGATATTAGAATAGCCACCCCTCTTTTTTTCCCCGATCTGTGGGAAGCAAAATATGTCTTTCTATAACCCAATTTCTTAAGTTTCTCATGTTCATCATTAGATAAATGTGTCTCCTGTAAAAAGCCAATACCCACCTGTTCTCGCTTAAGCTTTGAAATAATCTTACTTCTTTTTATGGGATTCTTTATACCATTCACATTCAAAGTCAATACATTATGGGACATATCCTCCAGACATCAACATGTTTTTACCCACCTGTAAACCAACACTCCCAGCCCTCAGAACACACAACAACCAAAAATACTTGGAAAGAAAACTTAACATAACAATGAACAGGTCTTCCCAAATAAGAGGAACCCTTATCCCTCCTGTTGTAGGGGAAACTGCCACTACGTGGGGCCCCTACTTAGTTGCCTACTTAAAGAAAGGAAACTGAAAACGCTAATCTAAGAGTCACCTGCATCGATCTTTCATCATCCTGGGAGGGAGTCATAGTCCCCACCATATTCCTGTGCAGAACCGATCACCCAGAGCTAAGAATTATTTTTTTTAATATGCTAAAGCAATGTAAAGTATATGAGATATAAAAAACGGTCAGTAAAAGTTCAATAGAAGAACAGTTTTTCTTCCTTTTGCATTCTAGCCATGCAGGTTAATATTACAGTCATTACATCCTCCCAACCAATCACATACACCCAGGAACGCTCCGTCACCAAGCTCCGCCCCCTTCAAAGCATCCAGAGAGCACGATTCTTATTTTCTTCTTTAAAAACTTGCAGTTTTGGTAAAAAAAATTGGTTGAAAAAATGGATGAGTTTGAATTCAGTGCCTGCTCCTTCCTGTCTGGCTTCAAAGCTGCTAGCTAGGCACTCACTGCCCTCAGGAGGGAAGGAAAACTAGAGAGGACAGTCCAGTGTTGTCCATTTAGTGTCTTTATTGCTATATTTTGCGACTTTTCAGACCTGTCTAGCCATTTTCTTTCAAAAAGCGACTAGCAACAACGACTTTTTTGTTTTAATGGCGACTTTACCAAAAGCACCAGTCGGTCTAGCGGTGGCAGCGAGAAGTGCTTCTGAGGGCCCCTGCTTCCCTCAGCACTGTCTTACAGGCACACCTCAGCTGCTGCTGCCTCGTCACATGAATATAGTTCTTAAAATTTTCTTTTTTTTGTCTCTGAAACTGTTGCACTAAAATAATTCTCTGAATTTGATTCACACACAGTTTCAATCGCTTATTCGCCTCGTTCATTTTGTGCACCTCTGATAGCTGTCTTTTTGGTATAGTTTGCAGTGTGGATTCAGGCAATGTATTACAATTCAGAAATCATTTTATAAAAAGGTAACTTTTAGTTCCAAACATTTAATCACTATTTTTAATAACTTCTCTGTCCTGGCAAAGGGTCTCAATGTTTGGGTCCCAGAATCATCCAGGGAGGACAGATCACCGACTATTACCATCTAATGTAGAACAGATTACTAGATCAATGTGTGCTTCTGTGCTTTTTGTCTGTCTTGTTGTGTCTCTGCTCTGTCTTCTGTAACCCCCAGTCGGTCGAGGCAGATGACCGTTTATACTGAGCCCGGTTCTGCTGGAGGTTTTCCTTCCCGCTAACGGGTGTTTTTTCTTTCCACTGTCGCTTCATGCTTGCTCAGTATGAGGGATTGCAGCAAAGCCATGTACAATGCAGACGACTCTCCCTGTGGCTCTACGCTTCTCCAGGAGTGAATGCTGCTTGTCGGGACTTTGATGCAATCAACTGGTTTCCTTATATAGGAACATTTTGACCAATCTGTATAATCTGACCCAATCTGTATAATATGATTGAACTTAACTTGTAAAGTGCCTTGAGATGACATGTTTCATGAATTGGCGCTATATAAATAAAATTGAATTGAATTGAAAATAGATGTGTGAACAAATATGCAAATTAGATCATGACGTCATTACCACCCCTCCACCCAAAAAAACAAACACCACCACGGTTTAGAAAAATCCTGGAGAAGGCCCTGTGCCAGAGTTATAAAAATACAGACTTAAAACTGAGGAGTCAATAGTATGTTGGTAGTTTTGCAGGAGAGGCAGCATAAGGAAGCCAAAACTTTCCTGAGCTCAATTTTTGGCCTCCTTGTGGGAAATGTGACTCAGTAATAGGCGTAGCGTGATGAAGAGCACGTGAGCTACAACATAGACAGACAGGCACTCTTTTTAAAAGTGCTGCAACGATTCAAAAAATAAATAAAAAAAGTCACATGAAACCTCAAGCTACTCTAGGGTTGTCTGCTTCCTAAATGGACACTTGGGCTATTTAGGGATCCAAAAGTTTGCTCCAAAAGTAGAATTTCAGGCAGGGATTCTGCTAGAAATACAAAAGAAACAACCATAACAATGAACCGAATGTCAAATAATACATTGTTCTATCCATCATCTGAAACAGGAACGATAATGCCCATGTAGCCAGACATTGGCCCTCCACCAAAACTAGCAAGAGAGGCAAGGAGAGCTTTAATCCGAAAACTATTCCAGAGGCCTACGGCGACGCTGGCGGAGCTGCAGAGATGGCACAGCTCAAGAAGGACGTCACCGATTAAAGAAAGCCTTCTGAGGTCCTGCTTTAAAAATCTTTGCCATGAGAAATGTAGAGGAAACAGCAAAGAATGTAATCTGGTCTGGTGATAGCCCGCCTGTGAAAGGCCATGACAGGTGGAGACCCAACCAACACCAGACATCAACCTGAAAACACCATCAACACTGTGAAACATGGCGGTGGCAGCATCAGGCTTTTTGTAACACACGAACAGGGTACCTGGTCAGGGTCTGTGTTGGGCTACAACATGAAATCTCTCGTGAAACACATTAAGTTGTGGTTGTAACCGACAAAATAGAGGAAGAAAATTAAGGGGTATAGAGATGCTAAAATTTCCCCACGTCGTGTTTCCCTCTAGGATATTGACACATTAGAAGAAATTGACACATTAGGAGATGTTTCTTCTTCTTTTTTTTTTGGCAAGTGTGGCAAACGCCAGGTCAGCGGAGGACCTACGGAAACGGAGGACCAGCCAATCCGTTTACACGGGCAGCACGACCCGCGTGCAAAGTGAAACCTATTTGAGTCGTTTCTCAATGCGCGTCGTGCTGTTTATCTATCTAAACCTAAAGTAGAAACGACTAATAAACAAGGGCTGTGTGTGTGGGGGGGACTAAACTTACCGTGTTAACCGCTAACATCGCAGTGGCAGCGAGTCACCGTCGGTTTGAAGTTTGCTCAGGACTAGCTTAGTCCGACCGTTAGCAAACTGACAGTTAACCGACCTCGTTTCACCCTCAGTCGCGTGACAGCAGCCGTGCAAAGTGAACCAGTCCGTCACGAGGCACCGTTCTGGTTCCTAACCCGACCCCGTGGCTCAGATAAACCATTATTACTCTGTTACTGGCGCTGTCCTAAACAAATGCCGCCCGGGCTAGGAGCTCGCTAGCAAAGACCCCCCCCCCTGCGTAGCGTGCTAGCGAGCTCGGAATCAAGCCGTAATAACGAGCGTTGGCTGGCTGGTTGGTTAGCCTGCTAGCAGCACGGTTCACAGAGCTATGCTAAAAACCCACGTCGCGACCGGAGCTGCGGGGACCCACTCGACGTAGACCCAAACAGTGGGGGGGAAATATTGTGTGACAGACTTCCTCATATACCAGCGTAGCTGATTAGCAGCTACGTGCGACATGTTAACGTGAAACCGCAACAGGCACACGGCGCACCAAATGCACCTCCGCGGGGGCTGTTGGGTAACATGCTGACTAACTTTCCCCCCCTTTTGAGGTGCACAGAGGCTGTCTCCGAACCGCGGGTGCTCTGCGGCTTCCGACGCCAAGCCGACCGGGGCCACTCGGCACTAAAGGAGCATGCTATCCACTGACCTTGCTGTCTCCGTTGCACAGAGCCATGGAAGACTGCCGCCGTGTTGAGCTCTCCCTCTTTCCTCGCTGTCCCGGCTCTCGCTCTCGCTCTAAGAGGGCTGCTGGGTATCAACACGCCGACTGCCGCTGGAGAGGCAGAGCGCGCTTCAGGTCTAGAGCAGCTCCTCTTTCTCCTCCTCCGGACGGGGAATGGAACCAGACTCAACAGTGGCTCCTTAAGGGTGGAGCGCAAAGTGGGATTCAACAGATAGTAGAGGGGCATAGTAGTCCCCCAGAGGGCTGGGCTTACGTTTGACTCAGCCTACAGAGACAGTCCTCTTTATTCTAATAGCTTTGAAAAAGACTAAAACTGATGTTGTCTTACGTTTTTAGACACATTTAGAAGATTTCTGCAGCTTAAATAATTAATATTGTCATTGAACTCTTTCCAGTTTCGGAATACTACAAAACAAGCTGTATTTACAGTGCCCTGAAAAGGCATCCATATAGCCACTGAAACGTTTTCCATTCTCCATGTTACAACCTTAAACCTCAACGCATTCTCATTGGATTTGGTGTGAAACACAAATGCAAGCAATGGGTCATTTTATTTATTTATTTTTATTTTTTTGCAAATAGGTCTAAAGGTGTTATGTGCATTCAGCCCCATACGCTCTGCTACCCCGAAGTAAAATCTAGTGCTTCAGAAATCACATAGGATATATGAGTATCCATCTTGGACAGGTCGCCAGTGCATCACAGGGCAACAGGACAGACACAAGAAAACAGCACATAGCACACTCATTCCAATTTAAGGAGACCCAATTAACCATACTTGCATGTTTTCTTTTTTGTTTGTTTTTTGAATGAGTCTAAACGAGTAAGTGGCTTCTCCACCTGTGAGTAATGAAAACTCAGTATACAAAAATGACAGTGTTGTGAAAAAGTTACATATTTTTAAATGACCATGATGTTGCTGTGTTTGAACCCCACAGAGAATTAATAGGAAAATGAGAGACAACGGATCCAACAGCGCAGATGACCTGACGGCTGTTATCGAAGCAACCTGGGCCTTGATTAGGGCACCACAGTACAGGCTGCCCGCCTCCATGTCACGCTGCATCGATGCAGTAATTCTGGCCAAAGGAGGCCCGAGCAAATATTGCGAGCATAGAAAAGATCCATACTTTGCAGGACCCTCACATTTCTGTTAAAACCCTCTTTTGCCCCTTTTTGTATTGGTTTTATGTAATTTTTTATTTAATTTTTTTCTGAGATTGAATTCTTGGTTTTAATTCTCTGGAAGCCATTATCAAAGTTACAAGAAACACAGTCATATTCAAAAAAATGTGAAAATTATTGAAAAGTTCATTATTATCAGTAACTCGGTTCACAAGGGGAAACA
This sequence comes from Fundulus diaphanus, assembly GCA_037039145.1. NCBI lineage: Eukaryota > Metazoa > Chordata > Actinopteri > Cyprinodontiformes > Fundulidae > Fundulus > Fundulus diaphanus. The sequence goes on from CM073124.1 coordinate 36,861,685, forward strand.
TTATATGGATTAACAGAGACTGATGATGTTTTAAAGCCTTTATTTCTATTAATTATAATTTTTTCCCACTTCCAGGTAATAAAAACACAGCATTTAAGATTAGAATATTGTATCAGACCAATAAAAAAAAAAATTCATGCAGAAATTGGGGCTTAATGAAAAGTAAGTTTAATACCACCATACCAGTCGGAACGGCATACCTTGGTTAATGTGCATGCCCTGCAATGAAACCTGCATAATTGAGCATTCGTTAAAGTCCATTAATCATTTCAGCATAGCTCTGACTACGACTGGTTTATGTGCATCATATTGCGTATTAATTACACAATACTTAATTGCATAACTTGTAAGAAATGTACATTGACGTTTTCTATAATTCTTTGAGCAAATGGGAGACACCTTCCCCGAAACTGATAAAGATCAAGCATGTCAAAATCTGTCAAAACAACATTCCCTTTGTTAATTGTACTTTCCAATAAGCACCATTAACATACCACTTCACAAACGTATGCTGTTTTAATTAAAATAGTCTACACAGACAGCCGGAGGTATAAAAAACTACTGGTATGCCACACTGACAGAACACCGGCTTAACAAAGGCACTTTTAACAAACCTGTTATAAATGGATAATATAATGCATTGAATATGAATGTAAAAGCTTGAACTCTTCATCATCCTGAATAAACCATCAACACATGTAATGGGGATGCTTTCCTTAAGCAGAGACATGGAAGCTGGTAAGACTTAATGGGCAGCTGGAGGAAGCCAAATTTGAGTTATTTGTTTGTATAAGTTTTTATATTTTGTTTTTTACAGAATTTTGAAAGCCATGTATCCTCTTTGCTTTCACTTACGCAGAGCATTTTTTTAGTCTATTACATGAAATTACAGTAAAGTGCACCAAAGTCTGTTGTTGTAACAGGGGGAAATGGGAGCTACAAGTCCAGGAGGATGAATAATTTTACAAGTAAATCCTTCGAGTCAATAATTTGTAAATTTTACTGCCGTAACATGTACACCCTAGTGCCTCTACACTTCCAACTCTGTCAGGCTAAAACGATTTCTACTGTACTTTTTATTACTTTTAGGAAAGTAAATTATAACAAAAGTTGCTTTGGAGTTCATTACATTTCTTTCATTTTTGACATTCTTTTTTTCTGCTGTGATAATTTAGAAAATGGAAAAAAAAATGCCATCCAATTCATACATTTTTGTCTTTGCTTCCTTTTTTACTAGTTGTAAAAAAGAAAAAGGAAAAAAATAACCTAGAAAACTTAACAAAACAGAAAACTGCTGGCATGAGTTAGGGAATACTTTTCAGTATGTGTTTTGAAAACATAACCAGCCTATTTTGCACATTTCGGAAAGCATGTCTGTAACAAAGAGTCCAAAAAGGCAAAACAAGGCGCAAACTTCAGCGGTGAGATATGATGATAACAGCCCCATCATGTGGAACATTTAATAAACAACACTTTATAACTGATGGCCTCCGGAGGTACTTGTGTCGGATAGATTATATATATCTATAGTAGCAATCAGGAGTCCCTGAACCCTTGTTTTAGGTTCATTTTAAAGTTTAAGACCACACAAAGCCACACTGTTTGCCAGCATCGACAGTCGGGTCCAGCTGTGCCCTGCATAAATTGCAACTGGTCTTGTGGAAATTCACAGCCTCAATAGCCAAAGCATGTCTCTCCAAAAGCCACAACCAGTGTTGCCAGATCTGACTTTAGTTTCCAGCCCAAACACAACATAAAACCATCCATCCATCCATTTTCCAACACATCTATCCCTTGTGGGGTCGCAAGGGGTGCTGGTGTCTATCTCCAGCTGTCAATGGGCGAGAGGCGGAGTACATCTTGGACAGGTCGCCAGTCCAACATAAAACAAAAAAAAAAAAAACTTTAAAAAAAAGCAGCTCGAATCTAAAACTCTTGAACTCATGTTAAAAGCATAGAAGTATTACACACATAATGAAAAATAACGGCATTAGCGCACAACTGAACTAAAGCAGAGGAAAAGCGTCACACATAAAATGTGCAATCAGGCAACCAAATACCTACACACACTAGATAACTTTTCCAATCACGTTGTGATAGCAACCGTAGGTTTTTTTTTTTTTTTTTTTAATCAATAGCCTCAAAAAATGAGTTGTTAAATCTAATTTTATATAACATTTCTTTCTCACAGAGTACAGATCAATCTAAACATTTCTATTTCACACAAAGCCATGAAACATTTTGAAGTTGATCAGTAGAACTCAACCCCATCTGGGACATCTATGCCTGACATGACCAATATCATTTCATGTAGTGACACTTGATAAACCAGAAACTATTAAAGGTTAGACAGATTCTACACATTTTCTAAATAAATGAACTAATAAAATGAGAGCAACCAGACGCATTTCATTAAAATGTAGAAGTTTTTACATTTCTGCCACACGATGACAATGATCTTAATATAATGTCCCTATCAATTGTTTGTAAAAACTCGCCAAATGTGAAATTTTAAAAACCAACCCAGAGCAATTTTTTTCCAACCCAACATGTTCAAAAAAGGACCATTTGGGCGAAAACCCGCCCAATCTGGCAACACTGACCCCAACATTAGCCGCTTGGATCAAAAGTGCTTTTACACATCATGCAGTGTGCTATGAGCGTTGATGTATCCATGAGATACTTTCCCGTCCTCTGTTAAAATATTATGGATGGTGTTTTCTTTTTGTTTTGGCGGGGGAGCTTATTTTGTTTTTTCCTCAAAGGTAAGATGAAATGTCAACTCATACGACCCTGTGGAAAAAAAGACTTAACCCCCACATGAGCATATTGGACAGAGCCAAAGCAGATTAGATTATATTGAGGGAAATGTTTTTTTTTTTTAAGATATTTCTTTAACTCATATAAGTGCAATATATCATTTAAGGATGGTATCACACAGTGTCCCACCTGAAGCCCAAGTGGTTCCCAACATCCGCCTCTAAAGGATCAGGACTTCCCCAAAGTCAATGACTCTGTTTGCAACATGAATGGTCAAAGACCTTCAGTTAGTTACTTTTCAATCATGATCTACATGCTTATTAAAGCAGCAGTGGTGTTAACAAGCCATGCTTCCTGTGAAAGATGTGTTTTTGGGAAATAAAGTTTTTAGTTTTTGTTGCCTTTTAGAAGCCCTGATGGCTCCTCTGGAAATCATTTCACAGACAACATGTCTGCAGGGTGGTGGATACATCAGGTCAACATATAATAGATGGATAAATAAAATGCAGAAACATAAACAGTCTGAAATGCAGTTTATTTGGGAAGTGCAGTGAAATGGCATAGTTGTGTGGGGTGAAAATATAGTATATTTGTGTCTTGTAATGGCATCCCTACTTCTCAGAGAGTTGTACATTATCTGGATTAGTGGCTGTAATGGCAGTTTTACCGTGGCCCTTTCATCACATGCTGTGGCCCTCAAATATGCCTGTGTTGTCACATGTTTGCTGTTGAGATAACCAATTTCACATGCGCTCACACCAACCCACAAGGCAGAGCATGTCGTTATTCATTAGCTCTTAATTTAATGTGGGGTCAGGGGTGCATCATGACCCTAACTAAGATGGGAAGACATACAGACTGTTTGTTTAGAATTAAATCACAAAATAGTATCTAATCGCCTTGACTCAGCAGCAACTAGATTAAACCAGAAATACATTGAAATAAATGTCATATTTGAATACAAATTATTTATTTTTTAGTTTAAGAAATTGTTCTGAAGTAGAATTACAGTTAACTAAAATAGGAAGACAGGGAATGCATCCTTTTTATAGTCTGACACGTGTTTTCTTTGCTGTTGTCCTGGCTTACCAGGACAACAGCAAAGAACTCTTGTTTTTAATGAGAATTCCTTGTCTGAAAAAAAAGAGAGTTGCTGCAAAATTAAGGCAAAGTATGGATAAAGGGAAATAAAATATTTTACAAATATTATAATATATAAAATTGTAATCAGTGCTTATAGGCAAAGTTTGTTCTTGATCAGAATCATTGTCTGCTGGGGCGCTCTCTTTTAGCAAGCTGATTAAATAAACAGCCATCAACCAATCAGTAAATTTGCTTCTATTCAAAAAAGGAAATGTCATCCATGGTGAAATAAAATGAAAAGAAACCACAAAAGACAAGGAAACAAACCGAAAAATAAAATCTACATTAAAACTATTTTTTAATCCCGACAAATATAAGAAAAGGAAATTTAAACATAAGAAAAACATTTAAACAATTTAATTTGGTCAAAGAAAGAAAGTTATGTACATTTTTATGTAGTTAGATACTGGCAGATAAATAACTAGCACTTCTAAATGTAAGCAGTAGCAAAGCACACGTGTCTCTCCTTTATTCTCTCCCACATACACGTGCAATCATATACACCGTTATTCAGTAAATTAGAATGTGCATTTCTAGGAGGCTTGTCTGTCAGATTAAAAGTACCCCTTGTAAAAAAAACACTTTAAGCCTGTTTTAAAAAATACATTTCATGTCATGAAGCCCCAAATTTAGCTTTTTTATTTGTCTGATGCAAGATTCTAATCTTAAATGCTGTGGGGTTTTTTTTATAAGCTGGAGGTGAAAGTCAACTGGTACGGAAATAAACTTTCCAATAATACTCATTAAACATGACTGTATAACTGTACTCACGCCACCTGGTGGCGAACATAATGAACACAACACAAATTTGCAAATGTATCATCATCATCATCATCATCATCATCATCATCATCATCATTATTATTATTCAATTAATAGAGAAAATTCTAAGGTTCGACCGTCAGACTTTCATGCCTCACTCTGAAACCCCTTCCTACAGACCCCTTCTCTCTAACCTGGCCAGCCAGGTAGATCATGTGTAACTCTCTGTGCTGCACAACACACAAATACCGCGGGAATTCAGCTTGGAGGCAAGGTTGCCTGCTCTCCACCGCTGTCGGAACCTAAGATCAAAGAGGAAGATGTCAACAGGGCCTTCAAGCGTCTGAGTGGTAAGAAAGCACCGGGTTCTGATGCCGTCTCCCCCCTCTGCCTAACAACATGAAAAACATCAACCGTCCCCCACCTTCACTAACATATTCAAAAAGTCTCTAGAACTGAGTAAAGTTCCCATTTGCTTAAAATACACTTATTGCCCTGACATCTGTGGTCATGAAATCCTTTGTGCGCCTGGTGCGGAAGCATCTGAAAGAAATCCCAGGCCCCCTGCTGGACCCCCCGCAGTTTACTTACTGGGCAAACAGGTCGGCAGAGGACAATGTAGAGCTGGGCTTACACGTCATCATGTGCCACCTCGACCATCCAGGAACGCACGGCAGCATCCTGTTTGTAGACTTCAGCTCGGCCTTCAACACAATCAACCCTGACATCCTCCACCAGAAGCTTAACCAGCTCACAGTGCCCCCCCCCCCCCCCTCCTCCACCTGTCAGTGGATCACCAGCTTCCTGAGTGACCGGCACCATCAGGTGAGGCTGGGGATCATCTTAACCCACCCAACAATCAACACTGGCACCCCCCAGGGGTGTGTTCTCTCCCCTCTCCTCTTCTCTCTGCACACTAACGACTGCACATCAGTGGATCCATATGTGTAAAGTTTGCAGATGACGCCACGGTCACTGGGCTGATCCAGGATGGTGATGAGTCTGCATACAGTAAGGAGGTAGATAGCCTGGTCCACTGGTGTGCCCAGAACCACCTGGAGCTAAGTACGCTACAGACTGTGGAGACGATGTTCGATTTCAGGAGACAGTAGCTGTCGACCCAACTCATCCTGGTTACAGGTTATTCAGACTTTCACCCTCAGGGTGGCGCAACAGAGTGCCGATGGCTAAAAAAACGAGTCAACACAGAGCCAGTTTCTACCCCCAGGCTGTCTGTGATGAACACGTTACAGCCAGGGATAGACAAACAATGCGGAGAAAACATATACTTACAGAAACGTATGGGGAGAAAAATTACTCCTGTACATACTGCACATGTTTTTTATATAGACTGTAGTTTGCTGCTCTGCTTGTTACTGTTTTTACACAATGTGAGTGTTAGAATCTGTAGTCAAATTCCTTGACTGTACCCACAAACTTGGCGGATAAAGTTTATTCCGATTCTCTGAGATGTCAAGTAACTAAAGCGCAAATACTTTGGAACATTACTTAAGTAGAAATGTTGGTTATTTATACTTCTTCTTCTTCTTTTTCTTCCGTTTATCTAGGATCGGGTGGCGGGGGGACCAGCCTAAGCAGGGAGGCCCCGACTTCCCTTTCTCCAGCCACTTGGGCCAGCTCCTCCAGGGGGATCTCAAGGCGTTCCCAGGCCAGTGAGAAATAGTCCCTCCAGCGTGTCCTGGGTCTCCCTCTGGGTCTCCTCCCGGTGGGATGTGCTGGAACGCCTCACCAGGGAGGCGTACTTATACTTTAGAGGAGTAATTATTTTTTAGCCTTCTTTTTACTTATACTCCCTACATTTTAATGCAGTTATCTGTACTTTATACTCCTTACATTTTGAAAATAGTCTCAATAATTCTATTTTATTTCAGCTTGTTTTCGTTCTGGCTTGTCAATAAAAAAAAACAACACACACAAAAAAAATAAAATCAGATAAATAGCGCTACCCGAACAGAGTGATTTTGATTGTGGTTGGAGGCGGTACTGCCCCAAATAATTTAGGAAGAATAACAAAACGTAGAAGAAGAACATAGCATTTTTAGGATTATTTGTTATTTTCCTGCTTTTATTTTTTGATTAGCCACTAAGATTAATCATAGATTTTAACAACACTGTCTACTGTATACAGACAACCATACAAGGGTGATTGTTATAGGAGGATAATTCACTCATTTTTATATCCAGTTTTGTTATCTTACATCTGTTGTCCTTATCAATTCCTGTAGCTACGCATGGATATTCATTTATTCCAGTAATAACAACTAAATTACTTCTACTTAAATAATTTAATTAGTTTTAAATCCAGTACTTTTATTCTTTTACTTGAGCAACAGGTTGATACTTCTACGTCTACAGAAGTACTTTTAAACCCTACTATCTATACTTCTACTTGAGAGATAAACGTGATTGCTTTTGACACCTCTGCTGATTCTAAACTATAATTGCTGTGGTCAACAGATTATTAACTTATTTATTACTTTTAATTGTTTATTGAGTACTTTCTCTTGTTTTTTTTTTTAATGAATTGAGACATTAGATTTACGCTGGCGTCTGTAATAAAGATTCGTCCGTCTTTATTCTCATGGCCTCTGAGGCGGAACTTTGCGGAGCGTCACTTTAGACACGTCAGCTGAAGCTACCCGGACACATTTCCGCGGTGCACACAGCGCTCTTCCTGGTCGTCCCGTGTATTTGTCCACTGATGTGTTTTTAATTCAAACGGTAGCCTCCTTATTCGTCGTGTCCGTCTGTTCTCTGTTGGGATGTCAGCGTCTTTTGGCCGACCGAGCGTGTGAAACCAGCCGCTGATTGGCTCCTTCCTTCCGCTGATTGTGTGTGTTTGTCTCTGATTTGGCATGCTGTCATCACCAGGTAATGCATGGACCCATCTATTGCGCTTCTTTTCTCCTGATGTGCATGTTTTTTTTTTTTTTGCGTGTCGGTGGTTTTATGCGGGTCGCTTAAGTGTGTTATAACATTTGCTTTTAAGCGACACCAAGGTAACAGCCGCAGATGTCACAGTCTGTTAATTTCTCACCGACTTAGCTTATGATTGAGCTTCCTGTTGGAGATCAATGGGTGTCTTCTTGCCATTTTCTGTACTACAACACTTGAAATCAAAACTGCTTCTGAATGTTTTCTCTTGCTCGCCGCAATTTTTCCCTATGGAATGGATCAATTTGTTTACATTTCCCTTTTCAACAATATAACTTTTGGAGAAGATGTGGTTAATTTACACAGGAGCCTTCCAAGAGGGGGAAAAAAAACGAGATCAGAGTCCCCTGAGCCTCCATCTAGCTGTTTCACTGGTACTTCTGCTTTCTTCCTGCAGATTCTTTGTGGGCAGAGCAGGTTTGATGCCCTCAGCTCCGTCATGGAGCCCTCAGATTTGACCACACGCAGGAACGGGCGGCAGAGGAGAGTAGCAGGTGTGTCCACCCTGCCGGAGCACACTGGGTCCGTGGACAGAGGGGAGACGAGCTCTCCTGAGCCAGAGATGGAGGAGGAGGCAGATGGCCTCATCAGGAGCTCAGACTCGGAGGACAGGAGGCGACAGCGGGTCCGGCCGGGGATCCGCGCCGAGCTGGGCAATATATCGCTTCTCCTGTTCCTCTACGTGCTGCAGGGCATCCCCTTGGGACTGGCCGGCAGCATCCCCCTGATCTTACAGAGCAAGAATGTCAGCTACAGAGACCAAGCCTTCTTCAGCTTCGTCTTCTGGCCGTTCAGCCTGAAGCTCTTCTGGGCACCGCTGGTGGACGCCCTGTACTTCAGCAGGTTTGGGAGAAGGTAGGGAAGCAACCGGAGCAGGGGCGATCCTGATGTGTGCCCGCTGTGCTTCGGTCTCTACACTGTGGCCCGTCTCTCCCGTGTCTCTGCAGGAAGTCGTGGCTGGTGCCCACCCAGTACCTGCTGGGCCTCTTCATGCTTTACCTGTCTGTCACGGTCAACTCGCTGCTGCAGAGCGACAAGGGACCCAACGTGCTAACGCTCACAGCAGTCTTCTTCATGCTTGCCTTCCTGGCAGCCACACAGGTAACCGTTAGAGTCCAGTCACGGGGTTTTACGCGACGGCTCGTTCCAAAACAGCACTTATTAATGGAGCGGGAGGAAATAAGGATATGATGTGTAGCTTTGTGCTGGTCTGTCCCAAAAAATCAATCAGATGGGGAAAAAGGTTTAACATGATGTGAATACTTTTGTAAGGACCTGTATGAGTAAATACTTAGACACGTCGTCTTATTCCCCTCTCTCTCTCCGTATGCTAGGATATCGCTGTGGATGGCTGGGCTCTGACCATGTTATCCAGAGAAAACGTGGGCTATGCATCTACCTGTAACTCCGTAGGCCAGACGGCTGGCTACTTCCTGGGGAACGTGCTCTTTCTGGCCCTGGAGTCGCCTGAATTTTGCAACAAGTACCTCAGATTAGTGGCCAAAGACACAGGCATCGTCACCTTGCCAGGTACAGTGGATGTCATGAGTGTGCACGGCTCTATCCAATTCCTGCGTTTTTGTGATCTAAAAAAATAATAAGATCAGACCATGATAAATTATTTCAAAACATTTTGATTGAAGCTTTCCTGAATAATTCAAATGAAAAACCAACAACGGGGGGGGGGGGAGTGAAGGAAGGACCTGCATTTACCTGGTTGCATAAGGGGGCCACACCCTTAAACTAACACTTGGCTGGCCCGTCTTCTGACTCGATTTCAAAATGCAGCCATTTTTGGTTCACACCACATCATCAGATACGGGGGATCAGATTTAACTGTAAAAGGCCCTCGTCCAAGGTCCAAGTTCATCTAAAGGCCTAGTTAGCAGAGAGGTTAAAAATGGTCAGATTGGTCTCAGATGGGAGAAGTCTCCCTGATTAGCAGAGAAATGTATACGCTGCATGGCTCTGGGAAGGCAGACGCCAATGAATGGAGAGAATGTATAACAAGGGTGACCTCCAAAATCTTTCCAATTGTGTTGATGTGTTAGACTCCTACCAAGGGAGGCTTTAGCAAAGTGTGAAGTTATAGGTATACACGCTTATGCAACCAGGTTATTGTAGCCCTTATTTTTTATTTTACCCTTACAATCAGAAATATAAATGTTTTGTTTCAGGTAAGTTTGTACAAGAAATATCTCAGGAAGACGTTTTAGAATGTGTGTTTTTTATTTTCACAGCCTCATTTTTTCATGTCGCAAACCTGACGTTTTAACAGGTTGCGTGAAAAAGATTGAGAGCCGACATATTCCTGGATCTTTTAGACGAATGAGAGCTACTAGATTTAAGCAGTTGATTAGAGCCAATCCTTTTTTCTCTTCCTCTCTCTCCTGCTACAGATTTTTTGTTTTTCTGGGGGATAATGTTTCTGGTTTCCACCACCCTGGTGGCCATCTTTAAAAGAGAAAACGCTCCCGTCAGAGGAAGGAGGAACGTTCCCGAAGAGACTCAGGGCGTCATGGAAACCTACAGGCTCCTGTTCTCGATCGTCAAGATGCCCACAGTCTTCACCTTTTGTTCCCTGCTCCTCACAGCTAAGGTACGTTGCTGTTAACAGAAGGATGACTTGTGGCGCCTGCATGTGACGATCATTCGCAGCGAACGCGTCTTTTTGTCTTCTTCTTCTTCTTCTAGATTGGGTTCTCTGCAGCGGATGCTGTTACAGGTCTGAAGCTGGTGGAAGCTGGCGTCCCCAAAGAGCAGCTGGCGCTCCTGGCGGTGCCCATGGTGCCCCTGCAGATCCTCTTGCCGGTGATCATCAGCAGATACACGGCGGGGCCCCGGCCCCTAGACGTCTTTTACAAAGCGTTCCCGTTCAGGTAGCGGCTCCCAGAGACGCGTTGGCGTGTGTGTAGGCAGGAGGCAGCGAGCTAGCAGAGTCCTGTTCTGTGTTGCAGGTTGCTTATTGGGCTTGAGTACGCCCTGCTGGTATGGTGGACCCCCAGCGTGAAACAAGAAGGAGGATTCCCACTCTACTACTATGCCATAGTCTTTTTCAGCTATGCGCTGCATCAGGTTTGTTTCTCTCTCTTTTTTTTTTTTTCTCTCTGTTGGTTGTTCTCTCTTGGCTTTTGCTTCCAGTTCAGACAAGTTGTCCTGCCGTCTGGTTCTTAACATCCCAACCATCACACTCCATCTGTAAAACGGCTACTAACGTTCTCTGCTGAACCTTGGTTAGATAATGCAGAATTTTCTTTACAGTCTCATTTATGGAGCATTTAGTTTCTTATTATTTGCAGATTCTTAGTCTGGTACATGTGGATCATATGTGTTGAGATTTAGTCTTTGTTTTTCTGTCATGTTTTCTAGATCCTCTGAATCACAGTTAGCTTTATTGGCCATGATTGTGGGCCCAATTAAGGAATTTGACTGCGGTTACATCGCTCAAAGCATACAGACATTAGATATACCGTCGCCTTGGACCCTAAATGTTGCAGAAAACTGAAATTAACGGCACAGTGGACGATCTTTCAGCTTCAAGTTCAATGGAGTCATCTTATCTAGTGACCTGGGCGTTTCTTACCTACATTTCCAGAAAAATCGTCCACTATATCTTGCTATGTAGTTTTTAAAAATGTCCTTTCCCTAGTGTGTGTGTTTAATGTTGTCTTTGGTTTTCTGGATGTCATCGGGTGCTAATTAAAATCCAATAAGCCAGTTTAAGAGAAATCATATTATTCTCTCTTCAGTTTTCTCCTTCGGTGTTCAGATTTACAGGGTTTTAACCTGCAAACGGTCTGCGTCGTTACAAAGCGAACATCCTAAGGGTTTCATAATTATTTCACCCAGGATCCTGCTCCTATAATGCCAGTGGCTGTTTGGTGAACTACATTTTGCTTCTACTTGCCCCCAGAACAACGAGACACATGCAGTGTATAGGGCCTTGGACCGGTTCTGCAGACGGACCCTATCAGATCAGATGATAGACGCCCTGTAATAGTATATCAATGAGAAAAACGATGCTTCCCTTTCTACGAGCGAGGGTTAAACGTTCACATGCGCTCTTTATCGCCATGAAAGTCAGTCATGATATTTTTTGGGCTTATGAAGATGCATTTTAACCTTTTATGAGGTGGCATGATGAGACATCAAGCTACTTCAGTGGATTTCACTAAATGCACTGCAAAAACGGAGCTAAAAATAAGTCAAATTGTCTTGAAATTAGTGCATTTATCCTTGATTTGAGCAGCTAAATAAGATTATCTGCCAATGGAGTGAGTATTTTGACCCCTAAATAAGATAATTAGATATACTGCACTTGAAATAAGATGATAGAAATGAGTTGGTCCTATTTTAAGTGCAAAATATCTCATTCCATTGGTAAACCATCTTATTTACCTGCTCAAATCAAGGACAAATACACTAATTCCAAGAAAATTTTACTTGTTTTTAGTTTAGTTTTTGCAGTTTGTGTGATTTTGGTGCACAAGTTATTAGAAATTGTTGGGAATTTTCTTTAATCTGAACCTGCTCAAATATATACATACGCCTGAAGTCGTAGAGGAATTACACACCTTTTGTAGCCATCAACAAGCTTCTGGTTTAACTGTCTGGATATTTGACCAGGCTCCTCATCAGATATGATAGGTCTTATTCAAATTGGTTGGTGCAACACAAATGTAGTAAAGGCAGTTCAGCGGCAACACGTACTGAGAGGTTCCTGAATGAGAAAGCGCCGCTGGTTTCAGCATCGACATCTTCAAGCGTGACAGAAATGCACAGCTGTCCACACGGAGAAGCTCAGGGTTTCTCCAGAAATGGTTTGTGGTCAGAGACAGAGATATTTGGCTACGTCGTAAAGAGGATTATTGACATAAGGCTGACCTGACCATAACCCCCGTCAAACAGGCTGATGGCACGTCTAGAAGTACTGCTTCATGGGCCAAGGGACTGAGGGACACGGAGACCTTCCTTCGAATTCTTCCACTTCATTTTCCATCAACCGCGTCAAGGTCGAGACTTTGCCATGACTGCGTTCTGCAACAGGGCGGTGATGCCAAACACACGTCACAACTGGTCTTGTTTGCTTAAATAGAAGTCTGGATTGGGCCTGACCTCAGCCAGATGGAAGTTTTGTGAACCACGTTTTAATAAATCAAGTCAGGTCAGTGCCTGTAAAACCAAGAGGTTCAAATGAGCTCCACCATTCACTGCAAAAACGCAACTAAAAGTCAGGGAAAGTGTCTTGAAATGAGTATTTGTCCTTGCTTTGAGCAGGTAAATAAGACTTTTTGCCAATGGGATGAGTATTTTGACCCCTAAAACAAGATAATTCAATAAACTGCACTTGACATAAGATGATGGAGATGAGTTGTTTCTGTTTTAAGTGCAAAAATCTTATTCTATTGGCAGATCATTTAAACTTGCCTGCTAAAATCAAGGACAAACTCGTTTATTTCACAAACCTTTTACTTATTTTTAGCTCCCTTTTTCCAGTGTTTCTGACGAGCCGAGCGGTCAGATCGCCTTTCAGAATCACGCTGGAAGCTTGTTGGCGGCCACAAAAGGAGGAGCTCCGCCATAACTTCAAAGACATACACCAAGTTTCTATTTTTATAAACACCATGGAGATGTCTTTTTGGAATGTAATCATACCACTTTAAAAAAAAAAAAAATGGTTCCAATGCATCATTATAACCCAGAGATGATCAAAGTAATGAGCAAACCTGCGACTGGTGACAGTGAAACACCAGAACAGCCGGTTGGACAAGTTCTAAATGTCTGATAAAGTCGGGCTCCTCTGTGTCTGCAGGTGGCGCTGTACAGCATGTATGTGGCCTGCATGGCCTTCCATGCCAAAGTGAGCGACCCCCTCATAGGCGGGACCTACATGACCCTGCTGAACACGGTCACCAACCTGGGGGGAAACTGGCCCTCCACCGTGGCTCTGTGGATGGTTGACCCCCTGACCTCTAAGGAGTGCCAGGGGGCTGTGGGCCAGAGCTGCAGCACGGCGCTGGAGGCGGGGGTGAGCGCAACGTGAGACGGCTGAGAATCAGCGTACGTCTTTATTTAGAAAGTAACCACCCCCACCCTACTTTTTCCTTCTCCTCCTCCTCCAGTTGTGCGTTAAGGAGGGAGGCGTCTGCGTGACCACCCTGGACGGCTACTACGTGGAGTCTGTGGTGTGCGCGGTGATCGGGCTGCTCTGGTGGCTGTGGCTGGGGAAGAAGATCAGGCGGCTGCAGGACCAGAGCCCCGCCGCGTGGAGATGCAGAGTGAGCCAGTGACACGAATCCCACGGACACTTGGTAGTGAGTGCACCTTGCCGCTCTGCTCCAAAGCCGGCTGGACTTGACGGCGTTTCTCCCCCCCCCCCCCCCCACATCTTTTTGCACTGGTCCGGCTTTTAGCCAGCAGGCAGAGGAGACATTCCCCATTAAACCTGCCACTTTGATGCGCACACACGAAGCAAGCCACCACCGCTGTCTTCATTTTATAAGAAAGCTGTTATCGCCATCTTTTAAAGATAGTCGTTTTTTGTGTTTTTTTTTTTTTTTAAATCATGTGCTGCTTAAACTAAAGTAAGCAGAGGCTGGGTCAAAGAACATGTAGAAATCTTTTTTTTTTTTTTTTATAGGAACTTTTGGGTTCTTTGTAGACCACTAAAGGTTCTTTAAAATGATTTTTAAGGATGTTTGAATGTCAGCACTTAAAGTTCTGACTTGCGTACCTTCCTTACCACCGTCTACCTTACATGAAAGGAATATTCCCGGAGCAGACCCACCAATCCCACTCAGAGCACGTGTGAAGATGTATTTTCATGTACTGTACCTCTCAGATGGCGGGCCTGTACTATGAAGCGGGACCGGTGTCTCGTTATTTAAAAACAGAGAAATCAGATATGGGCACATGGAAAGCAAAAGGACATCTGCAGCGTGAGGATGTCTCTTCTCTTGTCCCCATGTAGAAAAACGTACGTCGTCAGACATCCTACTCGCCTTTAATATTTATGATTTAACATAATCCTTGTCTCCTATAGTAAATAGTGTGCTGCATTACATCCTAAACTTGTTTGTACTTTAGTATGAATCTTTTAAGTTCATAAAAAACGTTTATTTCAAGCAGAGTTGCACCGATCAGGCTTTCTTTGGCCGGTACCGATTTTTTATTTTTTTTATTTCCTGGGGTCCAACGTGCCACTTTTTGTTGTCTTTTTTTTCCCTCTAAGGACCGTAATACATTTTTAAAAAAAGGAACCGCGGGTTTCTTTAGATGTTGTAGTCTTGAATCCAACAGAAGATGAAGGAATGATTATATTATTATACCCGTTTACCCTTCAAAGCACAAGCCTATAAACTTCACCTAGTTTAATATAATCCTAATAAAAAGGTATCTGCTGTTGGTTAATGCGCTTATAGTCCAAAACTAGCGCACATTTTAGATTCGATCCATTTTATGAAAATAAAAAAATATTGTGATTTGATTTTTAAATCAGCATTTGACAAATTCGGGGGAAATTGTTTCCAATCTTTGGGCAGTTGATTGGCGCATCTGTGCGATTTCTAAACCCTGATTGGCAGGAAATTAGACATGCTGGTAAATATGCCGATATTAGTTGCAATAAGTCCACATTTAACCCACTCCTGCATTTCCGGCACGTTCACCCTCTGGTTACCTTTAGCATCCCGGCCACTGTAGTCGGGCTCGGCTACCTGTTGCACTGAAGCTCCGACCAAAAGGCTGAGATCTTATTGCCATAAAATAAATTACGGCAATCACTGACGCTTGAAACACAGACAACAATGGCTGCATCCCAAACAGTGGTTAGTGATATTACCATAGCAATGACAATACATTTACCTTGTAGCCCTAGAATGAGACCTGTACAATAGGGATGACTGTTCTTTTCTGGCTGATGCAAGCAGATTAAAACGGCTAATAATAAAAACCAGCCTGTAGAGCAGAGGCTTGCATGTTAATAAGATCAGTTGTAAACGATCGGATCTACAGCTGCGTTGGTCATCTAGCGGCACATAAACCAGCTCTAAGTTTTACACAGAAATAATCAGCTTTACAAAGTCAAAACTGTCATCGATGGAAAAATTAACGCAGATGTGTTGCTTTTTTTTTTATGTTTGTACATTACAAAGCTTCAGTGAGCATTAAAAAGGTTGGTCAGTATATTGTTCTATGACATGATTTTGGTTCGTGATATCTAAGAAAATCTTCTTTGCTTTCCATTTCTCCAGTTTACGGGACCTCTCATAACTCCATATTACTGTAAAGCATTGATGCTGGAAGCCTTTAACATCCGTCTAGTCGGTCTCCATTCGTGGTTTTGCATCATGGGTGCCTTTGCGTCACTTCAACACCAGCCATGAAGGAGGAACAGCCAGCTGCCGTTATTCTGTCTCAATGTTGGTTTCCAAAATTGCTCGGTGAAAATGTTTAGTAGATGACTTTGGGGGCTTAGTTTAGCTTTTGTCTGTAGTAAATGCACTGAAGTAAATGCAAACATCTCTAACGGCCGAGGTGCACCTAAGTAATACTTGAGCTGTTTCAGACGGGGCAGCGTCTGGGGCTCTGAGTGAGTCGGACGACGGGAAACTAAAGGTGTCCGGACTCCAAACTCCACTCTCAGCCTCGTTATGACAACGTTTTATATCTGCAGATCGTCGACCGCGGAGACTTTTCTGGCATTGACAGTCTACTTTCATCAACTACCCTGAGTTTGCTGTGAAACGGGTTTTCTCCCCTGGAAAATGTTTCGTACATTACTTATTATTAATTATTTAAAATATTGCACATCTTTTGTTCACAGCTGTTTCCATTCCCATTTCATTTAAGGGGGGGGGGGGGGGGGGGGGGCTTCCAGCCTCGGGGCCCGGCCCAAACGAGCTCGGGTATTCGGTCCAAACACTAAACCAGTCTTTGGTGAAATAAATTTATTTAAAAAAGAAAAAAAAATGTTTATCAAAGTGAATTTCTTTCACATGCTTTATTTGCCATGTGTCAGCATTAGACGCGACAAATGGAGATTATAATCGATTGAATAGAGGCACTTTGAGAACGCCCACTGTAGCTTTCTACATTAGAAAAGACCACAAGGGAGGACTTATTATGGGCTGCCATTAAACTGAAGACGTGATGACGAAGAGTTGGCAACCTTTGTAAAAGGAAAGCTGTTTTTATAGAATCCTGCTATGAGTGATGTGTTTTTGAGCTGTTATGGCCTGTAATTTAGATTTTAATAAATATCCTGGTTTCCATTGTCAGAATTAGTCTGTGGATCTGACTAATGAAGTCAAGGCATCCGTCGGATCATTTTTAAGTGTTTTTACTTTATTTCTACATTGCAAATACCAAAAGTAAGAAATAAATCTCTTGCAGTGCAAACAAAATCCCTCCATCACCCCAGGAATGAGCGCTGTGGGCTCTCACGTCAAAAACTGATGGATAACTTTACACTCTAGCCTTGAGGTTAGATGGAATACGATTTAATTTACTTTGAGAGTAGAAATCAATCAGGAAATAAAATCATTTTTTACTTTAAAGGATGGAACATAGATTAAAATTGCAAATGTTTTCCTTCACTTACGAGAAATACTGTGTAGTGATTCTGGGTTTCACCCTCTCAGAACGCTCGAAGTCACTTCCTGTTTGAAGGGAGTTGTTTCCTTCCACTGTCGCCCCATGCTCACTCAGGAGGGATTGCTGCAAGGTCAACGGCTCTATGGCATCGATAGTGTTGTAGAAGGAAATGGACCGTCTTGTATAACTAGAAACAAATTGAATGTAACTGAGACGGTCCCTGATTCATCTGATCATCTCCTGGTCGCCATCTGGCCCGTTTGTCTTGTAAAGTGCCTTGAGATTACATTTGATGTTAAAGTATGAAATGGCGCCATATAAATAAAGTGAGCAGAGTGAAAAGTAAATCCAATGTTTAATAAGACTGAAGGAGCCCTGTTTAAGGGAAATGATGGTTAAGAGATCTGAAATATTTGTAATAAAAAAAAAACATCTACTTCATCAGGTCTGCTTTCTGTTCTTTCGGGGATGTTGGAGGGGGGAAAGACACACGGTGCAGTTTGTTTTGTCTTTTTTTTGGTTAAACAACCGTTTTCCTGACGTAGTCGATGTTGACGCCGCTCCAGCTTGTCTCCAGCACCGAGATCCGCTTGGCGTTGATGAAGCGATAGCGCTGCATGGAGCTGGAATACCACTGATGCTACATGTGTGCAGAGCGATAACTCAGCTACGGATTAACACCACGCGTCATTTCACAACACCAACGCTGGATGGACTGATAGTTTTTGTGTTTATTTATAACAGAGGCTCTCTGAGTAGATTCACAGAACAGTAAATGGATCCACTTTTAAGACTTCGTAAAACAAAGCAAGACGTTTTATTTGTAGAGCCTCTTTTTTTTCGCCTGCTTGTCATAATCTGCTTTCTTTTTTTTTTTTCACATAGTAATCCTAATTCAGATCATTTTCCAGAACCAGGAACCATTTAGTCAAATAATCCATCCAGTAGAGTTTACCGGCATCCACTAAAAGAGATCGGAGCACTTTGGACATCTTGAAGTACAGCAGACCGACTGCATCTCAGCTCCAAGCGTATCGTAGCTTTGATAAATGATCGCCGGACAAAAGGTCGACAGACCTGAGGTGTCCGAGGAGGAGCGGCGAGGGCCGGGCCCGAGCACACTCTCCGGGTTGTGACAGTTCAGATGTGCAAGAAGTTTGGATTTTCATTGTCTGTAGCATCCATTCCTGTTTCTTTGCCTTTAAAAAAAGATCACCAAACCAGAGGGAGGAGGGGAAAGAAGAAAAGTCAGAGGTCATAGGTTCATACGTAGATGCTCAGGCCGCTTGGCCACGACGGGGTAGGCTTGCTGCTTCATGTGGGCGAGATTGACCCCAGCAGGTTGTCGGATGGGGAGAGGAGCTGAGGCCTCGTTGCTGCTCGTGATGTCCATGTGCTCTGCGGCGGACAGATCCATGGCCTGCTCCAGAGGAGAGGGAAGGACGCTGGTTCCTACGCCGGAGACCAGGGGACTGCGAGGCCAGCCCGGGCTGAGAGGACGGTACACAACACGGGTTGAAGGGGCTTCAGGGGACTGGTCGTCAATACTCTGCTGAGATCACACATACCTGAGAAGAGTCCTTGGACTGTCCATGATGCGGCGAGGAGAGCGGGTTTTTGGCTCGAATGAGAACTTCTCTTTGATGTTCTCCAGAACCGATGGAGCGACATACGTAAAACCCTGAAGACAGAAAAACAAGGGATGCACCTTTTAGTTATTTCTGGCACAGGTTTAATCTTCAATGTCTGCTGAATTAGTAATGTTTGTACACTGGCTTATAATAATTTTTCCACTTATTGCAACACTCCAGACTTCTGATGTATGGAGCCTAAATATGAAGTGGGCAGGAAATGACAACATTTTCTTTACCGATTCACCACTTTGAAGCGTTTCATATATTCCTGTTTACCCCCATTTAGTCCAAGCATTTGCAGATTACCCGTCGGTCTTTTGGGTTATCCCTCTACTGGCTTCAAGCATCTATGGATGCTAAATAGCTCAACCTCAGATTGGATGGAGGCAATTTGAGCGTCGGTTTTTAAATCTTGCCATAGATTTTCTGGTGAATTTAGACTGGAACCTTCCGACACATGGATGCGCTTTCATCTAAACCCTTCACATCCTGCAACCTTTAGGCGCGTCCTTGATGTTAGACTGTAGATCTGGGTGTGTCTTAAGGGTCACTGACAGCTTATCTTCCAGGGTCCCGCTCTTTTCAGCTCCATCCATCTTCCCATCAACGGTCCTGTCGCTGCTACAGAAAATACGCCGTCACATCGTCACCTACTTCCAGGCTACAGGGAGAGGAACGATGGCGGCGTTGGGAGAATAAAGTTGGGTTCTCAGGACTTCGAGTGTTGCTGCGGTCCTCGCCATAGACAGCATCCCCACACCATGATGCTGCCGTCACCGTGTTTCAGGGAGGGGAATGGTGTGTTCAGCACTGCTAGATCAGAAAGGTCAGACTGACTAATAGTTGTCCTGCTGACTGACTCCCCCACCACAGCTGTGTAGCTACGTATTTAGTTACAATTTACCAACTAGGATCATAGCAGGTTGTATTCAAGGGTATCAGGAGTACTGTCCAGAAAGGGCCTGATCGCTGCGTCTCTCCCTGTTAGCTAAGACCAAACTTGCACGGTCCACATCAGCGAGGTGAAAGTGAAGCCGAGTGTCTTTCGGCCTTACCAGGAAGGCTTGGTTTGCGCTCTCGCTGAGGGTCGAGTCGTCGGGGCTGTCGACCGGAGTCTGGCTGGTGAACTTCGAGTCGAACTGACTCACATCATCCGCCGATTGCTGGCCGGACAGGAGAGGACACGCAGGTTTGGGATTACAGCAACATGAGACGGTTGAGTCAAAGCAAGCAGGAGCCGTAACAGTAGAAGGCTGCGCTGCGCTATCCGGACGAATGTCTCGCCACATCCTACAACAAGCAAAGAGCGTCTGTTCAGGGTTTTACTCACGAGGACCGGCTTGAAGGGAGGCTCCACCTTCCGGGCCAGCAGATCTTCCCAGTTGATGTGTCGAAAGAAAGGATGAGCCTTTAAATCCAAAGAAAATGTATAAAACGAAGAGGTTGATGGTCAAATCCAACAGACTCGGGCTTGAGTCGGCAAAAAAATGCTGGTTCCCGTTGTCACCTGCACTTCTGTGGCATCTCCGGGTCCTGCTCCCAGCCGCGACGAAGCATTTCTCTTCAGCAACTGTTCAACCGGCAGTCAAACGTTAAGAGAACACCAGCAGGGCACGTAATCACCCCCTAAATGCCACCAAAGCCCGGCAGGACGTACCCGCTTCAGGAGGTCCCTTGCTTCTTGTGTGAGGTAGGGCGGGAGGCTGAGCTTGCACTTCAAGATTTTGTCGATGGTCTTTTTTCGGTTCTCCCCGGTGAAGGGCGGCTGTAATCAGAGAGGGGAGACGGGGGTTACTGACACGGTCCGGCGGTCGACTCGAGCCGACGACGACGGCGAACCCGGCGTGCGCTGAACTGACCGCGCCCGTGAGCATGTCGTACATCAGAGCGCCCAGACTCCACCAGTCCACGGCTCTGTTGTGCCCGCTCCTCATCAAGATCTCCGGGGCCCTGAAACGGAGCAAGCAAACTGGCGAGTGGGATCAAAGGGGACACCTGGATGGGAGGCCGGAGGAGCAGAGCGGGACGTACATGTACTCGATGGTCCCACAGAAGGTGTGAGTAACCGTGCCGTCGTGGATGGATTCCTTACAGAGGCCAAAGTCCGTCAGTTTTACGTGACCTGCGGGGAAACCGGGGAGAAACGGTCACATGTACGCAGCCACAGCACGGGCGGCGAAAAACTCATCGGAAAAGTATCCACACCCCTTGCTTTATTTTACTGCCGTTTGTAGTTTTAGACATAGACAGACGTAGTGTTCAGCGTTTTTTTTTTTTTTTTTTTTAAACAAATAAAACCTGAAAAGGGAAGCGTTTATAAGTCTTCAGGGGAATGAATACTTTGTAGAGCGATTAAAGCTGCAGATGGATATTCTCTGACTCCGCCCGACTGCATTTAGATTATCTGCTGTGCGCAGCTCCACTGCCTGCTTTTTGTTTCCTGTCCCTTTAAATCTGCAGCACACCGGACTGTGCTGTGTGATGTTTAACTCCACTCTCATTGGTTGTGCTGCCTTAAATCCCGCCTTCCCTCTTCCTGATTGGCTGTTTTCTAGTGCGTGTGTGTGCGTGCATGTTCGTGCGTGCTCAGAGCGCGAGATTAAAGTTTTGATTACCACAATTAATACTAGGCTACGAAACTAGTCCCAGTTAAAAAACTAAATATTATCAGCAATAAAATAGCTGAAAGCCACTGAGTGCAGTTCTGTAAAGAAGCAGGAGAGAGAGTTGAACTGGAGAAATGTAAGTAACTAACGTTAGCATCTCAAAATAGCATTTAATTCTGAATTATAATACATTTTATCAACAGAAACCTAATCTCCTCTATAAAACTAAATATTCTGTGCCAGGCAGGAGTTCTGAAGACTGCTGGAAAGATGGAAAAGCAAAGACTATAGGCTATTAGAAATTCAGATTCTTAGCCACAGCCGTGTGAAAAAGAAAAGGTAAGGGTTTCCCTTTTACTAATATTTCGTTGCTATTGTTGCTTTCATTTTTTGTCGACCCTTCAAGGCAGTTCAGGCATAAATAGCAGGTGTAATTTATTTTACATAATATGCAATATAGGAACACTAGATGCCGCCTAAACAACTATATTTTGTTTAGACTTTTGCTTAGTTATAATAGCATGATTACGGTTCCACAAAACAATAGTGCTATTTATTTGACTATTTCTACTTCTAGAATTAGGAGACAAATAAAACAGAGGAACACTATTTACATTGGTTTTATTGTACATAGATTTCCACACTGTCCATTAGTAAATTAGTACAAACGAGGGGCGGAGCTAGACACTCATCACCAGGGGCTTAGCCCATAAAATATTACATCATTACGAGGATAATTTGGTACACCAAAAAGTAAGCAATTATTTAACTTGCTGATGTGGTCGTAAAATTAATTTAATATAGGCCTTTACATATCTTAAAGTTTAATCTGCTGTTCTTTAATAGTCGTACTAGTATATATCAATAGTATATTAATGTGTTCTCATTTGAATGATGAAATGGACAACCACTCATGTAACAATTCAGTCTTGGTGTCACCATCTTACTCAAAGTACAGTATTGGGTCCTCCATGCTGCTTATGTATAAAGATTTACTGCACATTTAAACATTGACAACTCACTATTGTTAGGGAAATAATTTGTTGTCTGAGAGGATGTAGGTAAGGAGAAGCTGTTGTCTACACTTTAGATATATGATGTAAGAAATGTGTTTGGAATGTTAAGATAAATTACATGAAATGGGCTAAAGAGAGTAACTACAGCCCAGTTGTACATTTGTTGAAGTTTGATTTTAATATTTGAAATGCTGTCAGTGTCAGTGACACTTCTACTTCCAGTGCAGAGTAAATACATGAAATTTATATGCAGTCTCTTGAATGTATAATTTTGCTGTGTTTTATGATGCAGAGTATCTTAGATAAAAAAAATAAGGGTGAGGTTTATCTCTGCGCATTTCTACATCTTCAAAAGAAAATACAGGATAGACACAGTAGTAATAGCAGCCCTTTTTTCAGCCAGCTGACAAACACTGTGCAGCAAAAGGTTTTTGTGGGCTACCATGTTTTGCTCTGTTAAGCCAGAGAAAATTAAATTTCAAGAAAGCTAAGTTAGTTTTTTTGTCTTTAGGGAAATTATTCCTCACTTTTACCAATATAGCTAGTCTAACTATTGCCATCATGCAGGTTTTACAAATGCACAAGGTTTTGTCACATGAAAACATTTCAATCTGTTTGTCACTGCCTTTGGATGGGCCTATATTGTAGCTTGTTTACGAGCTTTAGCTCAAAAATGAGTGAACTCTAAGAATCTTACATCTGGACTAAAAATGGAAAGCCTGTTGTTCATGCCAGGAATCACAGTCAACACTGGGGGCTGAGCACCCCTAAAGGTCAGATCCTAGAATCGCCCCTGGTTTCTGCTCCGGCACACCCGATACTAACGACCGCCTCACCTCCTCGGCGCGCCACCAAGTGCAGCAGAAGTGTGGCTGAAGGTAAAACACCTAAAACATGCGGCACAGTGGGAGCTGGGGAGCAGGCCTGAGAAACACTGAGAAACACTGGACTACGTCATTCTGAGACGCCAATTTGCTGCCATCTGAACCATCTTTTTGGAAATATACCCGTCTACATCCGTCGTCCTGCTGCAAGGTGAACCTCCGCCCAGGTTTCAAGTGTTTTGCAGCCGCTAACAAGTTTTCTTACTTCCTAATATGATTTCCCTGCATTCAGCTCCATCCATGCTCAACTCTGATCAGATTTCCTGCCCTGCAGAAGTATAGATTTTATTTGTGTTGGGTCGCCTTGGTCTCAAAGACAGGCGTGGATCGAAATCACATATGGAAGATTTGCAGCTCTGTGGCGTCTGCAGATGTCAACAAATCTGCGCCGTACCTAAAACATAAACTCAAGAGTAACCCCTTTTCCTCCCGCTCCACAACTGTGCTCTACTTTGTGTTGGTCTGACACATAAAATCCCAATAAAAGTCTGTGGTTATGTGGAAAACAAAGTCACATAGGATAAATACTTTGCCACATATGCACACCATCCTGGATGGACCAACCTTGGCTGTTCAGCATGATGTTCTCAGGCTTCAAGTCTCTGTAGATGATGCCTTTTTGGTGCAGGTGACCCAGAGCCATGGAGATCTCTGCGAGGTAAAAACTACAAGCAACAAAAATAAAGAAACTTTAAAGCAACTAGTGTCACACCAAACATCACAACGTGACATTAAAGCAAGCCGAATGTTACTAAGGGTGAGACGATTCCTCGACTGATGCGAGCGCCTCGATCACTTCGAGGGAAATTATCTGCCTCCAGACTTCGTTAAATTCTGTGCAAATATTCAGCACAAAGTGTGGGATCGCTTTGAAGGGAACAGAAAAGAAAGCACAACACACCGCATGTGCTGCCACACGGATTCAGCGTTCCATCCATGTTAGGACACAGGAAGAGTTTGAGTACGTCTTGGGGTATAAGCTAGAAGTTTGACCCGAAAACAAAGCAGCATCTGGCTGCAGTTTAAAGGCAGAGCCGCTTCTTTTTTTGTTGTTGTAATTTTTTGCAATAAAAAACAAAAACAAGAAGAGTATAACTTGGCACTAAAGTACACTACAAGGATTCTTTTACTTTGATATAACATTATAGTTTTGGATGTAAAAACAAAATCCAGAATGCTAAATGCTAGCGACGCTTCTGACACGATGCTGAACAAGTGTTTAAGTGTCCGCTGAAAACATACAATGTCACTGGACATCACGCCATAAAATGTTGATTTTCTTTGGAGGAAAAAAAATTTTCATTTAGTCGCATTTTCTTCTCCGTGTATTTCTATAACTCATAAGTTTAAGCAATTAAATAAAATACCTTCAGAATGTAACCAGTTTTTTTGTCCGACTACTCGATTGTCAGAATAATCGATTACTCAAATAATCATCAACTGCAGCCTTAATTGTGATGAATACATGTTTTCAGGTTTTACCACAGTTCTGGATTCACAACAACACGTTCTATTTAATACATAGCATCCTGGTAAAGATGCATACAAATGAGTGTATATTTGTTGAAATCCTGCTTTCGTGTCTAAAATCGTCAGTGTGGCGCCCTGCTAGGGCTAAACGGTGGTCTTGCATTGCATTTCATAATTTCATATCCGTATTCCTATTGGTTTTGAACCTTTTTGTGACGTAATTTGTAGAAACTGACGTCATTAGAGCTGCAGCTGCGGAGTTAAAAAAGCAGACAAAGACAAAACTACCGCTCCAGCTTTGCCTCCGTAGCGACCACTGTTGCATTTTTCAGACCCTCTGGCAACAAATCTAGCAACTTTTTAAGTGTTGTTGGCAACTGTAAATAAAAGCACCAATTGCTCTGCAGTTAACCGTCTTGAGGCAGCAGCGAGTCCTGCCGTGAGCCCTTCCTACTTCCCTCAGCGCTGTCTCACAGGCAGGCAGCTGCTGCCTGGTCCTGAAACCCGCCTGCAGTCGGAGCAGAGAGGAGATCAACCAGACTCTGTTTCCACATAGCTAATGAATCATGCAAAGCTGTCGGTGATCTCGGCTGGATTACAAAGCGGGAAATAAATGATAATTGGGCATTGCCGAGTCAGCGCTTAGAGCCAGCGGCTCAAACTGATAAGGCTCTGGCCCGCTGGGCTCCACAGAGACTCCCTGAAGCTCCGGTGACGAGGCACGTGAAAAATCCTCCACCTCAAAAGACCGAATCGTGGCGCAGCTAGCAGCCATGATTCAACATGGCAAATCAGGCTAGCTGCTAGCGATCTTTGACCACTTATCTTTGCACAATCTCTGCAGGACGCCCAGAGTCCCGGTCCGATCATAGGTTCTCTTCTCTCCAGCTCAGCCCACGCGTTTTCTATCACCTACAGGTCTGACAATATGGGACCGTCATGGAGGACGGTCGATTTTGTTTCTGGTTAACCATATCCGATTTGACCATGTGTTTATGGTCATAACCCCAGTGTGATGTTATGCTACCGCAATAAGAAGCAGACTTTATTATTAAGGCTTTTTTACATGAGAAGATGTGCAAATAAGTGAGGAGAGCGTTGTGACAACAGTTTATCTTCGGGATTAACTGTTTTTTTTCCCCCCCAGGCCTTGCATGAACACTTGTCCTTGACAGTCATTTGAACAAATGAGAATCTTAAAAGGCAACTTCCTCTTAGATGATACTAAACAGAAAAAAAAAAAATCAATTATGACATCCGCAGTTAATGATTGAAATATGAAACCCAAACGATGCTCACCAGGCTGTGTCTTCCATGAAGATGCCCTCCCTCTCCAGCTGCATGAACAGCTCTCCTCCTGCACATGAGAAACACGGATCAAACGCAGCAACGCAACAAGATGTGATGACGATCCAGGAATGAAAGTAGAACGTTTCTAAGGCAAAAAAAGTGCTATGACTACTTCTGATGTCTTACATTTCCTATCTTTACAAAGAAACTGAGAATAAAATGGCTGCAAGCAACTCATGTCACAGAAACAATCCTAATAATAGATTTATCCTGTCTGTAGCTCATTTACCAGATCAAAAACTTATGGCTCCCAATATCTATGGCTAAAAACGTCGAAACATTTTTTGCAATGTTTTAAAATGTAAAAGTGATAAATAAATGCTAGCCTTAACTTTTCTTTTACAGTTGAAGGAATGTTTATGTGACGTAATGTTTACGTTCCAAACTACGTCCTTTTTGGGGATATTTTCTTTAAAATTCAAAGCTCCACCAAGGAAAATCTATGAATTCCCTTTTAAGTTAACGACTGACGATTTCCTTTATTTTTAAACCTAAAAACAAAAATAGTTTTTATTGTATTCAAAAAGCAAAGCAACCTGTAGATATTGTAAAAAAAAAAAAGGCTATTGTGATTCTAAACACATTTTGTTTAGCTGGACCGAAAGCAAAAAAACCCTCTGATCTAGATAGTATGTTTAAAAGCAGCAGGTCTGGTGTGTTTCCTTATAGTTACAGACCACTCAGGTACTCCAGGATGAGGTACAGCTTCCCCCCGGTCTGAAAGGCATAGATGAGATCGACGATAAAGGGATGCTTCACTTCCTCCAGGATGTTTCTCTCGGCCTTGGTGTGGGCTGTGTCCTTAGCGTTACGAACAATCATAGCCTGATGGCCAGGAAAATAAAGAAATATATAAAGTACACACATATATAAACATTATGGCCACACAAAATCAAGACATAATTTTACCTGACAGGAAATAAAGAGTACAATAAGAACAAAACTGACAACAGGCCCCAACAACAGAAGTTCAGATTTAACTTCTTAAACAAAGAAACTAAGTTTGTTTCAGCATCTGAGATGGGGCCTGTAGCCGGGCAGCCGTAGCACTGCCACAGAGAAATTCCCTCCTTATTATAGTAAACCTACGCTGATAAACACCTTTGGTTGACATCAAAGTGACACCAAACGCTTCAGACATGTTTGGACCATTTTAAACCTGAGTAAGTATAACTTTTCCCCCCGAGACTTGTCGTGCGTCAGTACCTCCCAATGAAGCAGATAAAAAAAAAAAAAAAAAGACTTTCCAAAGTGATCATTTTTTAAAACGCCTGCTGGGTATGCAGAAATTATTACCAATGACGTGTGCGTCCTGTCTGCACATGTCCGGTATGTGCGTAGAAAAACAGAAAAACAGCTGAACCGTAGTACGGAGTGATCCATTATTTCCTGTTGTTGTTGTTCCGGCTGAATTAAACTGAAGAATGAACAGAAAGACACGTAGAATTGTTTCAGGGCAACCTTTAACCCATCACTGCTTTAGCCGTCCTTATAGTCCATGTTAAGGCCTCCGTTATCGCCAGCTATGGCCACCAAAACAGGTAGTGTAGCTGTGTAGCTGTGGGCTGGTCACACTGTCGACGTATCCTAGTTTCTACACGTCTGAATGGCTCCTTCACCAGGCCCCTGCAGGACTGTCCCTCTGGTGGCGTCCCACTCCTGTGACTGGATTTTTCCATCTGTTGGCAGCGTCTCTCCTCGCCTCTGTTTACTAAACACGTCTGTCTGACCGCTAAAGAGCGGCCTGTCAGCAGCACTGTCGTCTCAGCGCTGACCGTTCAGAGCCGTGACGGCAGGCCGGTCGGGTCCGATGCTCCCTTACTCAGAAAGTTCAGCGTACTCTCAAAACGCCCACTAAACACCCAGAGAGCAACGAACCAAAGCTCTGATTTCTACAGCACGGCAAGATTATGGGCAACACTGAACCGGTCACAAAGGACGCCAGATTCCTGAAGCCGGAGGAAAACGTTATGCGCCTGAGACGAGACGCTCGACTTCCACCGTAAACGTATCATCTGTGCCTGAAAGATATTTACGGGCAAGTCGAGACGAAACGAAAACCTCAGGCGCTCCAAGTTTCTAAGCCACCGTCAGATCTTTCCTTAATACGCCGTTTATGCTTTCCCCTGCTATGTTTTGCCATTAACCCCCCCCCCCCCCCCCCCCCCCCCAACGTGTAAACAGCATCTCACTGATGTGTCACCAGGGAGACGCGGGGCGATCAGCTTCCAGCCTGGAGCTGATCCTGACAGGGCTCGATCGGAGAGGCTGCAGCAGAGCGCCAGCGACAAACTCTTATCCGGACAGACGTAACGTCCGTTTTTAAAGCACGCCAACCTGTTTATAGGCAACAACCTGCCTCTTGTTTTTTTTTTTTTTTTTTTGCTCACATGAAACTCAGACTGAGAAAGATAACATCAAATACCTTCTTTAAGACTTTCATGGCAAATATTTTGCCCGCCGCGGCGCCGACAACTTTCCGAACTTGGAAAACCTGCAGAGCAAAGGGGGGAAAAATAAGTAAAATAATACATCTGAATGTTTGGAACGATCACGCAGGGAGCTTGGGGGAAAAACACGGGTCGGCGTGATGTTATGGAGGCAAAATAATTCAGCACGCGAGCCTTTCAGACAAACGGCGCGTCGGCTGTGTCGCGCACCTTTCCATAGCCGCCTTTTCCGAGCACCCGCAGCAGCTCGAAGCACTCTGGCCGGATGTTCTCCGTCCCCTGATTGACGTTATCCTCAGAGATCTCGATCTTCTCACAGTCGTCCATGTTGCTGCGGAGAGCGACGTTTGAAGAATGGCTCTTATTTTTGAATAGAAAATGTTTAAACAAGGCAACCTGGCTCTGAATACTTACAACTCAAAACCACTGCACTGATCCATGATGTCGCTGTTCTGGGCCTGGCAGGAGGAACAGAAAACTGATCACAACAGCAAGCATTAAACACTTATTCTGGCACCAAGAACAATAAAAACTGTAATAACATTCGTATCTAATATTATTTGTACAATAAAACCATTAAATATTTTTAAAATTCTATGATGAAGCTAAGCTCGACAGTTTTTCCATGTAATGCTAATGGAGAGTAGTTATTTTATGGTCATAGCTGGTTTATAGCAATACAATATGAGAAAAATTATTTAATGTGAAACAAAAAAAAGCCATTTACATCTTGGTTTAACAGGAGCTGCTGTGCAAAGTAGGTAAACATGCACAACCCTTAGCCTTATTTTCATCTGAATTAAAAAAAAAACATATAAACACG
The DNA here is from genome assembly GCA_037039145.1 of Fundulus diaphanus. Classification (NCBI taxonomy): domain Eukaryota; kingdom Metazoa; phylum Chordata; class Actinopteri; order Cyprinodontiformes; family Fundulidae; genus Fundulus; species Fundulus diaphanus. The sequence continues at coordinate 36,891,132 of CM073124.1, forward strand.
CAATTTAATTCAGTTGCGCAAATTTTGACGATCAAATCAAACTTGTGTTATGATCGCTAAAAATAAATAAAACCCCATGACTGACCCTTTTTAAATCGCCGTCTATTTGTGCTGTGAAGCTGGCTCTCCCTGTGCAAACAGCAGACAGCGGACAGCCAGTCCTCAGCCCACACAGCCCCGCTCTGTCACATTTGGCCAAAATAAACTGTTGCACACGGAGCCACATTCATCGCCGCGGCACCTTTGGCCAAGTGAGGATGATTTGCCCAACAACCCCTGCATGACAGCGACGCTGACAGCCTCGACGACGCACAAAACGCCCCTTCCTGGACCGGTTTGTAACAATACATAAATCTAAAGCGGTCGTTCTGTTGTGTTCGCCGCCATGCTGATAGTAACCAACAGTCCGCGGTGGCTGCTGGCAGGCTTCCCCGGGCTAACGCAGCTAGCCACCGTGCGGCAGACGCCTTCTGCCCCCCCAAACGGCCTCCGTCAAGGTACCTCGTCGTTCTCGTCGTCGGAGACATTTTCCTCCGGCTGGTCCAGGTCGATGTCGAACACTCCAGCCATCGCAGCGACTCGCTCTGTCACAGACCGCGGGTACAGCAGGCGTCCCCCCACCTCATGGACAAACACGCTCGGCCGCCATAACCGGCTACTACACCGAGCATGCGCAGTGCGACGCTCCACAAGGGGGCGGGAACTACAGAAGCGGTCGCAGAGGCCCCCTTACACCGGATGTACTGGGTCTGCTCTGCTTTTACAGTTTCATTGAGTCAAATATAAAGCCCGTTTGTGAGCAGAGTTGATCAAATAAGTCAAATGTCTTTATTAGCCCTGTATTTGTTAGTAATGCGTTTCTCTTTTTTGTCGTTGTGCTATTTTGACTCAGCTGGTCTTTAAACCAATCACGTGATAGGGGGCAGCATTTAATCATCCCACACAAATTATGTGACAGATACTGTAACTTATGGCATCATACTGTGTTAGATTTGTAACCTTATCAAATAGGATATTTATCTCATACAGAATTAATTTATGCAGAATAAAACGTTTTTTAAAAGGCATGGATTTTTATTTATTTTTTCGTTGCTGAAATCACGTATAAAGCCGTTTGCTTATTGTCTGTAGAACAAACACCAGTGTTTAAGGATTACATTTTGAACGGGCATTATGAGAGTAAAACATAGAGAAAAGTACACTTTGATGAAGAGTGGGAACAAGAATCAGAAAATTTGCTGGCTAAACTGCAAAGCTCCACTCTTCTAAGGATAAAGCAAGAAGGATCAGCTTTGTAAAATCCAGCACGACTGCAAGGTATGGTGAGCCATTCTCTGATGGGGACTTTATCAAAGACTATTTGGTGGAGTCTGCAATGTTAATTTGCCCTGAGAAAAAAACAATACGCTTGCAAATATGTCTCTTAAGGCGCACTGTAACAAGGTTGTGGGGAATATGATCCTCAAGCTAACAATTTTGACTTGTTTTCCTTGGCTCTAGACAAGAGCTTTGAGGTCTATACAGCCTGATTAGTTATGTTTGTACGTGGATTAACAGAAGACTTTGAGAAGACGGAGGAGCTCTTTGGTTTTTCCTACCTATATGAACAAACATTCTCGGTCATGAAGTAGGAAAGACTTAAAGATGCACACTTTGTGCTGCTCCTAACATTTTCCGTTTGAACTGTCTCCTTTCCGTTTCACTTACAATGGCAGTTGTAAGCACGGTAAGAAGCAACGCTATCATATTTGGCTAAGAAACAAACAACAATAAAAACATGGTCAAGAGCAAAGGAGATTGGTTGAATGGCGAGCACACACTTGATAATATAATAGATTTTCTTTTCAATCAAACACGCAGCAATTCAGGCATACATTTTAGCAAAAGAAATAAAAGCTGATAAAACTCACAAATGTGTGTAAGGATGTAAATGCATTGAACTGGAATTTTGTTTTAAAACCTATAACAACTTCAGTCAGACTGATCACTCAAAACATCTATAATCAGAGCATACCAGAGCAGCAGTGTACTTTCCACACCACAGTATAGGGATAAAGAAAAGAACAACAGATAATTAATACTATATATATATATATATATATATATATATATATATATATATATATATATATATATATATATATATATATATACTGTATATATTAATACTGCTATATTAAATATAAACAGTAGAATTAGTGGTGATACCATTGAGTTTAAATTGGACTGAAGAACAGAACTGTCAAAAATATGTTAAAATTTCTGATAGTAAATCAGCTTTATCAAACATTAAAGAACTCAATAAGAAAATATATAATTAACCAGATTCTTCTGTACAAATTTCACATCAAAAAAGTCAGTAGAATTTGTTTGGATTACAGCACATTGCAATCTAAAAACCTAGAACTTCAGATTCCATTGATGAAGGCTGAAAGCAAACTAATTATTAATAATTAAGTTAAAAAAACTATAGGAATATTTGGAAATTAACAATACAGAAACCAAAGTTTAAGCTGTTCTATACTAGGTTTCTTGATTAAAGCAGGTTGAAATGAAGCTTCTGGGATGTTGTCATGTTCCAAAATGATTGGTATTGCGGTTGTTGCCATTCTAGTTTGCATTCTTCTTGTGCGACCATCCGGGAAACCAAGGCTGTCTCCGGGCAAATGTGACGTCATTTGAGGAATGTTATATCGTACAGCATTCAAAAAATGTGTAGGACATGCAAGAAAAATAGGAAAACAAGAGTCGGTTATTGCATGTCTCAGAATAGATCACACAGGCCTAAACAGAACACTTAAAGTTACTGAAAGACAAACGTCAGGGTTAAATTTGGTGTTACTGTAATTTGCCTGAATCTGTATAGCATGTAATCAGAAAGGAGCTCAAAGAAGTGCCGACTTAACTAAATGTTATCTACAAAATTCAAAAATATTTTTGGATTTGATCTGATTAAAATAAAAGCTCTTTTTGAAAAAAAAAAAAAAACTCTGATAAACGATTTCTTTCCACTCACTTTCCTGTCTACACTCCAGTCCAGTTGGTGGCGATGATGCATTGTTCTGCCAACCGTCATAAAACACCAGAAGAAGAAGAAGAAAAATAATACGTTTTTACCAGAAATTATATTCCTACTTCGATCGCTCATTATTTTTTTAGTTATTTGATGGTAACCGAGTTAGTAAAAAGAATACAGTTTTTCTTTTCTTTTTATTTAATTATTTTGAGCACGCTTGTCCCGATACACGCTCCTCACCGGATGGTGGCGGTAATGCACCAAGTTGTTGTTTGTCGACCGCGATTAAAAAGAGAAGAAGAAGACTCGGAGCGCCGTTTCCAAACAGAACCCGAACCTGAAGCCCACAGAGCCCGATGCAGGGACGTACGCCACAGGTCTGATCAGCGGCCATGTCTGTGGTGACAGTGCAGCTCGGCCAGTGCGGTAACCAGGTGGGTCAGGAGCTGTTTGACGTCATCAGCAGCGATGCCCAGGACGGCCAGAGGAAGACGTACAGCTCGGTCAGCTGGGAGCGCTTCTTCCGCCAGACCTCACAGGGAGGTAATGAAAATAAAGCTCCAAGAGGATTTTATTACGATTGCTGTTACGTGGGGAAAATTCTAATATATATATATTTTTTTTTTTTACGTGTCCCAGACTTTGAAGCCAGGGCGGTGCTGATTGACATGGAGCCCAAAGTGATCAACCACAGCATGAACAGGGCTGCGAAGTCCGGCCGGTGGAGGTATGCGGAGGCTTCCCACTTCAGCCAGAAGCAGGGCTCCGGAAACAACTGGGCCAATGGGTAAGAAACGTCACACTCTGCCCTGCAACCCAACCCACGCCCCCTGAACGTCTCCACCTTCAACACACAAACCTCAATGGAGCGATGGACCCTTACAGAGTACTGCATAACCGGGAAACGGTGTGAAAGCGAGGCATGGCTTTCATCCATCCAGACATTCATTTCTGGGGTTTTAAACCAACAGCTGAAAGGTGGGGTGTGTCTCCCAGAGTCGGTACCTGTAGATCCACCTTTCACTTGTTCTTTCAAACTTTACAACACATTCCGATTGATTGAATTCGAGTCTGGAGCATCTGACAGCTTTTCTTCCAGCACTGTCCTTTATTTAAAGCAATCCCCGTTTTTCTGTCCCCGTGCTGCCACCAAATAAAAAAATGGGGATGTTGCGTTCAGGGTTCATTTTCCGCACACATAGTTCTTCTGATCAAAAGTTCCACCTAAGGTTGAACTAAAGGCAAATAGTTGCACCGGGTTTTATTTGGGGGGAGGATTTAGAGTTAAGGTGGCTAAATACAAACGCCCGACACACTTTTCAGATTATTTCTTGTAAAGATTTTAGTTTTCCTTCCATTTCAGAACAATGCTGTAGTTAAGTGTTGGTATATCGCGTAGCGTCACTTTTTAAAATACACCTAACTTTTTTGGGGAATGGGGGGGGGGATGTTTCTTATGCAAAGCGTTATAGTTGGACCTTTCATTCTGAGTGGAGAGAACATTTTCTCACCGTGCGCTTCTCCTCCAGGTACTGCGTCCTTGGCCCTCGCCACAGGGATGCGGTGGAGGAGCTGGTGAGGAGGGAGGTGGAGCACTGCGACGTGCTGGCTGGGTTCATTCCCATGATGAGTGTTGCAGGGGGCACAGGGTCAGGAGTCGGGACCTTCGTCACTCAGTGTCTCAGAGACGTTTACCCATCATCCTTTGTCCTCAATCACCTCATTTGGCCATATGGGACTGGGGAAGTATGTGCAGATCACTTGACTTATGACCTTCACATTGAAGAGGTAGTATTTTTATGAGTAAATTGTCCACATTTATGTGAAGAATCAATATTTAGTGTAGGTCCCTGCTTGCTTATACCTTTTGAAGTTCACTCTGACCTGCTGCACGTTAATGTTAGGGAAGCCATTCCTACAAGTGCTTGGAGTTGTTTGTATTTTCCTTGCTTCGGTTTTTCCGCCTCCTATTTGCAAGCTGAGCGCAGATCCCCACACGGGGTTAAGGTCTGAGGAGTCTCCTGGCTAGAACCGTTTGCAGGCCGGAATTAAAATTAAGTTAACCGCGAGGGCAAAAAGTCAGTGAAAATGTTTTGTTTTTATGCCTCTCTGCAAAAGTAATATTCTGCGCCTGACCACTTTCTCCAGAATATTCTAAAACAGAGTTAAACGTCGGCACAGAACCACGACGGTTGTGGCATTTCAGAATGAATTAGAATAGAAAAATCCTTTATTTGTCCCTTGTAGTGGAAATTCCTAGAGTACATCCACAAAAAAGGGAAGGGAAAAGAAGCACAATAACAAAGTAGAAAAACTGCAGAAGGGAAATGAATAGGGAATTGAAATTGTAACTAATGTGCGCTCACCTCCATCCGCCGCGGCGCCTTTAACGCCGTCACCCCTCTACGCCTCGTCCTCTCAGGTGATCGTCCAGAACTACAACTCGGTGCTGACGCTGGCGCACCTCTACCAGCTGTCCGACGCTCTCCTGGTGCACGAGAACGACGCCGTGCACCGGATCTGCAGCCAGCTGCTGAAGATCAAGCAGATCTCCTTCGGCGACATCAACCGGGTCATCGCTCACCAGCTGGCCGGGGTCCTGCAGCCGGCGCTCACGCCCGACTCCTGCGGCGCCTACAGCGGGAATCCTCTCGGTAAGGGCGGGCCGGTCGGGGGGTTGGTGCGCGCTGCCGTCGGCCCCCTGTAACTCTGCGCGGCTGTCGCCTCTCAGGGGAGCTGGTGAGCGCGCTCGCTTGCCACCCGGAGTACAAGCTGCTGAGCGCGTGCAGCATCCCTCAGATGGCCAGCTCCTCCATCGCCTTCAGCACGTTCAGCTGGCCGGCGCTGCTCAAACACCTGCGGCAGATGCTCATCGCCAACACCAAGATGGAAGAAGGTAAGCTTAGTCAAAAAGAACCAAACGCCAATCGTAGTATCGCTCACTGAGTTGAAAGGATGTGTTGCGTGTCAGGAATAGACTGGCAGGTCCGTCCACCTCCAGCCTCAGCGGGCCGGACCGGTAGCCTCACCGCCGGCAGCTTCAACGCCTCGCTGGCCAACCTGCTCATCCTGAGAGGGAAGGACGTCTACAGCGCAGAGACAGGTCAGGGGCAGACGGTTCGACCCGACGCACGTTCAAAAAGGGCTTTGAATCGTTCAGGAGCGGACTTTACCACGCGCCTCGTAAACGTATTCCCTGAACTTTCATGCTGTGTCGTGTTATAGCCACCGGCGTCAGTGTCTGCTTGGGGATTGGATGTACTACTAGACCGACATTAAGTCGTGCATAGGTGTGAAGATTCTCAGTCATCCAGGTCATGGTCATTCCAAAAAGAGTAAAAAACAAAGCAACTGGACTTGTTTACCGTAGTTTGAAGACGTTTCGCTTCCTCTCCAGGAAGCTTTCTCAATTCAAAAAGTCTGGAGTAATGTGGAGCATCAACCTTTATACTACTGCCCAAACAAAGGCCTTGTAATGTTATCTAAGCCATTACAAGGCCTTTGTTTGGGCAGTAGTATAAAGCTTGGTACTCATTACTGCAGACTTTTTCAATTGAGAAAGCTTCCTGGATAGGAAGCGAAACGTCTTCAAACTACGGTAAACAAGTCCCGTTGCTTTGTTTTTTACTCTTTTTGGAATAGTTGTGAAGAGGAAGCAAAATAATGTATGGTTTTCTACATATAAGTCTGAAAACTGTGATGTCCAGGTATTCATTCCCATTTACTCTGACTCTCCTGAATAAACTGGAGTCCAACCAACTGGCTTCAGAAGTCCTCTAATCTGTAAATCGGGTCCCTCTGTGTGAAAGGGAGTTGAAGGAGGGTCCTGTTTGCCTTCTGCCACAAGCCACACGGGGGACAAAGGAAACATCTGGAAGAAGGTGATCCGGTCACATAAGACCTAAGCTCAACCCCTTTAACCTGACAACAGCCAGCTGTATGTCGCTCCGCCTAGCTCCACTCACATACATCTGGGACTCCGCCATAGGGATTGCCTTTACAGAAGGCTGGGCCTTATCAAAAATTCTTGCATATGATTGGATAAGCCACTTGTCTGTCATCTTTATTGACGTGCTATTTCAACCACTCACATCGAAGCTAACCCGTGACGCTGATGATAGCGACGCAGGAAAAAAAAAAAAAATAATAATAATGTGTTTGCGGCTCTAGTGGCACGCGTTTTATTGACAGTGAGCTGACAGGAAGAGGGGGGAAGACAGGCGGCAAAGCGCCGCGGGTCGGAGTCGATTCCGGGCCGACCACGTTGAGGACTAAAGGCCTCCTAACATAGTTAGCGCTAACCGCTAACCGCTCCGGGGCGCTTCCGCGTCGGCACGTCCGCTGGTCCCGGAAAACAAAACTTGCCAAATCCGGTCGAGAGAAGGGCGAAAACATCGTGTCCACCAACAAAAGCCTTCAGAGGCGTTCTCTGATGTTCTTTTAATGAAACAATATTAGGTAGATTGGACAACACGGAAGAAATAGCAGCATCGACTAGCCGCCATTGCTATCAAAACAGTCTCACGTCATGGTCGCGTCTCCACTACGTCACATCTATGAAACTCCAGCCCTGCGTCCTGATTGGCCAGACCATAAATTTGGTTGGAGAAATCACTTGCTACCGGCGGTGTCCCAGATGTATGTGAGTGGAGCTAGGCGGAGCAACATACAGCTGGCTGTTGTCAGGTTACAACCCCTTGGCCTACGTGTAAAAACGGGAGACGTGGTGGAAAACTAACGTTGATCCTCGATCACTCGACCCCCCCCCCCCAAATATGACGGTGGCGGCATAAATTTGGAGCCAGAGCTACAACGGAAGGGGTTTTGATCAAAGCATTTTTCTATGTTTCAAAAGGGCCTAGTCAAAGTCGCAAACATAAATCGAATTGAGTATCTCACAGGGGATTTTGTTTAGTGCAGGGGTCGTTAACCTTAACGAGCAGTGGTGTAAACGCGGATAGATGGGTCGCTTGAACTAGCTTCTCCCATTTTATTTTTTTCACCTTTTTTTTGTTATTTTAGTTAAAGTGGGTCTGGTTTCCTCCTGATTTAAAGGCATCAGTGTAAAAGGGGCTTCCACATCACAGATGCCCCGTTGTGTTGGTCTAGCTCATATTAAGGCGTGTAAATGCTTTTTGCCCGGCCCTGCAGCAAGAGGTGTGTAATACCGTGAATGTCGTTTTTGCGCCCAGGCGGCTTTGAAGACTCGGCTATTTACACGTCATGGCTGCCGCCGGCTGAAGCGCTCAGCCTGTGGAAATCCCCCGTTCCCTTCGATAAGTACGAGAAGTCGGCCACGCTGGTTAGTAACAGCCAGGCTCTGCTCAGACCTCTGGATGACATGGTGAGGAAGGCCTGGAACATGTTCGCCTCCAGGTGAGGTTTGTCCTCTCATCACTCTCAACTGAACTTAAACATGTTCAGAGCCAGCGGCCTCGAGTCCCATCATTTCTACCTGGGGCAGCCATTGGATAGTTTATGATGAGCGCAACTACTCAGTCTGGACTGATTTTTTTTTATTTATTTTTTGTTTCAGGGCCTACATCCATCAGTATGTTAAATTTGGGATATCAGAGGATGATTTCCTCGACAGCTTTACGTCTCTGGAGCAGGTGATCTCCAGCTACGCTCAGCTGCAGTGCTAGCAGTGATGGAGGCTGCCTGGCACCACCCACCGCCGATTGCAACTGTATCATTTATTTTGGTTGACGCGTATGTTTTTTTGTTTAAACTGATGTTTCAATCAAAATGATTTTCTATAAGAAATTTCTTCAGTCGAGAATTATTCAGCTCAGCTTTCTTCACAGCTGGTGAACCTCTTGCTTTGAGGTTTACGGTTTGTTAAACGATGGCTTTGGTTACAACCTTACTAGCAGCGGGATCCTGGCGTGTGACGCAGAGTGATGACATCACAGCGGCTCGAAGGAAACAGGCTTTGGATCGTAATGGACTCCTTACAGTTCAGTCATTTTTACTCTGACTGGCTGAATACAACTTTTAGAGCTGCAAATGTGGGGCCGTCAGACTAGTTAGAGTTGTACAAGCCGTTCACCATTTGTGGTAAATTATGTAAATATGTTTTTTAAAACAGTTTCCAACTTAAAGACAAGAAAAATAGCTCTACAAAATATTAACAATTCAATACCATTCTATGATAAAACCTGCATTTATATCTATATTGAAAAACTTTTAACTGTGAGTTTCTTGAAAGGGCTTCTTAATAAAATGTATTAACGGTTTTAGCCTAAGTATTTTGGAGCTATTGTGGAAGATCCAAGGAGCCGCAGGTTGCAGAACCCTAGCTGAAGGATTTCAGCCACAACTGTCCTTCTCTTCTAACTCCACTGCTTTATTTTTCCTTCCATCTGTCTAAACTCAGTAAAGCCTGGCACCCAACAGGCAACGCTTGACAACTCTTCTTTTTCCATTTCCTTTGTTTTTTTTCATGAGTTATAGGTCGATAACATTGGACAGCGCACAAAGTTACATCAGTTAAATTCCAATCGTTAAGCTAACACATTTGTTAATCAATACTATTTAATTTAGCTCAAGGTCTTAACTATACATCTTCAAATCCATTCTTTATGCATACAGAAATAATTGCAAAATCACAGGAATAAATAAAATGTAAGACCATACCAAAAGCATCTGTGGTTGCCAAACACAGCAAACAAAAGCTAAAAGGTGTCTGGCTGCATGTAATCATACCTGAGGACAAGGTAACCACTCCTATTGCTACTGGCATTAAGCTGCCCTCTGGTGTGAAAATAACTACAAAATCAAACCAAAAACAAGGAGAGTACAACTCCCTCTGGTGCAGCATGGCAGTCTTCATTAACACTTTGCCCTGAGATCACCAAACAGTGCTAACAGGACATTTAGCAAACAACTGGCTGTTCCCCCTAAATGTGTTCGCTTTGTAATTGACTTCAGCTCATCTGACCACTTTTCATGGCCATTAAAACTGAAGCAGTTTCAAGTATTTCAGTCTCAAAACCTTTGGTTACAGCGGTTCCCTTTAAGATTCAGTTTTTATTGTTTGAACCAAAATAACTTATTTCTAATAAACTATGCTAAAATGCCACTTGTCTTAGTCCGTAAGGTCCTAAGCTTTTTGAAATGATCAGTTCATGACCAGTTTCTACCATTTAGAGCTCAGAATTACTACAGCCATCTGCATTGGTAGTAGAAATAAAGGGGTGTAGACACATTGGGATTTTTTTTCATATTAGGAGCAACTGACTATCTTAACAGGCTCAGTTCTGTTTCATTAGATGTAGGAGTCCAGAAGTAGAATACATTTAAGCTGAAAGAGCCAAAAAAATAAATAAATCACACTAACATTTGTACTTTCCATCTGCTGGATCATTCCTACAGCTGCTCCAGCCGTGAACCTCCAGCAGATTCATGAATGTGGATATCTAAAAGCCGTCTGACTAACCTGAAGGGCGCAAGTGGACAGAAACAAGACAGCCGAGGTGTTCAGTAACTGGGTTTATTGTTCACTGGGTTGGTTCTTACACAACAGGAGAGGGCCGACAGGACAGCAGAGCAGCAGTCAGCCACTCGGGGAATGCGGCGTCCTCTACACGGGGCCAGAGGCGGGACAGAGACGCTGAAGGGCCCACCGCTTCAGCCAGCTTACAGACCGCTGCTGCCATGGAAATGTCGACTGCCAACACCAGTCTGATAAGCTAGCTGACGGGGCGGCTACAGGGCTTCTTTTGGGAAATGTTCAACCAATGTCATGCGTCGAGAATCAGAAACGTCTTAAACTGAAGATCATTTCTCTGATCAGTCACCAACGTCCGACTGAAATTTGATCCATTTACTTACCTTGTAGATGCTCAGTTCTTCAAAGGCAGTTAAACATTAAAATCACAGCAAGATTAGAGCAGTTTTTTTTTTTTTTTTTTAGCATGAACATTTTAAAAGAGCAAACATCGTTAAATAAGACTCGGACTGAAAAAGATGTCATCGTTTCCATATTTTATATATGATCTGACCTAAATGTACAGAATAGAAATGGGACCGTTTGCTGAGATTACAATGGAGATGTTACCACCTTCTCTCTTACTTTTTTTTTTTTTCTGGTTCTTGCTCACAGCAACAACTGGAATAGAAATACATCTGATCATACAGTCAAAAAGATAAACATATTTACACAATGTGCAAACCATTGATACCCCACTTGTGTAAGTTGATATTGCTGCCCCCCCCCCCCCCCCCTCAGTCACTTTAAACTGACGGTACAGGAAATAAAAAAAGACAAATGTCTTGTTTACCGGGGGTAAGACGCGAAGACCCTGAAAAGAAACATCCATTTGCAGTTGTCTTGGCAGCACATCACAAAAAAATAAAAATAATAATCAGACCAGCTCCCATCCGTCATTGTTACATAATTAAATAAAAATCAAGTCCGTGAGTCGAGAGCTATATTCAAGGGAATTCAGGCGCTCCCGTCTTGCATAAGGCATAGCATCTGATGGGCGCTGCCTTCAGCACGGCAGCTACCATCAAACCCCCGCTTTACGTCTGAGGTTAATCAAAGGATTAATTTACCGTTAAAGTAACACGTTAAGACCGCTAGCAGGAGTCAGTCGCGCTACACACACGCAGAGTGAGATGAGAGGAAGAACTATAAAACCTGGAGACAGAAATAACACTCAACATACATCCTTGATAGCACGTGTGCACACAGGCAAGGGATGCCCGTTTCGCTCTTTTCTTTTTTTTTTTCCATTTTCAAACGCCTTCAGCCTCTCTTGAGAAATGAGGATGGTGAGGTTTGTTGGTAAGTTGTGAGTAGCAGCTGCAGAGACACAGTCACTTGGATGCATGTGGCGCCTTGCTTCGCCATCACTTGCTCTTCTCCTCAGAGTGCCTCAGCTGCTGCCGCCGCTTGGCGTAGCTCTGAGCCATGGAGTTGATGATGGAGATGACAAAGTAGCAAACCATGGCCAGCACCACCTTCTCAAACACCCACGACAGCCAGTTCTCATCCTGGAAACCACCAAAGGAACATGGATATGGAATAAATGACGCTCGTCCCCGTAAACCATTCAGATGGTGAATAGTCAAGGCCTGCTAGTGCTCAACTCCAGTGTAACTGATGAATTAAGCGCATTTATAAAGGTTAGCCCACATTTTAAAGTCTTAAAATGTGTCCGAGGTCATTAAAAGGCTTGAGTTACTTCATTTGTCCAGCAGAGGGCGACACATTTAAGATCGGGAACTATTTAAATGGACAAATTTCTAAGTCTATTTAAACAATTTGGTAAGCACATTTCTAAACTGAAATAGTCATCCTAACCCATCATTTGTCAGCTGCTTATTAAGCCATCTGTTAGATCTAAGAGTCTCCTCGTTATACAGATGGATAGACGGATGGAGGGTGGAAAAAAAAAAAAAGAAAGTAAAGGTTGTGAAACTAAAAGCCATTGTTCTCACCGCTGGTCCACTTTCCCCAGCATGGTGCAGCTTGTTCTTCTGGGCTTCCAGGTACTGACTGAAGGGCTTCTGCAGTGAGGGTCCTATTTTAGGCACAGACCTGAAAGAGATAAAAAAACAAAACAAGAATAAGATTTACAACTCACCACTCAAGCAAGAGCCATTAAGAAGCGTTGAAAGCTGGAAATAAAGTCCCGTCTGTCTCCAGACACTGATCCACTGGGCCAACCGGCAGCATCCGGGGCCCCATCCTACACATGGGCCCCGTGCTGCAGTGGCCACCACCTCTAATTGTTACTGTGAGCAGGAGTAGGCAAGCAGAGAGGAATGAAGCACAAACTCCTCTGCCCTCCTTTTATATTCTTAAGCTCCTTATAGGAGTCTGTGTCAGCCCCTTCAATCAGGAAGTGAGTCGCCATGATGTCATCACCTTTCCCACCACTGCTGCTTTCATGGTGGAACGACAGCCAATCAGAATCTGCTAATTCCCCTATCAGGCAGGAGTGGAAACGCTCACCGGGGGACCAGTCATAACGAATAGCACTTGAACGTTTCTCATGCCGGAGATCAGCTTTGCTGCCCGTGGCTTTACATTCTGGTAAAGTGAACGCCAGCCTGAAAGGAACACCTACTCATAATTACAATGAAAAGAAAGATTGACCGACAGCCTGTAAGCACAATGCTGCCGAATTCAGCCGGTCAGGGTGTAAACATGTTGTCTAGACTAGACTAAACAAAAAGGAAGAGAGATAACGAGCAGCAAACGGAAAAAAAAAGGGTAATTCCTGCTGCTGAATAACACTAGATTTGACTGAGTCAGCGTTATCTCTCCAAGCCTTACACACACACGAACATGAAACACATCCCGCGTCAGCAAGGAAGCTCCGTCTGTACATATCATGGCGAGTCACCAAACGCCATCTTTGTGGGAAAGAACCTTAAAATTGACTGAATCAGGAAGACAAAAAACAACAACTTTGGTCTAAATATGGTCAATGTTAGTTGCCCGGTGATGCATGTTAGCGACTACCCATATGAGAAACGGGTGGTCTCAAGTTGTAGTCACAGTTTTTCAATGTTTAAACCACAAATGTCAATACATTTTTACTGGGGCAGACTAACAAAAAAAGATCTATCATTTCAAAGTGAAAAGAAAATGAGACCTGGTTATGCAAACATATTCGTGCCTCTTTACCATGATACCCCTAAATGAACTCCAGTGGAGCCAATACCCATCTTCTGTCCACCAATTATTAAATACGTGTCTATAAAGTGAATACTGGCGGATAGAGATGTTGGGAAGCTGAAAGCAGTGTTAGGATATCCAAGCTTTATGCACCTCACATGGCTCGGTTCAATCCATTCTCCAGAGATGGAGTGTGGCACAGCGGCAAACCTACCAAGACAAGGCTGCTCATTTGAGCCGATGGCCCGAAAAGGTGAGCCATAATCCAATTAGCAGACAAGAGGCCCAAAGTAACTCTGAAGGAGCTGGAGAGAGCAACCGCTCAGGTGGACACTCCACAAATTAGACTTTTATGGAAGAGTGGTAAAAAGAACGAAAGCCAGAGGAAGTCCTGTCTGCCATGAGGCATGTAGAGGAAACACCCACATCCACCCGCAACACACCAGTGAAACATGGCAGTAGCGCCATCGTGCTGTGGGGACGCGTTTTGTCCCCAGCAGGAACAGGGAAGCTGGTCAGCACTGATTGGAAGATGGACGGAGCTCAGTGCAGGATGATCACTAGAAAGAACAGCTGTGAGAGGGCAAAGGTCACCACCCAGCATCAGCAACACTAAGCATGTAGCCAGAGCCCCAATGGACTGGTTTGTTCAGAAGCATATCCATGTGTCAGAATGGCCTAGTCAAAGCCCAGATGAGGGAAGACTTGAAAGTGAATGTTCACAGCTGCTCTCCATCCAATCTGACCCGAGTCTGAGCTCCATCACAGAGGGAAAAACAGAAATTCAAAACATAGATGTGCTAAGCTGCTACAAACATCCTCCAAAAGACTCAAGAGTTTTTTTTTTTTACAAAATACTGTTCTATTACAGCAGAACACAAGACATTTGATACTTTCTAGATTTTTATTTGAAACAACATGCATCAGCTTTCTTCCCCTTCATAATCAAGCAGCACTTTGTGCCGTTTTATCCCACAAGATCCAAACCAAAAAGATTTGAGGTGTGCAGTTGTAATCAGACTGAAGACAGAAAGGTTCGAGCAGCAGGGAAGTTGCCTGAAGGCGCTTTATCTCTGAAAACAGACTCTCCGATCCCAGTTTGATCGCATGAAAAATTTCTGCTCGATAAACGGAGCTCGGCGACATTAATAACCGCTTATGCCAGCAGCTGTTTTAGGACTGCTGCAGATACAGCGGGGACAGCCTGAGACGAGCTGAGCTAAGGCAGTTCCAGGCAGGCCCATCAAGCCTGAGCGTGTTGTTCCCTGCCGTGTTCGGGCCATCCTGTCAGTCAGAGCTGAACCCAGTGAGTCAGATCATTCGAAGGTGATCTCACCCCCAGGCCATCCGCTGCAGCAGAGATGGATTGCATGTGTGTGTGGGGGAGGAGGGGGGCAATACCTTTATGTTCACTCCCACGCAGTGAAAGCATTTCTTCATACCGGACCCCCCTCCCCATCAGGGGAGAAAAATGCATGGGAAAATGTTGGTATGGCCAACCACAATAACCAGACCTGTGACCTTTCTCCTTTACAGAGAAATGAATTGGGTCGGCCTTTCTCGCACACTTACCCCATAAGTGATACCATTTGCTCCACGATGTGCTTGCTGAAGGTGATGATGACGAAAAGTTTCTGTGGGGGAACGAGAGAGGACAATCAGCGGCTTTTGACTGATCACTTACAATAGTTTCACGAAGGAAACGCACAACTTTAACATTTCTTAAAACGGTAAAACTGGGAGCCTGAGCGTGTCGGGAGAAAGCTTTGACACGAGCGCTGCTGCACGGCTGTGGGGAGCCGGGCCTCACGGCTCACACGCGGCAATTAAAAAACTGGAACCTGGAGCTTAAGCAGAATTTTGTGCTGCGAGGAGGTTTTTTGTGTGGTTTGCAGAGGACCAAAGCAGAGGGGTGGGGGGGGCAAAACCACATTATTCTCCTCCGGTTCTGAAAGTGATCAGCTTTGAACAGCGTGACGCATAGGCCCCCTGGACAAGATCAGACGGGGTGTTTCACGCGATGTCTGAGAAGTTCAAGGTGCCGAAGCGGCGCTCCCCTGCAGCTTCTCAGGTCTGCTCCACTTCCTTCTACCTTCTGCTGTCCACTCAGCGTGGCCCATAACCCCCACCGCCACCTCCAGGTGACCTCCTCGGCGCGGGCCGGGTGAGATCACCGAGCGGTACCTCCAGGAGATGGATTTGTTCAGTGAGCGTGGCGAGTCACTTAGACACAGACAGCCCCTCGTTGTCTCGGCTCATGTTAGTCACTGGTGTGAGTCTCAACCCCACCCCGATGTAATTAACAAAGATTTGATTTGATGATTCGCTTTTTTTTGTGTGTCATTGCAAATTCTTGTTAAAGAGTTCAAAGGTTTCTTCCTTTGGTCTTGGAGCCTCTTGAAAGGATCTGGAAACTCGCTCAAGCTAAAACTAGAGGAGCGGGGGAAAACCCAGAGGGGCAGAGCCACCATTGGTGAGAGTCACCCAGAAGTGCACAGTTAGGACTTTCATAGTAACCAACGCATAATCTCAGCACTAGGCCTGAGCTTTCCCACAATGCTTTGAGGTTCTGGAGACTCATCTCAGTACGTCAGTCAGCAGAGAATCCTTTCCTTCTAAAGAATAAATCTGATATTCTGCATTATGCTGTGGTTAGAGAACCGCGACGCTATGCAAAAAGATGAATCATATCAGAATAAGACACGGTTACGTGGGCATGCCTGTATCGCTTCTTAAGAAAAAGGGAACAAAGCATGAGACGAGAACCTGAGGTTGAAACCGCCTTAGATGAACCCTGACCTGTATATGCATCTTGATGATGGCCTTCCCGATCAGAGTTGCACCAAAGAAGGTCCAGAAGGGAACCAGGAAATGCCCGCAGGTTATTCCAGCCAAGTCAAACAGAGGATTGGGAATCTAAGAAAAACAAAAACACATCAGCATATGCACTTTTTCAATGATAAAGAAATGAGCTCGGAGAGTAAAAAAATCATAGAAACAAAGACGCTTTCATGCTAAAGTTTTCACAACATGCGACCAACAGCGTTAATGCATTTTATGGGACACATCAACACAAAGCAGGGCCAAGTTCTCAAACACAAGGAAAACGAAATTAGCGTATAAAATCTAGTGCAAACAACCTGAGCCGTCAATCAGTCAACACAGTCCGCCTCTGTGTGTGGAGAGCATCAGAGAACAAGCGGCATCAAGAGGAGCATAGCCGACTCGTTACGGGTTCAAGTTGCGACGCTTACGGCGGAGCTGGGTCATAAAGCCATATTTCACATTTTGAGCATCTCAGGAAGTAATCTTCGAGTCGCGCACAAGCGCCAAACCGCCGAGGCACGACACGAAACCCGGGCCTTTTGGCAAGAAGACAGCAATCGGTGAAAGAACGGCGGCAGAACTCTCATCTGCAGCTCGTCACGTGTTGAAAGACGAAAGTAAAACCAGTCGCTCTGCAGAGGGAAAGCAAATCCGACACAAAGCGCCGTCTGCAAAGGTGAAGCTAGGTGGTGGCAGCATCATGCTGTGGGGATGCTTCAGCTGGTCAGAGTTGAAGGGAAGAAGGACGGAGATGAATACAAGAGAACCTATTGGGGGGTTTAAAAGAAGACCCTGTGGTGGGGGTCCACCTTCCGTCAGGACAGTGACCCAAACGTACAGCCACAGCTGGAAAGGAATGGTTTAGACCAAAGCCTTTAATGTGTTGGAATGGCGGAGACCCAAATTCAAATAAAAGTCGGGAGCAAGGCATAAAACGGGATGCTTACAGATGTTCTTCATTCAGTCTGACTGAGCTTGAGCTATTTTCCAAACAAAAACAGACATACATTTTGGGGAGACACGCTCCAAAAGACTTGCAGCTGCTGGGAGAGGTGGGAGTCATGTCGACGCCACAGTTTCCACATTTTTATGCATAAAAGAAAAAAGAAAAAAAGAAAAGAAGAGAAACCCATGCATCTTTTCCCCTTCCTTTTCTCAATTGTGTGTTAAATTTGCTGGTCTGTCATATAAAATCCCAATAGAGAAACTGAAGTGGTTGTAGGGTTTTAAATACATTCGCACGGTTAGGTGAACTAAAGGAGGAACAATTATGTCGACTTACAGAGGCACAAGCCAGGATCCCAAAGAATCCCACTTTCTGCACCATGTGCTGAACTCCCAGCTTTGCTCTGGTAACAAAATCCTGGAAAACAAAGAAAGAATTTGCAGTCAGACACGATCAGAGAAATTGGTCTGCAGCTACCTTCAGGCAACAAACCCGTCTTATTTTGAAGCGTATTATTTTTGAACGTTTCACTCGTAGGAATTTTACATCTTGTACGTCTAATTTGAGATCTTCCCAGACATAATCACCCTTCTGTTCTGGTTTGGATAAAAATCGATGGCCTTTCTTGTGGTTGTTATTACGCTGCTTTACTGTAACAGTATAATGAGGAACAACAGCCCTGGTAAGAGCACTGTGGTGAACTATCTGCTATTTTTGAGCACTGCAATTTTTGCTTCTCTCCTCTCCGTTCGGTAAATCTCGTGGCGTTTTTGCTCAAATCCATGAGGTAGAAAAGTGCCAGAGCTATTCTGATTGCATCTGTGTTCCTGCAAGGGGGGGGGGGGTTATGGTCCAGATCACATGGGGGGATTAACAGGCTGTTAAAAGTTTATTGGTTTAGTCTCAGTTTTATGAATGAAAAAAACCTCCTGGCCTGATTACGCTCATTCTGTAATTCTACCCAGAGGTCAGCTATCCAGCTCGTCACTTCTGACATGTTGCTCCGAAGCGGAGACGGAGAGAAACGCAGGTGCAGAGCTCCTCGTCACCAGCGGAGTGGGACTGAGCGATGGAGACAATGTCTCCGTTTCCGTGCTGCTGACTCAGCACCGGAGCCCAGCGCCCGGTCATGTGAGCTCTGTTCCTGACAGCGCTGTCCGTCATTCAAATTAGAGGCCGGTGAGAGGCAAAGGGAGCGAAGCCCGAGGGGATGATTAAAGAGGGAGCTGAGCTCGGGGGGGGTGACTCACCCACCAACGCAGGCATTTACTGGAAGAGCAGCGAGGGAGGGGCCGCGCTCAACTCGTGTGCTTTGTCCAGGACCAATTGCAGGCCCTTTTGGCTCCGCGTTCCGTTGTTCGCGTTCAAAGGGAGGGCAAATTAAACGGGAATCAGATCGTATTGAGATGATGAGTAGCGAGGAGATCACCATGATGGGATGAAACCGCACAGATCAAAGTTAAACACCAGTTTGGTTACAGGGCTTTTTTAGTTTAGGCCGAGGATGGCACCAAGAGAGGAAGGAGGAGTAAACCCGTCGGCTGCTTTAAGACCTCTGATTGTTTGGAAACGGCCGTCGGTAAGAAAATAGATCCGCTTAAACGTTAAGCTGACACGTTTTTGGGGGCATCTTTAATGATTAACGTTTCTTTAAGGCAACATTTAAATAAATAAAATTATTCAAGCACCAATAACCTTCTAATAGAGGATTAAACAAGTCAGCTCTTTACCAACGTATGTGTTTAGATTGCTGACCTGTGCACCTTCTGCTTGCTCGAGCATCTCCTCAAACTCCTCATAATCTTCATCGTCTGGATCGGTTCCTGACTGACGAGCCGCTCTGGCCATGAAATACGGAGGCAGCTCTCCGATGGCGGTCCCGGCGCCCTGAAACACACACACACACACACAGCTGCCATCACGGCGGGCTCCCGTTGTTGGTAATTGGCCGCTGAAAGCGCAAGCTGGCTCCGCCTCTGCCAGACATTCTGCTCGTCTCCTCCACTCACCCACATGCAGGCCTCCAGGCGGACCTTGGACATGATGGAGAAGATGGAGATGCTGGCCTCCACCCCTCCGTCTTGGGGACAGATGATCTGGTCTGGGTACGGAGGCTCGGGGAAGTCCGTGGACCCACATTCATAAGCTGCCAGGGTGACTGAAGCTATGTGAGGACCCTGAGAGAGACAGTTTGGTCACATGGAGACGATCAGAAATGAAAAAAAAAATAAAGACCTCTACAAGTCATGGAATACCAAAGGATTAAACATGGCTGTGCAATTTATATAGCAATTAAATCAGCAGAACGCGGTCCTGAAAAGGTTTCGGCTGCGTTCTGCTGTGCAACTCTCTTCTTCCTTTGTTCTCCGAGTAAAATAAACGCAGCGGGTTTGCAAACAAAACGACCGATCAAGTTAAACAATCCTGATCTTAACACGGGCCTAAATAATTCGGATTTGTTTCCCTAGGGTTAAATGCAATAACCCTAACCCTTTACAAATATCATTCATATCTTATTTCAATAATATAAATTCACCAAATGGAGAGAGCAATGTAAGTCGCAGCAGTTTAAACAGTCCCAGCTTATGTAAGCCTGATGAAGAGTCCCTAATGGAGGACATGAAATCAGGATCTACTTTCAGCCTTCATCTAGCAGTATGATCACTCAGGGACTGATATCAGCAGCGATGCTGAACTCCACTGGACCGAAGGGCCTCCGCTTTGCAGCTCGCCAACAATAAATGTTATTAGGCTCGATGCGTTTGTGAGCTGGTAAACCAACACAACACCCACACCCTGCCACAGGAAGGCAGACTGAAGCCGAGTCACACGGCGCGCCTCTGACAGGTAGACCATCGACCTCCAAAGATTTCTGATTACACGCGCCCACCTGGCCGGCCCACCTGCAGCTGCAGCACAGGTAAGCCTTTGTGCCGACAGCACTGACGGCCGACGGACGGATCGCCGTGAGTCAATGACGGCTTCAAACCGAGAAGAGCCTCACTGAACCGCCGTTTTACAAGACACAACAAGCCAGTGTTTGACACACACAAGAAAAAACAACCACCTGACAAGACCAAAAAAAAAAAAAAAACATCTCGATTGAAAGAAATCGCTCCAAATCCAAAACAGAGATTACATCAAAACGTAAATATCAGGCCCAAGATGCTGTCCTTTTCCCCACATTAACAGTTTCTGGACGTTTCAGAAAGCTAAACGTAGGACTTCTTAACGCCGTCATTTAAACTCAAGACCTACTATTATTTACACTGAACTTGTCTTAATGCCTCCCTCCTATAATTTCAACTTAACTGAAAAACGTAATTAATTATGGCTCCCCCCCTTGTGTGGTTGGCACTGGCATGCATGTCTGTTGCTTCAACACCTCAAAGCTTCAGACCACAGCATGCTGCTGGCTTGAGCTCTGTTATTAACAGATTGTTACCACATATTGATTTTAGAAACCAAACTTGATGAAACACGCCCTCTGCTGACAAAGGAGCTGCTTAAGGTAACAAGAACCTTTTGATTTCACTTCCTCAAACAAGCTATAATGAGGAGCAGAAGTGTTTTTGCGGCTTTTCGGGGAAGACTGGAGATAAACCCCTTCCAACAGAGCCGTCTGCTGCCCGGCATCAAAGGCCTGGGTAGTCTCATCACAATATCCGAGTTCCTCAGCTGGACCCCCCCCAGACGTGCAAAGCATGAATCCCACCAAGAAAACATAAACAAGTGCAAAAATTTGAGCCTTAGGTCAAATTAAACCTAAGGTTTAATGTGGCTTACCAGAAGGTATAAAAGGGACTAAAATGGATTAAATGCAATACTTTTTTCCGATCCAGCAGAAACTCTAATAAAAGCTCCCGGTTTGCTTTAAAGGAACTCAAGAAATTGTTTTTTTATAGCCCTGGAAAATGAAAACCGATCTTTTGAAGAGGTTAGTTAAAACAAATGACAACACTGTTCCATTACAATTTATGTCCTGCCATTTTTTATTAGAATAAGAAAAAAACAAACAAACATTAAGCACGTTTGAGCTGCTAGAACACTGATTTGACCTGCGGACATGAAATGGACCTGTAGCGTTACTCATTCCTCTGCATCCTTCTTCGTCCCTCTCTGATTAGCGCTCTTCTTCTGCACGCCTTTTATGGGAAATGTCCTGCTACACATATTATCTTAGTAATAATAATAATAATAATATTTCTCTTTGCCGTCACACAGAGGGGAAATGTGTCTGTGTTTAACCCATGCCACAGGGAGCAGTCTGTGGTCAGGGGTCTTGCTTAGGGACCCAGAGGAAGCTTCACTGACCACTTTGGGGCCGCTCCACGACGGTAACGTCACCACTTCCACAAATGTAAAGTAATACAAAATTAGATATTAAATCATTTTACAAAATATATAAAATTAGTAATAGAAAATTAGAATCCCGCATTGGATCCCCCCCCCCCCCCACACACCCCCATTTGTATTTTTCTGTTTTAAGACGTAGCTGCATTCGTTTCAGAAAATACTTTTTTTTTTTTTATCAAACAAACTAAATGGCTGACAGTCACGCTTTAGTTAATTTAATCATTGTACTCGGTAAAAGGTTTATTTTTAAAGCCAAAAATAGATTCTCACTTAGCATTACTTTCTTTAAAACATTTATTCAGCATTTTTTAACTTTAGAAAGTTATATGGTCAAAACCGATAATGAAGCCAGAAAACATAAAAATAGATGGGAAGTTCTCAAATGTTTATTCTGAAAATGTAATTTTGTGGATGAATAAATTCATTCAATGTAGGCGAATGAATGTGAATGAGTGGGAGTGGGGGTGAGGGGAGGGAGGTTTTTGGGTTGGTACATTAACTGTGTAAATGTATCCTGTGCTGTGTTTTATGTTGATTTATTAAAAAAAATCTACCAGCAGATTCAAACGATAAAACTCTGAGGAAAATAAAGCACTATAACCAGACAAACTCTCACCTGTAATATTTTGGTAATTATGAAAATGATTTTTATGCATAATTTATTTTTTATAATCTAACAATACACCCATCAAACTCATGTGGAAGAAACCAGAGGCTACAGTTTAAGCAGAAATAAGATTTCCATTGTACTTTCTCTGTTTAAATTGCTGTAACATAAGAAATGAAGCAAGACAAAATGTTCCGTTTTGGACCAAAGCTGAGAGTGGAGGATCGGCGTTTTGAAACATCATGATGAATCACTGTGGTGACTGAATCCCATGAGCAGCACCATGATCTAATCCTCTCTGTGGGGCGCTTAAATCACCCTCCAGGGTGGAGGTAAGGCAGCAGAAACTGTGTGTGTGTGTGGGGGGGCTAATCTTTACAATTGCCACATGTAACACGAATAACTATGGGATGGTGAATAGTGAGGATGAACTAAATTTAGTGCATGGAAAAACAGGAACCGGCTCCTCGTGAGACGCGGCCTTGTTTCATGTGACGACGTTTCAGCTTTTCAGTCAAGGATGAAAATAGTCGCAGTAGATTGGAGACACTAGAACGAGAGTCTCAGCGCAACAGGTCAGAGGTCAGCGGACCTTTCAAACAATCAACCAACAACGAGCCCTACGTCATGTAGCTAAAGAGATTAACCCTTTAAAATCTGTTTTCTACCAATAATAAAAGTAGTATTAGAAAGCTGGAGCTCTAACAAGAACTTGAAATGCCAAAGAATAAAACAAAAAAAAACAAAGCAGACTTTCATGTACAAAGACAGAAAGGAGCAGAGAGAATAACCGAGATGAAGACAGTTTTCTTTTTTTCGTGTTGAAGCGAGTTCCCGGCTTCTTTGACGCGCAGTTTAACGCGTTATTTCCAGGTCATTTCCACAGAACGCTCTGTTCTGGCTGCGCATGTTCATAATATGAATCGAGAGAAAACCTCCAAGCAGCGGTGGGAGATGAACGACGTGGAGCTTTTACCAAACTTAGAGGAGAAGGACTGGGGTCACACGCCCTCTGCGTCATGTTTGCAAGTTTTGAAACAAATAGACACGAACAAGAAAGACCGTGAGTACCAGTATGATGAGAACAAGTAAAACAAAGCAGAGAGAAACTAATAAAAAACAGAAAATATGGACACTGACCCCAGGAACGACTTGGGTCTAGAAAGTCGCTGTAAACAGAAAGGTCACCCGTGTATGTTTTCCTATCATTTTGTTGCAACGGAAATCGCTGACTCAGCAGGCCCACATGAGCAAGTTCTCCAGAATGAAAGTCCACGATCACCTCAAAGTGGACAAACGCTGCTCACTTTCTTCCACTCTTTCTTAAAGCCAAAATCCTGAAAGACAAATGACACGCGGGAGTGACTCGGTTGATGTAGTCACCCTCTGACAAGCGTCGGCAGGGAGACTGAAGGCCACACCTGGGTAGCCTTGGCATACGTGGCTGTTGTGACTCAGAATGTTTAACAAGACAACGGGTCCGTCTCAATTCAGGGGCTGCATCCTTCGAAGGACGCGTTTGCTGGCCGATTACGTCACACCGCAGCGACTTAACTAGAAACAGCAACGGGGGAGGGGGGGGGGTAAAAAGCTGTGAATTAAGTTGGATTTATTACAGTGTGACAAAAAAGTAACTTTTAAAAACGTTTTTAGGCAGGAAGATAGCTATAATAAATCGAGGGGGCCGAGGTTCACCACGCCCAGAGAGAAGGGCTCGGTTTCCCAAGAGAAAACGCCTTTTTTTTTCAGCACGTTGCTTTCAGACCCCTGCTGGCTTTACGCTATGAGAAATAATTCAGCTATATGTCAGTGATTGGTTAGTTCAATATTATTATTGTCTAGAAATAAATTTATTCAAGCTTTCCTCAGAAGGTTATAGGGTTAGTGTTTAAGATGGAAAGTGTTTTACAAAATTACACAAATGGTATTTGTTATCAGTGGATTTTGTTTAGTGGTATAATTCAACTTATAGTTAAACATTTGGCTGATTAATGAATTAGTATATAATAAAAGATGATAAAGCAACATTTTAAATAAAATATTGTGGGTCATAATGAATATGCATGGGGGAAATACAGTTATTTGTAGTGGAGACAAGGGGATTAATCTTCAGGTTGAGTTTGTTTAGCTTCACAGCTGCTGAAGGGTGGGGACAGCTGGTGGAGACCGTCCCAATTCACAAGCTGATCTCTTCATTCTTCTCTTTTTGGCGGTCCACAAAGGACCCAGCCCACGTAGACAGGGTCCTTCGAAGGACGCAGCCCCTGAATTGGGACAGACCAATGACTTCTATCTAGGCATGCGGCGATGGCGCCATCATCTGGCGGCAACAGGGATCGACTCGTAAGAGCAGCAAAGCAGAGCCAAGAAGATTACACCGTCTCCATTTGTGATGTAGGCTGTGAGTTTTGCAAACACTGAAATTAATATTATTTGAGAAAAAGGACTCTAGTCCAACCTCTAAGTGGAATTAGCTGAAACTTGTATAGGAATTTAAATGGAATTCATCCAGAAGAAGATTAGCTGCTGAAGTACTGTCCAGCTGCTGTAAATGTTCTCCATCTTTGTTAACCTATAGGATGACATTACAGGGCGTGCTCCGATGCCGCGGGCGTAGTGAGCACGACCCATAAACGGCCGTAGTCCTCGGCGCGGCTGACCCGGGTTTGATTCCGGCCTCAGGTCCTGTGCCGCATGTCTTCCCCACTCTCTCAAAACCCCCTTTCCTGTCAGCCTACTTGTAAAAAACGAGCCACTAGTGGCAAAAAAAATAAAAATAAATAGAAGGATGTCATTACGACGCTTTTTGTTCAAACTCAAATTTGCACATAAAAATATGACACTGTACGAGTCAAGCAGATTGAAGTGTTTCCATCAGAAAAGACACTTTGCCAAAGATCTTCTACTTCTCACCCCCCCTCCCCATATTACCACAGTATAACTGGACTGATACAGACTTTAGAGCATAAAACGATATCAGTAAAGACCAATCTACTTCAGTTAGCTTTTTTTTTTGCATGTATTCAAACTGGAATCAAGTGGCCCGTCTTTCTTCGGAGCAGACGTCTGTTAGAAAGTTTTGCTTATCCAAACCCCTGCGGCTCACGCTCTCTTACCAGGTAGAGAAGGAAGGTGTGCAGGCCGGTCCCCAGCCCCACTGAGGACAGGATTCCCAGGCCTACCCAGTAGGCGCACCACAGGAACTTCTTCTCCAAGTATTGAACATACTGTCAGGAAATGTGTGTACAAAAGAAAAAAAAACATTTGAGACCAACATAGAAAACAGAAAAATGTCAGTTTAATGTAAGACTTTGAAGCAACATCTTAAAAGATTCAGTATACTTTTATTTATACACATTTATTTACTGAATGATACTTCAGTAAAGTTACTTCAGCATTTGCTTTGCATTAAAAAAAATAGAAAAACAAAAGGATTCTATTTGTGACGATGGATAAAAATTTAGGGCTCTTGTATGAAGAAACACGACAAAACGAGATACCATCCATCCCTGGATAGATTAAGTTTCAGCGGATACCGGCAGTAATGAGAAAAACTGAACAGTCGCTGCTTCTGCAGGGTTTAAGGATCAAATTAATTGAATTAACTCATCAACCTGTTTAGCAGTCAGCTGCTCAGGGGAAAACGTTTGTGTTACCCCAGGGAATTCACCCTAAGGTCAGGAAGTGCAAAAGTCCAAGAGTGGTAATTCAAACTAAATGTGCGTAACTTTCATCCTAACAGTCCAACTCAAAAGAGACGGACCATGTATGGCTTTTCTGAGACGTTCTCCTGAGAAAACCTTTTCTCTAAGTTAGCACAATTTCGGTTCGCAAAGTTTGATCCGGATTACCCACTGGACCACTGCAACAACGTCTAATGGGAAGGTGAGACGGCGATAAAACCAAAAAATACACCAAACACCAACTGACAAGGGGGCGAATGGATGAGGATTTGCCGCTACAGGAGCCGGGCGCTTTCTAGTCACTCGCCTCTCGCACTAAGCACCTAAAGCCAAGATTTAGACGTCTGGTCACCAGAAGTGTGAACTTTCTGAAAAGAACACACTTCACAGGACAATGTTAAAGTTCCCTGAGAGAGAAAACCTCTCTGGACTTCAGAAAATTGGAGTTTCTTCAGCGGTGGTGATGCTTGGAAATAAAAACAATAAGGCGTTCCACGCCATTGCCATGTTTAACCCTTTAGAACCGAGAGACATGCGACACTCGGCATCTGCAGAGTTAAACTACACGCCTCCTGTGGTTCTGCACTGCCGGCTGGATTTCTGAAAACTCACATATCAAAGCACGCACACGTGTGCAGATTGGTTTGTGATTTCGGAGCAGCCGGGGGGCAGCAAGCAGAGGTACTTTGCAGGAAACTTGCAGCTTAACGAGAGGACTGTTTCATGAACGGCGGTGTGGCAATAGACTCCTCTGGTTACCAAAGTACTCTAATGTTGCAGTGACTTCCTGTAATGGACAAAAATAGCTGCAAACCTCAGCAGACAAAAAAATTCTTAAAGATAGGAGGCCGACAAAGAAACAGAAGAAAAACTTCAAGTTATCCCGGATAAAAGCTGGTTTTGCAAGTGTCTGAATCATGTGGTACACTACGTGCAATACAGAGCCAAGAACAGCCATTGTTGACAGCGTGTAATTACAGGACTGCAGACCTTGGTTTAAAATGCTTTGTCAAGGGCTTGATTTCTCCTCATTTTGACTTGTTAATTTTCAGCCAGAGATTGTGAAAAGAGCTCCTGTGCTTTAACTGAACCTTGTCAGGCGACCGGCGCTGGTAAACCTGTAAACAAAACTTCCAGCCAGCTGAGAGTGTGATCAAGGGTTACTTGACAACAGTGCGCACTGCATAAGCTATCAGTGCAACGTTTCTGGAAGCAAAGTTTAAAAAGATAAAGACGGCGTTATCGTTAGCCAGTCCGCAGTTCGCGACGAGGCAGCGGCGTTCCTTATTTATGCAGCTGAAAGCACAGAGTAAAGCCTCACCGTTTGGTGCGATCCATCGGTGGAGTATGTGATGGAGAACAGAAAGCACAACAACAACAATATGAACACTGTGCCTCGCCGGTGCCAAAGCCTGGATGTGGAAACAAAAAAAAAAAAAGGAAGCAATAGGATCAGCTAAAACCGTCCAAACATGACAACTGATAAAATCTTAAATAATCTTATGAGACATTATGTTTTTTTTTAATAATTAAAAATCAGTGTGAAGCTAGATTAAAAGCTTTGCTCTTACAAAAATGCACATCTTTGAGCACTCTGTAAGGCAACATGTGGTTATATACTACAGGTTCTCAGCAGCTATGAGGGCTTAGCCAACAGGAAACCGTAGCTGTTTGAAAAGCAAACAGGGCAAAGGGTCACAGCTATAAATGTATACCTGCATGACCTCAACAGAACAGAGCAAAAACTGGAAAACTGGTTCGACGGCTTACTCAAAAGTCAACTCCTTTAGCTTTACGAGGGTCTCCAGGAGGAAATAATGCAGAGTGACAACCGGCCTCCTCCACAGCACCAGAGACAGACGTTCCTCTTTGTCCCTCTGCCGCCTCTCTCTCGACGACAGGTCTGAAGGACAAACAGAGCAGGGATCATCTGGCGTTCCCGCACAACCACCGGGCTCATTAACCATCACATCCTGTGGAATGGACAACGCCAGACACATAACAACGCCGGCCGCCACGGCTCTGCCCCGCTTCCTGTCATGCGGCGCTTAAAAAAACCGACAGCAACCAGGAAATGACCCTGCCGGAGCAAGTCAGCCACTATGCCATGCGGTTTTTGCGGTTATCGGTCAGCGGGACCTTCTGGGTGGACTTCAGCTCCCGCAACCAACCTGGGGACGTGCCGTTCTGTTTATCCCTGGGTCCTGCTCGTTTCTGGGGCTGCTCGCAGCTTGCTCCGTTGGCTGCCATCTCAATCCGTCGCCGTTTCCAAGCTGCTCGGGCAGTCTGTAGGGGAGAAAATGGGAACAAAAAGATGTTAGTTTCGCGTTCAACGGGGTCCCCTTCGCGTCATGTCGCTTACAGGTGTCCAAGGAGGCGAGGAAAGGACAGACTGGAGGAGCACTAAGCGGGAGAGTAAGATCCCAATTAGCGGCTCTGGAGCAATAACCTGTCAAAGTGTCAAAACACACCGGCTAGCTGCCGTTTCTGGTCGAGGCGAAAACGACAAGGGAGGCAACACACAAATAAAGGCAAAGGTGGAGGCGAATATTACCGACTCACGTCCGAAAACAAAGAATGAAGCCGAGTGGAAGAAATGTCTGTTTGTAGGTCAGCCTGTAACAGGATATGAAGCGAAATGCGCTCACAACACAACCCTCCACATGCTAACCGGCTAGCCAACCGGAAGCCCTTACATTTAAAAACCAGCTCGAAAACAAAAATTGACGTTCGCCTCGTTTGCAGAGAAACGTGTCACCTTAAATGGTGCCACGATACCGAGGAAAGAAAGGCTAAAAAGTTAATTTTTTTTTTCTTCAATAAAAAGGCACCGACCTACCTCGTTCCTGACTTCTTCACCCGGAAACACAAAACCTGAACGTGTTAAAAGTAAAAAAAAAAAAACAAAAAAAAACTACACACCAGCGCCGCCAAAGTCAATTGATATTCGGCAACATTTAATATTAAATAAATGGCCTTGGTATTTTACCGGTGTAGCATTTTATTTTTGCTTTACACTTCAAACCAACAGCTTTTATTCTAAAATGAATGGAAATACGCATTTCCGTCATGGTGTGGCCGTCCAATAACGAGCTGCCAGATTTACAAAGTGGGACACGGTCACCACGGCAACGCAATGCTTGGCGTACCACAGGCTGGTCCCAACTGCGTCATTTTGTGTTTCCTAACCTTAAAAGCATCAATATCGACCTCATGAGGTCAATTAAATATTTTTCACTTGATATATACACTTCATGCCTAATACTGATTTTTTTTGTTTCGTATGTATTGAAAAAAAAAAAAAACTACACATATCAAATGTGAAGGTTTTAACTTTTTTCGCCTTTTCTAACATTATAACCACAAACGTCAATGTATTTTATTAGTTTTTTATAAGATAGACCAACACTAACAGTAGTCCTAGTAGTAGTGGTGTCTCCTTTACGCTGATAATCACAAACATTTTATGCACATAGATTTATTAAATTGCATAGACGAAAATACTGTACAGATTTTTCACAAAAAAAATGTACTTTTTGCATCTAATCTTTTTATATATATTTTTTATTTATTTTAACTAGACTTGGAAGCAAACAAAATGAAATGGAAAAACACTATTTTAACTTTTTTATTAAATTCTTTTTTAAATCACTGGTACACACGTTCTCCAAAAACATACTTTGAAAAAACAAACATACCACTCAATGCCAACTGGATCAATCAAATGAAAGTCAAATATTGACCAAAGAAATGCTTTGAGTTATCCAATAACAAGTATCAACTATGTCAAAGTAGCCCTCAAAATAGTACTGTAATTGCAAAAAAATAAAATAAAAAGGCTGTTGATTAAAAGGGTTAAATCATAAATAGTGTGATGGTTGCCTTCCTGCTGCATAAAATAGGATTTGACTCTAGATCACCTACAGTGGACACAGAGCCAAATCAAAGGTCCACAACAGCTTCTGCTTAAAGGTCCTACGGCACAGACAGCAATAGGAACCATAAACCCCGGCTCAGCAGACGGCTTGTTCTGTTCCTGGACAGTAGGTCGACTTGGTAGTGACGTGTTCATCCTCCTATGGCCTGTGCCCGCTTCTATTCGTCATAATGAAGAGAAGAAAGGAACTTATCCACATCCAAATCGTGGGGGAAACCGTCCATTAGTTTCTTTCTTTCCTGAAAAAAAAAAAAAAAAAAAAAAAAAGACAACATAAGGGTTACACAGCACAAATACCTTCATGAGTCATTCTTCATCTAATAGGGTGGTGGGGGGTATGTCGGCATCTTCGTCAAATAAAAAAATGCCGTTTCAAAATGTAAGGAAAAGTTAAAAACATGTAAAACTGATTTTTAACAAACTCCCTGGCTCTTTGACAGCAGTCAGGAGTTTCACTGTGGGAATCACAGCGGAAGCCCCAATAACATCCCGTCTGTGTACGGCAGACGGGTCTCGCCGTGCCCGTGGCTCCACCCACCATCCAGTGTCACGGCCAACCTGCCCCCCCCCCCCCCCACACACACACTCATTCTAGGCAGGTTTCTTTCCGTGCCCATGCAAGAAGGGATGTGTCGGTGAAACACCTCTCTGACTTCGAAGAACCAGCGATTACGTAACCTAACGTTCTTGTTCTAACTTCACATTCCCATTTTAGCACTCAGGTGGAGCGCTGTGTGCGCTAGCTCGGCCCGTCTGACCCGGATGTCAACGGACCTCGCTGAGCGAAGTGGGAAAACGGACAACCCTCATCCGATACTGTAATACAGTATCGGATGAGGGTATCAGGGGTCGCCAACATCCCAAACACCTTGGCCCCTTCACTAAAGCAGGCCCCAAAGACGTTTTACCATGAGGTTAGGAGAGAGTCATTTCAGAGGAATTAGCTCTTCCTTCTCTGGCATGATGATGCTAAAATGAAGTATCATTTATCTTAATCCTCTCAGCCTCCCCTGGCTCCAGGAATCCTTTTTCCCCACCAGCAATACCTCTCAGGCTCACTTTAAAGCTCAGTTTTGCTCAGTATGAGGGATTGCTGCAAAGCCATGGACAATGCAGACGACTGTCCTCTGTGGCTCTATGCTCTTTCAGGAGGAGTGAATGCTACTTTTCAAGACTCAATGCCATCAGCTGTATTTCCTTAGATAGGAAACTTTTGGACTAATCTGTCTTTGTGATTTGATTGCATTTGACTTTTTAAAGTGCCTTGAGATGACATGTGTTGTGCATTGCCAATAAATAAATAAAATTGAATTGGATTGAACTTTTCCCTCATTCATTCCAGTAGCCTCTAAGCTTATGGTTTCCTCCTGATTCATCATCTTACTGGAGTTTTCTGTTCTTGCTTTAAGTTAAGCCTATCATATTGCCCAGGCTCAGCGACACCATGTGGAGGAAGCAGGTACAGCAGGAATGGATTTTCTCTATTGCAGTGCAACAAAAAGAAAAACTTCCATGCTCTGTTGCTCAGAAGGCTTTTAGCTTTGACAAAAGGCAGCCTGGGGTCTAAAAATATAATTTGGCGAGATAAACATTTTTGGATGCCTTTGGAGCTGTTTGACAAGTAAAAGTGGGGGAAAAAATGCCACAGTACTTTTCTGTTGTTGATGAGTCAGCACATAGGAGTGTGCTGCAGACTAGACGGTGACACGGGAGTGGATTTTCACTCCTGTCCCATCCCACTCCCACTAAAATAAAATTGTGTCCCGTCCCAATCCCGGGCCAGAGTAGAAAAAAAAAAGTCCTGTCCCGTCCCACTCCTGGTAAAATTACTCCCACTCCCATCCCGCTCCCACTCAGAATGACTCCCGCTCCTGCCCCATTCCCATTCTTCTTGTCTTGATTAAGTTTCTGGCAATACATTAAACCTGAATGTCTATGAAGGGTCAGTTAAGTTCCTGTTTTAGCTGTAGTAAAGGCCAGTTAAAGTAAAATGAATAATAAATAAATAATAAAAGTAACAAACAAGGAAACAGACCGTGCCTATCTTAGTTGAATAAACAAAATGTACAATGTTGCCTTTTACTAATTCATTAAGTAATTGTTTCACATGAAAAATGAAGTTACTTTTATGTTTCAAATTGCTGAAACTAAAGAATAATGCACCGAGAAAGAGATTTATACTCAATTAAGAAAAAAGTGCATAAAGGCACAAAGTCACAATTTAGATAATGTACCTCAATGGTTCAAAAACTCAGTTTAGTAAAAGAAAAAGTTGAATATCATTCAAGCATATTAGTATTTTTCCATTTGCAATAAAATATCCATGAACTAATTAGGGTTTACTATCAGAACCAATACATTCGTCGAACATTAAACACATTCTTAGACAGATCTGTCAACTTTTATCAAAAGTTAAGAGTGAGATTATGTTAATTTTCGGGGGTGATGCGGAGCTGGAGGCGGAGCTAACTGGACCCAGGAAAAGCCGGTCCAGTCGGCTCCGTCTCATTTTTACCCGACCAGATATGGAAGTAAACATGTTTTACTTTTGTTAAAAAGTGAAAGAGAAGTGTTAAAACATTGTTCGGTTAGTGGGTTAAAATAGAAAAAAACACAACTGTTCAAATAATACTAAATAAAATAATAAAGTAGTTTTAAGTTATTGGCCGTATTATTACACTGTTGCACATTGGAAAATGAGTCCAGGAAACACGTTTTACAAGCAGGGTACTGAGTGTTAACACCGGGACATTCAACTCTCGTCAAGTTTGTTAATATTTGCAACTTTACAGTCGCTCTGTGAGTTTAATAGATAAGTCCTTACTTCTGACTTTGCGTTGCAAATCCAACTTTTCCAGGTTGAGTTCGCCACTAGCGGTTGTCCCCCCCATTCTGTTTTTGAGCGCTGGCGGAAAAAATAGACCGGAAGCACTGTTGGCTTCTGGGTCGTGTAGTTCTTTTGACTTGCATTATAGTTTAGGGCCGTTTCTCAATATGCGTTCTTGAGCGGTCTCGTGTGCTTGTGACACGTCATCAGCCTCAGCCCGAGCACTGTTCCGATTGCCGAGAACGCCAGAGCGAGAACGCACCACATCCCCGGATGTTGTTCTCGCCCCGCCCTCTTTATCGAGCATGCATCAGAGCAGACTTGTGCGTTCTTCAGACTGACCGCTTTCCCAGAATGCACCGCGGCAAGATAATTTTTAGGCTTTTTAGAAATTAAAAATGTTGTTTTAAAAAAATTTCAATAAGATTTATCGTGGTGTAGTATATAAATAGTTTTGAATGTTAAAGAAATGCTAAAGAACTGTTGTGCGTCTCATGACGTCACAAGTACGCTTCTGTTCCAATACACCATACGTGCTGCGTGCTCGCGTTCTTGTCAAGTCCGATCTTCCTGTGTTCTCGCCAAGACCGGACTTGACGAGAACGCGAGTCCGTACTCGCGTTCTCGTGAATTGGCCTAGGTTTCTTGGGGAAAAAAAAACTACAAAATGGCGGCGCCGATCCTAAATTCTTGATATTTTATTAAATTTTTTGGCATCGATCCTAGTTTATTGTACCTACTATTGGTTTACTCCCTGCTCCCGTCTGCTCCCGCTGATATTTAATCCTGTACCGTCCCAATCACGTGATATTTACTAATGTTGACTCCCATCCCGCGGGATTCCCGTGGGAATCACGAAAAAATGTCAGCCTCTACTGCAGACAGAAGCATGTTGGTCCTTTCCTGCAAGGCTGACGTGACTGAACTTAATAACAACTAATGAAAAAAAAAAAAAAAAAAGCATGCAAACCAATTTCCATATTCTCCGTTATTCTTTATTAAACCAAAAGTTAGTCCTATTTGTTTCTTTTGCTTGAACTTAACCAGGATGGGGCTCTTTCTGTAAATGCATTCCACTTAAGCCTTAAACGTTGATATCTGTAGACCTAAATATCAACATCTTACTTTTTTAGGTAACTTATCCAAAACCAGATTTGGATAGAATATAATGAGCCGGTACACTGAACGACTTACAATAGGTCAGATTCAAACCAACAAGGGGACAGTGCCTTGCAAAAGTACCCGTGTTGACCACATCTTCTCACATTACAACCAAAAACTCAAAAAAGTGAGTGACCAGCACGCAGTGGTGGACAACCGTGAAATATAAGGACACGACTTATTTTTAACAGAAGCATGCTATCCATTTAGAAACGGCTCTCTTTAACCTTAATAGCCCTAAATGAAATCCATCAAATTGCCTGAGCGGTTAAAGTTAAGATAAATACGGTCGTTCTGTGCCTGAATGTTTCGCTCTGTGTAAGGAACTGACAGAGTCCAGGGGTTTCACTTCCTGAAGTCAGTTTCACAATACTCACACTTCTGGAGATGCACCTGCGCAGACGAACAGGGTTAAAATATACCAGCGCTAAAAGGCACAAAACAAAGAAATCAATCCTGCTCTACTCACTTTGTCTTTCTTGCTGCTGGGGGACCGTCTGCGTTCCCTCTTGGCAGGAGGGCTCTCTCCGACCGGAGACTGCTTGCGCTTCTTACTCTTGGAGCTCGCCGGCGACTTCTCGCCCGCTTCCTCCTGCCGCAGGCTGTCTTTGAGCGGCGTACCCGTCCTGGCGATGGCGGCGCGGGACAGGATCATGAGGGTGTGCGCGGCCATGTTGATGCTGTTTTCACTCCCGGCCTCGCTGGCGGGGCTGCAGGTCGGCACGTCGGGGGTGTTGGGAGGCAGGAGCCGCTTTGGGGTGCCCTCGGCGGTCTTCTGACGGGAGGGAGTCCTCTGGCAGTCGGCGGGTGCCTCGTGGGGACGGTCGGTCCCTGGCGGGCCGAGGTCTGAGCCGCCGAGCCCGGACTTCCTGCCTGGGGGAGGAGAGCCGAGGCCTTGGAGGTCTTGCAGCATTTCGGCAGCCTGCTTGGCCAGAGAGCTGGTTTTAGACGCAGCCTTTGTGGACTTGGCCGGCGGGACAGCCGGGGGACTCAATTCCCTCGATGTGGAGGAGGAAGGTGCCGGCGGCGGCTGTTTTCTTTCTTGGGAGCCGCCTTTCATTTCGTTCTCCTTGTTCGCTCTGACATCTGGAGCCTCCTGAGAGGAGGTCCTCTTCTCCGTTCGTCCCTCGCGTCCCTTCGAAGAAGACTTCTCGCCGGCCTCCCTCCGGCCGGCCTCCTCGCCGTCCGTCCTGCCTCCTGATCGGGCTGGAGAACGGGACGGCAGCGAGCCGGAGCTACAGGCGCTCTCAGCTTTTGGTCGGTCGTCCCCGGGTCTGGGTGACGCCGAGCCCTCCCCCGTTTGCGACTTCTTCTCAGCTTCCGGCGGCGAGGCGCTGTCGGTGCTCGCGCTTTGAGGCTCCAGGTCGTGAACGACGTGCATCTGTTTGCGAGGCGTCTTCTTAACAGAACCTCTCTGCCGGGCTTGTAAAGAAACGGCTTCCCCCGCTAGGCCGCCTCCGCCCTGGGGGTCGGCCGAACACCTCACGGTCTCCACCCTCCTCTTAGGCTTGCTGCCACCCAAGATGGCCGGTTTGGTCGCATGGGCCGCTGGTCTGTGAGGCCGCCCCGCCTGCCGGGTGTGTCGTGATGCGTTTGGAGCAGCGGGTGTCGGAGTCCCAGCAGTCCTGCTCACCTGGGACTGGACCTCTGATGCCGGAGAGTGAAAACATAAAATCCTCCGGTGACTGGATGCTTTGGCTGCATCCTGCTGGCCTGGAGGTGGAGGCTGAGCAACAGTCGCGTTTTTCTCAGGTCCTGGAATTCACATAAAAAAAAAAGAAAAAAAGAGAAAACAGAAGATTTTCTGAAGAAACAATAGAAGTGAAACCATATTTTCCTGATTCTTCCAGGAAGCACGAAGCTTTAACTTACCTGGCTTCGTAGACTGTTTAGGCGCCGCCGTTCTGGGCTCGGCTTGGACCTTTTCTGCTGGCTGTACGGGATTAGGGTTTGTTACATCAACCAGCTGTAAATATATGAATACAAGTGTTAATATTTATAATGTAGATCCCAGAATAATCAGAATATTCACAGTTTATCATAAAGAAAGGAATAATTCAACTGCTAAAAGATAAAAAAGAAGATAAAGTCACCTGACTGGAAACCACTTTAATATTTCCCATTGTATTCTGTCCCAGAACAGAAACCGGAAGCACAACCGGCTTCACAGGAGATGGTAATAAGAGTGCTGGCCCTGCGCAGGAAGAACAGATTCAGGTTCACAACTACAACAACCAACAACCCTAAGAGTAAGAACCAGATGAGGAGTCTGCACCCTGTGCTCTTATCCTGGGCCAATAATGATATAGAACTGAGTCCAGTATCTAAAACACCTTTTTATTTCCCCATTTCTTATTTTCCTAATATTCTTGAAAAATCTATTTTATTTTGTAGTATGGAATTATTATTTTATTTCTATACGTTAATTTGCACTGTTTTAATGACCTGTTGCACTGAGATTGATGAACTGATGTTGCTACTGAATATTTCTCATTTTACTGAGACTTTTTATTGGCGACTGAGATGAGCTATAATGCAGCTGATCCTTACGTTCAAGGGAGACTAATAAAGGCTCTTTGACTGGCAGCAGCGGCGTTAGAGGCTCTTTGGATCGGAAAAGCTGCTGGAACCTGAACCGGACAAAGAAAAGCTCACCGAGCTTCCCTTCAGGTTTACTGCTAAGTGTCCAAACTCCATGTTTCCAGACCTGATTTAAGTGTTACAGTTTATATAAAGAGCCGAGTTGGTATCTAAGCCCATTAAATCAGGTCGAAAAATCTGGGGCCGGATGGTCCAAATAGAGCAAATACAGATTAGACTCCAGTTTGTGATCGGTTAAATATCTTAGTGTCATTTGCAAAGGTTAAAAACAATCCCAGCGCCGTTGCTTTGGGATCAAACAAAGACACTTCTACGGTTTAAGAATAATAACTAAGAATAAAAAGGAAACACGGGTCCGGTTTATAACCTTGACCTGAGAGGGCCTACAGTCCAAAGAAGTGGGAGAATTGTTCTTTATGATTTTTGACATAATGTTCAGATATCTATTGGAATTGTCAATAATTTATAAACCAAAACAATCAACAACTTAAAATAAAAATTAATGAATTGTGTTGCAGCAAACAGAAGATATGGGATGTAATCTGAAAACAAAATCAATAAAAGATTCTCAAAAAACAGAAAAATCAAAGAGTCACGAGAAAAAAGCAGAATCTAGTAAAGTCAAGGTAAAAAGCCCCTAATCTATCAGAAATTAATTTTAAACTTATCTTTTTGATAATGAAACAAGGAATTGAGTCTGGAAACAAACCACTTTCTAAGTTAAATGTTTTTTCTATGCCTATATCCAGCCTTCAAGATGGAATCCATCTCAACACCTTTCAGAGGTTTTGGTAAAGAGGCTGTCTGTGAAATAAAAAAAAGTGGTGAATAAAGATAAGCACCCCCTTTCAGAGGCGCGCCTCCTCCTCTGTCCTACCTGTGGAGAGGCCTGGTGGAGCGACGGCGTGCTGCGCGTTGGGGACTCCAGCGGGAAGCAGCACCGGTCTGGACTGAACCTCCGGAGTCGGGGCCACAAAGAAATAGCTGGCAGCAGGTCCTTGGAGGCCGGGGTTGGCCGGGTCCACGGGGAGCTGTATGATGTACCTCTGCTGGGCCTGTGGCGCTGCTGCAGACGCCGGTACCCCTCCGGCCCTACAGAGCAGCGGGCTGCCACACCCCTCTGACCTCTGCAGGCCACTCACGGCCTGCGCCACTTCATCGAAGCCGGCCTTTGGAGTGGCGGGACGCCCGGGAGACTTTATCGGCGAGGAAAGGTAGATGGTGGGTATTTTGTCTGAGGGAATACTCGGAAAGGCCCGATTTAAGGCGCCGTCGCCTTGAGAATCCCCCTCCTGGTTGTCGCTTACGATGATCTTCAAAGACACGATGCCGCTCGGTTCTCCAGCCTTGCACGGGCCGACGGGGACGGCGGCGGTCGGAGGGCTGTGCCTCGCTGCAGCCGGGGCACAAGAGGAGGTGGAGGCGGCGGGAGCTCCAGGCGTGGATGGGGCAGCGGCTGCGGGAGCGGAGGCTGAGGAAGCAGACGGTACGGAGGCTGG
This sequence comes from Fundulus diaphanus, assembly GCA_037039145.1. Taxonomy (NCBI): domain Eukaryota; kingdom Metazoa; phylum Chordata; class Actinopteri; order Cyprinodontiformes; family Fundulidae; genus Fundulus; species Fundulus diaphanus. Next base: position 36,929,227 of record CM073124.1, read on the forward strand.
AGCCGCAGCCAGACGGTCTCCGCCAGGACCAAACACAGCGGGTCGGCAGGAAGCCGGCGCAGCGGCGCCGTTGACCTGAACGGCCACAGGAGACACAACCTCACGCTGATCACCACCAGCCGCCGGGGGGCTTGGGTCGGTCCGCTGGCCTTTTGCCTGATGATGCTCGTGGTTTGTGTCACCATCTGAGGCCGACCTCTCTTCACCAGGGGGAAGCTGAGCGCTCGATGGAGGACCCGTGTCTGATTTAGAGAGTGCACCTGGGGCCGGCTCGTTCCCCCGCGAGGGAGGTTCCTGGGTGAGCAGACCGTCCACAGGCGGGGGCGGCGTGTTCAGGGGTTCGTCGACATCCATTTGTGTTACGCCGCCGCTAGCTGAGGGTTTTTGCTTGCGGCCGGAGCCCCCCGCAGCAGACGAGGCGCCTCTCGGCTCCACGCGGCTTATCAGCAGTCTGGCTGAGCTGTTCTCAATCCTGGACGCTCTGCCGCTCGAGTCCAAAATGGTCTTTCTCAGCAGGGTGGCTGCGGCAGGCTTCCTGGTCTTACGCTCCTGTCCAGGTCTCGCCGTCGCATCCGAAACATTTGGATCCCTTTCAGCAGGACCTGAAAAATGAAACGAACCAAAACCTGTTGTCCACGTTCTCATTATCGTGCTTTAGGCGGGTCAGCATCCAGGGAAAAAGGTGCAGAGAAGAAACGTTACCCGTCTAGTGCCCTTTTTTAACGTATCTTCAGAAAAGATCCAAGCTGTGACAATTATTGCACTGACCGGATACGACTTAAAGGTACTGTCCAAGGCTCAAATACAATAACTCTGGGATAGACTTATACAAAATAAAACAGCTAGGCAAGGACGTATGAAATTTAAATATTTTATCATTTAAATATTTCCCTTTTATAGTGTCACAGAGGGGAAATTTGTCTTTGCGTTTAACCCGTCCCCTAGGGGAAAGTGTGCTGCCACACTAAGTGGTACACGGGGAGCAATCTGGGGTTAAGGGTCTTGTATTTGTATTTATTTATTTAAAAGGGACAATGAATTTACATAGTATACGTCCAAATCTGCAGAAATACTAGAAAAAAAATACAGGATTATAGTCAAGGCTGATTTCCATCCTCCTTTATTTATACTCCATTTGAGTTTTTCCATCCGGTCGTTTCGGCGCACAGTTGCCAGCCATAGAACGAGGACGCTCGTTAAATAATGGAGATGATGGCAGTAAAGTGGCTCTGCTTGCTCTCTGAACTCACTACTTTGGCTTAGGTGACCGCTAAGCAATGGGAGTCTTTGCTTACTGCTACCTCTGGTGTTGGCTGGACTGACAGGAAGGAGAAAGGCTGCAGTGGAGAGCAGGAACACACATAGAGGAGCTAACTGGTAGCATCGGGCTCAGTAAGACGTCACATTCCTGGGAATGAGTTTTTAGCAGAATTAGCCACTGATGCAACAGCTCATGGAGAAAATAATCCAAGAGGAACTCATCATCCACCCCAATATGGCTCTTAAAATCAAAACCTGAATCAACATGACTAATGTAGATCTTTGATAACAAAACCTGCCTGTTCCGGTCTGCTCTGCTCCATGAAGGACACAACCGAACATCGTTACCTTTCCTGCTGAACTTGGTCTAAAACCACCTGGACTATGTCCTGTAGTTACGACAAGTGGTCATAGGGGGCAGTGTCCGAAATTAACTTCCTGATTCACCGGCCAAGTTGGCCTGTAGATGTAAAAATCAACCTGTCAAGCGTATTTTTACTGAGCAAAAGATTAATTCTGACTGACTCCTGCTAAATATCTCCACATAATCCCGCTACGTAACTAGCTAAACGCTAGTTGTTAGCAAACGGACACGACGTAGTTGCTGTCGTTCTCGCATCGCGGGTGTTTGTGTACGTGCGCGTTTGTTGTCATAGAGCTGAAAGCGGGGAAACATAAAAGAGCATCCATCCAAATGACTGAAAAACACAACACAAAAAAGGGAGACCAAAAACACAAATGGGCCCGCTCAGAACATCGCTGATCAGGTATGTGCTGCCATGGGAGGCTTCTGTTTGGGACGGTACATTTTAACTTCACTAAATAAGGATTTGCTACCGAATAGAAAACAGTGTTAGAAATACGACATGTCCTAAAGGTGACAAATAGTGAGTTTTTCCCTGTAAGCCTCTAAAAAGGACAAATTAATGTTAGTCCATAACTGTCTAAGAGCTTAGAAATGAAAAGACAGAGCAGATTCTGTGCCAAGTATTGCAGCGAAGCTGTAGAACAGCTCTGTGTGAAAAAAAGCTGTTAAAAAATGTGTGCAGCCAACTGTTCAGACTCTTCTCTAAACAATAAATTACAAAAATAGATAAGTAGAGTTTGGACAGGGTTGAATCCTACCCGAGTGACTACCTGGATCGGTGCTTTGGGGGAGCTGGGCAGCAGACGAGGGTCCGGCTGGCTCGTTCTCGCCTGCGACGCCGGCGTTGCCGCCATCCCCCGCATCTCCATCAGCATTTTTACTTTTATCTGCAGGAACGGGAAACAATTCTCAGCCGGATGTTCAGACACACATCAAAAGAACCCCCAGGGAAAAATAAACAATGCAGCTGATAGTTACGGTAATCAAAGAGGTCGAAGAGGGCCTGAAAAGCGGGGTCGGACTCGGTTTGCTCCAAAATATCATGGATGGCGTCGTCGCTCATGTGGATTTCTCCCTGATAATGATTCAGAAAATTAATCAAGGCAACATAAATTAAGTGTTATTTATAAGAGCAAATACAAAAACACCGTCACTGGTGTTCCATTCGATTTTTATAGCACCTCTAGTCCTAGGATCTCATCTATAGACTGGTCTGGCTCCACTGCAGCTGAAGAGGCCTTGGATGTTTGGGGCACTCCGTCACTAACGCCAGGAAGGAAAAATAAGATTTTTTTTTTAAGCTTGCATACTGCGCGTTATCGTCACCATCAGCTTTGTGTGCGTGCCTAACGCAGCGCCTCGGTTTACCTGGAAAGGATTTTGTTGATGTTTTCAGCGAGCTTCTCTTGCAGAGACCTGTCCCCCAGAATCCTGTCGCAAGCATTTTGGATCACGAGTTGCTGTGAAGATTTAGATATTTGCAGAAAGTTGGGACAGCATGTGAAATCTTTAGAAGAGCTCAGCGTGTTGTGTCAACTAGGGCTGCAGCGTACTGGGGAAAAGGTGTAGTATGAGATAGGTAGTTTACACCTACTTGAATTCTTTTCCAGAATATGTTTAGAGTTTTCACTCATTTAAGAATACTAAATATATACAAACATTCACGAGGTGGCAGACACGTCTACAGCAGTTAGGCGTTATATAGGAGAGGAGGAAGGAAGGACAGGATGAAAGAAAGCAGGAGCACACAAGCAATGAATGGAGGAAGGAAAAAACATTTAGACAGTGTAACAGAGAGTAAAGTCGGAAAATACAAACAGCTTTTTCCTGCTATATCATGTTTCTTGCTTATTTAGAAACACACAAACTCTACATTCAGAGCAGGGACTCTCTGTGTCTAAGACTCACTGCTCACCCTCTGGATGCGCTTCACTTATGAGGGACCAGGAAGTTCAATGAGTGAAAACTGATTTCCTACTTGAACACATCTGTTGAAAAAAAAAGACAGGCTGCCCCACATGAACTCACTGGGAAGTTCTCATTGACTACCTCCTCTGGCTGCGCGTCTGCACTCAGACCGTTGGGAGCCGTGGCTGTTTTGCTGGGACCGCCGGACCCGGTCGCACCGCCTCTCTTCCTGGGAGTATCCCTGAAAGCGGACGGCAGGTTAGAGCGTACTTAAACAAACATCGCAAAGGCAAACTAATACATTTCTCTGCCAGTGTGTTCCTGATAGAAAACAGAAAAAACTAAACTGAACTTAAGCAGAAGCGTCATGGTACAGGTCCACCAGCAGATCAACTACAGACTAACTACTAGCTAGGAAAGCGGAGACGCGCTCCAACCTCGGTGAAAATCACAATAGCGATTTGTCGAATGCACATGATCAAATGATCATGTGCATTCGACAACGTTTTACCGCTGTGTCCATTTAAAAGATTTAGCTGTGGGGAAACTAGTAATCTTCAGCATTTCTCTTATTTGTCTTCCTTACAGCTAAAACTGCTACTGAATTTCTGAACTTGGCCAGAACATTTCTGCAGCTAGTTTAGGTTTACAAGACAACATATCGGGCCTTTAGCAGGCGCTTCGTAATCCTCCATCAGCAGCTGCATTTGCCGATTGTCCGTTTCCATTCTCACCATTTCCTTCGACCAGGAGAGACCGGGCCTGAAGCGAGTCGATGCTCCGAAATGACGACTTGCACGGGGGAGTCTCCTGCGACATACAACAAGAAAAGTGCGCAATTCTTCAAAAGCTACAAACAAAGAAATCCCAACATATAAGCGAAGCTGCGACGATACTGACGGGGCGTGCTGAGAGATCGGCTGCCGTCGTGGACCGGCTGCAGGGCCACGCCGCCGGGCGCCGGTCTGCTCTGAGGGCCCACGTAGCTCACAGGAGTGGAGTGGCCCAGCATGCCGTGGGAGGTGTGCGCGGGGCTGATGAGGGAGCTGCTTTCAGAAACGGAGGAGCAGACCACGCCGCTGGAAGACGCCACCGCCAGCACCCGCTGCCTCGCCATGTTCGCCAGCCCCACGCGTGAACGTGCTGCGGCGGACAGAGGCCGGTAAATACGAGGACCACGAGCAAACGTCGAGCCGACACAGAACGCTGTGCTGCAGCCGCCATGTTTCAAAGCCATTATAGGACTGTTCGGTCAGCGCACTGAAACACTCCTACTGGGAACGCTGAATTTTCTAAACTCAAACCGGATAACCTGCGATTTACACACTTAAAAAGGCACAAGACGTCTGCCTCCAGGTCCCACTGTGAACTGCCACTTTAAAAGATTACATTAGCGTTAGATAATCAACAGTTTTCTTTTCTTCCACACAGTTTATACATTTAACTTCAAAGATTTATCAATCATTTCATCGTCGGCTCTTAGTGATACAAAAAAAAAACATAATTAACAAAAGCAGATTATTATATATTACATATTCAATTGGTCATATTCTAAATTAAAAGAAAATAGCACTTTAATCTCTTATTAACACGTGTTTGAACCTTAGGGGTATGTCAACAAGAGAATCTAATAATATATATATATATAAAAAAAAAAAAAACTTACTTCTCTGACTTGCAGATATAACAGGAGAATTCTGCAAAGACCTAGACAAAAACAAACCAAACATAAATCTCAGATCAACCCAGATAACGTCAGCACATGAACAGACTTTGATGTCTCAGCTCGTCAATCATCACTTGATTTGGTTGAGGGTAAAATCCAGCTTCTTCCACAGTGACGCCATCACGAGCGGGACTTCGTGTCCGGACTCTTTGAGGAGACAACAACAGTGATTATCACCCCCTGGTTAAAGAGAACGCGCGTTTTTGAAACAGGGACAGCCGCCTTTACCTTTCGCTTTCACGGCCACATACTCGTTCAATATGGCAGCCAGCCCCTTCCCAAACATGGACTGCGTGAAGGAAGGGTTGGTTAATGTCTCAGCATGACAATCACAAGACTGGTACGTGTGTGTGTGCGTGGGCAGCCTTCACACTCACGAAAACACAGGCGGGGATCGTCCCATCCCCCGTGGTGTGCTCGGCGTACTCCCTCAAGTTGGGGCTCTCGTGGATGAAGGTCTGGCTTGTGGCTGACAGCCCCTCTTCCTGGAGGTACCCTGCAGGCAGGCAGGAAGACAGACAGGGATTAGCGAGCGAGCTCTGTCCTCACTTCGTTATGGCTGCTAGCTAAAAGCTACGGCAGCTGTAGCTTCGCGTCCGGCTTACCCAAAACAAGCCGAGCGACGTCAGAAGGGAGCAACATGACAGCTCTGGACGCGATACAAGTAAACACGAAGAGAGGAAAAACATAGTCCACGAAACGCCACAACGAGTCGTTGCTCTGGCCGGCGTTAAAAGGACGCCGTCGGCGTTGTTATGAAAGCGACATCCCGACTGAGCTCCAGCTTTCTCAAACGGCGGGGAACACGAGCACCCGGAAGTAGTAGTTGAAGCCACCGCGCGGATGTCTGGTAATTGTAGTCCATTCGGAATTTATAACCGTCAAAATACCCTGTAATGTGCCGCATAGACATACATATATCTGAAACTATGGAACTTAATACGACAATAAAACTAATATGGGGATTTTTTTCAGTGCTTAAAGCGATAGTCATTTTATTTCCAAGCAGGCGAACTTGTGTATCTCTTTGTCACGACCAGGAAGCGAAAGCAGCTTCGCCGCACTCATCCTGGGGCGGGAATATTCCTGCGTGGCCTGCGTCAGTGTGCGTGAGAGTGAACGCACGCCGAGATGGCAAAGTAATCTTGGTATGAACGGATAAAATCTCCTTTGTCTGCTGCACCTGATCGAGTACCAGCGTGAGGACTACAGCCAGTGCGGACCGATGAGGTCAGAGAGCATGCCGGGAAGTATGCGAGTTCACACGGAGCTCTGTAGATCAACTCCAGAGCTAGTTTCGATTGTGTTTGTGTGCATGCATACACGCTCAGCTTGCTTGTGCTGAGTTTTTTATTTATTCATCAGAGTTTTTAAAGCTTAATTATTTTTGACATACGTATTTTAGAGATGATTGCTGATAGCAGTTTGCCTACAAACTGATTGATTTAGATTATCCATCTCTGACGGTGATGCTTCCCACTTTTAAGGCCACAGCGCAGCGGATTGGACCCTTTTTAGCACAGATTTGTTGGGGAGGGTCCTACTGGCACTGGCAGCTCTGCGGCCCCCATCCTCTGTCCGGTCTATATTTTGTTCTGTCATGTAGGTGCACTGAATGTTCTCAGATCCTGGTTTTTCCCTGGGCTTGTCTGGAGACTGTCACCTATCAGGTGTTTATTCCTTCAGGACTAAATGTCAGTCATGACAAAAATTTAGTTTTTCACAAACTTTGTTAGCAGATTTCTGTCCTCCTTAACACTCCCTCCTGAGCTAATCTCAAGACTCTGGGACTCATCACCCTTTTCTGATGTCTTCCTTACCTTGTGCCAGAGTACACACTGATCTGTAGTCTGCAATGACACGCGCTTTAACCTCGCTGTTGTTGTTCCTCTGTTGTTTCATTTGCAGCAACATATGCAGGGTGTCGGCACTGCTGTCTTTGCGGGTCCTGCCGTCTATAAACTGACGCCACAATGAGTCTGGTTCTTCACGATCTCCTGGCCTGCTGCAGAGGGTTGGAAAATGACAAGGCTACAGAGAGGAAGGTGAACAAACTTAAAAAAAAAACCCAAAGGAAATCAAATTCAGTGTTTTTTGTCTCTTCAATATCATCAGTCAATTCATGGCTTATTTTGTTCCTTGCTTTGTGGAACCAGAAAGAAACCGAGCGCTTCAAAAGACTCATTCGGTCGAAAGAGGTCATGCAAGAATTGGATCGCACCTCTGGGACTAAAGCTAAAAGCTCCAGTCAGCTCACATGGGACGCTGTTTTCAGGTGAATCTCTGCGGATATCACAAACGGGTGTCTATGCTCAATAATTTCTTAGTACTGGGATTTTTTTTCTTTAATTTGCACACTCTGTTAAGCTTTCGTCCTGTTTTTTTTGTTGTTTTTTTTTTCTTTTAACACTCTCTTCTTCTAAAACACCTTACCTAGTTTAAATCAAATCGAGTTTCAACTTTTTCAGCTCGCCGTTGCCTTTCGCAACGAAAATGCTGTATCGGATTAAAACGTTGATTTTAGTTTTGCACAATCCATCTCCATCCCCATCAGGTTCCTGCAGCGTTACGTCCAGAAGGAGACGGAGAGCCTGCAGTCGAGTAAATCCAACGTCACTGCGACCACGCTGGCCACACGGCAGAAGAAGATGGCTGAAACGTGCTGTTTGGTCAAATTCTTCATTCGCTACGCAAACAAACGTAAGCTAGTCCAGCTGCGGGTTAGAATTACCTCCAGTCGGTCGAGGCAGATGACCGTTCATACTGAGCCCGGTTCTGCTGGAGGTTTTTCCTTCCCGTTAAAGGGGATTTTTCCTCTCCACTGTCGCTACATTCTTGCTCAGTATGAGGGATTGCTGCAAAGCCATGGACAATGTGGACGACTCTCCCTGTGGCTCTACGCTTCTCCAGGAGTGAATGCTGCTTGTCAAGACTCAATGCAATCTACTGGGTTTCCTTAGATAGGAAATCTTTGACCAATCTGTATAATCTGATTGGATTTGACTTTGGAAAGTGCCTTGAGATGACTTGTTTCATGAATATATATATATAATATATAAATAAAATTGAATTGAATTGAACATAATTATGCAAGGTTAGTTAAAATCATTTTCATGGATAATATTTGGGGCATGCATAAAACAACCTTTTATTACCTAACCCTAGCTTCCAAGCCTTCCCTGAAACTTCTCTTTACTTTATCATGTTACTACCATAATCTCTAATTGGAAGTCCTTCAACTGTGTCTAAATTGGTTTTAGGTGTTGGCTTTGGCTGGACCACTCTAACCCATGACTATGATGGGATTTAATCCACTTTTGCAGTCTCGAACAAGTTTGCTTACAGGGTGGAGCAGAGTTAGTTTTCTGCCACAGGTGTTAGCACGTAGACACAAAAGTTTATTTATTGTATTTTTTTTTTTAATGCTTGTACAACTGATATGTGTGGAGATGCAACGTGAGCCGCAGTTCCAGGGTCTGTTTTGGCTGCAGGTGGGCCTCGTCTGAAATGCAGCGAGCTGCTGAGACACGTGATGGAGGTGCTGCAGAGTCCCTTCCTCTGCTCAGCGTACGGTGAAAATTACAGCAGCCTCCTGTTGAAGGACATCCTCTCTGTCCGCAAGTACTGGTGCGACATCCCTCGGCAGCAGTGGCAGAGTAAGTGGCCATTGGTCTGAAGTTGAAGTTGTTCTGAGGCATTCATTCTGGCCCTGATTAAGTACTGGGATTGGTTCCTTGTCAAAACAAGTCCAGCGTTGTTGTTTCTTCTTCTTTTTTTTTCGGCATTACTTTTCACCAAATATTTCTAAAAAATGTGAGAAATCTCAGAAACCTCTCAGAGCTTAACGATTGGCGAAAGCGCTTGGGTCACGCTTGCATCGTGGTTATGTCCTTAACCGCTTTCATCATCTTTATTTAAAACTATAAACCTGATCCCACTTTCTGTTGACCTTTTTATAAAATACAAAGCATATTTTTATTCCTTTATCAACTAAAAAAAAAGGTGAAACTATTACAGTTTTCACATACAGTGTATGCCTTTCCAGTCTGATGCATCAATATTCATTTCCAAAGCCCCTTTATAAAATGTGTTTTAGGGTTAGAAGATGCTTGCAAGTGATGTAAAAACAACTTAAACTTTGTCATAAATCTCAAATACACACTTCCAGTATAGTGCATGAAATTCATAAAAAAAAACAGAAATATGTTTTGTTTGACATTTGAGGCTCCAGATCAGTAGATTAATCGGTAAATCTCCCTAAATGGTTATTTTTAACACTTGTGTTACTAAAAATGAGTCGGATCAACTCGTTGGACTGACTGGATCTGAGAGCCGCTTTATGTTTACACGTAATATTTTCTTAGTTTCTGGGAGACATTTAGATTTATTTAGAATATCCTGATCCCTGCTGTGGGCCCCTAGTTGTCATCTGTTACGTTTTTTTAAATTACCTCGCAGTTAAAACGTTCATTTAAAAGCATGCTCTACTTGCCTTGTTACTTTTTGATCTAAAGGTCTTTTGGAGTTGTATTGTGGCTTGTTCAGCTCCTCCTCCAAATCCATCAACCGAGTGCTGCTGAGCAGAGTCATCTACGCGGTGGTGAAGGGCTGCTGCACACAGACCGAGGGATTCAACGACGCGTTGTTCACCTTCTTCTCTAAAGCTATGCTCAACGCCAGGTGAAAACTTCTGCCGCGTGCTGCCCTGCCTGAAAAATGTTGTTTTGGCGGCGTCGTGTTGTAAACTGTGACGGTACATGAGCGCTTACACGTGTTGCCTGTCAGGCAGGAGAAACACCTCAGTGTCCTGGAGCATCTGGTCTCGGCGCTGAACGTCTTCCTGAGAGCGGCCGCCATGAACTGCCGGATGAGAGTGTGTCGCCTCGGAGAGGAGCTGCTTCCCTCTCTGCTGAACGTCTGGGCGGACATGAGGCCGAGCGCCAACCTCAAGGGGGAGATCGTGGACTTCTTCGAGCTGCAGCTCCGGGTCCACCATCCGAAGGGAGCCAAGACGCCAGACGCAGGTCCGGCGACGTCTCGTTTTTCAGAAGGGACAAGTTGGAGCTACTCAGGGCTCTGACGGTGTCCTGTCAGTTCAGCTGGTCTTTATAGCTACAGTTGCACCGTTAAGGCAAAGCGAGGCTAGTTTCTGTGTGTAGCATCGTTCACCTGGAGGTATTTCCAGGTGTTTTACAAGATCCTAATGGAATACAGGTGAAGAAAATACATGAAAAGAACAATAGGAAAAAATAGGCATCAGACAAGAAACATTAGAAAGCACATTTAAATCCCTTGAGTAGTTAAGACGTCGTAAACATTTTCCGATAGAGTAATCTTGGAACTTTATTGGCACGCTGTAGTAAACGGTGACGTTTTCAGGCCTGATGTACAAGAGCGTGTTCAGATTATCAGAGCTGGGTCCTGAACAAAGGAGCTCAGCAGCTAAATGCTGCTTCCCCCGGTTTATTTCTGTTCCTACGAACACGGAGGCGTCTACATGGTCGCAACGTAACATGTACGTGGTGATCTCATAATCTGTGCCTAACACGGACGTTTGCGATGTAGGAAGTAGGAATACGATCGCAGGTGGATGAGCTTTCAGTTCACGTTGCTGCAACGGGGGAATCAAAAGGGGCGGGGCTCAGAACATGCAGCCGTCAGCTGCGGGAGCCTCAAAGTGAACCTCTGCAGCTTCGGGACTTCATTACCCCGCCCCTCCCTCTCAGCAGCTCGTGGTTCAGATTTAACATTAGCATCTTATCGGCAGATGTTTTAAATGTTTAAACTCTAACATCAGGTTTGGAGCACACTGCAAAAAGAGAACAAAAAGTAAGTAAAGTTTTCTTGAAAATGCTGTATTTGCTCTTGATTTGAGCAGGTAAATAAGACGACTTGCCAATGGAATACGATTTTTGCACTTCAAATAGGAACAACTCATCTCTGTCATCTTATTTCAAGTGAAGTATATCTAATGTTATTTTAGGGGTAAAAATACTCATTCCATTGGCAGATCATCTTATTTACCTGCTCACATCAAGGACAAATGCACTCATTTCAAGAACATTTTACTTACTTTTAGTTCCCTTTTTGCAGTGCATAAAGCAGAGTTATCAAAACTGATAAACCGACTCTGAAACTGGCATTCAAATTTGACAGTAGTGGAAATGTGATTTTTAAAAAGACACGAAACTCACAACCAATACACAACGGTCGCTCTTTTTTTTTTTTTTTTTTTGCAGGCGCTCACGCGGAGGACTGGACCAGGTGGCGCAGTCTGCTGTACAACCTGTACGACGCCTTGGTCAGGGAGATCAGCCACATCGGCAGCAGAGGGAAGTACGTCACGGGCACCAGGCACATCGCCGTCAAAGACGACCTCATTGAGGTCACTGCCGACATCTGCCACCAGGTGGGAAACCGACGGGGCCAGCTTTGGGTTGCGGTCCTCCATATCTGTCGTATCTTTTCAATCGTCTTGTGTTTTGCCCACAGCTGTTCAGCGATGACCACCATGCCCATGCGCTGGAGGTCACTCAAGGCTCCCTCAGAGGCACGCAGGTGGGCAGCCCCGGCCACGGAGCGGCCAGCAAGCGCCGACGCATCGAAATGGGCTGGGACGTGCTCCGCGACCACCTGCAACCGCAGCAGAGCGACTTCGATGTCATACCGTGGTATGGAAGTCGCCACGCGGCTGGTTAGAAATCCTTTCCTGTGGCAAGCTTCAAACCGGCGTTTTCCTCTCTCAGGCTGCAGATCACTGCGGTGCTCGCCTCCAAGTACCCGTCTATGGTGCCCGGCAGGGAGCTGGTGCAGCTGCTGTCGGTGCTGTGTCAGCTCCTGGCGGAGCAGCGGAGAGGAGACCGGGGGCCGTACGTGCTGCGCTGCCTCAGGGAGGTGGCCCACTGCCAGGCCCGCATCCCCCAGAGAGCTCAGCTCCACAGGGCAGAGCTGGGCAGGATCTGGGCTCGGATATGGCCCCTGGCGCTGCGTGGGGTCAGTTCGCCTCAGACCGAGTCCCTCAGCCTGGACCTGCTGGCCTCCATCGTCCACAGGGGGCTGGTCGACACGGACAGGGAGTTCTGGAGGCTCTTCCGCGCATCGGCGTGCAAACCGACCCGGTGCGTCAAAGAGGTTCACGCATAACAGACGTGTGCAGGTCAGTGGAATGAATCGCTCACCTGTGCATTTGCTCTTTTGGCAGGAGCGCGGCGCTCTGTCTGGCCCAGGCCATGCTAACGTGGCCAATCCCAAAGAACGTTCTGTCAAGTTCAGGTCTGGACTACACGGTCGCCCCAGAGGGGAGCGCCTCACCCAGCATGAAGGAGAGCCTCATAGCCTGGCTGCTGATGAGCGACCAGAATGATGAGCTGGAGGATAGCTGCACACCTCACCCCGTCATCTGCAGGTTGCTTTTTTTTTTTTTTTTAGGTCTGGTGCTCATTTTATGTTATTAATGTGCTCATTCACTGTATACCAGTTTAGGGGTTTGAACTGTAAAACAGCCCACTTTCAAATTAAAGTGGAAAGCACGGTGCCTTAAAAGGTGTTTATAGCCCTTGAACTTTTAATCTTTAGTCCATTTGTTTATTTGCAAATTTGATTTCATTTGTTTCCAGCTCACCTGGCACTAGGTTTAGGGTTGTTGTCATGCAGGAGGGTAAACCTTCCCTCATATGCTTTCTTTCTGGATTTTCCTGGGTGGATCTCATCCATCTTTCCCACCAACTCTGACCAGCTGCTATGCTCCTGCTGACAAACAGGACCCCCCACATCATGATGCTGCGTTAGTTTTCTGCCTCACAGCCATTTGCCTGCAGTCCAAAAAACGACTGTAAACTTGTTTGCTCTCCGCTGTGACTTCCGTCTTGCTTCGTATTAATAAAGGCCCGATTTGCACAGCGCAAACCTTGTCGCCAGCTCTCCAGCCTGAGCTGTGGATCTCTGTGGGCCACTGTGGGCCTCTCTGATTATAAGGATCTGTAGATGTTTGGCCTTGCTCTGATCGGTTTCCAGCTGTGCCTTATTTAGATGGTGGTCTGAGCCGAGCGTATAAAACATGTGGATCTGGACATAATATGGTTGGGATGTGGTTTTATGATCTAGTCCTGCGTTAAACTCGATGCGTTCTTGATGCTGTTCCTTAAGTAATGTTCCACCCAAGCCTCTTATTTACTAAGTGACTTCTGAGGGCGACTGGTTGCACTGAACTTTATTTACGGTTATTATAAAATCTCTATAATCTACATTGAGTGGTGGTAAAAGTTTATGGCCACTGGAGTGTTTTTAAACCGGAATCTTATGGTTGACGCTCATTTGCCGCGGTGAGTCGGTTAACAGGAAATGTCCAGACGCTGTTCTTTCAATTGAAAGCCGATTTATTCTCACTTTTGTTTGCTTATAAAACAAAAGATGATACAAGCGGCCAGCTGTGTGGTGACAGCGTTTCCCGGCCAAGCGGTCAAAACCGATTTGCCTTTCCTGGTGAGACAAACACATCATTTCCTGTCTTATATAGACTTTACACATATTTGCTTCTACATGGGATATTGATACTTTTGAAAGACGATATAGCTTTTGTTAACGTGTGCTCTAGTTTATTTTATTGCCGCCCCAAATGTTTTTTATTATTTTTTTTTTTTCTGTATTTAGGTTTCTGTGAATTCCTTATTTTGTGCTGTATTTTAAAGCATGCATGGGTGATTGTGGTGCTGTTTGCAGAGACTTTCCTCATAATCTTATTGCCTGCATCCTGGTTTCGCTGACCTTCAAAGACACCAGGGTGGGGCTGAAGTTTCTGCTGGGTGCTGAAGGGCTAAAAAGGTAAAAACCGAGGCCATCTCAGCTTTATCACGGCTAAATATACATCAATAATCACACCGCCGCTGTACAAGCAACAACTACCCGCCAGGAAGCTTTGCCTCGGTTTAAACTCGGCGCTTTATTTTTAGTGCCTCTCTCCAAAAAGACGTTTCCCCCGACGCCAAAGACGAGCTGGAAGACATCGAGAGGCTGTACCAGCAGTTCAGCTTCAACGCGTCGTCGTTGGAGGTCAGCGCGACCTCCGGCGACGCGGGGACGACCGCGCCAGCCGAGACTCCGCCGGCCGCCGTCCCCGCCCTGAAAAGCAGGCTGGAAAGGAGCCTGCTGTCCATGGCCGACAGCCTGCTCAGCTGCTACTCTCCCGATGTGAGTGGAGGTTGACGTGTCCTTGTGTGTTCACCCGCTGGCTCCTGCCAAGCTAACGCCCGCTCCGGCTGATCCTCCGCAGTCTCAGTCCACCCCTCCTGAGTGCCTGGTGCGCTGTGTAAGCCAGCTGACGGGCGCGCTGGCCGCTTTCGTCTCCGCGGGGCTTTTGGCAGAGGAGGAGGCCTGCCGCTCGCCGCTCTTCACCAAAGCAAAGGTCCGCTCGCCCTCGCTTCAGTGCGGAAAAATCTAGTCCGTTCTCGTGATTTCCATAGAGCTAAATGTTTTTTTTTTTTTTTTAATCCCGCTCTGGTATCCAGGCTGTGGCCCAGGACCTCAGCGGGTTTGTTTCCAGCGTGAAGGTGAAGATGAGCGAGGAGGGAACCATGTCCGCTCTCAGATCGCTGATGAAGCTCTGCACGCGGTGCACCAGCAGAAGAGCCACGGTGACCGTTATCACGTCTCTGATCAAAAAGTTCAACAAGCGGGAAGTTTCAGTGGTTTAAACGAGCCTCGCGTCGTTTCCCCCCCCCACCACAGGGTCACGTTGGATCGATCTCCTCGCGTTTCTTTCTGATGACTCTGCCCCCCAGCCTCCTGAAGGAGCTGGCAGAGATCTGCAAACTGCTCGTGGTACGTGGCTGACTTGAGACGACCGCCGCTCACACGCGTCTCCCGACCAGGAAGCCACTTTTCTGACCTTTTTTTGCGTCTCTCCGCTTCAGCTGAACAATGTTTCTAAGCGAGTCAGCGTGGCGGACGACGACGACCCGATGGAGGACGAGTGGGAAATGACCAGAAATCCTCCGGGGGGTCACGACATCGACCTGTTTGAAGACGGCGAGGAGGCCCAGAGCAGCGCCAACGGGAGCCACAGACAGAAGGAGGACAGCGCCGACGCCTCCTGCGGCCCAGGTGAGAGCAGAAGTCTACAGGTAGAAGCGGCTGCTTGACGTATGCGGAGCTACATTTTGTTGTCCGGGGCTTCACTTTTGTCTTCTGGACTTTGACCGGGTCATTTTGACAAATCAATTTGCTTTGAATGAATTTGTTAAGTGCACAGCTAAAAGTTGCCTTTTTTACGTCTTGGTAGGTTTTCTTCTTTTCTGTTTAGTAAAAAAAAAAAAAAAAAAAAAAAACAAGATGAAAGAAAAGGTTGAACTGTTCAGGCGGTAAAACTGACCAAACTAAAGAACCGGCTGCCTGATTCATCGCTCTCCCTCTAACAGGCGCCAAAAGCCTCCTGGCAGAGGACTGTCTGGGACAGCAGGACCTGGCTCTCCTTGCAGTCCTGGAGTTCCTGTGCGAGTGCAGCTCCGCCCAGCCCCCCCACGGCCTCCTCTTTACGCCTCAGGAGGTGCGGCGCAGGCTGCTGCTCCTGCTGGAGGTCGTCGACTTCGGCAAAGCTCTGCACCTCAACACGGTCGGTAACAGCCAGCCGGCAGACGGCCAACGGGTGCGACGGCCTTTAGCTGAACGCCGCTTCTCTTTCAGTATCTCGTGCTGTTGAAGAAGCTTCCCGCCGACGACTCGCTGCCTCCGGAGGACTTTGATGCCCTGCTCCGTCCTCTTGCGTGAGGAGCCGTTTCCGCATAAATGTTTTTTTTGTTTTTTTGTTGTGTGTGTGGTTTCAGACCAGGTGTGAGCAGCATTCAAGCCGGTTTGGATAAGCTCCCCGTCTTCCTTTGTCTGCAGGGACTTGTGCTCTTTGTATCGCCAGGACCAGGAGATCTGCGCTGCTGTGCTGCTCAGCTTGTTGCCCTCCATTCGGAGCCTGGGGAAGACCGGTCACGTGGCCGAGGAGATGAGACACGTCCAGGGATCCCTCCTACAAGTCCTGTCTGGCTTCTGGTAGGAAGCCTAGATGGATGCGGCACAAAATCATTCCTTTTTAAATCTATCCTTTTTCTTTTTTTTTTATTTAAAGACAAAGCATCAGTCTCTGCTTCACCTCTGCTGTTTTCCAGCTTCCTGAGCCAGACGGGCAAATGTGTGGCGAGCGTGCGAGCCGCTTTAGTTCAGTGTCTCGTCGCCCTGCTGGAGGTAAAGTCCCAGAGACGTCGCCTTTTACGAAGAGTTTCCTTCGCTGTCGTTCCCTAAAGGCGTCTACAAACCTTGCAGCCAAACATAGTCTTTCAGCAGCATTTAGTACAAAGCATCCAGTTATTTTCCACATCCTCTCACGCTTAGGCCGACCCTCTGTGCGACTGGGCTACCCTGACTCTCAGAGGGGCTGAGACGGAGAGGGAGGCTCCCGTGTCGTCTGTTCTTCCATCTCACCTCGCAGATGCCCACCACCACGTCCGCATGCTGGTCGCTCTGTCCGTGGAGAGGTATACGTCCGCTGAGCTGCTCCGCTAATGCCAAACCTGGATAAACCGGAAAGAAACGGGCACGCCTAAAAGATCAGTTTAATATCTTTAGTCGGAGGAGATTTGGGACAAAATGCTTGAAAGCGTATATGTTAGTAAAATTGGTGAACGTCTGATTATGGAGTTTTAACATCAACACAGACGAGTCCCAGATGTGGCCGATGGTGGGAGCGGATCCAGAGGAACCTTCATTGTTTTGTGCCCTTCCTCAGCTCTTTTAATCGGCCGCCAAATAGTCCCAAAGCATGACGAGCCTGCCGGCACGCTAAACCGCTAATCTCTGAGTTCAGAAACTCATCCGTGCTCCCATTCATCCTTCCGGGTATAGCGGTGAAACGTTTACGTCGTGCTGACCTGCAGAATCCTCTCCTTTTAAAAAAAGGAGATTTTGGATAACGGTGGCAAAATTGAGCAGAACTTGAATGTTTTAGGGTTTTAGGAAGGCAGCGACCAACAGGACAGATCAAGGCAGAGGGGAGGGTTGGGTTTAACTTTGTTAAAAGCTTAAGCATGAACTGGGTCTGAACATCTGCAGTCATTCAGTAAATTAGAATAAGCTTTCTGATGAGGTTTGAAGTACCTTTTGAAAATAGCAAAGCAGGTCTTAAACGTTCTTTTCATTAAACCCACATTCAAGTTTTTTTAATTGTTGTGATGTAATTAATATTCTCATCTGAAATGTCGTGTTTTCTTTAGCTGTGAGCAGAAAATTCTAACATGAGTTTTTCTGTGCATAATTGTTAATCTATGTAATGAGTTCCACGTTGAGCCAATGTTGTCAAGCAGGGCCACAAACAGTGCAGTCAGGTTAGGACTTACTTCTGTTGTTGTTGTTGTTCTTCAGAATATACAAAAGCAAAGTTAAAAATGTGCTTTACGTGTACCTCTAACGCTATGCACAGTGCGTTTTAAAATAAATAAATAAAATAAAATCAGAAACATTAAAGAGGCATTTAAATGTTGACGTTGATCCAATCCCACTCTAATCAGCAAAAATGATTTTAGCTATTTTGTTGTTTGAGTGCAGTAAATGCTGATCTTATTTTTTTCCAAACTCAACGATTACTCATGTTAATTCAGGTGATTTTTATCTTATTTTTTTCAAATGAAAGAGAAACGCTACGTGTGCGTTCAATGTTAAACTTGTAATTTAGTTTTAAAACAAAAAAAGTATCGAATAAAATGATATATATATTTGCATTATATGTAGTGTCAGTGAAGTAGTGGGCTTTAAATGTTCTTAGAAGATTTATTTATAAGATAGACCAACCGTTTTAAGATCCAAACTTTTTTTCATGATCTTTGGCCTTTTCTGCTCTGCTTCCAGGCTGTTTCTGGATTTAAGACCCAGTCAGTCAGATAAGAGGAGGATGCTGCCCCTAAAGCACCAGCAGGCAGCGTTTGAGAACATCTACCTGAAGGCGCAGGAGGGGATGAGGCTTCCGGTGAGATCAAGCAGCTTCTCCTCGCGTCAGCAGCTGCGTTTCTGTTGTTCCACTCAAACCTCTCTCCTGGGTGGGATCACACACAGAGGGGCAGCTCCTCCGAGGACACGCCGGACGAAACGCTGAACCGCAAAGCCACCCTGCTGAGGAGCCTGTCTGTGGTTCTGTGCTGCAGCCCCGTGTGTGAGAAGCAGTGCCTCTTCGCGCTCTTCCAGTCCTACAAAGAGAACAACGTCGAGGAGGAGCTCATCAAGAAGGTAACGGGTGTCCGGGCAGCGGCGAAGTGGGTCATCTCCATGTTTTCCCCTCTAAAACCGGGGGGAGCTGCTGACGGCCTTGCGTTTGTATTGCAGATGTTGTGCAGCGTGTCCAAAGTGCAGAGCTACAGGAGCGTGAAGACGTTCGTCGCCTCCCACCTGTACTACCTGGTGGCAGAGTGGCTCGCACAGAGGCAGTCAGACGACCGCTACACTCTCGGCTCTTTCCCCTACAGCTTGCTGGACCACGACACAGTCAAAGATTTCTACGAGTCAGAATATGAATACGTTTTCCCGCCCCCTCGTGTGCCGTTTTTAACCAATCTGGCGTTTTCTCACACCTACCTCCTCCTGTCTACGTTCTCAGCTCCTGCTACCAGGTGCTGATCCCCCACCTGGTCTTCCTGGACGACTTCGAGCAGGTGAGGTCCATCGGCCGGTGCCTGGAGAGGGACTGGAGGGACTTACTGGCCGACTGTTTCCCCAAGATCATGGTGAACATCCTGCCGTACTTCGCCTTGAAAGGCCAGGACTCCCAGGTTGCACAGCAGAGGGAGAAGGCGCACAGAGTGTACGACCTCCTCAAAGATGCCAGCTGTCTGGGCAAGCAGGTAAAGCCCAGTGTTGGTTAAAGGCTGTTTAGATTTAGGCACAATACAGTTATTTTATTCAGCTTTTTCTAAAGCAGAAATGGGAGTTTTGAAAGCAGTGAAGTGTTGAGACTCCCTGATTTAAAGAGCAATTTCTTGTAGATCTATTACTAAGGAGCGAGTGAAACCATGTTTACCCATAATTGATGTTTTCTGAGTTGGTCAGCAGTACTTTTATGTTAGTGTTGCACTTAGTCAGCCGTCAATGGATCAAAATCAGCCAATTTTCCCTTGTTTCTTCTGAGACATGATCACCAGGTCAAATTACAAGTGCAACTCAATAAATCACAATGTAATCAATGTCAACAAAAGTCAGTTTTTGTCTGTTCTTGTCTGTTCATATGAGTGGGATCGCTTTCTTAATCCTCATGGTTTAATATGATGCGTTTAAGGGCTCCGTTACTTCAGGGAAAGCTTTCTGGAAGTTTTGGGGAGTGTCTTTATGGGAATTCGTCCAAACATACATTTGTGAGGTGAGACACTAACGTTGGGCGACGCGGTCTGGAGCCACGGTCTCCGCTCTGTTTTGTCTCACAGGGGTTCCTTCAGGTTGGGGTCAGGACTGTGAGGATGCCAGTAAAGTTCTTCCACGCCGCACCGCGCATTCATGCCCTAACAGACCTTGTGTTGTCAGGTGCACAGTCACTTAGAGGAAGGGACAATCCTGGTCCCACAAAAAGGCATATGGGCAGTTGCCCAGAGGGGCGTTTGAAAGGGGGGCGTTCAAGTTAAATAATATAACTTATGACTAAAGTGCCAGTCAGTCCTTGAACCAGTTTTCTATTGCTTTTATGGCACTGTAGTCGATGGGGAGATCGCTTTGGTGCTGCTGAGAATAGGGAGACTAACTTACATGGTTTGTACGGAGCTGGAAGGGGTTTGGATTGGCTGGAGCTGGACTGGTGGGTGGGCGAGGGTTTGGCGCTCGCTCTGGACACCATTCATGCAAGAACTGCAGCTGCCCACAAAGTTAGGGCCAAAAAGTGGTCTTCATGCTTCAGTAGAACTAATGCAGCCAAGCCCAACTCCTGAAAAAGAACATTTAAACACTTGGCACCATGCATTTGGAAAAGTGCCATTATTTCAGCTGCTGCACTACCTAGAGCGGTACATTGGATTTCCCTCCGGAGACACGATTCGTCCCTCCGGAGCAAGTCTTCACTGCTCTAGGGTGTACTGGTGGAGCGGCACCAATGTATCCAATGCAAAGCACCGAATCCAGTGCTTTGCATTGGATTTGGGGACATAAGGCTTGGGTACGAGCTTCAGAATCAAGTTGTGTGACTGTATGCGGCCTTCCACGCTGTGGCTGAGATGATTTTGTTCCCAGATGCATCCATCCATCCATCCATCCATTTTCCGTCACGCTTATCCCTGCTGGAGTCACGAGGGGTGCTGGTGTCTATCTCCAGCGTTCACTGGGCGACAGGCGGGGTACATCCTGGACAGGTCGCCAGTCCATCGCAGGGCAACACAGAGACAGACAGGACAAACAACCATCCTCACACACACTCACACCTAAGGAGAATTTAGAGAGGCCAATTAACCTAACAGTCATGTTTTTGGACTGTGGGAGGAAGCCGGAGTACCCAGAGAGAACCCACACATGCACAGGGAGAACAGGCAAACTCCATGCAGAAAGACCCAGGGCAAGGGTCGTACTTGAACCCAGGACCTTCTTGCTGCAAGGCAGCAGCGTGATCTGATACAATTATAGTGTTTTTATTGTTAAAATAATCAGAAATGTTTTTACAAAATCCTTTATGGAGTCATGAACTCTCCTCCTTTTTGGAAATGTGCCCACAGCAAATTGACAGCCTGATTCACAGTAACTTGGCGGACATCGTAGTGGAGCTGCTGATGACTCTGTATGAAGGCTGCGCTGCCGACGGAGACGCGGGAGACCTGACACGCTTCACCGGGTAATAATACAGAATTCCCCATGATTTTCTCATGCAAATTCGTTTCTATGGTTTCTTATTCTCTTAATTTACTGGAAGGGCACATGAAGCAGATTAGTTTTGTGTCCCACAGAGAGCTGGACCCCGTGCCAAATCCACCCTACTTCAGCTCGTACGTCATCAAAGCCACCCTGGACTACCTCAGCAAATGCCACAGCGCCAACCACAAGTCTCTGGTGGCCATTCTGTCGAAAACCCCGGTACCGTGGCTCCTTTTACTCTGCCTGTCAGACGTCAGATGTAATAAAAGGAAGTTAATCCCTTCCTTATGTCCGTGGACTGCAGCTCTCCATCCAGAAGATCCTGCTGGCGGTGTGTGAAAAAGCAGCAGAGACGACCAACGGCTACGAGCGCCACCGCATCCTCCTCATGTACCATTTGTTCGTCAGCCTGCTGCTCAGGGAGGTGAAGGACGGTCTGGGAGGAGCCTGGGCCTTCGTCCTCAGAGACATCATCTACACTCTCATTCACCACATCAACAGCAGGTCAGGGAGCCCCGACAGGGGCCCGGCGTGATTTCTCCCTCTAAGACCCACAGACTCAGCAGCTCTGTGCTCCTCCTCGACCCACAGGCCGCCTCAGCGTGACGAGGTTTCCAGCAGGAGCCTCTCTCTGTGCTGCGACCTGCTCTCCGCTGTGTGCCAGGCAGCGCTGCAGTTCTGCGACGACGCTCTCGACTGCCACCTTCAGGTGATTGTGGGGACTCTCAGCGCTCAGGTGACCAGTCAGCCGCTCATTTCGAAGCAGGTGGGTCATAAGATGACTAAACATTCAGTTAGCTATCTCTGTTAAACCTGACGGCATGCATGAGTCTGTCTTCAACATGCCTGGAGTGTTTGATGCGCAGAACACATATTTTGATATAAAAGTGATGCGTTTATGACTGAAAGAGTAGAAGAAGGCACCGAGATGGTTACAAAGCGGCAGTTTAAACCAGATAAATTGATTCAAATCAAATCCGGACGTGTGGATTAATGGTGCACGTGGCCTCGTTTCAGCTCGCGTACGTTAGAGTTTTGAATTGTTTTGTCCCCCAGGTGCTGAGTCTGCTGCA
Source organism: Fundulus diaphanus (assembly GCA_037039145.1). Taxonomy (NCBI): domain Eukaryota; kingdom Metazoa; phylum Chordata; class Actinopteri; order Cyprinodontiformes; family Fundulidae; genus Fundulus; species Fundulus diaphanus. Next base: position 36,951,410 of record CM073124.1, read on the forward strand.
GTTCCTCGTAATAGAGAACCAGCAGAAACTAAAAGGAGCCATCAGCAGGTTGGAGCCTTTCTCCGACATCCCCGAGTTCAGGGAGCTGCGCTCGGTGCAGCAGAAGCTCAAATACAACAGCGGCGTCTTCACACTGAGACAGGTACGCGCATGCAGCAGCGTAGCAATGCCATGAAATCTCTCTTTCAACAAGGAAGGCCAGACCTGTTGAGTGTGCAGCTAGCTGTGGGTCTGTCTCGGTTTGCACTTGTGCCGCGGTCTCTGTTTTCAGATGAGATAACGAGCAGCTCTCTGTGAGATGTGCAAGGCCTGGGATGCTGTTTCATGACCCGCTTCCGTCTTAAACTTCTCCACAACCTTCTGCCTGCCCTATTCCTTGATCCCCATGATCCGGTCTGTTCAGTAATCTTCTCTAATAGATCTCAGAGGCGTCCACTGAGCAGCTGGATCTATGCTTGGATGACATAAACACACAGGGGGACTCCAGTTACTCATCAGGTGACTCTCTGCACAGAGTTTTGTTTAGGGGTGAATTGAAAGAATGCCTCACTTTTCAAAATGTTGTAAAATAATGAGCAAACCGTGCTTTGTTGTCCTTTCAGTTCCCCATTACGCCCTGTGTTATGTCGGTCTATCGCGTATAAACCCCAAACTTCAGTGCAAATCAAGTTTGTGGTTGCAATATGAAAAGGTTCCTGGGTTATGAAAACAGCTTTTAGCACCGCATTTCCTTTATCTTTTTTTATTTTTTTTATTTACAGGAAATAACTCATTTCTTATCCACGTCGCCGTGCGACTCCTTACCTCTGACCAGGCTGGAGGGGTTAAAGGAGCTGACTCGACAGCTGCATCGCAGCAAAGACCAGATCCGAGAGCTGCTCAGGGAGTGCCACGGTGTGATGCTGGGGGGGAAAAAGCCTTTGCTTAAAAAAAAACTGGACACCTTTGTTGAAATGCTGTCTCTCTTTGGGTCCAGCTAACCCCACTGACAGCGCGCTGGTGAAACTGGTCCTCAGTCTGCTGCAGCTCTGCAAACTGGCCGCTAATCACCCCGGAGGAGTCGACGTTCTAGGTAAAATAAAGCCAGGTGCCCTCGTCCGCTGTGACGTTGGTGCCACGCTGTTCCAGTATTCCCCCTATGCATGTGGGCTCTTCCTTCAACCTTTCTCCCCGCAGAGGCTGCAGGCACCTGTCTTGGTGAGCTGGGTCCAGTTGACTTCTCCACCATCGCCCTGCTTCACGGCAGGGACCCGCTCTACGAGAGAGCCGCGTCTCTCTTCACCCCCGACGCCTTGCAGCACCTTTACATCATCCTCAACTGCATGAACGACGCGCTGACACAGCAGCGGTACGACAGGCCCCGTAGGTTTGGGATCCCTTCGTTTTGCACCAGACGTGCGGGTAATGATGGATGATTTCACTGTCATCCGTCAGCATGGAGGTGAGGCGGGCTGCAGCTCAGTGCGCGAAGAGCATCCTGGCCACTCAGTCCGGCGTCGATTTCTGGGAGCAACACAAAGACAACGGGGACCCCATGCTGGCTTACCTCAATCCGTTCAGAACAGCCAAACACAAGGTGAGTTAAAGATGTAGTCTGCTCAAAGGAAAAGACGTTTCGTCTGGATGCTAAGGTATCTTCAAATGGTTCCCACATGCTTTTCAAAATCACTGCAAAAAAACGGAACTAAAAATAAGTAAAATTTTCTTGAAATGAGTGCATTTGTCATTGATTTGAGCAGGCAAATAAAATGATCTGCCAACGGAATGAGTATTTTCACCTCTAAAGTAAGATAATCAAACATACTGCACTTAAAATAAGATAATGGAGATGAGTTACTCCTATTTTAAGTGCAAAAATCTCATTCCGTTGGCAGATCACCTTATTTACCTGCTCAAATCATGGACAAATAAACTCATTTAAAGAATATTTTACTTATTTTTAGTTCTTTTTTTGCAGTTGCATCTGAAACATCCTCAATCAGGTCTTTTTCAAGGTGTGCTGTAGACTGCAGTAATCAAACCTGAGGCCTGAGTAATAAATAATTACAGACCAATATACAGCCGGACATTTTAGACAAAAGGTCATTGAAAAGGTGGTTTATCCACTAATTTACTCCTTTTTAAAGAGTGTCTTTAATGCTCTCCAGTCAGGTTTCTGACCACACCACATCCCTAAACCATGGCTCAAATCTAGGGATCCTTTTACTGAACATCTGCTTAATACCCAAATATCAGATTATGGAGTACTACAACCTGTTTTACATCTAGCTGATACATCTGTTGAAGACAACTATTTCTATATTGTCACATGACTATAGCCCTCTCTGACTCGCACTAAGTCAGTTTGTCAAATATATCCCTGAGTCGAGGGGTTAGTGTCCTGTATGGAAAAACCTCAATTTTAACAACCAAGGCTACTAAATCAGCCTACAACAATCAAAAAATAGCATTGCCAGAATCAAATGAATACGCACTTGTACTGTTGTTCTTTATGTAACATTTATAACTTTATATAATCTTTAGGTTCAGGCTGCTTTATTAATATTCAAAGATTACTTTGCATTAAAGTGAGCTGAGAAAAGAAAAGAATGATATCCGTTTTACACACTATAAAAACGTAACATACCAGACCTAAAAAAACACATATTTAAAAATGTACTGAGTACTCAAGGTTCCGCATTAAAAATATAAAAATATAGATAAAGATAGGCCTGTGCCATATTAGTCCATTAAATGTGCAAAGTATCTCTACATCTTATTCAATTCAATTACAGCTGCAGGAACAAAACTATTTTCATAGCTATGAGTTCTGCATTTTGGGACCCAGAATGTCCTTCCAGAGGGGAGAAGCTGATTTTTAAAAGTGAAAGAAGCTGCCCGCTGTATCTGCCTGGTCTAAAGGGATAGAAGAGCCTCTGGTTACTCACCAATCAGTCTAGATGACCATTTAAATGGCATTTCTCTCCTTTAAAGACGCGCGTCCGAAGCGGGACACCAGTGAAGAGGATAAAACAGACTCAATAAAGATAAAACATGGTCGTTATGGTTGATATGAGCGTTTCCCTTGAACAGGACAGACCTTTTTACACACAGCTTAACAGCAGGCTTAGTTCAATTCGCTCAAGTTTAATGGTCTGACCTTAGGCTAAAATGTCACGTTGGAACGGCGCTCGCTTGAAAATGATTTCTCAATGAGAATTATCTTGTATAAATAAAATCTTTTTTTACGTGCTTCCATTGTCAGTAGGTTAGGTTATTGTAAGGGCGAGCGTACGGTCCTCTGTAAGGAAGGCAGGCAGCTGCAGCTCATCCAGAGTACCGACCAACTCCAGGAAAGTGGATTACATCACACCAGCCCCCGGATCGGTGCTTTGGCTTCCTGTTTGGGAAATGATCGAATTTTAATATTGTGTTAATGAGCTGAAATACATCTCAGAGCAGCCGGTCAGGTTTAAACCTTACAGCCCTGACAGGCGTGTTCAGCCGGGCTTCCCAGGATGGAGGCGAAACAACGGGAGAGCAGCATTCAGTTTCTTTGCTTCTCGGCTCTGGAACAAACTCTTTGAAAACCTGAGATCTGCAGAAAGGTTTGGGTTCTTTTTTTTCTTTTCTTTTTTTTCTTTAACCTTAATTTAACCAGGAAAAAATCCCATTGAGATTAAAAACCTCTTTTTCAAGGGAGTCCTGGCCAAGAGGCAGCAAAGTTACATATTGAACAGAGATACATTAAATTAAATGACAAGTACATGAAAAAAAAAACATATCAAGTAAAACAATTGCAGATAATTGAAGCCGTTTCAAATTCTTTCAGTTTCAACTTAAAAGCATTTACGGATAAAAACTAAACTAAACTAAAACTCTTTAAATCAGGAATGAAAACGTGACCGTTTGCTGCAGCTTCCATATTAAGGTCAAAGATCGCCGTATATGTTCGTCTCTCAATTTGTTTAATTCAGCATTCTAACATTTTTCTTTTCATGGGATGCGTCTGTTTTTAGCTTGGTTCCTTTAACGTGTTTGATGCTTTTGATCCCCCCCCCCACCTCTGTTGTTACCCGGTGTGTGAATGACGCTGCCTGAACGGCCCCGCCTTGCCTCGCAGCACACCTGACGTTTGCCGCGGGTTTATTTGCTCTCGTGTTTTACCAGGCGGCTGCTGTGAGCGCCGAGGAGAGTTCAGAGGCCAAAAGGAGGCTGGAGAGCCAGGAGCTGTGGGTCCCGCAGGCGGGCGCTCACAGGGCCTGGCTGAAGGCTCTGAGCACAGCGCTGCTGGACAGTGGAGGGGTGAGGAGCGAGGCTCTGCTGCTGTCACGGCCCCTGTGTCTGGTGAGCCCCTCGGGTTTCTGGATGCTTTTTTTTTACAGAGCAGGAACTGCTTCTTAAACTTGGCCTTTAGTTTTTCTAGCCGCTTTCAGGGCCGTTTAGTCACAAACTCTCCATTCACCAAAGCTTAAGTTTAGCATTTTCCCCCTGATCCGTAGTTCCAGACTAAAGCTGACTTCCTGTCTGCCTCCAGGTGATGGTGGACTGCTGCCAGAGGCTGCTGCCCCTCATCATCCACTCCATCCTCCTGGACGACCCCAACGGTTCCTGGAGGGAGCTGCTCTCCTCCCACGTTCAGGACTTCTTCAGCTTCTGCTCCCGGAGCGCTCAGGCCGCCAGCAGATCGGCCACGCCTCTCAACTCTGACTCTGGTGAGTCTGAGTCGGCGACGAGCCGACACGGCGCTTGGGCCGTGGCGTGCAGTGATGAAAGCTTTCTGGTTTCTCACAGAGTCGGACTCTGCCAGCCAGGGTTTCTACGACAAGACCTCCCTGCGGACCATGCTGGCTGTTGTTGACTACTTGAGACACCAGCAGAGACCGGCGCAGGCCGATAGGTTAGTTCTGATGTAAGCGGCTCACGTCTCCATCAGCTTCCTGCAGCTCGTTATGCTACAGGACGGAGGGCGTATGTCTTGTAATAACTCATTGTGCCCCAAAAAGAAAAGATTCTTCACATTTCTTGGAAAAATGGGGGGAAAAAAAGCGAATGTAAATGTGCATCAGGCTTGGTCTTCCTTAAATGTGCCGCTGTGCCCGTAGCGTGTTTTAAAATGCTACCTGCTGACCTCGCAGTAACTCCTGCGGCACCGTGTGCGACTCCAACTTCTGGCTGGAGCTGAACTACCTGGAGGTGGCCAGGGCCGCTCAGTCCTGCTCGGCTCACTTCACCGCTCTGCTCTACACAGAGATCTACGTGGACAAGATCAGAGCCGACATGGAGGAGAGCTGCAGGTGCGCAGGGGGACGCGCGGGTGGTGTAAGTTTAAGGTTAAATGTAACTATGTACCAATCTGTTCGACTTGAACAAACGTGCAGAACCAAGTCCAGAGCCACACGCAAGATCAACTTCCAGGACAACAGCCAGAACTTCAGCATCTCCAGCCTGACCGAGAAGAGTATGGAAAACACCAATATCAGTCTGCAGGTACATCAGTTCGCAGTTATGTCTTGTGTTTTATGTTTTAGGATTTTGTAAACCATTTATGTGACCTAATTTTCACCGAAACCTGATGAGGATGTTCAACGTGTTTTGCAGGAGCTGCTGATTGAGGTGTATCGCAGTATCGGGGAGCCCGACAGTCTTTACGGCTGTGGAGGAGAAACGATGACCAGTCCACTCACCAGGTACAAATCTGAATCTTTTCCTCCGCTACTATGCGCCGTCCTGCAAGATATTCATACCCTGTTAGCGTTTTTACTCATTTCTGTGTTGCAACCATACATTTCAGTCTGTTTTATCAGGAATCTATGTGCTAGGCCAACATAGAGTAGTGGAAATGGGAAATGGGAGGACAATGATGGATCATTTTTGAGAACAACTATTAGTTATGTGCTCCACAGATGTAGCCTTTGTGGGAGAGAGGCACAGGGACACAGCAAACATGTGGAAGGAGGTGTTTTGATCAGGAGAAACTACATAAAATGCTCTGGATGTATGAAACATGGTTCACATCACGCGCCCGTACACTGAAACACGGTGGTAGAAGCATCATGCTGCGGGGAAACTCTGCAGCGGGGACTGGACAGCTGGTCTGAGTTGATGGGACGACGGATGACGCTAAATACTGGACAATCCTGGGATTTCAGAGGCTGCAAAAGACGTGAAACTGCATCAGAGGTCCATCTCCCAGCAGGACAGCGTCCCCCGAACACACAACCATAGCTACGATGGAAAGCTTTTAGGTCAAAGCAAAACTTAAATGCAATTAAAAGCAATGTTTGCAGAAACTCCTCTATCCGCTCTGGCTGACCTTGAATTAATCGGTAACAAAGAAGAAAAATGTTTAGATGTTTGACTCTTGTAATACCCCCAAAAGGCTCAGAGCTGTCAGGCTTTTGGCTCCACGAAGCATCGACCCAAGGACTGAATAAATGCACGCCATACTCTTAAGAGCTTCATTTGAAAATACTTTGAAAACCGTGCCTCATTTTCCTACTACTTCACCCTTATTGGCTACATTGTGTTGGTCTCGCATGAAAGGGAATACGTTGAAGCTCGTGGCAGCAATGTGAGGAAATGCGGCCGAGTTCCTGTGGGGAGTAAACACTTTTGCTGTGTTTTTATAGCTGTATGCAGACATTACCGCTTTGTCGCGCTGTCGCTGCAGGATACGAACGTATGAACACGAAGCGATGTGGGGGAAGGCCCTGACTTCCTATGACCTTCACTCTGCTCTGCCTGAAGTGACCCGACTCGTAGGAATTGTGGAGGTAAAATGGCACAAGCTGCGCAGGTCGATGTGGTTTATTATAATATACACACGTTAGGAAACCAGGGAGCAAGACTCCGATGAGGTGTTTTCTTCATGTGATTGAAAATGACGCCTTATATGGGAATGTCTGCAAATTAATGCTAGAAAATGTTTCTCCCGTGTGGGAACAGGGCCTGCAGAACTTTGGGCTGAGCAGCATCCTCGCCACCTACATGAGGGGACTGGAGAGCGAAGGCGTGGAGTGGGGCGCCGAGCTGCGGGAGCGCCGCTTTCAGGCGGCCTGGAGGAACACGCAGTGGGACTGTGAGCAGTCGGAGAGGTGAGGAAGCAGGATGCCCCCTCGCCAGCAGAGCGTCGCCTCTGTCGTGTTTGAAAGCAGCTCTCAGCCAAACCTTTAATCCCCCTTAGAAGCGACAAGTCCAACCCGGGCTTCCACGAATCCGTGTTTTGCGCCCTGCAAGCCCTGAGGGACAAGGAGTTCTCCGTATTTGATGACACCCTGAAGCGAGCCAGGTATGGTGGACACGTGAAATGTCAGACTTGGGCCTGGGTTGTTACCGTTCGCCCCAACCATGTCCCCCTGCGCAGGGCGGCTGAGGTGGAAGAGCTCTGCAGAGGCACCTTGGAGGCCGTGTCTTCTCTGTATCCGGCCCTGAGGAACCTGCAGAGCATCAGGGAGCTGGAGCGCGTCAAGCAGCTCTTCGCGAGGTGACCTCACCTTCGCCAGCGGCAGTAAAACAGAGCTGCTCCGGAGGAACTTCGCCAGAGTAACGCGTGTGTGTGTGTGTGTGTGTGTGTTGTCCCGTCAGGCCCTTCTCCGATGTGACTCTGAGAGAGGTTTGCAGCCAGTGGCGGCAGCACTCCCAGCTGCTTGTGGACAGCGACTTCGCCGTGGTGGAGCCCATCCTGGCCTTGCGCTCTGTGGCCCAGCACACCCTGCTGTCCAGGATGGAGGACGCAGACAGCAACCATCAGCTCAGCTCTGTGCTCACCGACCACCTCATGGAGTTCTGCCGCCGGGCACGCAGAGCCGGGAACACGCAGGTGCTCTCTCACCGCCGTCTGTACACTGCTGCGTTACAAACATTCGTTTCCGTGTATGTTACTGGAGTTTTAGGTGATCTATGAACACAAAGTGGCGAATAACTGTGAAGTTGTTTTTTTTTAGTTTTTTTTTTTTTTTAAGGTTAAAGGGAGTGTTGTATAGTAACGAAGTAAAAATACTTCACTACTGTACTTAAGTATATTTTGGAGTACTTTTACATACTTTTCTCGAGTATACATTTTTTTGATAACTTTTACTTTTACTTCACTATATTTCTGAACTTAATTGCATACTTTTACTCCAATACATTTTCAATGTTTACCAAAATCTAAAAAATGTCATTCTTTTTACTTTTTACTTATACTTTTTATTACACTACTTGAGTACATCTATTTTTACAGTAATTTTCATACTTAAGTATTTTCAGATACTTTAAGACTTTAACTCAAGTAACATTTCAGTCAGTTACTTGGACTTTTACCAAAGTCATATTTTGGAGAGGTAACTATACTTTTACTTGACTCCGAGATTTCAGTACTTTATACAACACTGGTTAAAGGCCTGTGGATCCCTTACAATATGCAAGTAGCTTTCAGACGCATTTAGCTTTTTCCATCTGGTTGATCGTCCCGGTTGTGTGTCCCAATCCGCCGTCAAGCTCGCAGAGCGGGCAGTGTATCAGATGAAGCAGCACGGCGATGGAGGGACCGCGGCGGCGTCACCTGTGTCGTCGTGGCAGCTGGAGGAGGCCCAGGTGTTCTGGGCGAAGGGAGAGCAGGGTCTGGCTCTGGGCCTGCTGAGGCAGATGATACACAGCCTAGAGGAAAAGGTCAACACACAAACACAAACACACACACACACACCGACAAAAACGTGCTGCAACCAGACCGTATCGTTTGTTGGTGCAATAACGGCTTTACCCGGATGTTGTTGTTCAGTTTTGTGTGACGGTAACGGCAACACTGTCCTGATTTCTGTGGACCAGGTTGATTTTAACCCAGCTCTGGCTCCGCTCTTCACCGAGTGCCTCCGGCTGTGCGGCAACTGGCTGGCGGAGACCTGCCTGGAGAGTCCTGGAGTCATCCTGGAAAAGTACCTGGAGAGGGTGAGCTGGAGCTGAACGCTGATGACCTGCTGGAAGCTTTTCTTTAGAGGAGAACCGCGGCCGCTTTTTTAAAGGTCGGGGTTCAGTGTTGGACCAGGGGGCAGGCAGCATGGAGGCTTTGCTGCGACCGCGTTAGTTAGTTGATGCAATATGTGTAAAGCTAGTGGTGCCCCCGTCAGTTAGGGCTGAACGATTTTGAAAAATATTCTAATTGCGATTTTTTTTTTTTTATCTTAATATTGCGATTTCGATTTAATGCGATTATTTAAATTTTTCAGTTTAATTTATCATGTCTTTTTAAACACATACAAACAAATCAGTCTGTTTCATCGCTGGGCAGATTAGGTGCTAAAAGAGCCACTGGGTCTCAACTCGGAGCAGAAATGATTGCGTTCTGCCTGCGATACATTTCAACCAAAATTGCGATTTGATTTTGACTTTTCTCTGCATTAACCGCAAGCAACAAAAATGGCCTCTAGATAAAGATGTTTGTAAACAAGGACTAATTAAAACAAGAACTTTTAATGTTTTTATTAATCAGAATATTATTCAAGAGAACAGCTTTTAATTGATTTGGACATCCATCCTTGTTGAACATAAAGTGCAAAGTGCAACCAACAAGTCTATGTATTAAACTGATTGACCGCTACTTATCGCTATGGTGAGATTCCTGAAAGTTTCTGTTAAAACAATATGATTATATAAACTCTAAAACAAGTAATAAAATTAGATTATCTCACTGCTGCAACTGTCTTCCCTTCCATGTGGAGCAAACCCACTTTAAACATATTACTGACACCGGAAGGACGCGTCTGATTCACTAATTCATCCGCGATTTGGAAATTGTGTGTTTTTTTTTTTTTTTTAATTACGATTATATTGCAAATGCGATTAATTGTGCAGCCCTACCGCCAATCAGCCAGGGATTCAAGTCTGAAACCTTTCTTTTAATCATCTTGCAAAGCAGCAGCAAAAAGATGCCGTTTGCAAAATCGAAGCTAAAAATGTCCTCCGTTACACGTTGAGTTGAGCAGTTTGGGGAGAAAAGTGTATTTCTTTAGTCCCTTTTTCATTGTTTAAATGTTTTGTCATTCATTCATCCATCCGTCTATTTATTTATTTGCATAAATGTTCAAAAATTAAGCACAGGGAACCATCCTTTCTTATAATTCGTACATTTTCTGTAGGATTTAAAATGCTGGTTTCTATCAGGCGTTCTCCAGGCACATTTAGTTGATCAACTAGAAATACAGGTTATAGTATTATAGCTGGAAGAAAGCTCTAACTTTAGCGGGAGCGATGCTCATCAGCCAGCTGAAGCATCGTCTGTCCATCACTTTCTAAAACGTCGTCCATGAGTCAACGGACACCAGCGCAGATGCTAATATTTAAAAACCGGATCCCAGAGGGGTCCCAAGTCTGACACGTGTTACCCTCCTCCCTCACTGGAGCAACGGCAGGCCTCCCTGAGAGCAATGAGGGAGTCATTACCCGTCGGCCTTTCTGCCGCTGTGATTTTTTTATTTATTTTTTGATAACTAACCTTCCAGCCGTGTCCTCGGCGCTGTTCTCTTACCAGGCGGTGGGGGTGATCCAGGGGGACTCGGGGGCCCAGGACCCCAGGCTCCAGGGCCAGCGCACCGAGGCCTTCTTGTCCCTGGCTCGCTTCTCTGACGCTCAGTACCAGAGCATCGACAAGTACATGAACTCGTCCGAGTTCGAGAACAAGCAGGCGCTGCTGGAGAAGGCCAAGGAGGAGGTGGACCTGATGAGGGAGCGTAAAGTCACCTCCAACAGGTTTGTTTTTTGTTTTTTTTTTCTCAGAAAGAAAAGCCCCACCGTGGCAGGAGGGAGTTGTCTTTAACGGAGGACGGTGGCTTCACAGGTACACAATAAAGGTGCAAAGGGAGCTGCAGTTGGACGAAAAGGCCCTGTCCAACCTGCGCAGCGACCGGCAGCGCTTCCTGTGCAAGGCGGTGGAGAATTACATCCAGTGTCTGGGACAAGGAGAGGAGCACGACACCTGGGTGTTCCGGCTGGCTTCGCTCTGGCTGGAGAACGCCGACATTAAGGATGTCAACGACATGATGAAAGTTAGTTCACGTCTGCGTTCCTTGAGAAAGTACCAGGTCGGATGTTTTTTCTTTTTTTTTTTCATTTTCCCGACTGACATGCTTTCCAGAGCGGCGTGAAGCAGATCCCGTCCTACAAGTTCTTGCCGCTCATGTATCAACTGGCCGCCCGCATGGGAACCAAAATGGCGGCCGGCGCCTCGGAGGACACCGGATTCCACGACGTCCTCAATGACGTAATTCTTCACTTGATCTGTCTCTCCTGCGCGCGGCACCACGCGTACAGCTGAAGCCAGACGCTGCATGAAAAGACACGTGGCCTGTTTGCACATTAGATCAGAGTCCAGCGGGTTAGGGTTTCCAAATATACAGCGTTTGTGTTTGTTACAAGGCAGGAGAATGAATAAGAACATTTTGGATATCCTTTCACAAGCTAAGCCAAGTTCCTCGCTAACCCTCCTGTGGACAGGTAGGCAACGAGCGGTAGGAAGAAAAATGATGGAAGCCAGGCAGCTCTGAGGTCCTCCATCTCCTTTTTTCTTTATTTTCTCACAAAATTAATTCAAAGTGCACGCCGGCACAGCAGCAGCAGTTTCCTAGCAGCAGCAGAACATCTCAGTGAATGAACTGGACCCCTTTTAAAGGGTTCAAAACCTATATATCTTTTGAAACAATTGTGTGGAATTCTTTCATTTTGGTTGTGCAAATTAGCTTAAAGGTGCAGTGTGCTATAAAAGTGCAGTGTGCATGTTCCAAGTGCTTCAGGTGAGGTGCATGTGTGTACTCGTCCAGTAACGAACCGTCCGGGCCTTCGTTACGCCTCCTCCAGGTAAGGTTCTTTACTGGTTCTGGAGTGACAGCTCGGCTGATCCTAGATAACAGGATGGGCACAAACCATGAGTTTGTCCTCCACTGTCGATTTCACGGCTTTATCGTGGTCCTTCCGTCCCGCTGGATAATCCGCCACTAAGTCTCATAGCGAGGTCTCTGATTGGTCGACGCTCCAGCTGCAAAAGTTCAGATTGTGCAACTGCAGCGTCTGCCGCTTCTGATGCTGAGCCGCTTGAAATCTGAAAGCGCGCCGTTCCCAGTGCTCAAGATGCGCCGCGGGACCTCTTGAAGCTCCTAGAGCCGCGGCCACCGTAGACTTTGCATGTGAACCTGACGCTCAAAACGCCTTCGGTGCACGCATTAGGCTTGCTTCATCCTTTTCCCTCCAGACGGAGTAGTGTCTCCATGGCCAAAGACTTGTCCTGTGACCATCAGGTAATAGGACACGTCTCCAGAAACCATCAGGTTTCTTGCTGAGTGCATTTGCAGACCGTAATCTGGCTTTGTATGTCACCTTGGCAGTGATGGCGTCCTTCTTGCCGACTGGCCTTCCAGATGCCGGTACAGAAATAGTTTCAACACAGAGGATCAGATTCAGGCGGCTTCTTGACAAAGTCTTTGATTATTCTGCTGCTGTTTGCACCAAAACACAGGACTCAGTATCCACGGCTCTTCCTGCTGTCTTCTCTGGTTTCTTTAGATTTTTTAATTTATTTATTTGCTGTTTTTTTTTTTCTTATGCATGAGTTGTATGTTTGAGGCGTTGCCTTAAAATCCACCTGCAGACTTGTCATCATTTCGCTTGGAAGGTATCATCATCTGGGCTTTCCCTAGTCGTTTAAAGGCAGCTTAGTCCGACTGTAACTAAACTTCTGAATTCTAGGATTCTTTAGAAACCATCTCTCTCCCATTATTCTGGTACTTAGTAGAAAACTATTTAATTTAGTCTAACTTAATGTCAGACAGAAGAAATGTGTCTTTTCATACAGCCCACCGCCGATCTATCAACACAAAGTGGAGGAAACCTAATTTTCAGATTTGGTTTTCAGTCCAAATGTCTGGTTTCAGCAGTAAATGACGAGTTTGATGATACACAGCTGAACATGCACCAGTGTTCCTGCTCAGCTGTTAAACTGTGTCTGACTTTGACTTAACGGCTAAAGGCGCGTTATGAACTTACCTGGGCTTCCCTCCTCAGCTCATCTGCAAGGCGTCTCTGGATCACCCTCACCACACGCTCTTCATCATCTTCGCCCTGGTGAACGCCAACAAAGACGAGAGCTTCTGCAAGACACGGCCGTCCAAAAGCACTCCGCGGCAGCCGTCGCAGTTTGATCTGGTGGGACTTTTACCGATGAGCCAGACACATCCTTTAAGGAATTTCTATTTATTTCATGCTGCGACTTGATGCTTTTATTTTAAATCATTTTAAAGGAACACAGAAAACGTAATGGAAACGGTCTGATTTAGGCAAGCTAAACAAATGTATATAGTAAAACTACTGCCTAAAGCTTCTTAGGCTTCTAAAAAAATAAAAATAAAAGTTGTTATAATGAATATTCAAGCTTAGTTCTTCAGGGTCCACATCAGGCCTGAATTCACAGCGGCGCCCTTTAAACAGCATCCGCTTGGTTCCGCCTTCTCATGCAGGAGCGCTCGGATGTGGCTCGCAAGATCATCGGCGTGATCAGGAAGAAGCGAGGCGGGTTGATCCGAGGGATCGAGCGTCTGTGCGACGCCTACATCACTCTGGCTTACATGGACGCCAGCAGGCACAGAACGGAGAAGAGTGAGTCGTGAGCTCCCGGTCATTCCTGAACGCTCTTTCGTTTATCCTTTCCTCCCAGGAGCCGGGCTTTCTTCTGATCTTCTAAAACGCTCATCTGGGATCTCTGAACCCGCTTAAAACACTTCTAGTTTTCATTGTGGTGCTTGAAACGCTTTCATAGAAATGTTTGTTGAATCTTGGCTGTGAATCATGCAGGGATAACTATCTGCACACATAACGGACAGCTTGGCACAGAAACATTTTGTTGCATCATTTAAGGTCTGATGACTTGTTAAAAAGGGAGAGAAATGTCTAAAAAAACGGCAAGTCTCAGAAATCCCGGACGTATACTGACCAAGTCCACAGAAAAAAGGCGAGAGGAAAGTCTGGCTTCCTGGAAGGAGCACGTTGCATATTTTTTGTTTTACTCTTTTATTTCTGGTATAGCGCGTTAGAAACCGCTGCACAAACTTAGACGTGTGCTGCATCTGTGTGTCCGTCTCCCCCACCAGAGGCCATTCCCATCCCGGCTGATCAGCCCGTCATGCAGCTCAGAGACCTGGACGAGGTGGTCATCCCCACCATGGACATAAAAGTAAACGGACTGGGAGCGCTGAGCTGAACAGACGAGGCTTGATTGATTTTAGTCTTCACTGAACATTCTTAGCTGACCTTTTCCGACAAACGGAGCTAAAAAAAATAAAAAAAATCACGCGTCGTTGTCGTAAACAGGTGGATCCGTCGGGCCGCTATGAGAACCTGGTGACCGTTAGATCCTTCCTGCCCCACTATCACCTCGCCGGAGGAGTCAACCTGCCGAAGATCGTGGACTGCGTGGGCTCTGACGGGAGGAGCAGGAGGCAGCTGGTCAAAGTAAGCCCGCGTGTGTTTTTTTTTTGTTTGTGGTGTATGACGTGCGACACGCCCCGGTTAGAGGTTCTCCTTTGAAGGACTTGGTGGGCGCGGTACAACACGAGCTCTCCGACGGGAAGCTGGCCACTTTGGTTATTTTCCATCAGCTCTGGCTCCAGCTAATGATTAATGGCGCTTTCACGGCGGGACAAACAGCCTCTCACACCTTCCCGATGAAGGGCAGGTGTGTGGCCACATGTGTGTGTTTGTAGAAACATTTAAAAGACACTCAGAGGCTAATGATTTACCCATTGTTAGTCATGCCGAGACAGCATTCTGCCCCGATAGCGCTTTTATACCTGACCTCACAATAAACCCCTTAGTAGAAGGAAAGACAAGATGTTCATTACAAAACAACATGAGCCAGTTCAGTTGAACATTGACGTCAGTAAGATGTTTTTTTTTTTTTGAATCACAATATTGGCTGTGGATTATTTCTTAAACTGGACTGAGAAACTTCTGTGAAATGAGAGCAGAACCAGTGGGGAGTGGACCCTTGTAATCCTTACACACTGTGAGGATAACCCAAGTATTTTATATATATATATATATATATATATATATATATATATATATATATATATATATATATATATATATATATATATATATATATATATGAAACATTTGGCTCTGAAAATGTTTGACATGTGAAGAATATTGGTTTGAGAAATAAGTTTAAGCAATAATGACATTGAGATACGTGCTTCCTATGGTGCAGTGTTTCTGCCAGCTGCTCCAGGCCTGAGCAGATGGTTTATTACCAACACGTCCAGGAAAACAAGAGCTTCTGAGAGCCATTTTAGATACACCATTTAAATGTTTGCACAGGGATGTGATCTTCCACAGACGTATACGTACAACACAAAACAGTAAAAACAAGAGTTTAAATAAAGAAAACGGTTCTTCCCGTAAGGTTGCGCAAAGGGAGACAAATATTTGGCCAACTTTAGACGGCAGAAACTCTGACGACGGGACCGAACGAGGACAAGTCTGTCTTGCCTACTGTAAGAAAAACTTTCCCAAAGCTCACTTTCTGAGAACTAAAGCAAAGAGGGACTTTTGGGAAGGTGCCAAAGCAACCTTTTTAAATACTGCATGATAAGCAGATGTTTTAAAGGTTTTTGTTTTTCTACCATCACAAACGTCAACTTGTGGAGTTTATTAAACGCCTTTGGGAGTGAATGAGGGGGGAAATGTGGACTTTGCTCTAGGGCCTTTGTACGGTGGAGGATGTGTGATGCTGAGGGAGGCTTTCTCTTCCAAAGACCCCGGGAACCCTATGAAAGTGCCTGGTAACAGGAACTCTTAAAAAAATAACTAATATTTGATCAAAACAACACAGAAAAATGGAAATGTTTAGTTTTTTTTTACTTAACCTACAATATGTTTGTAAGTTGCCAAGTTATTGTTCTGTAGATAGGCTGGTGTTTTTCCGCTGTTTAGTTTGAATATTTCATCTTTTTTTTTTTTACCTGAGTATGCCATATCATCAGTAATTGTCTAATATTTACTCTGGCACTGATTTTTACTTTTGCATTTGTCATTTCTGACGAAGCTCATTAACATTATATTAGATTAGCTTGTTTTTTTCCCCCCCATCATTATTAATTGTGTGTAACTCTGCCTGTGCCCGAATGTCCCCATTGTGGGACAATAAAGCAATGTTCTTATCTTAAAATTGTCTTTAGAAGCAGGATGACCGTTGCTCGTTAGTGTCAGTACCTTCGCTTCCCGTGACAACGTAACCACTATAGATGTGCTGGAGCTAAACGAGGAGAAAAAGCTTGAGGTGAGCGGAGGCGGCGCTCTCATCCTGCCTCCCCGTCTCTGTGGACAGGGTCAGGACGACCTCCGGCAGGACGCGGTCATGCAGCAGGTCTTCAGCATGTGCTCCATGCTGCTGCAGCGCAACACGGACACGCGGAAACGGAAGCTGAACATCCGGCGGTACAAGGTGACGCTGCGTTGCATCATGGGGGGGGAACGTCAGGAGTGATCGGCTTTCAGAGCCGCGTGAGCGCCGTGGCGGCCGTCTGCGGCCGTCTGCGGCGTCTTTCAACAGCTTTTGCTCGTCTCCCTCGGGCACGTCCCAGGTGGTGCCGTTCTCGCAGCGCAGCGGCGTGCTGGAGTGGTGCTCGGGCACGGTGCCCATCGGGGAGTTCCTGGTGGAGCCCAGCCGCGGGGCCCACAAGCGCTTCCGGCCCCAGGACTGGACCAACCTGGCCTGCCGGAAGAAGATGATGGTAGGGCGTCTGAAAGAACTGAACACCATTTAATGTTTGGGATTGGAAACGGGTGTTTGTTCTGGATGTGTATAGTAGCAGAGCGTATGAAGTTTAGTATAAACTTGGCGTGTCTCCATGTCTGGGCCCCCCCCGCAGGAGGCTCAGAGGCAGGGCTTTGACGAGAAGCTTGAGGCCTACAGCGAGGTGTGCAGGAAGTTCAGACCCGTCTTCAGGTACTTCTGCATGGAAAGGTTCCTGGATCCTGCGGTGTGGATGGAGAAGCGGCTGGCTTACACGCGGAGTGTGGCCACTTCCTCCATAGGTACAGCCGCTGCCGCCTCAGAAAGGGGTTCTGTAGTAAAGCAGTAATAACTGGCTTTTGTGATAATTCTTTTTTTTTTTACCCACAGTTGGCTACATCGTCGGCCTTGGCGACAGACATATCCAGAACATCCTGATTGATGAGCAGACCGCTGAACTAGTGCACATCGACTTAGGTATTCTTTATCCTTTGATTCATGCAAGCGAGCGCATGTAGGACCTGTACTCATCGTGAACCTGTAACTTAGCTGAGATCTGGTGTTTTTTTTTTAAGGCGTGGCCTTCGAGCAGGGGAAGATCCTGCCCACCCCAGAGACTGTCCCCTTCAGGCTGTCCAGAGACATAGTGGACGGGATGGGGATCACCGGCGTGGAGGGGGTCTTCAGGAGGTAAAGCTGAGGCGTCTGAGAGAAGCTCTGTTCAGCTGCCACTTGGACGTTGGTGTTGATCGCCTGCATAAACATTCACTGCAAAAACATTCACTGCAAAAACAGAGCTAAAAATAAGTACAATATTCTTGAAATGAGTGTATTTCTCCTTGATTTGAGCAGGTAAATAAGATTATCTGCCAATGGAAAGAGTAATTTTACCCCTAAAATAAGATAGATATACTGCACTTGAAATAAGTTGATGGAGATGAATTCTTCCTATTTTAAGTGCAAAACTCTTATTCCATAGACCAGTTCATTGTTATTGTTTTTATCCCGTTTTTTCGCGCATGTGCGCTTGACTGGTTGGCAAAAGGCGAACACAATGGCGGACGCAAACAAAGACACTGACGAGTTCTCGACATATTTTTCTTCTTTAGATAACGTATCACAAGATCGTTATAAGAGTAAGTTGATGGCTGATGGTATCAGATTGCCAGATCCACACAGCAAAAGTCTGAAGGGATGGAGACAGTCTGTGAAATGCTGGCCAAGTGTTCCGTACGGCGACATATACAGCTACCTTATAAACACGCCAGAACACACGAGAGAGCATGAAAGCCATGAAATCACTGGACGGCTACAATCATTTCATATCGGGACATGTTCAGACATGTTTGTGTAACATACGAAAGCGGAGTCGGACACAGACAGCGCCTCAGCAGAGAGGAAGACCCGCCACCGGTAGGTTAAAAAAAAACATTCACAAAGGATTATTTTGGTGTTTTTGTCTTATTAATCCTTTTCACAGACTCATGCCAGAGGGTTTGCATACATTGTACATGTACGTATATTATTACGAAACGAACATTTACGTCTGGATTTAAGTATATATCCTAATTTTTTATTTATATGATTATTTAAGTAGAACAATGACTAGTGCAAAATTAAGTTGTATTTACCGGAGATGAAGTGTAGACTGCAAATTCTGTCGTGGTATGATGGCTCCCACAGTCCATTGGGATTGTCTGCATGCATCCTTTTCATTTAAATTATCCATTTCTTTCTTCTTTCTTCGGTAAACGAAAGAAACGTACAACCGATGATTTGGAATGCCTCTGTGTGCAACCGGGAGCACAACAAGTCGTAGGCATTGTTTAGATTTCAAAAATAAACTAACAGTACGCTCTAATTCACCCGTTTTGTCATAGTAGTAGACGAGAACATCACTGTTTCTGCCTACCAGCGGGACCCGGATGTAGCTCGTGACGTCACGCGTGAACTGGTCTATCGGCAGAGTATCTTATTTACCTACTCAAATAAAGTACAAATACACTCATTTCAACAAAATTTTAACTTATTTTTAGTTTAGTTTCTAGGAACCACCAGCAGACCTGCAGTCTGAGAGCAAAGTGCTCTGTTAGGAACATACGGGGTAATCAGAGCTCTGATATATGATGGAGCTTGATTATTAAGGGCTTTATATGTGAGAAATAGAAATTTAAGTTAAGCTAAAAGCTTTTTTTTGTTGTTTACTGACAATACAAATCCATTTTTGAAAGAAAAAAAAACAGCCACAAGACGACTGGTTTGCATTTTCTCATAAGCTGCACTTCAAACATGTGGAAGAAGGCGCTCTGGTCAGATGAGACCCAAACTGAACCTTTTGGCCCACGTGCAAAACACTGATGTCCTGTGTGCCAGAACATTAACCCTACACCTACCACCCCGCAGCAATGCGGGGATGTTTTTCATCAAAAGGAGGGGAAAGCTTGTCTGTGCTGATGGGACGGCAGATGAAGGCAAATACAGGGAAGTCTTGAAAAGAAAACCTGCAAAAGGCTAAAAAAGACTTGAAACTTTGATTGAGGTCCACCTTTCAGCGGGACAGCAACCCTGAACATACAGGCAGAGTGAACTTCAAAACAGATGAGAATCTTGAAAACCGATGCCCACAGACGCTCTCCATCCAATCTTGATATATTCTTCAAAGATGATTGTCCATCTCCTGATGTCCAACGCTGGTAGGGGCGTAGCCCATAAGACTTGCAGCTATAACAGCAGCAAAAGCTGATTCTAAAAAGCTTTTATTTCATAGACTGAGTATAAACATGCATCACTTCACAGTCAGGCACCAGTTTGTATTAAAAGTTTCTGTTTGTAGTTCGAAAAAAAAGCACCAAGATTGAAGCAGTGCATTGCAAAGAATGGGAAGCAGATCCTTTAGCTATCAGGCTCCTCTCCTAGGGTGAAGCCCCGGGCTACTTTTAAAACAATTTCCCTTTCTCCTGTCGCCGCATGGATGCTCACTATGAGGGATTGCTGCTGCTCCAACTTTATCTCTGAGCTGTCTGCTGTCTGTTCTCTAACAAATCTCTGGCGGCCTCACAGAACCGCTGCGTTTAGACCGATATTCAACCACACACAGATGGAATCTAATTACCAGCTAGATCTGGTTTCTAAATTGGTATTTTTTTTTATTTTGGAGGTCAGAGTCTGTTGGAGTTTATTTTGGGGCATCAATGTAAATGAACACAAACGTATGTGACACTCCCTTGGCTTTCCAGTTCTGCTTTGCTTTGTGCGGGTCGGTGGGACGTTGCTCCTTGCAGTCGCAAAATAACCAAATCTGGAAAAGTTAAAAACATCCGGGAGGTACTGTAGACGGAGAACACGAGCTGACCCCGACCCCATTCTGTGCTCAGATGCTGTGAGAAGACGATGGAGGTGATGAGGAGCTCTCAGGAAGCTCTGCTGACCATTGTAGAGGTACGGCGACCCCAAGGCAAAGCTCCCCCTCTTGTCACCTGTCATACAAAGCTGATGTTTGCATGACGTGCCAACAGGTGCTGCTGTATGACCCTCTGTTCGACTGGACCATGAACCCTCTGAAGGCCTTTTACCTGCAGCACGACGAACAGCAGGAGCTCAACGCCACCCTGACCTCCACGATGGGTGGAGAGGACCTGGACAACCACCGTAAATCCAGGTGATCGCGGGAGAGGGGCACCGAAAGGTCGGACCGAATCGTTGGATCCCAGAATATTAACGTCTCTTTAAACTCCTCTCCTCCTGCAGCGACAGCCAGAGCTTCAACAAGGTGGCGGAGAGGGTGCTGCTGCGGCTGCAGGAGAAGCTGAAGGGGGTGGAGGAGGGAACGGTGCTCAGCGTGAAGGGGCAGGTCAATCTGCTCATTCAGCAAGCCATGGACCCCAAGAACCTCAGCAGACTCTTCCCAGGATGGCAGGCCTGGGTGTAAACCCCGAGGGGCCCGGCTGTGCGCCCGCTCTCACCGAGCTAGCGCGGATCCAGCAGACGGGTGCTGTGCCGGCTTCGGGGATCAGCCTCAGCCAGTTGTTGCACTTTAACACAAAGTGGTGGATCGGACGAAGGCGTGACTGAAAAGGTGGAGCAGAGGAGCGCTCTGCAGCAGACCTACGGTTCCCTTTGTGAATGCTGGTCTTTACCCGTGTTTGACCCGGTTTGGTTTGAATGTTTTCTGACTCTTTACCAAAGTATGATGTTGAAATCTGTCACAGTGACTACCCAAAGAACAGGCTTTATGACTTTGTGTAATATTTAGCCTTATGCAATGCATGCAATCCTTTTTTAGCACAGTTTTTAGCCCTTCCTGCCTTTTCCCTCCTACTACTAGATTACTGTTTTATTTTATACATATTAATTAAAGAGTACAGAAAGATGTCATCTGCACACAGTTTGTTGACCTTCAGAAGAGCTACTTCTGCTAATATCAAAGTTTTTTTTCTATTCATCTCTGTGTTGTACTGAGTAAATAAAAGTCATCAGTGGTTTTAAAACAAAGTTATTTGAGCAATATTAACTCGGTGGCAGACAGGAGATCGACCAAATGGGAGCAAAAAGCATAAGCTCAGATCTCTGGTTTGGAAAAACAAGATTCAGAATAATTAAATTGATGTTTTGCTGATCTTCTGTGTCCGGAGTTATCTTTGAGTGCTTTTCAGGTCTGGATAAGCATGGAAAACAGAACAGAGGAAATATCTGTTCATTTCCACACTTCGGTCACTCAACTCATTCGCTTATATTTTCACATTTTATTTTTGTCAGGCTAATTTTTATAACACCGTCGCCACTTCAGAATAATCTGCTATAAATGTAGAAAATGGGCAAAAAAAAAAAAAAAAAGACGGGGAAATTGGAGCATAGAAACAACAGAAAAGTATGGAAAACAATGACGCAAAATTAAAATTAACAGGAACCATGTAAATACCAAAAATAATTAAAAACAAGCGTTGGATCCTTTTTATCGCGTCCGATTCACAGTTGTGGCCAAAGGTTTTGAGACTAGCTGAAATCTTCACGATGTCTGATGAGATTATTACAACGTTATGGAAAATGAACTTGATAATTGCTTAATTCTTCCTTTGTTTTAGCCCGACCATAAAATGAACTGCTAGCCTAATGTCAATTATCCCATGGTTAGTTCAGGGTTGAAATGAAGAAATCGCAGCAGATATCACTCTAGAAAAGCAGGTGGTTGGTTTAAAAGAGAGTGATCCTTCAAGAAAACACGCGTCCTCGTCATCGTTTTGCATCCAGAGAGCAGAGGTTGCATCTAAATTAACCGTTCATCAAAGCGCCTAACAAGTTCAAGGAGACGGGTTCAGCTGCTGGGAGGAAAGTTTCAGGGCACCCAAGGAAAGTCCAACAAGTGCTTTGACTGTTTTCCCAAAGCGGACCCAAAACCAAGGTGGGGATGCCACCGGTGCAGAGCTTGCTTAGGAAAGGCCGCGTGTGTGAGGAGTGTTTCTGTTTGCACGGTGAGACAGAGTTGTGGGGGCTGACCTGGTGTCAGGAAAGGTTGCAAAGAAACCACTTTTATCCCAGATACACCTTCATTCCTTCAGGATTTAGCCCACAAGCCGGCGTCCCAGTACGTCTTGAAGAAAAAGCTGCCTTGCAAGTTTAGATTATTAGTATAACATTAAAGTATTTCTGTGTGAAAGCTAAGGAATCATATCCGGACGGACGGATGTAACTGGTGCAGCAAACTCTCACAGAAAACATCGACCCAGCAAATTTCCCTATAGAGCAAAAAGCCCTGTGCATGTTTACAGCTGGCTGATGAAGTGATGGAGTCTTTCGTGCAGTGTTGTAGACTCGCTGCAGTGCGAGAAGCCCTTCAGGGACGTCCAGCATTTGTTCATTTGGCAAACTTAAGTGTCGGCGTGTGAAGTGCGGGAGTGGCCCTTCAGATGTTTAGACAAACTGTGCTGTTGGATTATTTGCACAGCGACAATGCTGCAGGGGCCGAGCAGAGAGGAGATGCTGAAGGTCCTAATCTTATCAGAGAGGCTTTTCACTTTCAGAGTCAGACGCTGATTCTGAGCTCAGGTATGTGGATGAGAAACTGATGGCTAGAGTGATCACTGGGAGAGACTTCACCGGCAACAGGTTATTGTTGGATTACCAGAAGATGACCACCAATCCCGTAAGTCTTCTTTCCTGCTTCATTCCTTAAATAAAATAAAATTAATAAATTCTAGAAACGTTCAACTTTGAAGTGTTTTGCATTTGTTTGATTTACAAACCTCGTTTTTAGCTTAATCTTTGCTGAGGAAATAATTACATGGTGAGATCTCCAATCTGTGCTTTTTGTGCACACGTAATGGGAGATTTACATACTTTTACAACCTGGCCTACCTCAAAATATTTATACTTTAAAACTTTAAAGGCTAAACTTTCTGTTAACCGCAAAGCTCTGTCTGCATTTAAATATTCCATTTTTTAAGCAGTAGTGAATGTTAAATTAAAATGTACTCAAGCTATTTGTCAGATTTGACTCTCAGGAATAACATCCATGCTTTACCAACAGTATCTCAACACAGCTCCATCTTTCATCTATGAGGACAAAAGAAAACTTACACCACCGGACGGCTCAGATGTTAAACCCCAGTATGTTCACCACGTGTCCCCGGCCCCCCCACCAGAGATCAGCCACTCCACCCCCACAAAAAAAGGTAAACCTGGGGTCCCTTTAAAAAAAAAACAAAAAAACATTATATTCAGAACAGTCCTTTTAATCCAACTACAAGAAACCTGAAGCATTCTAGAGATGCATTAAGACGCAGAAAACCCATTTTTAAAAGCCTCTTTATTAGGCTGCAAGAGGATAAAAATAAAACAAGACATAATAGCTTCTTTTAAAAATCTAAAACTATTACTATTCTCCGCTTAAACATTCAACAAATATCAGTCATGCGTATTAGTCAGCGAGCTCACAAAGGAACAAAAGCCCTCTCACAATGAGCGATGTCTGAAGCAGGCGAAGCTGGACTGAAGACGTTGGCAACACCAAACTTACCTTAGATCTGAAGAAGAGGCTTGATGTTCAGTGAGAGCAAAACTCTGAGCTTAGGAAACTTGTCTTCATGGTATCGTGGATTGGGTTTCTTTAACTTGATAGAGCAGCTTTCTATTTAGTTTCTGTGTTTTTTAGTTTCTGTGTTTTTTCTTTTTTATTACAGATCCCACACAAAAGGCGTCATGATTCACAGTTCCTTGCAAAAGTTTCCATATCAATTTAAACTGCCGAACCTCCATGTATTTTATTGGCTTTTGTAGGTTAAAACAAAGTAGTGCATGACTGGGAAAGGAAAAGAATACATGTGTTTTCTTAAAGGTTTTGCAAATAAAACGGCTGAAAAATAAAGGCAGGTATGTATTCCTACTGCTCTGATGCCCCTAAATAAAGCCTTCAGATTTCACCCAATAAGTAAAGAGAGGCCACCTGTTTGTAATGTAGTCTCAGTATGAATCAGCTGTCCTGTCAAGCAGTCGGAGCTGATCCCACCATGCCCTCCAAGCACTGCAGGGGCTCAAGCTGGACAATATCCCTGCACTTAAGCATTAGTCTATGTTGGTCTATTACATAAATTGTAATGCATTACAAGGAAAAAAAAACTATCTAAATACTTTACATACTGTTGTACGTGAGAAAACCGGCCTCACTTCATGCATACATGTCCTTTCAATCCAAATGTGTAAATGGAAAAAGTCACCTGTTCCTCAGAGCTTGGGCTACTCTACAGAGGACTAAATGCTCATTTGTAGTCAAAGGTCAAATTTTGGCACCGATATATTAAAATCTCAAGCGACAGGTCTGAACTGTGGGAGTGGGTTGAGAAGGGTTTCCACTCACTGCGTCGTCGTTTCAGATCCCAAAGAGAGATGCGTGAAGTTGGCTGTGGCCGCTGTGATCTCCCTGCTGCTCCTCCTGCTGGTGGCTGGAATCCTCCTGGGATATTACTGTGAGGGCAGGATTTACCTGCACCGCTAAAAACCTAAATTAGGACATTTTGTCTCCGCTGATAAATGTGTATCTTTTCTAAAGGGTTCTTCTTTTGGTTTTTTTTTTGGTTCGGTTACATCTTCCAGATTCTTCCTCCTGTCTGCACGGGAGGCAGTGTGGGGATGGGAACTGTGTGTGGGAATCCCAGTGGTGTGACGCGGTGAAGGACTGTCCTGCTGGCCAGGATGAAGCCAACTGTGGTAAATAATTATGTTAGATGTATACAAGGAAACATCTCCACTTCCATTACATTTGTGTAATCCAATCTACACCAAGTGATACACAAGCCACCTTTGTTATGGTTTCCTCCGTCTCACTTGATGTATTTTATATTGGCTATACATGAGAGTTCAAGTTTATCAAATAAGAAATATTGAAAACCGATGGGCACACCATCACTGTAAAACATGGTGGTGGCAGCATTATGATGTGCAGAGGCCTTTCTTAAGTGGGAAGATTGTCAGAGCTGGTAGGAACCGATAAACTCAAATAAGCCCACTAGCCGTGTTTTATTTTGCATTTCCGTGTAAATTTCAGCCGGTTTTTGGCATATTTTATGAATGTCTTTGGCTCTGGTCTGGAGATCCTACTCAGAGACTCAAATAAAATCTTCCCGTGCGTGGATTTGTTCTCAGTGAGGGTGCACGGCTCAAGCTTCGTGCTGGAGGTTTACTGGACTGAGGCTAAAGACTGGAGGCCGGTCTGTGCCGAGGGCTGGAGTGAGCGACGGGGTGAAGCAAGCTGCCGGGACATCGGATTCAGCAGGTATCGTCAATAAAATCGGAAGAATCGCATCTGTGGAGGAGACGGGAGATTTTATTTCCAGTTTAACCTGTAACAATGACTGTGTGTCTTGACAGGGGCACTTATTTTAAATCAGGACAGCAACGCAGCGACTCTGATGGTGGCTTTTTGTCGGTAAAGCCGGCCTCCGACCCTCAAACGTCGATCCTGCGGCAGCTCGTCCCGAGGTCAGAGGCGACGAGGACAATGAAAGCGTTGTCGAAAACTCAGCCTTCAAATATCTTGATCCCGCTCTATTCCCCTCCTGTTTCAGCACTTCGTGCGACGCCAACAGCGTGGTGACGCTCCGGTGTACAGGTATGCTCCTCTCACACGCAGTCAGCTCCTGGCTGCCTGAATGTAAAGTCCCAAAGCCGTGGAACCTGCCCGGTCTCATGGCGCTCCGTGTCTTCAGACTGCGGGAACAGGGACGACTCCAGTGAGGCCCCTGCACCCCGCCTGGCCTCTGTGGGCTCCTGGCCCTGGCAGGTCAGCCTGCACGGGTCTGGCTCTCAACGTTGTGGTGGAGCGATCATCTCCCCGCGCTGGGTCGTCACCGCAGCACACTGCGTGAGCAGGTAGGGGCTTTTCCACGGCCCGCTCTTTAAAGCGAAGGCTGCAGTCCGGTCCAGACTGACCCCGCTGGTTTTTCTCCCTCTGCAGCGGCCCCGGTCCGGAAGACTGGGCAGTGTATGCCGGGGTGGTGGACCCGTTGGGCCCTCTGTTTAATCCTGCCCATGCTGTGAGTCGAATCATAGCACACGAGGACTATAGCAGCCAGACCCGGCAGAACGACGTCGCTCTGATGAAGCTCTCTGAGCCCGTGGACACCACAGGTACGAACAAAAGTCAGCCTACAGCCACAAACGTCAGTGTATTTTCTGACAGAGAGGCCAAAACGGCACTTTCCTGAAACAGAGGCGTGGTTTTCAATATTTTCTGCGAAGACACACAGCAGACAGGTTAGAAAATGAAGTTGTGGCGAGGTCTAAAGCAGCGTTGGGTTACAAAAACACTATCACAAGCTTTAAAACATCTCCCAGAGCCCTGTTCAGTGTGAAAAAGAAGTACCGAGACATGGCCGTCCATCTGAACCAACAGGCCCGGCCTGTAGAGCATCATGCCGAGATGTGGCTAAGAGCCCCATAGTGACTCTGGAGGAGCTGCAGAGATGCACTCCACTAATCTGGCCTTTGTGGAAGAGTGGCAAAAAGAAAGTAATGAAAGTCTTTCTGCAGCTCGCCACAAAGGGGACACGGCAAATGTGTAAAAGGAGGTTCTCTGTTCGGGTGAGACCAACGCTGGACGTTTTGACAGACTTGCAAAACGCTGTGCATGGTGGAGGGCCATCGTCTGTCCCCTCTGTGAAACGTGCTCATTGTTGGAGTCGAGTGTGTTGAAGCAGGGAGATGCGTCTAAACGTCGCAGGACTTCGGAGTTTGAGACCCCTGGTTTAGCTCAAAGCACGTTTCTGTGTTAGAATGGCCCAGTCGAAGCACTATCCCCGACAAGACCGTCCAAATACTCGCCAGGCAGTCTCCCCGAGCCGGACCTACTTTGCTCCAACCCGAAAGGCGTGTAGTTAACTGGCAGTGCCCGTGAAAGTGGTTCTTCAAAGTGTGGAGGCCAGGAGGCTGAAACAGAATGCACGCCACACTTTTTATTTGTGAAAAGAAAGAAAAAAGCACGTCATTTCCTCATTACTTTGTGGTGGTCTGTCCATAAATCTCTCTAAAACAACCCAGTTTTGTGGTTGAAATCCACACGGAGTGATGTAAAACGCATTTGTTACTTTTCAGGAAGCCTACAATTACTCTGCTGAACGTTGCATCCATGCTTCCTCCATTCAGCTCTAACTAACGCACATCACTTCCCTGTTGCAGCTTCCGGTAAGGTCCGGGCCGTGTGCCTCCCTAATCCCGGTCTGAACATCTCTCATCCCGGGAAGAGCTGGGTGACGTTCTTCGGCCCCGCACCAGACGCAGGTGGGTCAGCGTGAACATCCCCTCCCCCAGCATCGCCTGTCAGTGGAAACATTAACCACCGCTGGATGGCGCTAATGTCCAGGGCATGAAAACGTGACCGTGGTTCAAAAATCTCACTGAGAGGAGAGGCTTTGATGGGTCGGTCGTTCACATGCTTGCTCTCCTCGTCAGACTCCGGCTCTCTGTACCTGATGGAGGCCCCGGTGTCCCTCGTCCACCCGGCGGAGTGCAACGGCTCCGAGGCGTACAGCGGCAGGATACCCGAGGATCTGCTCTGTGCCGCGCAGATCGACGCAGGCGCCGGCGTGTGCCACAATGCGCGCCGGTGACCCGACGCGCACGTCTCGCCACCAGCTGACAGGTTCCTGCCGCGCTGTGTTTCGGGCATCGTGTTGCTTATCTGCAGAGATTGCAATCAAGAGCAACTCATCTGATGCTGTAAAAGAGAGCACTCAGGGCAATCGACTGCCTGGTTCCTTCCTCCTCAACCACAAACAGATAGGTTTCTGTTCAAGAAAGAATTTGAAGCATTTTTATGCTCTTGTGTAACCCGCTTTAAGGCACAGTGTGGACAAGACCCGCATTATATGCCGCGCACATGGCAACAGGTTTAAATAAACACATTTTTTTTGTGTGTGACTTATAACAAACCACTTATACAGCCGCTACAACAACGGAGGCTCAGTTGGCGCTCAGAGGAGGCAGCTGACCACGATGTCACAGCGCTGAAACTGTTCAGCCCTTTTCATTAAGAAAAGAAATCCCTAAAAGATCCTTCCTGATTGCACCCCCCCGGCATCTCTGCGCGGCCCTTTTACCATCCGCCTGAGTCTGTAGTCTGACCGCCGTCTTTGTCCTGCAGCCCGACAGCGGCGGTCCTCTGGTGGCCCAGGCCGAGGGGCTGTGGTGGCTGGTTGGGGACGGCGTTTGGGGGGAACACTGCAATGGACACAACAAACCAGGCGTCTATACCAACATAGCGCACCACCTGAACTGGATCTACCATCAGATGCAGGTAAACGGGGCGTGCTGGGGCGCTGTTTTACGACATGTTGGTCCTTTTACTGACGTGTTCCCTTTGTTTAAACTTCTGATTATTAAGAGGGGCTATAACACAATATTATCTGTATTACTCAACCGTTTGACAAATGTGCTGAAGTAGTAAGAAAAGTGATAAGAGATCAGTTAATTGGAGAACTGTCGTGGCTCTAATGGCTATTATGATTATTGATATGGTACAATCTTTGCTTGCTGATCTGCTGTTCTCTTCATATGTTGACTAGTTCTGTGTTTACAGAAGCATCAAGACGCCTGACAACGGGACCAAAGATGATGATCAGCCTGACGAGTTATTTGTGTTAAATGTTTTCTACACTTTTAATAAGGTTTCCCTGTAATCTTATGTACAGCTGATTGGTTTAGTTTGATTTCCTTACATGAAATAATAATAATAATATATTGCCAAAGCATCTACAAACAGATCAAGTACAAAATCGTTACCCCGTCTGGGCACCCTGCTTACCCCATCTCTAGGAAGTCCAACGGTCTGCGAGTCGACGCTCTTTTAATGCCATAAGGATTTTTTACAGGGGAAGATGAAGAAAATAGAGGATTTAGTTTTTATATGCAGTACAAAATGATGATGCTATGTATCGTCTAAAGGTATTAAGCTGTTGTCTCAGTGTTTATCTTGACACGTTCTCTGCTGTGAAATAGTTTGTGCCCCCCCCCCCCTAACAGATTTCACGTTTTTTTTGTCCCACTCGAACAGTGCAGATCAAACTAATCTTAATGTTTGACAAAGAGAACCTGCATAAAAAAAATTAAATGCAGTTTTCTACTGATGATTGCATTTAAGAGAAAAAAATTAAATCCATTTAAAAAAGTAATTGCCCGCTGATCCGTATAATTAGCTGTGCTCAACAGCTGTGGAGTAATTTTGTCCCACCCTCCTTACACAATCGCTATAATTCAGCCACATGGGAGGGTTTCTGTGTTCATGCCATGGCATCTTAATTGGATTTAAGTCTGGACTTTGACTAGGCCACACCTAAAGTCTTTCAGACTTTGCTGTATGAACACTTGAGCTTAAAGTCACAAACAAAGGCCCTGGAGCTTTTAGAAATGTGTTTTTTTTTTTTTTTAGAAATTTCTTTGTTGATTTTTTTATTTTATTTCTTAGATCAGCATGTAATGTGTTGCTGTTAGCCTACTTCATGTCGCCAGACATGCTCTATTTAAGTGATTTTTTTTTCAATCTGAAGATCAAGTATTAATCAGGCAAGTGAATAAACTCAGCTCTATAAAAATATGTCAGTCACAGTTTACTGAGGATTTAAAGCTATAGTTGGTAATCCTGTTCCGAAACACCTTTTGTTATACTGAGTAAATTCGTCCTTTCATCCTGAAAGTAGTGAATACATTATGTATTCAGAAAAAAACAAGGTTAAAAAAAATTATTCTCTGTGAGAGCTGCAGGACTGTAAAACTCAATCCTGGTGTTCGAACCGAATGCCAGGGATTGGTTAGAGTTTTGTTCCTTGAAGATCCGAAAACACGGTCTTGCACACGCGCAGTTATTCAAAAAGGGACATGGGGAAACTTCCAGAAAAATCGTCGACTCTAGCTTTAACATAAGGTGGGACAATTACTTTTCTGACAAAGAGTAAGGTTGGTCTGGATGACCTTTTTCCTTTAAATCGTTGTTTAAAAACTGCATTTTACTCAGGTTACCTAACTGTAAAATTTGTTGTAATGCCAAATATTTTGTCATGACAAAATAAAAACCAAACAAATCTAAAAAAAGAAAAAAAAACAAGGCATGTTTTGTCAAGCATCCAACCTTATCAAATATGTCTGTTGCTTCTGATCCAATCTTAGTCTGTATATTATGAATTTTGGAATGATATGCTACATCGTCGTAATAAATAAAATTGTCTTTGCTGTGAAATCACTATCACATGTATATATATATTTTTTTCTATACCCAATGATTGCCTTGACAACTCAGTCTTTAAATGCCCTCGAGAGTGTCCGAAATTAACTTCCTGATTCACCGGCCAAGTTGGCCGGTAGATGTAAAAATCAACCGGCCAGGCATATTTTTTTACTGGCCAAAATATTAATCCTCACCAGACCTCTCAATTTTTACCAAAAATTAAGAGTGAGATTATGTTAATGTTTGGGGGGCGTGGCTGTCTGGACCCTGGAAGAGAAATCTTTGTTTCCTGACTTTGATAGGAATATATTAAGTTTATTATAAAAGGCACAACAAGAATTATCAGATTCACATCCAGGCAATAAAAAACACTAAAGATTATCATTATTCTATCCATGTTGGTCTCATTGGTGAATGAGGCGGAGTTTCATCAAGCCTATACGGTCCAACATTTTTCCCTCAGCTGCCACACTTAAAGCACGCAGGGTTCACGCTGCGTCTTTACGCTGATCCAGCTGCTGGATAAACAGTGGTGAAAATGCATAAATGAAGACTGTAAAGGGCTCCTTTAGAGGGGAGAGAAGGAAAAATGGGTCTGAGCTGAAGCCCCTGATGTTACAAGTTTCTTGAAATGACCCTTAAAAGTGCGCACCTAAATTTACATGTAACCTAATTTTGCGCACCTGAATTCAAGCACAAGGAACCACGCCCACCGAAGCACCGCTGGTTCTGTGTCGTTAAAAACAAAAGAGCATGAAACACAGCTACTGACTCTCCTATTGATTTCAATTGGGACATTTTGGTACGAGGGGAAGGACATTAAACGCAGTGATTGACATTTTGAAGCCTGGCCGCTGACAAAAGAACCTGGCTCCGAGAGGGCGGGGGGTGCAGTAAGAGCGGTGAAGCACAGAAACACGGCGCACGTAGTTAAAAAAAATGCTGAATAAATAAGAACAAAACTTATAAACAGACTAATTGGCGTTTTAGACTGTATCTGGTTAGCAGAACTGTTTTCTAATCCAGCGTGCAGCCATGACTGGCTCTGAATGAAGGCTTGATCTGGGAGCCGCTCTCCCCCCATGCCTCCTGCTCCACAGAAGGCGAAGTTTAGACTGAGCTCTGGATGGACAGAGCTGTGAACGGGTCATCCGCAGCCCAGATGGGTTTTGTTATTTTTATGTTATTTTTAATTTATTTGGTACAAACATTTACTCGCCATGTGGCAGCTAGCCCTCTGAAATTCAGTCGCCAAGCGGGAAATTTACTCGCATTTGGCGACTGGCGAGTGTTAATTTCGGACCCTGCCCTCAAGTGGTCATCTAATTATTTGCTTAATAAGAAACTAAGTCTAATGCCCCTACAATGGCAGCCTCAACATGGATGCATTCATGCTGAAGTAAGCAGCTCTTCAACAGTGCAGACAGAGCATCAGCATAGTGTAGCATGATAATAAATAATAATATTGATATGAAATTTGTGTAACATTTACGTAACTTAAGTAAAATATCATGAATCTTCATGCTATTAAAACAAGTCAGGTGGACAATTGTGGGATGGAGGTATAAAAGGGTAAACTACAAAAAAAATACAAATATAGATTTTTTTTTTCTTTGGCTCCCAAAATATTTATTAATTTAAAATGTGTAATTTGTCCCAAATTTTTATTTACAGTACAGTTCCAATGTTTGGCACAGAAAACATGAATTAAATAATGGTTAAATAAATGAACAGTCAAATAGTTGTGTGTACCTCAAATTAAAGATTTACATGTTCACACTATGGGTGTTTAGTTAATGGTATCTCACTGAAAATGAAATCTACATTATTCCACACAGGTTTCCTCTCCACAGCTTTAGCAGAGAGACTTCTTGTGTAGCATTCATATCCGTCTTTACAACAGAAGCTGTCTCCTGTGTCACAGTCTGCAAAGACTTTAGTTAGTAGCGATCAAGTCAGATTTGCAATTTATTATTTATAGTCTTACCCAGAGTGACTGAGTCTTTCTCCAACTTATGCACTTCATGAATCCCACACATGTAGTGATGGCTTTGTAAAACAAAAGGTGCTGTACAGAAATAGCCTTGGACATTAGGCTACAAGGTTGGAAATAATAGCACAATTACAGACAAAGAAACTGAAATAATCACAATACAAAAAAAAATGCATAACTGATATTGATCTGTCACTTTACATCATACTGTTGATTGACTTTGGAAACAAAGTGCAATTCAGGAGAGTAAATCTCAACCTGCTGATTTGATTTGTCTGAGCAGAGGGCTAAGGATCAAAGGCACTACAGTATTTAGGCATCAATAGTACTACCATTAGTTATTTGAGCAGCTTTAATTCCCCAAACCTCCTTTCCCACATGGGCATAACGTCCCAACAATCAAATCAAAGAAGTGTTATAAAATGCAAAAAGAAAGATTTGTTATAATCAAGACTTAAAATAACATGCCCCTTGAATAATAATAATAATACACCGGAGGTCTAAAAGTGCTCCCCATCTCCTTACCTTTGATTGTCTAATAATACTCACAGCTGGGGTGATGTGCAGCAAAGAGACAAGCTACCTTGTGGCTCTTTTTAAAGTTTGGTCGAGCGTCATATGTTGGTTCCTACATTTTGTCAAATACCTTGGCACAAGTGGGATGTAGAAAGTGAGAACAAACATCTTAGTGTATTCATCTTCCCATTAGGTGAAAAAAACCCGAGCCATAACCACAAGGCTTTAGTGCATTAAGGCTCATAAAAGCTATGGTCAGTGCATCATCGTCATCTTATCTAGACATTGTTCACCTTGTATGATTACAAGTAGGTGTAAAAAAAAAAAAAATAAGCCACTGAGGAAAAACGTCAACATACATTCAGCTTTAGCAGCTGGTTAAGGACGTTTTCAGGGGGTGTTTTTTGGGAGGGGAGGAGGGGGAGGGGGGGTTCCCTTTAAGAGGTAGCTGAACTGTCCGTCTACCTCCAGGGGTCATGCTGAGGAGAGCAGTCTAAATTCAGTGTGGCTGATCAGTGCAGACTGACCCCATCTCCTACTCTGCAGCTGTGGACGGGCTCGGTCCGCAGTCCCCCAGCCCTTTGGCCGCGCTAGCCCGTCCGTTTCCCCGCAGTCACTTGATCCGGTGTCGCACCAGCGAGGACTCGTCTGTGATCTCCCCGCGGTCGCCACGCCTGCAGGGCAGGAGCAGCAGCAGCAGCAGGCCGATGAGGATCAGGGCACAGACCGCCACCAGGGCGTAG
The DNA here is from genome assembly GCA_037039145.1 of Fundulus diaphanus. Taxonomy (NCBI): domain Eukaryota; kingdom Metazoa; phylum Chordata; class Actinopteri; order Cyprinodontiformes; family Fundulidae; genus Fundulus; species Fundulus diaphanus. The sequence goes on from CM073124.1 coordinate 36,985,105, forward strand.
GAGATCACCCACAGGACGGGCTCCTTCAGCACGCCGCCGGAGCAGTCCGCTGCCACGTCCGCTGCCGAGAAGGGTCCGCCGATCTCCGAAAGAGGCTCTCCATCACTCACTGCAAACGGAGACAAGGCAGTCCAAGGAGCAGGACGTTATGCAACAACCACAATTTTCAGTGTGCTTCGTTTGGATTTTCTGTTCGGCCGACCCTAATCGGTAATGGAAATAAAATCGTGCATGGTTTTTTGTTTTTTAAATAAATCTCTGAAAACTGTTGCATGCATGTGTACTAATAAAATCCAGTGCAACCAGAAGCCGTCAAAAGTCACCTTATTGGTTAATTGTAAACATGTTTGTAATCTGATCTTAAAAGTTGCTATTTTTTGTGGAGAATTTCAGTAAACAAAGACGAAAGAACGCAACCGACAGGCCAGGGATACTGTTTTAGAGCAGGGCTAGGCAAACTGAAAACCACATCTCACAGAGAACCGTTTAACCCATCTTCCAAAAACAGAGTATGGCAAAACTACGAACCTACCAAGACACGGTCCATCTAAACTGACAGGCTGACAGTAGAGCATTAATCAGTCAAGAGGCCTGAGGTAACTCTGGAGGAGCTGCAGGGATCCACACCTCAGGGGAGACAATGTGTTTACAGGATAACTATTGGTTCTTTACTCCAGAAATCTGGCTTTTTATGTCGAAGCATCACAAAGAAAGCCAGTTGCTGGGACAGAGCAAACATGGAAGAATTTACAAATACGATCTTTTCACCCCCCTTCCCAAAAACAAAACAAAAAAAAACTGTTCTGCCACTTCCATATGCGGACAATAAATTGTATACACATCGGATAGTTTTTAAAGCGCCCACAGTCGCATTTCCTGCGTTTTTGACGTCACCGTCCTGCCTCTCCCTCCACATCCACACAGTCCTCGCTACAGCAGTAACAGTCAAGGCTCCACAAACACCCACGTTTAGTAGCTGGACTCTTCGTCTGATGTGATTAAGTAATTTCCCTCTGGGATTATTAAAGTATGTCTGATTCTGATGTGCTCTTAATACAGTTGGCTCCCACTGTCTCTTGCAAGACACTATATATTCAATATACATTATAGCAGCTGATGACTAAATATCAGAAATCTGTAGATCAGACACAAACGGGGCATTTTAAAACAGGTTAAAAGCCATTTTCAAACTACTTGATGTAATTTAGTACTTTCTTGTGACAAAGTTCAATGGAGACAAAGCTAATAGAAAAGACCTATCGCAGCTTTCTTAGGAAGGCTGCCAGCCACAGGGCAATATCCTCAGGTTCCTGTTGCAAACTGAAATTCCTGGTTTCACAGAAGCTCATCAATGGGCCCATTTGTCTGTGCGCCAGATGAGAGAGTGGAGTCGGCAACTAAACGTCACAAGCTCGCATCCTCAGCCTTAGGCCGACATCTGCTCCAAGTCCGTCTGCTTAGTGTAAACAAAAGTGATCTTTGTACTTTGGGATGGGAACAGGAACACTTTCCGAAGCTCATGCAAAAAAGAAAAACCAAAGGCTTCAACTTATTTAATACCTGATGCAGCACATGAGCATAACTTATACCAGAAACGTCGAAGGCGGATTCTGTGCACGGGACCAGGTTTACCTTTGGCTGAGCCGTTTCAGGTCAGTCAACCTGAACTTTAGAGTTTGCTCGGGATTGGTTATTAATTAATCCAAGGTTATACGGTGCCTTTCAAACACATTCATATCCCTTCCACTTTCTGAACTTGAACAATGTATTATTTCACGAGGGGTTTTATGGGATGAACCAACACAACAGGGTTCATTCTGAGTTAATTTGTAAAACATTTTTCTGAAACAAACATGAGAATGGTGTGGTCTGCTGTTGTATTTGATGCTGCTGTGTTCAGAGGGACGTGCAATGCTAGTTTACTACCCCACAGCATTTTCTATGTATGCCAAGAAGTTCAGTGTAGGTCTCATAACCAGAACATCTTCTCAGACATCTTTGCTTTGTCCACCACACAGATTGCCGCAATCTTTTAAATGGACCTTTTATGGCTTTCTTGTTGCCAACCATCCATAAAGGCCATCCTTGGTCTTTGTGAAGCTGTTCGTTCACTGATGTTCTCCATCAAACCTCTGAGGCCTTCACAGAACAGCTGGATTTATACTCTGATTAAATTACACACAGGGTGACTCTTTTTAGTGATTAGGTGAAATCTGAAAACAATTGGATGCACTGGATTTTATTTACAAGTAACAGAGTAAAGGGGGGGGGGTAATCTACAAATGCATGAAACAGTTTCTAGATATCCATTTGTAGGAAATGCTGAAAGGTATTTTTTCTTTCCAATTCATAGTTTTAGACTCATTTCTGTTGGTCTGTGGCATAACATCCCACTAAAATACATCCAAGTTTGTGTTTCTAACATGACAAAATATGTAACAGTTTAAGGCCGCTGTAAGGGAATCTGGTGAGGAAATTTTCTGTTAAACACCAAGGACCATCATGAGCTACGTTACTTTCGTCAATTCATTTCTAGAGGTTCTACTTCTTATAAAACTGCATAGAAACTTTCTTTTAAAAAAAAAAACTTTACATGAGTTGAAACAGAGAAGAAACTATGAAGTTGAATTAGTTCGTTGGTACACAATTAACAATTAGACTTGCAGTTCTCAAATTCAGCTGAAGTTAGCTTCTTATTTCTGAATTTCTGATTCTATGTTTAATGAGAGGAAGTCTTAAAGGCATGACCCGGGGCTCACACTGACTACGGTGTGGGTTGCGGTCCTGATCCAGATCAGTCTCTCATAGATGATTAAAAAAAATCATTTATTTTTTAGGGCAAAACTTGTTATCCGTGCGCTTCAACGTCCTATTTCATCCTCCAAAAGCCTCTCGGTTTCCTCGTGTTTCTGTGTCCCCATTTGTTTACACTAGTTAAGCTAATTAAGTTGGTGAAGTGATTTTATTCTGAAATTGACCGGAACTTCATCCGGTCTAGCGCCCGACGTTTCCTGTTTGGCTCGCGAAATTCAGGAGTTTTATCCGTAGAACGCTGCGGCGTGCGGTCAAACTTCCTTCTTGCGGAATTGTTTGCAGCGCCGCACGGCCGCAGTAATTGGACCGGCAACCGCATGTAACCGATGAGAGCGGACACACTGATTTTTAATTATCTGGGTTCCTTGTGGCGCCGTGACTGCACCGCATTCAGTGTGAGCCCGGGGTAATTCCCTTACCTGCACAGCTGCTGAGTGCGAAGCCCAGTCTCTTCTGGGCGCGGTCAAACACCACATAGAAACCTTCCATAACGGTGGCGCCGATCACCAAGCCGTTAGCCGATGAGGACACGCCAAAACGGAAGCAGTCCAGCTCGCCGTCCAGGTCTGCGATTGGCTGGATGTAAAGCTGCAATGTGGAAAAACAATATGAGCCATTAGTCTGTTTGGGCTGATAAAGGACCTCTGGGGGAAGGTGGAGCTGGGATTTCTGTGCATCGCTACCTGAGGCAGGATGGTAATGCGGAAGGACTGGCTAGTGTTGGTGGCTCTAAGGTAGATTGAGAGCTTGGGGAAAAAATCCCAGGGGTTTTCACCCTTCGGCCAGCATGCAAGCTTGGTACCATCCCAGAACCCTGAAGAAAAATCCTGGATCTAAATCAAAGAGAGACAAAAAAAAAGAAAGAAAAGTGAAACAGAGAGAGACAGGCGGGGTGAACGATAAAAGAGCAGAAACTGACGGTCACTACGGCACCAAAGCGAGTACTGATGTTGCCTTTCCTTTGTCAGCTTTGCAACAATCAGAGCATGTTACAGAGAACTGTTCAAATCGATCTTGAGTGCAGTTTTAAAAGGTGTGGAAAAAGCATAAAGAAGCATTGCACATCAACTGCATGGAGGTGAGATACTCATTGTCCCAGCAGGAAAACCCTGAACCCTTCTCCATACAGCTGCTGCATCCTCAAACAGGGAGTGTGCACTATTCTCCTTTGCATCCCTTTGCTCTGACAACATGTTTCATCATTGGTCCGCGAGAAGAAGGCAGTGTACCCGAGAGCTGCGTGTGATGGCTTCCACCACCGCATTGAAGACGTTGATGGGAAGTCTCAGCAGCGTCGTCCCGCTGTCAACTATGGCTTTATCCACGTTATACTGAAAGAAAGAGACACAGCAGAGACTTTTTATTCTGGGCTCAACAGGCTTCTCTGAAACACATTTAAACAAAGAAAAAAAGAAAAAGAAAAACAGAATAAAACACAAGGTGGCTACATTTACTTGATTGTTTCACTGAGACTAAAAATAGCCTTTAACATTGTCCAACTAGTACATCTTTTGTATTTTATATATAAACACAGTTTCTCCGCTGTTCAAGGACAGTTACTGTGCTGACATAAATGGTCGATGTAAAGATGTGTAAAAAAACAACAACCTTTTAAGTTAATTTTTTAATGCCATAGCATAAACTTGTAAAAAAAAAAAATTAAGGATCCAACTATTAATTTGATCCTTATTCAGTGGACAAATGAATAACTTGATATAATTTTTTACATTTATACTCCTAAGTCTCTTTACATACACTATATAAAAATACACATAAAAGTTTTTTTTTCTCACTATCAAGACATGAAATCTAAATAACCTTTTCCTATTTTAGGTCTGTTCTATTTGCTATAAGTCAAAACAATGAGAATCATTATTTTATACAATAATCTAGTACTGTCTTCATACTTAGAGGTTTATAAACACTAAGATCACCATGCCTTTAAACAATTTGGGAATGCCCTGATGATGATGATCTCATGTCTTTGGAAGCTTCTGGTAGGTTTATTGACAACATCAGAGTTGATTAGAGACACACCTGTGGATGTTTTAAAGGCACGCCTAAAACACTTTCCCATTATGTCACACAAACAGGCCAAGTCAAAAGAGACCAGCCGAGATATCAGGAAGAAAATTGTGGACTTGCACAGGTATGGCTCATCATTGGGTGCGATTTCTAAAAGCCTGAAGGTGCCTCGTTCATCTGTTCGAACACTTGCATGTAAGAATGAACACCGTGGGAGTGTCCAGCCATCATACCGCTCAGGAAGGAGATGGGTTTTGTGTCCCAGAGATGAATATGCTTTGGTCTGACATGTGCATACCAACCCAAGACCAAAAGCAAAAGATTTTGTGCAGATGCCGGTCGAAGGTGGTAAGACTGCCATTATCCACAGTGAAACGAGTTCTGTACCAACATGAGCTGAAACGCTACAGGAAGAAGCCATTACGCCAAAAGAAACCCATAAATGCTGATTGCTGTTTACAAGTTCACACAGGGACAAGGAAATACATCTTTGGAGACATGTCCTGTGGTCTGACCAAACTAAAACATAATCACCATCGTCACATTTGGAGGTATAAGGGGGGAAGCTTTTAAGCCTGAGAACACGGTCCAAACTGTGATGTGGGGGTGGCAGCATCATATTGTGGGGTTGTTTTGCTGCAGGAGGGACTGGTGCACTTCACCAGCATCAGTGAGAAAGCTGAAGTGTTGGCACAAATGGGTCTTACAGCAAAGTGGCTTAAGGACAACAAAGTCAATGTTTGGAAGTAGTCATCACAAAGTGCTGATCTCAACCCTATTGGAAACATATGGGCAGAGCAGAAAAGGCGTGTGTGAGCAAGGAGCACCTCATGCTCATTATTAAGTATGGAGGGAGATCTGTGATGATGTGGGCCTGTTTCTCTGCCAATCATGTTAGTAGGGCTGGTTAATTATGAAAAAAAAGTTAACAGAACTAGTTTGGTACATATTGAAATCTCTTTTATAGTCAGAATCAACTTTATTCGCCAATTTTGTGACTTCACTCTTCAAAAAGGGGATCAAAGTTGGCAGACAATATAAAATAAATTCATCCTTCCAGAAAATATGGCCCATAGAGAAGAGATCACTGATTTATTTATTTTTTTATTATCGTTTCTCAGTATGCATTTTCCCCCTCTATTGAATAAACGTACTAAAAATAAAAGAGATTTTCCGGTGTGAGATCATGCTGGTAGAACAAAAGATGGCTCTATTAATCTGGCTTTGTGCCAAAAAAAAAATCTGGGTGGCATTCTGTACTAAAATCAAAGACAATACATCAGTATCAGTACAGAGTTCGATGGTTACCTCTCTACAATCCAGATTCAGATTCTGGTCTCCAACTTCCAGCTTTAAAACTTCCACTTGGTAATACCAGGCCTCTACGATAGGGGTGTACCAAATCGACCCTCGATACAGAGTTGGCTCAGCCCCGCCCATTATCTGCGAAAAAAAAAAAAAAAAAAAAAAGCAAAGGTTTATCCATCTGCTCACGTCCTGGCACAGCACAGCTCCTAAACACACAGAGGCCTCCTGCCGTCTAACCCGTCCGTCAGCATCACAGGGTCACATGATGGAGATGCAGTGGGCGAGGTGCCAACGTTGTGTGCTACAAAGACCTGGTCTCAGCAGGAAGCTATCTTAGTTTAATTAGCTCCTCTCTAACCAGATTGAGCGTCCAAAGAGAAAATATGCTGACACAGATGACATCATCTATTATGTTTTTAAATGGGAGGACAAACTGCTGAACAGCAAGCCAGTGGTTCACAAACTATAACACGATTACAAACCCGAAGCGGATATCAAACAATAAAAAAAAAAGAAAACGGATTTTGAAAATTTTGGTATAAAATGTATTATTTAGGCAGACGTCTGTGTGACCATGTTGGATACTCACAAAACTGCCAGCAGGAGGGTCGACTGTGCTGCTGGCTGATAGTCCAGCCCCGCACATTTGCAGAGAAAACGTGTCGGGAATTCCCAGCTGCTTCACCACAGAGTTGAAGAACGGGTCCACGGACGGGTCGGGCTGGTTGCAAGACAGGAAATGCATAAGCAACAACCATCTGTTTATTTAAATGCTGTAATATGACCTTGTACGGTGTCTTGTAAGGTTATACATATCCCTTAAGCTTGTGCACATCTTTTCCACACGACAACCCCTACTCAAATGTTTTTACAGGGAGTTTATGTGACACCACCGTGAAATGGAAGGAAAGCGATTAAATGTTTAATTGAATCCCAGTAAAAATGCAGCTTTATTATAAAGATCTCAGAGGTGTGTTAGAGAAGATAACGATGGTGAAGGGCCTGCACTTGTATAGCGCTTCGTAAAGTCCAAGAACTCTAAAGAGCTTCACGCTACATTCAGTCATTCACTCATTCATTCACATGCCTACGGTGGTGAGCTACACTGCAGCCACAGCTGCCCTGGGGCAGGCTGACACAGGCAGGGCAGCCAGACAATCGGAACCACCTCTGACCACCGACAGCAGGCAAAGCGGGGGAAGTGTCTTGCCCAAGAGCACAACGACTGAGCCGGTCGGAGTGGGGGTTCCAACCGTCAACCCGCCGGCTACAGAATTAACTGCTAGCTCCAGTTTCGCCCCAAGTAAAGAGAGAGTTGTGTAGACGTTCAAAAACAGTAAAATCTAACCTCTGAGAATGGAAAAGTTTACATGTGGCACAATTAAGTAAAATCCAGTGCAACTAACCTCCCTCAGGAGTCACATAATGAGGCATCGGAGGCCCACAGGGAAAATGTTGGTCAATAAAAATCATCAAGGATACCAAGGACCAATTCACAAAAAATGACATCTCAAGGCACTTTACAAAGTCAATTCTGTCAAATCATACAGACAGATTGGTCAAAGCGTTTTCTAAGCAAACCCAGCAGATGGCACTGAGTCTTTGACTTGCAGCATTCCCTCAGTGCAGTGGACAGTCGCTTGCATTCTATCATTGACTTTCCAGCAGGGCGGGGCAATATATTGAAATTTTTAAAATATAAAGAATGAGACTATATCGTTTATATCAAGATGGTCAATGTTGCGCTAGAATTGTGTCTTTATGTATTCCAGTAGGTTATTTTCCAGCTGTTTCTCATGTTCATCTACAGTTGTCTGTGAGACATTTGGGATAAAACTTTTGATTCAGAGACACCTTTTTATAATTATTTCATGAAAAGAAAAACATATCCAGATAAACATTGTATATCGGCATTCAGCTTAAAAGTATAAATATATTATTTTTGGTCCATACCGCCCAGCACTACTTTGCAGCGATCCCTCATACAGAGCATGCATGTGGCGACAGTGGAGAGGAAATTTCCCCTCTAACAGGGAGGAACCTCCAGCAGCCATCTTCCCATCAGTGCTGAATGGAAGATGTGTGTGATGGAGGTGATTATGCTTTTTACACTTCACAGCTGCGCATTACTTGGTATTTGTCCCTGATACAATCCCAAAAATATACAGTGTCGCTTGAAGTTATGATGTTAAATTTAAAAATCTTCTAAAATAGTGTCATAAATCGATGGATGTGCAGTACATGCATGAACTGTAGGTCTAAAACACCTTTCTGCCCTTTGACCAAAACAATGTTTCTCTGTTGGTTCTGTGTTCTGGCAATGATGACAAACGATCCTCAGGTAAGCTGAATCTGATCTTTTCAGCGACAACAAAAGCACAAAGTCACCAGTGTGCGCATATCTGCTCTTTAGTCGCTGGCATTTGATCCCAAAGGTTACTAGTCAGCTTGGCAAGAAAGAACCTTTTGTCCTGATCCCGACTAAACGATCCTGTTGATGAAAAGCCAACACCTGGTGAAGCAATTTGGATCTTGTCACATTTCACACTTACAGAGCTGTAACAGAATATTTACCTCTTCAAACATTTCCTCTGTTTTTGCCTCACTTAAGTTTTAGACCATCAAAGAAACATTATTATAAGAAAACCATAATGAGTGAATCCAAAAAGCAGTTTTCAAATAATTTAACTCTCAAAGTAAAAGAAACTATCCAAACCAACCTGGCCCTACGTGACAAAGGAATCCCCCCTTGTTAAATCATGACTTACCTGTGAGTAACCTCGTTTTGTTGGTTTAGTTTTAACCTGATTTTGGTCCACTTTTTGACTATATGAAATAGGCTAGAAGATCTCAGAGAGCAACACATCATGTTCCGACCTAATGAGGTTCAAGATCAGAAATAAACACCTATCAGTTGGGAAATGTTACAAAAACATTTCTGAGGCGCAGGACCTCCAGAGAACCCCAGTGAGAGCGATTATCCACAACTGGAGAAAACATGGAACTGAGGCGAACCTTTCTAGAAGCCGTCGGCCAACCAGAATTACTCCCGGAGGTCAGAGAAGAACCCAGAACAACAGTGCAGGGATCAGTTAAGGTCAAGGTAGGGCTGGGTGATATGGATTAAAAATCTAATCTCAGATTTTTTTTTTTAAACATTTGATTAATCGATTTTCTTCCCTTTTGCTTCGTAAAAACAAGTTGCTGAAATTATTTTCAGAAAACGTACTTTTATTTCAATAATCTCATCTGGGAGTTGACCTGAATTCAAAGTGCAACTTATTACGAGCTTTAAAACAAGCTTATAAAACAAGATGGCAGACGCCGCCATAGTAAACAATGAAAATATAACAAAATGTTTGCACATCTAAGAAAAGGCTTCACTTTACTTGTGTAACTTCACACCAACTTAAAAAAATAAGTAAATGAATAATGAAAGTGTCTCGTCTCAGGGTAAAAAGGTTTCCTCTTTGGAGGATTTTGACAATATTTTTCTAAACCTATATTTAACATTGCATGCTATTACCAAAAAAAATTAATGGTGCCTGATGGTCTGAAACATTTAGGTGGGACAGAAAATCTGTAACAGGGTGGACACTTTCTCACAGCTTTCATTAAAGCCTCATCAAAAAGGACAGCGACGCATCTGAATCGAATCCGTATGGACAGAGGGAAAGAGATGAATCCGAATTTAAAAACAAAAGTCACTCAAAGAGAAGAAAGACGAGCGTCACGCCGCGGGCTGCTGCGAATGCAGGAATGAATTGTAACCTCCCTGCTGTCGTGTGAAACGTCAACGACAACATTTAGATTAGATCTCAGACGCAAAGTTATGTGGAACTGTGAGAGATATGGAGAGCGGCAAATCGTGCAGCACTGCTAGGCAGAAAAAGTTCATATTAAGGAATTCCTCTTCCTTCGTACAGCCTTTTCTTGTCCTGACGCCCGTTTGTTTGTTGAACATCGTTTCATGCGTTGGTCAGGACATTAGATCAGCTTTTCTAACCTATTTAACTCATGTTGCAGCGTAAAAAAAAGCTGCTCCAACATCGACTACCACCCTATTTTGGATAAAACCTTGTTTATTTTCAGAATACCTGCACCACCCGAATGAACTGACTCAGACTATTTAATATCTGATTGAAAACTGACTCATAACTAAGCTTGTTGTGACCCGACTGCTGTTTAAATGCCTGTTTTTTTTTTAAAAGCCTGTATCTCACCCGTGCCAGCGCTGGATAGGCCAGCCCCAGGATGCCTTGCCACTTGATCTCCGGCAGGAAGAAGCCGTCAGATGACAGGATGCCAGCGATGTTGATGGCGATGGATCCGTTTGGGCCCTTGGGGATGGTGACCAGGTCGGTTCCCAGCTCGCCTTCCCAACTGCCTTGTGTGTACCTGACGGCCACCGAGCGGCCAGTGGACTCGTAGGTACTGGAGCTGGAGGGAGAAGGAGAAGCCGGAGAGGCGGAGGAGAAGCATTAGGACAGAGGAAAAGAGAAGTGTTAAGTGAGGAAGATGAAGAGCAAAAATACAGTTGCATCAAAATACATTAGAATATCATTTAATATAGGAACTTAAGATCAATCTATAGGTTGATGGCACACAGTTTCTTTCTGTTCATTTTGATGATTGTCTTACAGCTCGTAAGTCCCAAAGTTCAGTGTCTCAGAAAAGGTCATTCTAACATATGACCAATAAAAAAAGGGATTTTTAAACATATGCCCACGTACTCCACAGTCTGTAAAGCTAGTACTTGATCTGAGCTCCTTTTGCATGCATTACTCAACATGGCATCTCATGGAGGCGACCAGCCTGTGGCTCTTCACAATACGCAGCGGTTTGTCCGTGGGGTTTATTTCTGGGGCTTTGATTGGCTAATCACGGCGACGCCTGGGTCACCGAAGCGGCTATCTCTACTTTCGGCAGTGTGGCCAGGTGCCAAAGCCTGCAGGAAGATGAAATCCGCATCTCCACAAAGCTTGTTAACAGAAGGAAGCATGAAGTGCTCAGAACATTCCTGGTGGCGAGCCAACACCAGCAAACACCCAAACCATGGCTGACTGTGGAAAACTGACGCTGGACCTCAAGCAACTTGGATTCTCCAGTTTTCCCTCAGACACTGGAACTCTTATTTCCAAATGAAAACCCAAAGCTGGGTTTTGGTTGCCTAAGTCCAATCCTTGTTTTCCTCTGATGTCTCTGGTGGAGTAGTGGCTAAAGCCAATCTTCATGCCCTCCATACGTCTGGTGTGTGGCGGCTCTTGAAGTAGCGATCTCAGCTGTAGTCCACACTTGTCAAGGCTGTTTGTATTCCTGTTACTTTTTCCTTCCACTCAACTTTCCATCAACATGCTGTACGGCACTCTGAACAGCCAGCTTCTTTACCTTAGGCTCTTTTGAGGCCCACCCTCCATGCGGAGACAGTGTTTCCCGCAGCGCTATCTTGGCGAGGCGGCCGCCTCGCCAAACTCACGCTACCGCCTCGCCAACATTCCCAAAAAAAAAAAAAAAAAAAAGTGACGTTAACACGCGGTTTGTTGTTGTTGCTTTGGCGCGTGCGTGAATGGCAGGGAAAAAACACATGGATACCCCCCGCTCCGCGGACAACGTGTCGTCGTCTCTCCCCCCCCCCCCCCCCCCCCGCTCCGCGGGCAACGTGTCGTCCAACAACCCCCCCCCCCCGCTCCGCGGATAACGTGTCGTCGTCTCCCCCCCGCTCCGCGAGTCGGTCCGCGGGCAACGTGTCGTCCAACAACCCCCCCGCTCCGCGAGTCGGTCCGCAGATAACGTGTCGTCGTCTCCCCCCCCCCCCCCCCCCCCCGCTCCGTGAGTCGGTCCGTGGGCAACGTGTCGTCCAACAAACCCCCCGCCTCGCATAACCAAATTCCTGCGGGAAACACTGGGAGGGAATCAATGACTCTGTTCGACGGCTGTCGAGTCCTACAGGGCATAACGTGGCCCTGACATCAAAATGTCTGTTTTACTTTTCCCAGAGGACCTGAACTTTGGATTTTCATAATCTGTAAGCCACATTAATCAAAATGAACAGAAACAGAAGCTTGAAATACATCACCGTGTGTAAGCAATCAACACACTAAAAAACTTCCTCTGAATTACCTAAATAAATTCCCTTTATTTTGTCCCCCCCCCCCATTCTGTGAAAACTCCCAAACACGTCAAATTCCAGCCCAACGGTTCCCAAATGCAGGAGCCGTGCCAATTGTTCAGGAGCGTGTGTCCTTGCCACTCACAGATCAGTGTTGAAGTAGCGCGTAATGAGTGGGTGTGGAGCAGCGGCCACAGCGAAGTTACTGCTGCCCGTATCCACCAGGATGTTGAGCTGAAACACACAAGAGAGAGTTTGCTTTAACAACCGACGCCGTCGGCTTCCCGTCCTTACATAAATAACCCACGAAACAACGCTGTCAAAACGACGAGAAGTCTTTCCACTGCGTTATGTTTTATTTAGAACGGGAAAAAAAGAACAAAGCGTCTCGGTGTTTACTGTAAGTCTGACTGTTTTTTTGCTGGACGGGATGAACTTGGTCCCACAGACTCTACAGTGACACCGACTGCTGTTAAGCAGAGAAAGAAAAAAGGACTGCGCACACACTGCGACATAATTACTCTCTAATGTGCGATCTGGGAGATGAACATGACAGCCTGGAGCGCCTGACATGACCGTGTGACCCAGCCAGCCGTTGGGGTACGTGTGCCGTGCGGCGGGGAACGGCAGGCAGCGGCGGGCAGAGCTCTGTCTTCCAGGCATCCAGTCGGCGAGTATGAGCTAATTAGCCACCAGACGTCTGTCACCTCCTCGGCTGAGGCGGCGGCCACCTCAACGCTCACTGAAGGGCCGGCCTTGCCGTGACGAGGCCCCGCAGCCGCCGTCTGACGCGCCTCCATGGATCCCACAGGCGGTGGAGACTTCAATCCTTCGCTCAGCAGCAAACAGGCCCAGCCTCAGGTCTGTCTCCTTCTGCCACAAACAGAGCGGACCGGCGGCAAGTAGCCGGAAACGTTAAAGTGCAGAGAGTCGTGCCGAAAATAACTTCCTCATGCTTTGCTCCTGAACTGGTTTCGTGAATACTTCCTTACTGTTAAGCGAAGGTGGCACAAACATTATGAAACGATGACATAATCAGTCGGGGTTTATTGACTTGTTCTGGTAAGGCTCCGCTGAGGATCACGGGTTGCTCCGTACCGGCTCGGCTCCGGTGTCATCGGCCTCCGTGCCCGTGGCAGACATCCACTGCCTCAACAGGCCTGACTGGAAAATCCTTGAAACTTGTGAGGATGGACAGTAAGGGCATTTCTACGTGTCTCCACGTCCCAGATCCTTCTCTAGCTTAGCTCCCTGAGCCTGAGGCAAATCTCTCCCTCCCTCTCCCTCTCTCCCTCTCTCATCTCGGCAGCCGAGCGCTCGCTGCCTAATTGGCAGCGGCTCCGTGGTGGCATCGTGCATCTGCTACCTGTTTGTACCAATTAGCAGATGCGAGGCTCTCCGCTGCCTCTCCCAGCCCGGCTGTGCCACATGTTAACAGATGCAGCAATTAGAGGCTGATTTGAATAGCGCCTCGTTTAACACCACGGCCCTGTAATCACATCATGATTTAGTTAGTATAATGCTGAGAGTGTGACCCAATCGTGTTGAATTACAGGACATTCTGGCAACAAATAACCAATTTAATCCAAAGTGGATTGAGTTGTGCTGGCGTGAATAACTGATGTAATGGACTCGCTGTAATTATGCCCAGAGAGGGAAAGTCTAATGGCCGGTTTCTGAGAGCAGGAATATCAGAAGGTGGTGGAAACGCTTCAAGCTTCTGCATTCTGCTCATTTCAACACGTAACACGCAACGATGAAACACAAGCAGTCTTTAACAGAAACAGGAAGGAAGGAAGGGAGGGAGTTAGGATGGATGGATGGAGGGGAGGGAGGATGGAAGGAAGGGAGGGAGGAACGGAGGATGGAAGGGAGGAAGGAAGGAAGAGAGGATGGAAGGAAGGGAGGGAGGGAGGAAGGATGGAAGGAAGGAAGGAAGGAAGCGAGGTTGATGGACGGAAGGAAGGAAGGATGGAAGGAAGGAAGGGAGGACGGAAGGGAGGGATGAAGGGAGGGAGGATGGAAGGAAGCGAGGGTGATGGAAGGAAGGAAGGAAGGAAGGAAGGATGGAAGGAAGGAAGGGAGGACGGAAGGGAGGGATGAAGGGAGGGAGGATGGAAGGAAGCGAGGATGATCGAAGGATGGAAGGAAGGAAGGAAGGAAAGGGGGAGGAAGGAAGGAAGGAAGAGAGGATGGAAGGAAGGGAGGATGATGGAAGGAAGGAAGGAAGGAAGGAAGGAAGGAACAGAAGTATGACACAAGGATGGAAAAAGAGAAAAGGACTCAAGGAAGGGAGAAAAGCATATGAGGAAGGAAGGACTGAAGGAAGAAAAAGACAGAAGACTGTTCAAGTTTAGAGAAATTAGGAGCAAGGTCTGGAAATACAAATATTTTCTGTACTCTCTTTTTCAAGACCTATTCCAGTGACGTACATATTGACATTGAACGGAGTTACTGACAAACGAAGACACGTAACACAGCTAGGTGTCTTCCTTTGCAGCCTGCGGACACAGACAGCCACCTGAAACAGGCCTCATCCAGGAGTCCCCCCCCCCCCCCCCCCCGTCAGAAAACACGTAGCAGTAGCTACTAGCGTCCCGCTGACTGATCCCACACAGGTGGAAACGCTGCGCTGGCTGAGTTAATGGGTTAACACAGCTGTGCATAAAAAATACCGAAACATCTCTGAATACATCTGGAGACGTTTCAGGGTGGCTTCCCTTATTTTATTAATAAAAAACAGCTTCCAGTAATGATCCATGGAAATGTTGCAACGCATTTCTTTTCCTTAGAAAAACTGAGCCTCTCCACGTTAACAGGAGGTACAAGGTTGGAATACAGAAAAAATGAAATTTGAAAAAATATTGGTAAAAAATAAAATAAAACTGATTTCATAGGGCCCTAATCTGGTCTGCTGCTTCTATTTTTAAACCAAACATTGAAGCTAGTTTGTCCGGTTTTTTTTCTTCTTCTTCCAGCAAAGTAGAAACAATCGGCGACTCTAAAGAACACGACACCTTTTTTCCTCACATCCTGTAGACAACTGAGCTGTTTTTAAGTCGGGGTTATCGTAGAAACCCGTATCGGCACACAAGGATGCGCTTTAAATAGTTTTAATCCAGTTCCACCGCAGCCCTTTGCCTTCTGAGAGGAATGTGAAACAGAGGAACGGCTGGAGACTGCGCATAAAAGATTCCCGTGACAGTACAGTAAATCTGTTCTTTCATCCATCTGCCAACGCTTCATCAAAAACTACACGTCTTGCGTTTCGTGCACGCGAAGAAGCCCTCTAGGAATCCCCCGCTGCTTTCGATAGATTATAATCCGAGCCAACCCAACACCATGTTCAAAAATCTGTTTCAAATCTGGGATGTTCCCCATATTTTCTAAAAAGGACCGTTCTGACTTTTCCACCGTGTTCTCCCCCCAGCAGGGAGAAGTGATAAGCCTCTAGGAGTCGGAGAGAATAAGCGGCACCACCCAGGAGTCTGAAAAGCTCTGATCTGTTTAACCTGAGAGGCCCTGGGGGCAACAGGTCAACTTTCCTAATCAGACAACACACCTTTGCTTTAAGCTGCGCTTCAGACGCTTCTTCGCTCAGAACACAATGGCACGTCGCTGCCACCCCCCCCCTAAGGCCTCATGTATTCTTAATTCCCCACTCGTGCACATTTAGCCCCTCTTAAATCATTAATATGATCTTGTTAGGCACTTTACGTTACAAGGAGAATAAAACGACGACAGGTCGCCCCTGGCTAAGTTTCCTAGCAACTCAAAGGAGAGGGAGCAGGAGGTATGAGGGTTTTGTCGTCTCTGAGGGGGAAAGCGATCACGATTAACATTAGCAATGCTGTGATAATAATAAACTGTAAATAATGCATAAATGTTCGTTTTGGATCTCTACCCTGGCTGTTTGGACTATGGCTCCACCAGTGGTTTGATGAGATCCTTACTAAAAGCTGCGTTTGCCATATTTTTTACCAACGTTTTATTTGTTTCATTTGTTTTTGTCGGGACTCCACCCGTAGGTAGCGATAGACAAACAGCTAAAATCCAGGGATGAATTATTTATTTATTCTTTTTTTTCCCCCCAGAACACTTGGCCAATAATAATTTTAAAAACTAAAGTTATTGTGCTAAAGTTTTAAATCTGTTTCACCCATATGTGCCAGTAGGTGTGTGACTGTCAATCCCCTACTGGCTGAGCAATCCCCTGAAACACAGCTCGGATCTGCCTCTTTGGGTTGCAGTAAAGAACTTCGATTGATAAGGGGAAGTAAACCTACCACAAACTTTTCACCGCAGTAAGCAACAAGGCAGGAGTTTGTTGCTGAAGTTTTAATTTGATTGATTTCTCTTTTCTTAAATCCACCAAATATTCTGCCAGGTAAAGTTCTCAAGCGCCAATAGACCAAAGGTCAATTCCTTTGCTATTAGAGGACCCGGTTAATTAGCCTGAGCAAGGTCCTGAATCCAGAAAAGAAACCGAATCTGAAATATTTTATAACTCCTTTTCAGGATTTAACTCTAATGGCTCACTTGGGAAAATAATGCAAGCCAGCTGCGTTTTCGTTTTCAGGCAGAATATCCTCTGTCGCTGTTTGCAATGGAGAAACTGTTTCCCACAGAAGAAAACAGCTGGCCTAATAAAGGGCCTGTTAAAAACACCGTTGTTCTAATAACTAATAACTAAAAAAAAAAGGCATAACATTGATGAAGGGTCGTTTGCTGAAGGCTCCACGGTAATAACGAACATCAAACTTTAAATTAAGCTTTTTGTTTTGTAAATCTGGGGTTGATCTTTGCTCCACGGGAGCCTCATAATCCCAGTCAGCTGCCTGGGGAGAAACATCGGTCCTCACAGGCAGCATCATGTGAGCCCATGTGAGAGGAGAGCTTCCACCTTACAGACCCCCTACTCCCCCCCGATCTCATTATAATTCTGATCCGTTCAATAAAGCGCGTTAACAGGGCAGAAAATGAGCAAACGCAACAACAACAACTGATACAAATCAAACAAAAACATCTGCGGCAGAGACAGACACGAAGCGCAGACCGAGAGGCGAGCCAGGTGGTACCTTTTGGCCCGGAGTGCCGATGGACATCTCTATGTAGTAGCCTCTCCCAGAGTCCCCTTCCAGGTTGTTGACCATGTCCAGAAAGTTGACAGTGCCGCTGGGGTCCGAGGCCAGAGAGAGGCCGTCCCCGTCCGACCTCAGCGCCAGGACCCGCACGGAGGACCGGTTCGCCCCGGCCGAGACGTTAAACTTCCCCGGGAATATTTTCAACGGGATTGAAAAGTGACATTCCGTCGCTCCGAAGCAGAGGCTAAACACAAATGCCCAAATCGAAAGCGAGGCCAAGTTTTCCATGGCTGCGGCAGTTGTTATTTCTCTCTCTCTTTTTTTTCTTCTAACGTTAGTAACTGAAGAGTTTCAGACACGCGACCAAGTTGTTGCTCAAAGTTTCGCCTCGGCCGTCTTCATGTCATGGGAGCAGCGGCTGTGCTGTTGTCGCCATCATCACGGAAACGCAGCCTTCCCTTCGCCTCAGACAGCCCGAACATTCTCTCAAGGCAACGGAGTCCGGCCCCGGCATTAAAACGACATAGCTCAACTTCGCGCAGAGGTCAGTTTCTCTCCCAAGATACGTCGCCTCCATCCACACCTCCATCTGCGTCAAGGCTGACGCTACGCAAGATATACTTCCGGTTTTTCCCTTCAAAGTAAAAGAACTGCAAAATTTAATCTCGCAAGAGTGGCGCGTTGCTGCGTAGTAAAACTTGTTATTTTTACAATATTATTAGTCATTAAAAATACTATGTGTGCGCTAATAATTTAAAAACTCTTCCGCTACCTTATTTGGGCTTTGTATATTTTCTGAAGCAAAACTTTTTACTTTTACTATTTTGAAAAGTGCGGTGGTTCTTTATTGTATAACAACTACAACCTCACTTAACTAATTATTGCAAATATATATTTTAACAGTATAACATGACTTGGACGTTTTCATTATGTTGTTGTGTGTCATGAAGAAGACAGAAAGAATACTTTTTAACAACATTGTCTTACATAGACATCGGATGACTGAAACACATGATCACCTGTTGCATTTTTAACTCAATACACAGAAGTAGAAAAAAATACTTAAATTTATGAGAACTGAAATGAAATTATTGTACATTCTCTATCCAAGTATGACAAGGGTTACATTTTTTATATATATATATATATATATATATATATATATATATATATATATATATATATATATATATATATGATAACATTTTGTATTGTTAGTAGACCAACAAATTGTCTGTTGATTCAATATAATATAATTGATTCTAATATTGAATTGCCTGTCATGTGTAGTCTCAGGTTCTCCTTTGAGGGCAGAAGTTCTTTGTACACAAATGAATGACAAAGTAACCAAAGTCCAAAGAAAACTCTTAATGCGCTGGCTTTCACAGCACAATCTGACAGAGCAACAGCTTATGAGATTCTTCTCTGCATTTTTAGTATGTAAATTGATGTGGAGGTATTGAAGAAATGCATCACATTAAGTAACATTTGTGTAATTTTTGTAACAATAAACTGCATGGATTCCGATGCAAAGTTTTGAACTTCTACTCCAAATATTAATTCAATTCAAATCAATTACATACAATTATTTTACACAGTGGCAATTCACAACATTTTTGTAGTTATGCTTCTAAAGGTTGCGTCGACATTTTCCAATCAGGTTTCCGTGCTCACCACAGCACAGAGACTGGCCTTGTCAAGGTGTTTAATGACATCCATATAAATACAGACTGTGGAAGAACCACAGTGCTGGTATTATTGAACCTCAGTGCAGCATTTGATACTGTCAATCACTCCATTCTGTTAGAGCATCTGGAAAACTGGTTCGGCCTTTCTGGTACAGCACTTGACTGGTTTAAATCCTACTTAAAGAACAGGGACTTTTTTGTCAGTAGGTAACTTTACATCTCAGATGACAAAAATCACATGTGAGGTTCCCCAAGGGTCCATCCTGGGTCCCTTTCTATTTAATATCTCCATGCTCCCTCTAGCTCAGATCATAAAAAACAACATCAGTTACCATAACTATGCAGACGACACACAGCTCTACATCACCATGTCACCAGGTGACTATGAATCTATTCAAGTGCTGAGTAAATGCTTAGAAGAAATCAATGCATGGATGTGCCAAAATTTCTTCAATTGAATAAAAACAAAACGGAAGTAATAATTTTTGCACCACTAGAGGAGAGATCAAAAGTTAGTGCACAGCTTCAGTTGCTTCAGCTAGTACCCACGGATCAGGCCCTAACCAGAGAAGCAGCATTCAGTTTTTAGATTCCACTTATCTGAAACAAACTACCAGAAGACTGTAAGAGTACTGTAGCCCTGGGTTCCTTTAAATCAAGGTTAAAAACCTATTTGTTTAGAGTTGTCTTTAAATATTAATGTTGAAGTTTGAGTCCAAATTGTCTTATACTGTATCAGACCTGCTGCTACTGTTCCAATGCAATGTGCTTACCTCTGTAATGTTCCCTCTGTCTCTGTAATGCTTTCTTTCCTCTGTTTGTTTTCTGTTTTGTTCATGTACAGCACTTTGAATCGTCTTGTTACTGAACAGTGCTTTATATATAAACTTGCCTTGCCTTGCCTTACAGAGATGGTTCAGAATAACCTAGGCCACTCTAACTATAAGCTTTGTCAAAAACTAAAGGTATGATCTCCCTCCAGACCCAATGGAAAAAAAATCTGATTTATTGGGGACATTTACCAGATTCCATCAGATATGGCCCCTTGATCATATCACACAGTGGAGAAGACTCTCATGAAACTTCAACATCTTAACTATGTTTGAATTTTTATTTGTCTGTAATTTAAGTATAATTTGATTACAGGATGACCACCAAGTCACCATGTAATGTACAAACATCCTCCCACACCCTTTTCTGTCCCAGCCAGCTTTGAGAAAGAGGAGTGGGAAGAAAGGGGAAATTGGTTGGGTTGTTCTTTACCTTGATGTGCTGTTCTGTACGTCAAAAATCAATAAATAAAGTTTTCAACAATAACAAAAATATTGTAGACCAGCACAGCGTACTGCGTAATTATGAAGTGGAAGAAAAATAAGTTATGCTTTCAATAAAATTTCTAACAAAAATGTGAAAAGTGTTATGTGCATTGGTATGCAGGCCACTTTACTGTGATACTCCTAATTATTCACACCCCTTGAACTTTGACACATTCAGTCACATTACAACCTCAAACTTCTATGATAAGTCTCTTCTGCTGTACAGCTTTAAATTTAGCATTTTTCATATAAATTAATCTTGTATGTCTGGTGTTTTATGTCTTCTTGTATTTGCCACTACACACGCAAATTTCCCCATTGTGGGACAATAAATGTATTTCTGTTCTATTCTATTCATATTATTGGGTTCCTATGTTATACACCAACACAAAGTAGCACATAACTGAAATGGAAGGACAAGGATACGTGTTTTATGTTGTTATTATAATAACAATATCAAAAGCATGACATTTATTTCGATTTGCTCGAGAACATTACTCAGCAAACGTCAAAAGAAAGACCAAAGAACAGACAGACAAGTCTGTGAGAAAGTTGTGATGTTTAAAACACTCAATCGGATCATTAATCGTAAATGCAGGCAAGAGGCCCATGCTATCTCTGGAGGAGCTGCAGAGATCCTCAGATTTGATGAAAGGAGAACCATCAGTCATCCAGGTCTCCATAACGTTATTTACAGAAGCATGGAAAGAAGTACTACTGGCAGTTTGCCACAAGGTATGTAGCAGGTGATGGAAATTAAAATGTTCAGCAGACAACTAACAATGCACATTCCCTGAACACCACACCCCAAAGTGAGACATGTTGGCAGCATCATGCTGTCAGGAAGCTTTTCTTCTGTAGTGATAAAGAAGCTGTTATTGCAGTTAAAGGTGCTTCAACAAAGTATTGAATCAGGACAGTGAAATACGAATGCCCCTCACCGTTATCAGAATTTTGTAATTGAAAAACATAAAAAACCCTGAATCCTTTTCATTCCTCTTCACAATTATTCAGTTATTTGTGCTGCTCGGTTGCAAATCAGTAAAAGACATTATAGTAAGGTTTGTGGTTGTAAGATGACAAAATGTGATGGAGGTATTTCGCAAGACACTGTAGGAGATTTTTAACCTTGAACCATAACCCTATATATTTATTTTGAAAGGATAGGTTTTCATACTTGTTCTTTGAAAGTGTCCACCCCCCCCCACCCAACTCTTTATTTTTTACTGTTTGCTAAATTTAGTGAAAACATACACCGCCTTTACAACAAAAACTACATGCTATTTTCAGATGTGGCATACAAGTGTGACTGGTTGGAGTTACAGAAAATGATTAACATTGTCACATTTAAATAAGATATCAGCATGATTTACTGCATAAAAACTCATCAGAAGCCACTAATCGAATTAATTTTCTTAAGGAATGTCATCCAACATCAGCTCAATTAACCACGCACATCAAAATATAGAAACATTCAGATATTTTAATGGCCGAGAAAGGAAAGAATTCTCCCCCCCCCCCTTTTTTTTATCCAAGACAGTCTCTTTGCCACGGTGACAATTCAGAGAAAGAGGAAGAGGATCCCAGTGGTAATGCAAGATCAATGATACAGGCCTTCTCTATGCTCCCTGTTTCACACAGAGACAACAGTGTCTCACACTGATAACCGCATAAGTCCCCAGATACACTGTCACATGATTTCTCCTTCTCTCATTGAAGTTAATCCCTATAGTTTGGATAAGTTGTATAATGTGGGGGAGAGGCTGTGACAGATAGGTTTCCGGTGCCTCGCCTGTCATGCACTGGGTCTTGTGAATGACCCAATTAAGCACAATTCCTGTTTCTTCTTCCCTTTGGCCGTGTTAGTTCCATAGCCCGGGAGTATAAAAACAGGGGAAGCGCTGTGAATCTTGTGGGTGATCATGTGCGCCGTCTATCCTGACGCTGAGAAGCTTCCTCCAATCTTTTTTGTCCCTTGACCTCCTTTGTAGGGGGCAGTATGAGACATCTTAATGAATTAAAGAACCGGAGGCTTGCGGAGTCACCATGTAAAGTAGATTTTCACGCATGCACGTCTGCCTTCAAATACATTACACGTTGCGCAAGCTAGCCAACCTATAAAATGTCTTTAGCAAGGAGACAATGATCCTCGTGTGGTTTTAAAGCCTGCATGTGAATGAATGCATAGTTCAGAAATCATAGGCTTGTGAGTGTAAAAATTGATTCCAACTTATTTCTCAAAGGAATACGAATTTTGTCACAGGTTTTCCCCATTAATTTAATTCACAGAGCGTCCGATACGGTGTTCCATCGTGTATTCCAGTTTTTAAAAAAAAATATATATATGCAGATTCATTGTTTCCTATGTTGTTTCTGAGCGTCTCCGGTGCAGTTCCGTTTTCAGCCACCGGAGGGCGCGTCAAACCGTTGCGGCGCGTTTAATCACGGCTGAAGGAACTGTGGCGTCTGTGGCTGAACAAATAAGGCAGCTTAACGGAGCCAGTGGTCCTACATTTGGCACCACAAAGCTTCTTTACTGGGACACCGGTGCTTAATCCTCACAGCTCTGATCATTACAGCTGATGAGAGGAGAAGGGCCCTTTACAACGTCTCATATGTATACCCACTACCCTCTTTTCTTGTCTTTACCGAGTAAACACAGATACAAACCTTCTGGCTGGTCTTAAAGTTAATTTGGGACTGTGGATATTAATCAGACCTCTGTTCATGTTAAAATAACATATTAAGACTAACATTAAGATCTTACAGTGTCTTTAAACTTCCCTCCCTTTCCAGGTTGGCTCACTGAATATGGATTAGTCCATGATCTATACAGGAGTGAAATGGGGGTCTAACAGAACCTCACAGAAGTATTCACAGATTTGGTCACGTCACAGTCCCTTACTTGTTTTGGATTGTATCTGATAGACCAACAATAAGCAGTGCATAATTGTAAAGTGGAAGGAAATTATGCATGATTTTTTTAAATGTTCTACAAATTCGAATACAAAACTGGTTTGACATGCTGTTATATTCGTCCCCCTGAGTCAAAACATTCTAGAGCCACCTATTATTCCAACTACAGCAGTACATCCTTTGGCATATGGTATACCAGCTTTGCACATCAAGAGACTGACACCTCTGCCCATTCTTCATGGCAAAACAGCTCAAACTCAGCCAGAATGGACGAAGAGCATTTGTGAACATGAATTCTCAAGCCTTGTCACAGTTTTCTCAACTTTGGTCCATTGCAACTCATGAATGTGCTTTGATTAAAAGCATTCTATTGTAGCTCTGTATGTTTAAGGTCATCTTCCTGCTTGAAAGTGAGCTTCATGCCCAGTTAACCAGACAAGCTTCCCTGGCCAAGGTGGCAGTGGGCATGGCCAGGGAAGCATGGCCAGTGGCCTGGGCTACGCTGCCACTCAAAGGCTAGATACCACTCTATACCAGGTAGTGGTGCTATACACCAAGAGGTTGTTTGATGAACCTCCAGAAGAAAAAGAAGAAGAGAAGATAACTGAATCTGTAACCAAATTCATTGACCTTGATGATCAGTCGTTTTCAGTGGTCAATTACATTGCTAAGTTATTTATGATCTATAAGTACCAATTTATTAAGTACTCAGTATCAGTACTTGGAATTGGCAAGTATCTAAACTGAAGTACTCGTACTTGTACTCAGTATGGAAAAAATAGTGGGACACCCCTAGTTTTAACCATAGACATTATATAGGTAGATGCACCATGGACTGGTGCTGCCTCTTAGAGCTGATGTTTCAGCGCGGCTGCCATCTTGGATGGGTTTCTCATGCACCCCCAGTACATTTATTTGTACAGAGGAAGCTGTTTGCCCAAATAAAATAAATCATAACTGCCTGAATCTTTACCTGATTTTCCCACAGTTTGATTTGTTGCAAACGGCAGAGATGCGGTTAAGATAAAGGACATGGTCACATGTGAAAAAACTAGGGCTAGGCAAGTTAACGTGTTAATTTCACGTTAATTCATTAGACTATTAACGGCAATATTTACTTTATCGCGCATTAACGCATCCTTCCGGCCATGTCCTTCCATGTCTGCAGCAGGACAGAATTCCTTTGTCAACCCTTCCACTGTTTAGAATTCAATCCGAGATCAATTATTTATCATGGCGTTATTATGGCATAACATATGACATAATGTATAAATACGCAATACTGAAGTACTTTATTTTATGCTCTTTAACAGGCATATTAATGTATAATTAAATGCGTGATTTCATACTGAAATACGTTGATGCTATTTAACAAAGACAAGCATGGTATGGCATATTATTAAATATGTAAACGAATTCAAGCTTTCATGCTGAAATACTTTGTTTTATCCTCTTAAACAAAGACATTTATTTGCATATTAATATATGTATAAATGAATGCATTTTATATTTTAATAAATAAACAAGTTGGATTGTTCATTTACATTTATTTCACTTTCTCACAGCATACAATCCAAAGCCTTCTCTAAACTCTAACAATAATTTCTTTATATTTTTGGATCCTCTGCATGCACATATGCATACACATGTTTTTTTTAAAGGATGGGAAAATAATAAATTTCTTTGCAGGTCATTCCAGGTCTTGCCCTGCTTGCTAGTTTAAAACCCTTCAAAAAAAATTGTTTTCACAACATCTTGCATGTGTTGGCACTTTGTAACTACAGGGTACTTTGGCAATGTGCTTCAGCCTCAGTTTGTGACATACAACAATAATAAATAAGCATGAAATTATGCTGCATCGGTTGTGTTTCTGCAATGTCCTCACCAAGTAAAAAGACATCTTCAGAACCAATCTCAGCCCAAAATGGTGATCTGCACTGTGTGATTTACTTTGAGTAGTTATCGGCGGTTATTCCAACCGTAAGCTGCAGGAAATCCGGTCAAAGTTGTTGTATAAAGACTCTACAAACTTTAATGTTAGCCTTGTTCAGTGTGAAAGTCTGCCTGGAGGGCCATGTCTTTATTTCATCTTTGTTCCCTTTTAGGTGATTGATTGAACTATGTTTGGTGAGATGTCTAGAAGTTTATATGCCCACCCATTAACTTCTAGATGGGGTTATCCCTGACTGTCAGCTGTGTTCCTTGGACTTCATGATGCAGTTTGTTCAGTAATGTTCTCTAACAAACCTTTTAAGGCACCACCATACCAACTAACATACCAACTTTATTTATAAAGCACTTAAAAACAACCCACAGCTAAAACAAAGTGCTGTACATAGCTACAAACATAAAAAACGCAAAAATACAACCAAACATCCATTAAAAGAAATCACAAAACATCTGATTTTATATAGAGATTAAATTATGCACAGGTGGACTCTATTTACTAAATAGCTGATTTCAGAAGTCAGTTGGTTTCTCTGGATTTTATTTACCAGATTACATAAAGGTGAATGCAAATGTACCCCGCACTTTTCAGATTTCTGTTTGTGAAAAAAACCCCAAAAAACTTTCAAAATCATTTTTATGGCATTTTAGAGTCTTCCTTGAATATAATTTTGGTGTTTCTCATTAAACACAAATAAAATACACTGAAGCTTGGGACTTTAACACAACAGAATGCTTAAAAGCTAATGAGCATGACAACTTTTACAAGGCACTATTGTTTTTCACATTTAGTTTGGACATCAGTGGCAAAATAAATAAATAAATTGAAAAGCAGAATACTGTATTGATGAGCTGAAAAGTGAATTATCCCTTCATATTAAAATATGTACAATAGATCATCAACATTGTTTGGCTTTGGATTAACTTTGTCAACCAATAGTTTAGATATTTTGATGTCAATAAGATGGAATGACTAAAAACGTTTTTAAGCACTAGTCTGGAGAGCTATAAAAACAATGCTGAAGCTCTAGCAATCCACCTACTCCCCCCTCTTTTTAGCATCTCTGAGCCCCACGATAATCGGCCCAGTCACTGTAAGTCTATGACGAGAGATTTACTGAATCTGCTGCCGTTTAGGATGCAGCGTAATTACAGCACGGACACGATAGAGCTGGATGAGCAGCAAATGGGGATCACAGTGGGGGCATACATGTTTCTGAAGCAAATCTCATTTGGGAATCCAATCTAGCATACTGTTTTATTAGTAGAGCGGATGGGGTCAATTAGCTTTTGCACCAGTTTATTCAAATGTAGATAGAATGTAGCTTTAGCTTGCTTTGGTAATTGATTTACAAATAAAAAAAAAAACTGTTAAAAATTGTATTCAACACCTTTCTATTTCAAATAATACCCCTTGTTTGTTACATTTATGTCTTTGAGCTTTTTTTCCCTACATGTCAGAGTCGGAGACCGACATAGTTAGCCTGGTTTTCATAATAAGCTCTCCCATAGCTGTCAACCTTGCAAGAAGGTGTTCGCTGCAAGAGAAGAGAGTGCAGATGAGATTCAATGGACTAACAAGACAGAAAGTTCATAGAAACACCGTTAATGCATGCTGCAAACCTTTTGAAGGACAGAGGATTTTGATTACATTTCTTTTGAGATTGTCGCTTTTACCTGTATGCATGCACTCAGCGTTGAGACAGGCAGAAACACGATAAGGGGTATAACACTGTCTCGCAGGCTATTCACACTTCCCCTCCCCCCTGTGGTGGCAGTGTTGCCTTTGCAGGGTATCCGTGTATGTTTGCTCATTCATAGGAAAAAGCCTTACTGACACATATGTGAGTCATAGAGGCTAGTGTCTAAAAAGGCTGTGGTGGGAGTTAGATACTCTATCGCTGCACTCCTCAAGGCACTAGTCATACCCACACCATTCTCCCTAGTTACTCCACAGCTTGCACACACAAACAGAGACACACAAGGGCCTTCTGTGTTTGTTCAAAAACCACAGATCCCACCTGATGCTCTGGGTGCAACAGAGCAGATGTTGCTGTAGCTGTGGGCGGGAGAGCGGTGATAGGCTGTGGACATCCTCATTACCGAGTTGCTGTTAGGGCACAGCTCTCGAGTGGGATATGTTTAATGAAGTGGACCTGTAATCATTCACACCGAGGCCCACATGGAACCTGTAAAAACCCACCTTGTAGAAATCTGTCTAAATCCACCAGAGCGATCTGGGAATTCACACGGAGGTTCACTGTAGAGCAGAAATTGGTTTAAGATTTCGCTAAAACTAAGATGGAGACACGTTGCCCTGCAAAAGTACTCACATCTTATGACCGTTGTCACGTTTTTGCATGGGTAAAACCTCAAACTTTAATGTATCTTATTTGGATTTTATGGGACCGATCAACAGAAAGTAGTGCACCACTGTGAAGTGAAAGGAAAATTATACACGGCTGGATGGAAATCTGAAAAGTGTGGCTTGCATTTGTATTCAGCCCCTTTACTCTGATACCCCTACCCCCTACTTGCAACGAACTGCATACGGTTAGGTGATTAAAAAATATCTTAACCTATATACATCTCACTGAGCACATCTGAATCCGTCATCAAAAACACACAATATGGATATAAAACCAATCTATTAAGACAAGGCCACAACGCTGATCTGAAGATCCACAGCTCACGTAGGGAGAATCAGTCAGTAGAATAAATATTAGCTGTAGACTTTCTGGTAGAGAGGCAAGAAGGAAGGCATTGTTGGAAGAAAAGTCATGACATGACTCTTTTACTCAGATTATTCAACACAATTTTGGTTAATCAAAATAAAATATTTAAAATGATAAAACATGTGCAAGGCAAGGAAAAAATTATGAGGCCAAAATGAACTTCATATGCAAAACAGTATATGTTTACCTCATATTGCCATGGTGAAATAGGACGGTGATAGCATCATGTAGTGGGGATGCTTTTCTCCAGCAGGGACAGTAAAGCCGGTCAGAGCCGATGGCAAGATAGACAGAGCTAAACACAGGGCAATCCTGGAGGAAAGGCTGTTAGTGGCTGCAAAAGGCTTGAGACTGAGGTAGAGGTTTACTTTCCAACGGGCAAAGGCAATGAACACACAGCCAGGGCTACAATGAACTGGTTTAGTTCAAAGCATTCTCAAATGTCAGAACGGCCCAGTCAAAGTCCAGACCTAAATTCAAGACTTAAGAATTGCTGTTCACAGACACTCTCCATCCAGTCTGCACGAGCTTGAGCTACTTTGTAGAAATGTACAGACAAAAGTTCAGTCTAAAGATAAAACTGGTAGACATGCCCCAAAATACTTTCATTTAAGGGTGATTCTCATATTGACACAAGAGGGCTGAATGTCAGTGCATGTCCAGGTTTTTGTACTCTAAGTATCATATCCCTTCCACTTCCCATTTATCTGCTACTTTGTGTTGGTCTACTGGTGGGAATAGTCAAGTCAAGTCAAGTTTATTTGTATAGCAGATTCCAACAAAAAGGCAGTTCAAAGTGCTTTACATCACAAAAGCATAAAAACATCATAAACACATTGAAACGGTCACCGGTTGTGAGACCAGTAACAAATTTTATCAAGTGAAAACATCAGTACACATCAAATATGTTGGTCAATGTTCCTGTTATTATGGACGTAAATCAACTCTAAACAGGTGGGATTTCCATCTTGATTTAAAGGAACTCAGTGTTTTGGCTGTTTTTGCAGTTTTCTGGAAGTTTGTTCCAGATTTTTGGAGCATAGAAGCTGAATGCTTTAACTTTGACTCCAAACTTTGCTGATACGGTTCAATTCTATATCTATTTAGCTTATCTCTGTTTTATTGATGCGAGGAGGATTGTTAAAGTTGCTTGTGTGTAGATCGACAGATGGAGCAGCTGTGTGTGTCACATTCCCAGGGCGACAACCAGAGGTTTCATCCGATGCGACGCCCGGAGTTCGCTCCCCTCATTAGGACGGGCATCTCCAAGGTTTCCCCAATTAGAAACGCTGAACCTGGCTCTTAGTTCCCATGAGTGAATAGAGATCAGGAACACCTCATCTCTCACCAGCAAATTGCTCTCACACCCTTCGTGTGCAACTATTGCAAGGCTCATTGCAGGACACCAACATTATTCCATTGTTGCCTCATTTTCCCACCGGTTCTGTTTCACTCCACGCTGAAGGAATATTGCGATGACGGCTGGTGCGCCAGCTCACCTTGCAGACCGCTCTTGAGTCTCCTTTGCGCTTGACTGTGTCCCTCTGTTCTTACAGCTATCTATCAGTTTCATAGTATGCAATCTGCATCATCCCAGCCTCCCACCACCCGCCCACCAGCGCCGTATCTGTTGTGTTCGGCGTGCATGTGGGGAAGGAGGCGGGGGTGCAGCGTGGTCGTAGGAAGGCCTGAACGATAGCAGGAAAGGAGGAGATTGGACGGTAATGTGGTGGGGGGCCAAGAGGGGGTTCCTTCATACATTTTTATGACCACATAGATAAGGTCAGTGGTGTGCCATCGTTACTAGGCAACACTGCGACCCTGAGTTGGATTGAGTCGTGGCGCCGAGAAGTCAGATATCCTTCTTGCAACAGCCCCGCTTCAGTTGCGCTGTGTGCATTCGCCAGCAAGCCTCCTGTCTCCCATGTGTGCGCTGGGAGTCAAGGCTGAAGGACTGCTTCAACGGGACGATTGACTGTGACACTGGAATAATTAGAAGGTCATTGGGGGGGTTGTTATGTTACAGCCATGTTGGTGAAACACTGACATCCGCGCCCGTTAACACGCGTGATGACGGTAATGGGCATGAAAAATGACAATAAGGGAGTTTTATTATATATTTTTAATGATTGGGTTCAGGCGGGGGATATACCAGGCTGTGGGCATATTGATTTTTCCAGTTTTTGAACAGAGAAAAGGAGGAGACTGAGAGCAGGCGCAGATGGAGACAGAGTACAAATGACCAAAATCCACCCTGTTCTCTCCCTCCCTATACTTCTATTTTCCATCTTCACTCTATTTCCCCCTCCACTCCCCCTTTCTCTACCCCCACTCCTCCATCAGCCTCTCTTCCTTATTCCTGCCACACCTCCAGCAGATTTTCATTACGTTTTTGCCCCCCCCCCCCCCCCCCCCCCACCTCCCCTTACTCTCTCCCTCCTCCATACGCTCTGGCTCCCCTGCACTTTTCTCCTCCCATTTCTGCCCCCTTCAGCGTCCTAGTTTAGCACGTCAAGGTTGGCTACAGATATGTTCCTCTGTGCCTTGGGGCTAACCAATGGGAAACTGGCTTGGCTTGCTGTAGTGGGCTGGGGTGTTCGTTGCAGGAACTGAGTGGGAGATGGGAAAGGTTACTGTATTGAAGGGCCTGTGGTTCGTTCCTCAGGCAGGACGTTTAATCTTTCAGACTGCGTCAAGTTAACAGCTCCGATACGGGATATCTGCCAAGATAAGGCTAAATCAAACTACCAAAACTTGCATTTTTACTTAATTTTTCACACCACCCAAACAGTATAAATCCCAAGTACCTCTCAATGAGTCATGATGGCAACCATAGCCATAAAAACCCGTCCCATTATGTTCATTGCATTTTAATGTTCAATTTTCGATGTGATTTATGACTCGCAAAGTTTGTAAAATAGAATTCAAATCCGATATTTCCATTCACCGAGAAAACAAAATAAAGTAGGAAGGAACAAAGAAGTTAGGTAGGAAATGTGGGTACAAATTGACACAGGAAATAGGTATGGAACACACAAAGAAAAGGATGAGTAAAAAGGTATAGAAAAAGCGACGAAACTGGTTGAAATCTGTCCGTATTTAGAAAAGCCTTTCTGTTGCTGCTATGAGCAAATCTATATCACAGGGTTTGATAATAATTGATGGCCTATAAAATGGTTTCTCATCGTAAAAGATGCACAGTGGACAAAAACAAAGAGACCTTCACAAATATGTCTTGCTGTTGCAAAACATAACAATGACAATGGTTGCAACTGCATTTCTAAACTTCTTAATGTTCTGTTTGGCACCTAATGCCTGGTTCATATTGCAAGATTTTTAAATTATCTGGGATTTTGAGAGTTACCCACACACGACAACGAGTACATCCTCAACCCCTATGGTTGTACTCACCTCCGTTCTGGACCTCCTCCATCTCTACAAACGGTAAGAATCAGTTTTCTTTTCTTTGTCATAATCATTATCATCATCATGAGCTCTCAAACTCTTCAACAGTTGCCTCTCTTCCTCAGCGCCTTCCTGGATACCTTTCTCAAGCTCCAAAGAAACATTTAGTTTATTTAAATAAACCTTTTAAATCGTCCTCAGTTGACCGCAGTTGTGGCCTGCTCAAGGGTCTTACAGAGCACCAACAGGACATGGTATGGTACAACACTGAGCAAGCTACACCATTCTACAGGGCAGCATTGTGAAACAAAACTCTACATTCTTTAGCTGTGCTTCACGTTATTAATATTAATGTATGAAATACAGATTGTTCTAAAAGCAATATAAGTTTAAACCAACGCCTTACAGTATACCCTTTCAAATCAGCCATCGCTGTTGATGTTCATGGGGATTTGACAGAATTATTTAAAGAACAGCCACAATTACACTCCACAATGTCTCAAGCCATTTTAATTTTAATTCCTGATATACTAGTGACGATTTCAGCTCTCTCAATAGGTTTTCAGGGGAATTAAGATCATGACTCATTGCTTTTCACTTTAAAAGTGCTCCACTTTTTCTTCCCGCTTTAAAAGCATCCTTTTGTGCAAGTGGATGTTCACATAAGGCTGCATTTAAAAAAAAAACTCCACAATAACCTGCTTTTGAATTTGAACAAT
Organism: Fundulus diaphanus; assembly: GCA_037039145.1. Classification (NCBI taxonomy): domain Eukaryota; kingdom Metazoa; phylum Chordata; class Actinopteri; order Cyprinodontiformes; family Fundulidae; genus Fundulus; species Fundulus diaphanus. The sequence goes on from CM073124.1 coordinate 37,017,171, forward strand.
GCTTTGAAATATTTGCTAAAAAGTATATTTTGACATCATGCCAAATACCTGAGCTGGCAAAGACTTTGTTTTCCTCCTATTCGACAGTATCCAAAAAGTACAGGGGTTTCGCAAATCGCTGCATACTAAGGTCCTGCCAGTCGTGATGTTCTTTGTTCATCCTCACCTGTATACCAATACTTGGTTAAAGCAGATACAGTTCTTACAAGTATTTGAGGTGTGTTTGTTTCTTTTGTCATTCCATCCACACAAATGTACATAAACAATCACAGCAAAGGGTCATTTAGAGCGACCATTTAACCTAGCAGTCATGTTTTTGGCTTTAGGTTGATGCCTGCGTAGCCGGACAGATTGCACACATCCTTTACTATCATGCTAGCTAACTGGCCTCTATTTTTATGTAGCTTCGTTGTTGACCATTTTGAATCAACGCTTTATCACCAGCCATTGTTTCCGTGCTTTAGGTTCATTGTGAAGTTGATCATGTCTTTTCTTTGTTTTAAATCATTTAACTGTTTTTAGAATATTTCTCGTATATTTCTTGGGCTGATATCAGTGTTTAATTAGTTTCAGCTTATTTTTAGTTCTAATGTCTTTAATTTATGTCATGTTTCACACATAATACTATTATTTTCTTTTTCTTCTTTAATGTTTATCTTAACATCTATTTTGCCAGGAAGATCTCGAGGTTAAAAACCTCTTTTTCAAAGGAGTTCTATCCAAGATAGGTGGCAGGAGTACAATTAAGTTACATACCAAAAAGAGTAAAAAACAAAGCAACTGGACTTGTTTTCCGTAATTAAGTTACATAGTTACACACAAAAAAAACAAAAAACTAAACCAACAAAAATGAAGACAATGGCATCATAAGAATATGAAATACACCTATAAGACAAAAAAATATGTAGGCCTACATGTAACTGAATTAAGCTAAAATCTCCTCATTACAAATTAGAAAGCCTTTAAAGACATTAAAGACCCAGTGTGTAAGACTTACTCCTATCTAGTGGTGCATTAAATTCATTACAAATGATGAGAAAAGTGCTCTGGTGACTCGTTGTTAAATGCGTAATAACCACTACGGAAGCTGCAGAGTGTCACAAACCCTAACGGAGCTCGTCCATGTTAGCTAACAAACAAACGACCCGTCCCTGCTGGGAGGACAGAGCTGCTGGGCTACACTGCCCTGCTTCTAACATAATGCCACAATATGTTATATTGAATTAACATAGCTGTCCAGCAGAAAGCCTGCAACATCTGCATCTGCTTTGAATCCCCACTCCCTCATGAATTACCTGACCTGGTAATGACTATGCCGATATAGACTCTCGTTTTCTTCCGGTTATTACTTCTTTTTCTTTTCTCTTCCCTCTCGCTGGGCAGAGTATGGATGGTGGTCCTCCATTTCAACAGAAAACAGCTAGTAGAATGATTTGTGATCGTCTTTGCTTGTATTATATTCCTCCTCCACCGACAGCACGTCTTCATATAAAACGCGCAAGGCTAACAAATTTGTCCCCTTTTGGCTACTGTAATCAAAATGGCGACGCAAGATGGCGTCTTCCATTAGGTGCACCGTCACCTATGTATTTATAAACAACTCTTTCTAATTAATAATAAGGCTTTCATTTTTTATCCGACTGTTATTAGAATTTGGCAGAATATGTATTTATGAAAGCAATACTTTATTTTTGCTAATAAAAGCTAAATTAGTTACACAGTGTCCCTTTAAGGCTCTTAATTTGTAGTCATTCTTCAACATATTCGATGCAGAAGGTGAAGAATAAACAGAATAATTTTTATTTATTTCAGTATGGGAAAATGGAGCTAAAAGCAACAGAAAGTCACAAGAACGGAAAGAGTAAGGTGCTTTTCTGTAACTATTAGGTTACATATGTACAAAGTCAGTAGTCCAATTATTGTCTTATATATAAAATAAACTAATGTCTCTTCCTGCTAGAGGCCAGGACTGGCCATCCCATATGAGAGTATAACTCACAATGTCAGTGCTTTTCAGTTACTGATGAACCTGAGAGCCTCATGACAAGCAGTGTCAGCCATATGAAGACACTGAGCAGGAACATTCCTATATAGAAAAGATCTCCATAATCCAATAGAGCTAAAATGTTGCAGCCACAGGCTACTTTCAAAGAAAAATTGTAATTTTTTTTATATTTTAAGATTAAAAACCCAATGTGACCTTCCGCTTCTTCACAAGTTTTGCCACATGGGGGTCAAAAGGGAGGGAGACACCAAGATATTTATTCTTGTGAACTACTTCTATTTCTTTTCCCTTCAGAGTGGTAATTGAGAGGGTCATTTGCAATTGGATTCTGCATCTGAAAAAGCAGCCTAAATTTCATCTTATCTACATTAAGAAGAAGCTTCAGTTAATAATAATGAATTCTGGATCACTTTGAAGGCTTTGGCAAGTGAATCAATGGCCTGAAGAAAAGTTGATGCACAACAGTAAATACCTTTGCCATCATCATAAAAATGCAAATAGGCATCTGCCACGTTCAGACGCAGTTCACTTACATAAGACAATGGATAAGAGGGGACCAAGTACTGAACCTTGGGGCATCCCCTTGTGGATAGTAACAATTTCAGAACACAGACCATCGCATTAAAGGAGGAATAAATGACGTTTCACCACTAGGTGGCACTTGAACACTGTGTGTAGACCAAAACAAGCTGCCACCCGGCCCCTCCTTTCGCTTCTCAACCGCCTCATATGCACATATTTGTAAAGGATAAAAACACAGCAAAACAGCATCACCTTTTGGAGGAACATTTCTAGTGAAGAAGTAAGTAACTCATAACCTTATAATGCTGTTAGTGCCTGGCTGCTACCCATCCAGCTGACCAGGATTCCTCTCAATCTGATCTCAAGACAGCTAAGACTTGTGGTTCCTCCATCCTCGGTCATCTCCAACAGTGTTGTATAAAGTACTGCAATCTCGGAGTCAAGTAAAAGTATAGGTACCTCTCCAAAATATGACTTCGGTAAAAGTCCAAGTCACTGACTGAAATGCTACTTGAGTTAAAGTCTTAAAGTATCTGAAATGTCTTGTACTTAAGTATGAAAAAAAAAAAAAGTCTGAAAATTGCTGTAAAACTAGATGTACTCAAGTAATGTAATAAAAAGTATAAGTAAAAAGTAAAACAAAGCAAATGCGGTATGAATGACATTTTTTAGATTTTGGTAAACTTTGAAAGTCAAATTCTCTTAAAATAATATAAACAACCAAGTGCAGGAGAAATTTAGACCAAGTTTAGACAGAAAATACAAACTTTTTGTAAGCTTTAAGTTTTTCTTCTTCAAGTAAGGTCAGTGCTATGCACTTTAAAATTGTACACAACCAAGTGCAGGCAAAATTTAGACCACAGGGTGTATACCAAGAACATGGTTAAGTGATAAACCAGATTTAGTCACCCTACAGGAAGTGGTAAACCTGCTAATAGATACACCTGCAGGTTATCATTTAGTTAAGAAAATTAGGACTCTCTGCTATTAGATGCTCTACCTATACCACAAGGTTAATTCAACCTGCTTTACCACTGAACCAGCCTCTTATCCTGTTGGTGGTGATGAACAAGCCCAGGCAAGTCCCGACTTTGTCGCAGTCAATCAGTAGGTGGGGTCAAAACACTTGCGTGCGTGAGTCTCTCTTTTTGTAACGAGTAACTAAACCAAACATTGAAAATGTATTGGAGTAAAAGTATGCAATTAAGTTCAGAAATATAGTGAAGTAAAAGTAAAAGTTATCAAAAAATGTTATACTCGAGAAAAGTATAAAGTACTCCAAAATATACTTAAGTACAGTAGTGAAGTATTTTTACTTCGTTACTATACATCTCTGGTCTCCAAGTTGTCCCTATCTTCCGGAGCCTCCCGTCTGCCTGCTCACCAATGCTCTCTGTAGGGAACCTCACCTCATGCTGCCACCAGGATCATCCACTCCCTAAGTCCTTCTGCCGTCTCACCACAGTAAGCCCTCCTTTACTCCGTTTCTCAGAAACCACAAGTCAGCCTTTCCTCATCCACCAAATGGACCCAAAGCTGTCTACTCATACCCAGGTACTGTTGGGCCCATCCTCTGAAAATCCCTGCTGAGCCGATATTAACTTTCCCCCCTGGAGAAAATAAACTTATTTCTCCGCTTACCAAGCTTCTTGATTTGGTTTCTGCATGTGGGTCAGGAAAATATCTGGAATCATGTCATAACTGTGGTAAAGGTATTTCTATTCTATTCTAAACCCATTTACAACATGGGAGGGTAGAACCTAAGAGCTTTTACTTACTAATGGAGATTTAATTACATTCCAAACCTTGTGTGTTAAGGTTTTCAGCGGAAACCGATAAATAAATGAATAATTCATTACTATTTCTACTGATACTGATTCCCATAATATTCACTTGATCCTTTGGATTTTACCAAATGATGTGACCACACTTTACATGGAGATTAAAACACACGCATCTCTTTTTTAGCAGTTCCTGTGTGATATGATGACTTCAGAAGCCTCGATCCCTTTGACGCAGTTGGCACCCTCTCAGTTGTAATTTAAAGAGCGTGCATGTGTCCTAATGCTGATTGACCTGCAGGTGTCTTTTCATCCCTGGGGGACTGTATAGTGTAAAGCTATACCACACAGAAGCCTGTTTAGGGGCCACATCACTTTGGGCCGGGCAGCTTGTAACCTTACACGCACTTGTACCAGGAGCCACGAGTGTAGCTCGTCTTTTATCAATGTCATTGTCTTAGCAAACAAAGGGGATCATCATAGCTGTTCTTAGGATGTTTCTATTTTGAGATAATGGGCTGCATATTGTAAAGGCAACCTGATCCTCCTCTGGGTGATGTAGGAGTAAGCCGAGGGCCGACATTTTGCTGGTGATTGGCCAGCCTGTGCTTTGTTGTGAGAGGCACTGGTCTTCACAGAAGTTGTCAAAACAAGTGGTCCCATTCTTAGGGATTACGCCTCCCCGTCTGCACACACGGCGGTAGAAAAAAACAAAGAAGAATCGACCGGTGGGACATGCATGGAGGGAGGGATGTACGTGTGCTTAAACAGGTGCGGCGAGGAAGTGACCTGCAGGAAAGACAATGCAAGATAGAAGAACCACAGCTGAAGGAGAATGTACTTGATCATTCAGACAACTTACAGATTTTTCTAAGATATATCAGCTTGATTGGTTTATGCTTCACATAATCACAAGGAGACAGAAGAGCTGCTAATGTTGGAAGTAAATGACGACAGAAATTCAAACGTCAGATTTGACAGATGAATGAGCAGACTCAAGGTTTCAATCTGGTGGCATCATTAAGCATCTTGAGCAGTTGATTACGCATTTGTTCAGTTTGCCTTGTATTTAATGAGTGATTTTATTTTGCACAGTTAGTTAAGTTGTTCTTTAGGCCATGCATGGTATTTTGTTGACATAATCGTTGCATAGTCCTCAGTAAGAAAACTAGCAATTTGAAATACGAAAAACCACTATATTACCTACTCATCTAATTTCCATAATTAGCCATATGCATGTAAGCGTAATGAAAGCTGTTGAAGAGATTAATAATAAAAACTATCAAAAAAATGCCTAAATATGTTTAGAACTAATAAACTTCATCTATCTAATGTTGTCCTGGTTTTTGAAATATCAGACTTCCAACCCTTCTCTTTGATCAGAATCAGCTTTGTTTGCCAAGTTGGTTCATATAAGGAATTTGACTCCAGTTCTGCTTTTCTCTCAATCAATTCAGTTAGGACATGGTTTAATTGGTTCAAAAAAGCATTGTACCTCAGCTTGAGTACAGCTACAGTGACCCAAAAGAGGCACTCTGGTGGGAATATTTACTGTTTTAAAAATAATTTTTACATTTTAAATGTATTTTTATGCAGTCTGGCTTGTTTTTTAAACCCAATCGTCTACTCATTAACCTTCAACAAGACTGCAATACATCAACCTTTATAACAATAACATTTTTGAGGATACGTTTCACTAATGTGACCCTGGATGCAGAGATGTGTTTTCTGCAGCTAGGAGGAGAATGCTGTGTGATGACTGGGTCGCCTGTGAGGGTTTAGGAATAGGAGAAGACCTGCTCACTGAGCAGAGCACAACCATACATACTTCATGCTAGCCTACAAGTCTCCAGTTACACCAGAAAAAGTCACTGGATCTTTTTCTATTCCCAAGAGACATAACAGGGGTCTGAACACTCATTAAAAGCACCATCAAAACTTATGGTTTGTGGGACTTTAGATCCCTGCTTCTCAACAGCAGCACTGTATCAACTAATTATCTTCCTTGTTCCTATTCTGTGATCACTCCTTCCTAAATATAAATGTAAATAAATATAAATCATGTTTACCTCCCAGGTTTGTAAGTTTGCTTCTCCTCCTTCGTTATGAGTTTGCCGTCTGATTGTGTTTGGGCCCAAATTCCTAACCTACCATAACAATTCTTGTTTTCCCAAGCAATCCCTGTAACTTTCTTCGTTTCGGTCATGTGACCTGTTTTGTGCACGGACCAGAGCTGACACACCAGCCATTAACATGTTCAAAATGATATTATACAAAAACCTTAATCTGCAGCAGCATGATGCGTTTATTATTGAAGACTGTAGCTGTATGTGTCGAGTCAGAGTCAGTTAAGTAGGTATAATCCCAATGTGGCACCCAATATTGGTAATGCCAAATCTTGAAGGACTTTGATTTGTATTGAGGGCAAAGTTAATTTTTTAAACTGCATTTACTTTTGAATTACACAATAGCATTATGAATATTTGGAGCAAAGCTGCCCTGGTACATGTAGACAAACAGCTTTTCATATGCCATGCCAGAAGTAAAGACATTCTGTAAGAATGGTCAAATACTCCCATGAACCGACATGATTTGGCTTAATTTTCTGACTCACATGCAGCAAACACTCATGACTTGAAGCATAGGGTTTGACAACTTATTGAATAAGTTCCATTAGGTATCTAGAAGAAATTGAAAGCAGTTAGAAGTGGTGACAATGTTCCAGTGGATTGGAGAGGTGAGTTGGAGGAGGTAACGACGATCCTGGCAGTGAGAGGCTTCCAGTGAGCAGATGGTAAGGGTTTCCAAACTTGGTGTGTTCCTTAGGAAGAGGAGTAGATGAAAGATGGCAGGTCCAGGGGTAGACTGACACCGGAGAGCAGACAAGCTGATGGTGGAGAACGGGCATGCTGGTGTAGGCTGGGGTTCAGAGGCCCGGCAGCTGACAACTCCAGCAGGAAACGAGACTCAGAAAATGATCGGTCTTCAAGGATGCATTTCAGAGGTCTCCGGGCTGGACTTGAGAACAGGCACCAAAGGAACCTGGAGACACAAGGAAAGAAAGGGGAAATCCACAAGGAGTAAGTATTCACGAAGAAACTGATTTCTGCATTAGCTCTGACGGCTTGACTCTACCACATGGCTTGACAGATAGGCAAAGAATTCTTCTTCTTCTGGTGTTTTATGGCAGTTGGCAACAAACTTTTAGCAGCATTACCACCACTTACTGGTATGGAGTTTGGTTCTTGATGGTCTATCTATCTATCTATCTATCTATCTATCTATCTATCTATCTATCTATCTATCTATCTATCTATCTATCTATCTATCTATCTATCTATCTATCTATCTATCTATCTATCTATCTATCTATCTATCTATCTATCTATCTATCTATCTATCTATCTTAGTATTCTACTCATTTATATAATTCACACCTTCTATAATCAAATTCTATGAAATAATTTAGTTTTCTTTAAATATTGAATAACTATTTGTATACGTTTACTCCCCAAATGCTTCCTCAAAATATCTAATAAATTAATATTTTCCTTAATACATTTAAACTCTTTCCTCATATATCTTCTCTCTCTTTCATATTTATTGCATTCTAATATAACATGTTCTATTGTTTCATACTTTCCACAATAATCACATTTGCCGGTATTATGTTTTTGAATTTTAAAAAGTGTATAATTAAGTCCTGTATGCCCAAATCTTAACCTTGTTATTACACTTTCCTTCTTTCTATTTCGTCTTCCATTTCTTCCTTCTCTTACTCTTCTGAATTTTATAAAACCATCTTCCTGTTTTTTCTTCATCCCACCTTTTTGCCATTTTTCGATCAGTTCTTCTTTAATAATACTCTTCCCCTCAGACTACTTGTTTTAACTATAAAATTAATAGGATTTTGAATCGCCCTCTTTGTCATTTTATCTGCCCTCTCGTTTCCTTCTACCCCAATATGCGCTGAAACCCACACAAATATAACTATTAAACCCATGTTTTGTATTCTGAATAATGTATGAAATATTTCTAATAAAATGTCCATCCTACTATCTGATTTATTATATTTTAAATGTAATAATGCAGAGCTTGAATCTGAACAAATTACTGTTTCTAATGGTTTTATGTCTTCTACCCATTGTAAAGCTAATAATCAGGCAAAGAATGGTTGTCCTGCAGCTCCTTAACGGCCCTGTAAACAAATCAGCCAAACTCAAGACAGGTGTGCCACCTGCCACAGCTCGGCCACGCCTGTTTGGAAAGAGCGCTCATACAGCACACTCACAGACCAGGAACAGGATATAAAACTACTTCTGAGCCCTGTAGAAAACCTTCCCAGAAGAGTTGAAACTGTTATACCTGCAAAGGGCAGGCTAACATCAGATAATCACAACACCATGTCACTCAAGTAGATATCTGTGTTAAGACAGTGGAACAAGATACTGACTGCTGAAAATCTCCAACTGTTCTTTAATCGACTGTAATATTTATAATCAACATATGACTGCGGACACTCCAATTTGGAGAAGATCTAGTCCCTGTCTGAGCTCGGGAGAAACTAGCCCAGACATCCCCTGAAAAGATAGGCGTGCTTTTCACTGATAAAGAAGAAAAAAGGATTAGACCTCATGACCATTGACATATTGATGAGCTGCAAAATTTGCTTCTCAACGATCATTACCGATGTCTTCTCTCTCTGGCATTGTGTTAACATAGTCTTTATTGCTTCAAACCACCAGCCAACACCAAAACCTTCTGATTCAACAGAGGCGCTAACTTGCTGATTATCGCTTAATCAATTTCACTTATTTAGCAGCACCCGACTGCTACTCAACATCTAAAATCCTACAGAAGCAGCAAAAGTGAACCTGATGTCACACACTAACATTTAAGCTGTAACATAACTTGGGAGGATGTTAGTGCTGTGCCTAGGGTTAGATGCCAGCAGGGGAGGGGGTGTGGAGGGTCTATGTTCTCCACCGTACATCCATGGTTTCTTCACGGGTACTCCGGTGTCCTCTAACCTTTCCAAGAAGGGATGAGTCTAAAAGTAGCATAACAGCAGCTCTCAGGGACTGGACTTGGCCACCCCCTACAACTTTGGGTAAGCTAAGGTGCTGTGTTTTAGTTTATTCAATGAAAAAGGAAACGATGCACAGTTCTTCTCCTGTGTGGGATAAATCTATAAACACCATAAGAGGAACTGGTAGCAACAAAACAACAAATGCCTTTAAACAAAATTCATTTCTGTCATTTACAGGCAAAGCGCAAATTACGACAAAAAAGAACCAACAAATTCAATGTTAGCGAACAGAGTCGCGTCCTTGGCTCATGACGCGTCTCATATGTGCTCCTTTGTCTTCTGCTTGTCTATTAGCGCACACACATGCCGACACGCATGGCCACACAGCAAGGCCAGTGCTGTCTGCAGCCGCCCAGGGGCCCCGTTGTCACATTCACTTACCAATATTTAGGCATCATGGTAGGAGTGGGGTGGGGCGTAGAACTGAAAGGAGCTACTCACCATTTTACCACATACTGTGTACTTTTACTGCAGCTTGTATATTTTTAGAGATAATGCATTGTCTATGCCTTCTCAGCTGTGCCTGAGTTTCATTGGGTTGGGGTTCACGGCTGAATACCTCAGCTCACTGGCCACAAGGTCATGGCTCTTGCCTTCAGAGAGAAAATTAACGTATTGTCTTTCACATTGATTGTACAGCTGTTCGGCTGTTGTAAGTGATAAGCACAAGCACCTGTTCTCTAGCAAGATGTTCCTCCTAACGAAAACATTTGATCTGCAAGAAGCGCCAAAGTCTAGTAAATTTGATCTTTGAGCCAACGCTACAGTTCTTTGTCAACTTTTTCCTGTCCGTTGTTCACATTTTGTCACATATAAACCACAGACTATGATGTATTTATTGGAATTTCATATAAAAGACAAACACCAATTTGTGCATAGCCATAATAAACTGATACATTGCTTTCGTATTTCTTTTTTACATTAACAATATGAAGAATGTGGTATGGATTTGTATTATGTTTTTCTCTACCAGCTTTTCACCTCTAAAGATGGAAAATGTAGCACATTCAGCTTGGTAAAAGCGAGCACTGGATTGGAAACATCTGTGAACATTAATTGTCAAGTCTTACCAAAGATCCTCAATTGGATTGGACTGGGCCATTTTAACACATGAATGTGATTGGATTAATTTCCTTTGGTGCTCTGAGTGTATGTTTCGGGTCACTGTCCTGCTGGAAGGTAACCTATTCCCCAATCTTTTCTTTCGCAGCCTCCAGCAGATTTTCTTCCAGGATGGCCCTGCATTTAGCTCCATCAGTCCTCCCACCAGCTCTGTCCTTGCTGAAGAAAACCATCCTGGAAGCATAATGCTGCCACCCCAATGTGTCACTGCGGGGATGCTGCACGCTTTCTGCTTGCAGGCGGAAAGATCCACACTACTTAGTTCAATGGTTTGGTCCGTTGTACCAACAGCTACCACCGGCAAAACAAACAGACACAGCAGTGCCACCTGACCTCCAGTCACCAGCTACTTAAAAACGAATGACGTGTCACATATTTAATTTACTTCAACTTCTCCATAGAATAAATTTCCTTCACCTCATTACTTTGGTTGTGACAGACTGTGGTGTAAATAACATGCAAGTAGAAATGAGCTACATTTTTTTTGGCAGATTTGACTTAGACATAGACTTTATCGTCATTTAACTGCACATTCACAATGTACATTTGAGCAAAGTTTTGTTCAGTTTGAGTAAAAACTGAAGACAAAAGAAAAACATTACAAATATATGTATTTGTCATTGCACAGGAATGCATCAGCAATCCAAAAAATAAGACATCTTTATATGCACATAAAAGGGATGTGTAAGGCCAAATGAATAGCATATAATAGCAAGTATATGTAGCAGTAGGATGTATTGCAACGATGAATGGAACGTATGATGGTGCAGATAGTACAAATCAATGCAATAGATACAGTAGAGTTCACACTTACCATGGAGAGGGAGGGATTATTGGGAGTAATTATTTGAGCTGTTTTGTTGATGGCAACAATTTTTCTTTAAATAAAATTTAACTCTCCAAGTGATACTTTTTTCAAAAATGTACAATTTCTCTCTGCGTGAGAGAGCTGAGACTGAGAGGAGAGAGAGAAGAGAGCAGAACAAGTGACGGCAGACGGACAGAGTGAAAGTTAAAGGAAGCACACAAATTTGATGAGTCAATTTACTCCTATCACAAATTTTGGGTTATAATGAATACTTTTCTCATTTCCTGTATGCCTTTATCTCCTACCACTTTGAAGCTAGAATCTTTTAAATTTTTGAAATGAAAGCTGAATATTTTTCTAGAAAAACTCTGGCACTTAGAGGCTTAAGTTTAAAGTACTTACCTACTTTCCGAGGTTTATGCTTTATGTTTTGCTACTTGTAAGATGACTGCCAGGGTGTTCTTTTGTTTATAATATTTTAAATAAATGCAGTCTTATTAAAAATATTACTTAACAAACACTGTGTTAAGACATTTCAACCAAGTCTCCGGCAGACTTCATAATTTTTTTTATTAAATCATGTAAGCCATAATATCAGCTTTAAAGGGACTATATCTTAAGTTAAGAAAAAAATGCCTTTTATGCAATGTATTATGAGTTAAAGGAGAAATAAGTTATTATAGCCTCTTTTTCCATTTTCTATTCTAGTGCTGTTGGTATAAATAAATAAAAATAATTGTTTAAATCTTAGAGCTTTATGAGTATAATTTTTCCTCAGCCATGGCGAAAAAGACAAGGACGAATTTTAAGACAGTATTGATGACTTTTGAACGCAGTAAAATTATGGCTAGATTATAGGACATATGCTCTGAGCAGGTCTCCTCTCTCTTCCACGGAAGGAGGAAAGCAGCCTGCTCCGCACACACAAAGACAAAACAGACAGTGTGGTTTGATCAGCCGGTGTAGTGAGACAAAGGTAAAGAGAGAGAAAGCCTCGCTATATCAGCCTGGGATCCGAATGAAATACAGCGCACCTGTCTGCGTCTAGAAAGCTGAAGTGTATTTTACCTTTTCTTTTATTCCCCATGGTTCATGGTTTGTAAATAGTGAAATAGTTCACAGTCCACCAACTTAGATTTACGTGAAAAATCACTCAGGGACATGTATGTTGTCTCTGCACAAGGAAAATGAAAGGGCTCTGTTTGATCGGCAGTACTGAAATATCAGTCTAATTACAGAACTGTGGCGAAACCGTAAAAATTTTTTAAACACCGACAACATCCAGCATAGATTTTCACATTTGATATCTGTTATATGTAGATATTCCCCACAAACTTAGTAGACACTTTATATCAACTTTTTAGACGAACAGATCCAGGCTGCAGGAAATCACAGACGGTCTGGCTGACTACACGCTGCAGCAGCGGGGGTTTCCCCCTGCAGTCTCCCCGGAGAGACCAGCCTGTCAGCGCATCTCTGCCGCTCCCAGTAAGTCTGAGCAGAATTAAAATTGTCTCATAATCCTGATGAACTGACTGCACAGATGAAGTTTGGAGGTGCAGTTTCTCGCCTAAAAACACCTTAAAACAAATTTTTCTTATAAATTAAGGGTATAAAATCAATAGGTTTGTAAGTTAGTCAACTCCCTACTGTTCCTTACTGCCTTGCATCGGAAAGTTTAGCCTTGCAGCACACAAACCCACCCATTGAGCAAAGCCCTGTTTTTTTAAAAAAAAGTCCTACCCCTCAACTAGGATCCTTTTCCCGTTAAGGTAAAGCCTGGGCAAAGTGGAATCCCACACGTGAAAACTAGGTGGGCTTTAGACGTCTAGTGGAAAAGGGCCCAATTACACCTAGTGTTTCAAACCGGAACAATACACAAAACAGATAGCGGCCCTCCCCCTCCCCTTTGGAGAGTGTCGGGCAAGTTGCCAAGTCTAGAAAGACGAGGACATAGTGCAACAAAATTCAAGATGATGAGTGAAGACGATTCATCCACAGTAAGTTGTGCAAACACTTTTGTCATGTTTCTTTTTTCTTTTTTTACATCGGAGTATGTAAACAGAACTGCATGGCATGAATGTAAGTATTTTTTTTGTGGCACTAGTGGCCCTTTTATTGAAAGTAGACTGACAGGAACTGGGGGCTGAAAGAGGGGGAATACATGCAGCAAAGAATTGCAGGTCGGAGTCGAACCTGGGTCAGCCGCTTTGAGGATTAAGGCCTCTGTAAGTGGGCTGCGTGCGCTACCCCTGCGTAAGTGTTGACCTTTCACATATGAAAATATAATTTACCCAAGACATAGCCATTTATGTAAAAGAAAACGAAGGAAAGTCCCTTGATGAATCCTCGGCTCCATCCAAAAATGTATTTTGGGTAACGACTCTTTAGCCAAAGTGGAAGGGCGTCAGCGGTGCACGAGGTTGAGGCGCATGTTTAGTCTCATCCCACTGAGCTATATTATACACTGGAGTGCTAATAGCCCACTGTTAGAACGAGTCGCTTTGAAGCCACCAGCCGCCATATTGGTACTCCCTATTTTCCCCCAGTAACTAGGGAATATGTGCGCTACAGCATCGAATAACGAGGATTTTCTCATGTTCAGCGGGGGGGCTTAAAACTTTTAAAATGTCAAATGCCTTATACTTTTATGTTATGTTCTAAAACTATCAAGTACTAAGAAAGTCATGTGCTGAAATATTTTGCATTTTATTTATTTAAATATATATATATATATAACATTTATAAATATATAAATAACAATATACAAAAACATATATTTACATATATGTATACATATATATACATATATACATGTACAAATATTTATATATACATATATACATGTACACATACTTATATATACATATATATATTTAATATGAATAACATGTAAAATATTTCAGCACCTAATTTCCTAGTAGTTGATAGTGTTAGTACATCCACTGACTGTAGAATTACCTGTGAAACGTTTTCACACAGCCAGAAAACTGCTTGTTGTTGCAACCAAATCCTATGGGATTCTGTGAGAGTAGGGAGTAGCAAGATGGCGGCCAGTGACTTCAGTTTTTCGGTAAAATCAGCACTCCAGTGTATAATATAGCTCAGTGTCTCATCCATGTCGAGGGTGTTTCTCATGGGGTAAAAACAATTAGGGCGGGGCCTACAGTTCAAACTAAACTGCTCACCTCACTCACGGTTTGAATTTGTGGAGGATCAGGTGTAGTTCCTTTAATTCAGGTAGCGTGTGCTGCTTCTCTCCTCCTCTGAAAGTAACCTGCCGTGTTCTCATGTGTATCTTCTTTATTAGCCAACTATGTTGGTAAAAATGCCAATAAAAAGAAAAACTGAAGTCCGATAATTTTTTTTGTGCTGCAAAACGCCAAGCAACTAGAGAGACCCAAGATTATGAAAGGCAATTTGAAACAATCTTCCAAAAAAGGGGCTGGAGTGCTTATGAGATGGTTTCATTGTGGTGTTATTAGGCAAAGCAGCAGAGAACAGAGCCGGATGCAGAGAGGGAGGGTCAGACAGACAGGGCCTCAGAGTCACAAGGAGGTGGATGTTTGATGAGCCCGATTTTACTGCTGCGAAGAATAAAAACCCTCTTTCATTTAGACATGCAAAAAAAAGTAATGACAGTAGTGTTGCTGTTGTGTAAAACTGTGTTTGCGTTGTTATAAGTTGTGACAAACAAACTTTTATTCCAGGAGACAGACTCATAACCTGCGTTGAGAGACATCCCAATGAATCCTGAGGTATTTTATGGTTTGATTTAGTGGGGCTGTTTATTGAAGAATTTCTTCTGCTTCTATTTACAGCTTCATATTGTGTAAAGGTGTAGCAGAGATTAGATCAGTGATAGATATTTAACGACCACAGAAAGCTATGAATAAAAGCCATACTCAAATTTAAACCATCTTCATCATGGTTCTCAACAGTCCTCAACCGACGCGCTCACGATCACTCACGAGGGCCGACTGAATTTCAAACATGTTTGATTTTCGACTGACCATCCGATTCTTGATCAGGAGATGGTCGTGAGAGGCGAATCGCCCCTCGTTACCCCCTGTATACTACACGACGCAGGACGCACGATCAAGCTGAAACTTGGCCCGTTCCAAAATATTCTCGCACGACTGAAGAATCGGCCCGAAAAGGGCAAAAACTCGTACAGTGTATACCCGGCTTTACTCTGCTGCTTTCTGTTTTAGCTGTAGTGTCAGGAAAGTCAGATCAAATTTTAATGATGAAGCTCATTCCAGGGGGCTGCACAGTGGTGTAGTGGGTAGCGCTGGTGCCTTGCAGCATGAAGGTTCTGGGTTCAAATCCAACCCTGGGTCTTTCTGCATGTGGTTTGCAGTGTTCTCCTTGTGCATGCGTGGGTTCTCTCTAGGTATTCCAGCTTCCTCCCACAGTCCAAAAACATGACTGTTAGGTTAGTTGGCCTCTAAATTGTCCTTAGGTGTGAGTGTGTGTGAGAATGGTTGTTTGTCTCTTGTGTTGCCCTGCGACAGACTGGCGACCTGTTCAGGGTGTATCCCGCCTCTCGCCCAGTGAACGCTGGAGATAGGCACCAGCAAACCCCCGTGACCCCATGAGGGATTAAGCGGGTCAGAAAATGGATGGATGGCTCGTTCCAGTGCAACTTCATTATTTTTTGCCCCCTAGCGGGGCTATGATGACAAGAGCATGTCCTGTTCGAACCAATAGGAAAATTCATCTGCAATAGCCACAGTTCAGCCCTAAGAGGGCAGCACTAAGATGGTTTTAACATAGATATATGAAGAGTAGACGTCGCACTGACTGTCGCGGCGCATAAAATATGGCCGCCGTCTTGGAGCAGTGATCCTGCATCCTTCTTGGTTGAACCAAAACCGCACAAGGATGCCAGAGAGGTGGGTCTCACAGTCTTTGCAGGATTTCTCATTTGTTGGTAAAACGACACATAATCTTGCCATGGTTGTTGCTTTATTTTTTTTACTTAAAAATAAAATAAAAACATAAACTTGGTCTTGTTTTTTTTGTTACACAGTTTTGTGTGTTTTCATAACCGCTGAGAGAATCAAAGTCGTCACTTGAGTCATGTTCACTTTAACCCGATGGATGCAAGTCGGTAACCAAACACCGTTTTCCAACACATCTTGTTTATTTATAATTTTTATTGCTGATATGAAAGGATGGAAGCTTATCCTGCTGGACATGAAAAATTAGGCTTCCTAAAAAGATGAGTGTAGCTCATTATTCTGGTAAAATGTGGATTCTAATGTAAAACATGACCCAATACTGCATTAGTGACAGTTCTAGAAACTAATTTGTGACAGTTAATGTCTTGTTGTGTTTTGTGTAATCAGCTCTAGCAAATATATTATTTAAGCACTTTACATATTCCTCTCTCAAAGATACTGTCACTAATGTATGCAAACATATTCCCTCTCTTTTAAAAGATAAAAAAGACATTTTGTAGGGCCATCAAAGGAGAACGTAATATTTTAGCTTCGAAATATCCTGTTCCCCTCTCGAAATGTGGGAACAAATTAAACTAGCAAGGTGTTTATTGTGTTTATTCCGCTCCTCATGGATGATAACTCCCAATAATTTATTACAGAGACCAATGTGCCCACCTGAGAGGACACACAATATGTCACCCTTACTGTAGAATTGATAACCTTAATCTTTCTACATAAGTATTATTTTATGTTAAACAACAAAGACAAAGCCCACAAAACAAACACCAATCTTTCATTTTTTAGTTTCCTTACTGATGTCAAGCTAAAGGCTGTTAATTGCGTCTTTTGTGAGAGGGAAATTGACAGGGTCCTTCAACAATATTATATATAGAGACATAGAACTATAGAGCGATATGAGAATATAGATACAGAGAGATAGATATTAATATAGATAGTGATGGAGAGACTCCCCTCCTGACAATGAAGCAGAATATTTGCCCTTGGATCAGTGCTTTTCTAGCTATGTTAGGTGGACAGCCATGACTGTTGTGTTTGCCATTCACTTTCTATTTTCTGGTAATTTCCAAAAAAGTGCTCAGTATCATGTAGAAAGGTTGAGATATTCTTTTCCAACCAAATCATACTTTAATCTTCACCACACCTTAATCCCTGACCTGTCTGCTGTTTCCTGGTCTTCATTATGTCGTTTGTTCTCTGACTTTCTCCAAGAAAGCTTCACAGTTGTATTCAGTCTGAGGTAAAATCACAAAGATGAGGCTATTTACTCATGAAGGGACTTCTGAAGGCTATTGGTTGGACTGGGGCTTTATGTGACAGCATTTAAAGGGGCTGGAAACATAGCAAAATATCTTAGTAGTAAAATATTTAGAAAACCATGGGAA
Source organism: Fundulus diaphanus (assembly GCA_037039145.1). Classification (NCBI taxonomy): domain Eukaryota; kingdom Metazoa; phylum Chordata; class Actinopteri; order Cyprinodontiformes; family Fundulidae; genus Fundulus; species Fundulus diaphanus. The sequence goes on from CM073124.1 coordinate 37,034,850, forward strand.
AAGGAAAACCCTTATCCTTCCACTCCACAACAGTAGCCTACTTATAGTTGGTCTACCACATACAATACTGATACAATAAGTTTGATTTTGTGTTTTAAAAATTACAAAAAGTGAAAAAGGCACTTTTTCTCAAATTCAATGTACACGTAGGATTCAATGTTTGTTGTAGATTTTAACAACCTATTATAGCTTTAATTGTTTCTCCATGCAATAGTTTGCACCTTGGCGGATATCATTTTAAAAAAATCACGTTCCTTTGTGTCACAGAACAGAATGAATTATTCTCTAATTATGGTTTTTAAGATGAGATAGCACAATTAGCTGATCTAAACGAACATGAGACATTCTGGAAGCTTCAGTCATGGCTCATGTAACGGACAATTCAACAATCATTAGGAAATTATACTCCATAGTATTCTAATGTTAGCAAATACCTCTCAGTAAATAACATCAGACTTTTTACACACAGCTGCTCTGATCTGCATGCTGTGTATGGTCATTTGGTCAGCGTTGACGTCACCGCCTCTTTGTTTGCTGTCAAACACACTTTGACACCAAGCTTATACTCGTGGTAACTCCCATGTTTGGAGCGTGTGCGCAGTGGTGTGAGATTGTCTATACTGTACACACAACCCCCACAACTCGGCTGTGCGACTCCATGCCTTATAGAATTAGTTTTACAGTCTTGTGCAAACAAACACAGCCTTTTTTTCCCCTCCATTGCTTTATTTATTCCCCCAAAATTATTCATTTCAGATTCTCATAAAATCCTGTTTGCCGAGCTTTATCACACCGATGCTTAATTTCTCCTAAAATGTCAGATGGCACGCTCTAATGCCATGGATCCTTCAGTCAATTACTTGAACCCACATTCAGATCTTTTCCGTCCTCCGTCTTTTGAGCTTGTTTGCCATTGCAGGCTGTGAATGTCACCTTTAGCTGAGAAGAAAACAAAATGTAATCCTTCTAACACTGCTGTAGGCTGAACTATGGAAAAAAACGTGTCACATTTGGGATTCTGACATCATTTTTTATGCATCATATGCAGTCAATCCTTAACAGAGAAATAAGGAAATTAGGAGGCCCATTGTAATCCTCTCCTGGTAAAATCTGTCATTGGAAGCAAGCTCTAGATTTATTTATTTGTAATGAAAAAGAGCAATTTAGCAACACTGACAGTGAATTCTGACAAAAATCTGATCAAACATCCAAATATGTCAAATTCAAAATTTTGCTGCTGCTCGTAAATTTACTTGCATGTGTATGGAAACAATTTAGAGCTAAAACTGCGGCACGCTCCCGCTAATCCCCCGTTAACTGACTGAGGCGGGATCTCTGACCCACTGCCCTGATTCACCAGTGTTTTCTCCTTAGCGCCACAAAGACTTAAACTTATTTGGATTTATCGTACAGCTTAGGCAAATAAGCAAGTTACTTTATCCTCTTACTCAATTAAACATGCATTCTGGAGCAACAATAGCTTAAAAAAAACCCACCAGGGCAGTGTTTTATTGCTTTAATAAAACAAAAACGTCTTATTTGAACATCTGAAGAAAGAAACATAACTCAGAAGAAAAAACAATAAAGAAAAAGCATTTAAGGGCAAGCTGGAACAGTGTGTTCTGGTACAGACATCAGCAAATGCAGAGCGACACTCCTGTTTGTCTGCTGCAACGGAGTGAAGAGAGCCAGACAGACAAGTGGGCAGATATTGCAGACAAGAAGCCCCAACTAAACAGGAAAATGCACTGAACACAACACCTGCACTCAAACAGCCACAGAAGTTATCCAGGACCGACAACAGATGCACATATTAGCCCTTTGACTGATCCGTGTGAAATCTAACACCGATCTGGGTTTTGTTAGTTCACATTCTGGGCTGTAAATAAATAGATAAATAAATACAAAGAAACCCTTCCTCTCAGATCAGATACAAGCACATAAATAAAATGAATAGCCTGGAGATTTCAGTCCTAGTAGCGCTCTGTCATGTGAGAGGCTGAGCTGTAGACTGCGCTGCCGGTTAAATCACATTCAGTGTAAACCGGCCGTGTGGACAGGCCCACAAGGCTTCTGCAGCCTTCCACAGCAATACCCTTGACTTCAAGGCAGGCATCAAAATGAAGGGGTGGTGGCGGGTTGGATTACGGGGTTCAGGGAGGCGATGTGCAGGCCGCATGCGTGTAGGCGGCTATAGGGCTGCCGATATTGTTTGTTAACCCCCTTTCCTCCAGGCTCTGTCACAGTACAACCCTCTCTTTGTGGTTTCCTCGGAACTATTTCAAAGTGTGGTTTAATGAAACAAAAGCAACAGAGATAACCATTTTCTTCCTTTAGCTGCACAAAACACCAGTCTTCGAAGGTCTGCATCCCTTCAGAGGGGTGTTGGCCAGCCGGCCTGAAGAATAGGCAAACTGAGCTGCTGATGAGAGCCTTCTGGCCAGCAGGGCTCCTTGTAGTTCTCACATAGTGGGCATCTCAGAACCTTTTGTTTGTTTGTTCGTTGTCAGCTTTTAAATTAGCTCCAACTTGCATATCTAAGTGAATTTAAAATGTCCTACTGATTTAAATCAAACGTTAAATATTTAAATTAATTTAGGGTTTAAAAGAAATACATGTAAACTTACAAGGTAGAGTTTTTATAGTTCGATACTTATGTTAAGCTGTTGTCACATTGTTTCCTATTTCTTGTTTTGTGATGCAGCATATTGGCGTGTTGAAAAACACATCATGTGGGTCTAAATGGGAACAAAAAAAAAACTGTTAGAGGCTAAAAAAATTTTCCTTCTGGTTTGGAGTTTATCCATCCATCCATCCATCCATTATCTAACACGTCTATCCCCTGTGGGGTCGCGAGGGTGCTGGTGCCTATCTCCAGCTGTCAATGGGCGAGAGGCGGAGTACACCCTGGACAGGTCGCCAGTCTATCACAGGGAGTTTAACCATCCAGACCCTAAATAAGAGTCTGTGTCCTGTAACATTTCAGCTATACTGTTTACCGATAAATCTCAATGAATCAACAACCTTCTATATGTACTGGCCCTTTTCCCCCCAAGTTCACTGAGTCTGCGCTGAAAGTATGGGAAATGACTGCAACAGCAAATTAATAAGTAGAGGAAAGAAAAGCCATTACAAATCAGCCGTTTATTTACAACTTTCACCTTCAAAAGCACTTTATTCCAAGTGCAGCCTATACAACCAATAATGCAAACTGACAAATGTGATTGTCATGAAGTACAAGAAACTCATTGTTGGTTGACACGTTGCCTAAAATGCAGAATGCCCAAACAAATAGACAGGTTAATGCTGTGGTGGCTACTGGGTGGTGGCTCTGCCAGTGGGTTCCCAAATAAAATTGGCTTGTGGCCCCTTTCAATCTTCATAAAATCACGGTTTGGATTCACTTCAAGAGAAAAGAAGTGGCCACTGTAGAGCTGGCTGGAGGCTTTGTTTAACTTATAATAAAAGATAATTGGGTATAGCCACTGATTGGAGGAGTGGATGGATGAATAGATTGACAGATTATACAACAATAAAACCATTTGAAAATGGTCCGTGTTGTCGTTTAGGATTTTTTGAATTAGAAATTGACTGTTTATATCACTTTGGAGTTGTGACATAAAGACTGGTTGAATGCTGCTGGCAGTTGGATTTGGACTTTAGCTGATTTCTCTCCAGTACCCGAGCAGTGGGTGCTATGCGCCTTGTTGTTGTTGAAAAATGTGTACGCTGACAAAAAGTGTTGGTTACGTTCCACCTTTCCTTCCCACTGTAGCTACAAAACTGTAAAGAATTCACTTTTAGTCGAACCCGATATTCAGCCAGACACAGGAGTAACATTTGAGAAGGTTTATTGGAAGGATGAATACTGGAGGAAACAGGCAGACGAACAGAAAAAGTCCTCTGCTGAGTCCAGGGACTTGCAGGCGGGGAAGTCGAAAACAGAGTCCAGGTGAAACAGGGAGGATAAGCTGCATGGGGCAGACACTGAATGGAGGGAGGATCAGGGAGAGGAGGCAGAGTTCCAACAGCAGCTCTGACTGGACGGTTCGAGCACCCGGTCCCATCCAGACCCCAATGACTGGCAGAAACTCAGAAACGCATAAGAGTTAACCAGACTCATTTACTCTACAGGCAGGAAGGATAAGAGACAACAGGTAGACAGTCCAGAATAAGCAGGTCCCAAAATCCAGAAAAGCGGGCAGGTTTTAGGCGGGCAGGCAAAACCAGAACTGGGGTCAGGCATGAACAAAAAACAGGAAACCAGTCGGGCAACAGAAAGACTTGCAAAAAGAAATGCTGGAAAGCTCTTACTAGTGGAATGAAACGACCTGGCAGAGGACAGAGTCAGGTATGAATAGGGGAGTGAGCAGGTGAACGGAGTGAAACTAATTACCAGAACTGGGTGGAGCTGATCAGGGGAAGGGAAGTGGCTAGAGGTGGAACTAAGCTGACTGGATAAGTGACAGGTACAAACAGGTAGACTAAAATAGTTTAGGAACCAACCTGGAACACAACAATAAAACCTGACCTATGACAGAACTCAGACTAAGAAAACCCCCAAAACAGAAAACTAAACTAAGGCAGGAACTCAAACTATGACACAAAACAACAGAGATTAGTGATACCTGGGAGTCCTCTCTGTTCTGTTTTGGTGTCACTTTTTAAAGCTCAGCTACAGCATGTTGCAATGGGCAGTCATCTCCACACATAAGCAACCTGCATGTGTTCAGGTGTAAAACAACGGTGTATTTGTTTGGTCCATGTACACGCCAAACCGACAGGGCTGTACTCGCTATTTTCAATTCATCCGATACCATTACACACTCTGCTATAAGGGTAAAACTGGGGACTGAGTTTCGGTGATCGCCCCTATACATTTGCTGGCCCTTCCACCTGCCACAAAGTTGGACATGCATGGTATTTTTAATGCATGAAATTACGTAATAGAGGAACAAGCTTCGAAGCGTGGTGGCATTTGTTTATTCATTCCTATTAATATTTCTGTCATTTGATTGTCTGACACCATTGGCCCCACTCACAAATCGTATCAGGATCACATCTTTAGATAGAAATCTAAAACAGTCTGAGGCGCATCAACTAGTCGGGCAGAGTACACAATCTGCCACTTTTTCATTGAGCAGCTCTGATTGAGGATCAGCTTTTTTTTTTTTTTAAATCAGTGACTTAAATACATGACAGTTAAGAACTCTCAACATTACTGGTCTATAAACACATCCACCTATAGCAAGTAGTTTGATGCATGATTTCAGTAAAAATGAGACGAAAGTTTGGCCAACCAGCTTTGGTGCATAAACGGGTATGACTGAGGATTTCCTGACAAATTTAAAATGTCTACCTCCAACAAAGAACCTGCAGCTCACCTTCTATCTTTTATATGTCATACACTTTGTAAAACCTTAACCTGCGTCCCTGATCTGACACACCTGTATCAAATGAATGGCTTGTTACCTGGCCTCTGCAGAGCTGAATGACATGCCGGTGAGGGGATTCAGCAGTTTGATCCAGAAGGGATGCATCTAAAAGTTGCAGGATATTATATCTCCAGGATTGGATTTGGGCACCCCTGTAAAATATCAACCTGGTTGATTTTTGATATGAAGTTAGGAGTCAGGATCTTACAGACTGTTAGGTTGCTGGGAAAAAAAAAATCAATGGACAATTTTGTGTGTCATTATATGCCATATGCTATTTTCCCCCAACATTTAACATACATCTCATGTTTCGCCCTAGAAACATACCATTCAGTGCGCCCTTGATACATCATTGAATCTCCACAGCAAAACTTTATGAAAGCTACAGAAAAACGGAATGCTAGATAAATAAAAGTCTGATCAGGATGCTGAGTGCACCTGCACACAAACATCCACGCCTTCTCCCTGAGCTGACATAAACCCGTGCGTAAAAATCCTTGGTGCGTCAGGTGCTTTACTTCCTTAATGCAAATGCCCCGCTCAGTGCGTGTTCTCGCACCTCCTCCTCCTGGTGTCCTGCCCTCAAGACGGACCGGTAGCCGCCTCTGCTCCTTTAAGGCAATGAGGAATTAAAGCGTCTGCAGGGGCAGGGGGAGAGGGTTATTCTGTGTAATGCTCAGAGAGTCGGCGAGGCTGCGATTAGAGAACGACAGCGGGGAAGATGCGCTCGCTCGCTCCGTATTGGACGCAAAGAGGCGATGAAGATGTTCTGACTTTGGAGTCTTAAAACAGCAGCGTCTGTTTGATTCTCTCATCCTGTCTCCACTTTTTTTTTGCTTCATTGCTCTATTAGTTGGACTATTTTGAATTGTCTAAAATATTTTTTTCCCCCAAGGATGACCAGAGAGTTTTTGTTTAATTTAGATAATTAAAGCTTCTGGCTATTATTTTATTTCATTTTCCCCCTGGTTTGTTTTGGAGATTTAGTTTGGAGCTAATTTTGTAAATTGTTTCTGGCACCAGGACCCGGCTCTGACTCAGCATCACACACACCTGGGCTTTACCACTTCAGCATCCCCTTTGAATAACAGGGAGCAGCAGCAAGACGCGGAGCACAAGAGGAGAGTCTGCGCGCAGCGCTCTCCCCAAGACAATCACAGAGCCTCATTTTGTCCGAGCGCAAAATATAAAAGCAAAGACATAGGTCAGGGACGAGAAATAAAAGTAGGAAGGAGATTTTTTTTTTAAAAAAAGTACAGAGACTCGGACTGGTTCGCTTCAAGACACACGCAAATGTTTAACCTTACACCAGGCGCACTGAAGAGAAACCCAGGGAGGCACCGGTCGGAGGAAGACGAGAAAGCATAGCTTTGGGGGATTGAACGGAGCAGGGCATGTGGATATTGGCTTTTATCTTCCTCCAGAGCATCTTGAATGGTAAGTTTGTAACCTGCTATTTAAATGTGTACTACCTTCTGCAGAAAACAAAAACAAAATGAAAACCAAATCAGCGTCAGATTGCTAAATGACTGAATGAGGGAGAATGGTAGGTCACCTGTGACCCGCATGGAATGGATTTTATACGGTTGTCAAAAGGCTTGACACCCCCGATGGAGAGGGAGAGAGACGGGCGAGGCTGGAAGTGATAAATCCCTCAAACTGTCCTGCAGAAATACACATTTCTGGCCTTCAGAGGCAAATGAAACCATAATATTGTTTGTTGGGCTTTAGGTCATATACAAATTTAAATGCATTAATGTATTTCGTGCGTTATGTAAAGTTTTAATAAATTTAACTGCATCAAATTGATGTTTTTATTTTTATTTTACTATCAAATACTTCTGGTTCTGTCAGGTCTTACTTCCACTGTGGCCCTTAGTAATAAGTGACGTCTTTAATATAATGGACATTTGGTTTAACCCTTTCCCCCTCCCCCACTGTGAACATATTTTTCAAGTTCATGCTGGTTTAAATGAGTGAAAAGGTGTTCAAATGGCAAATTTACAGACACTCCAAGCATGCAATTCCTCTTCACATTAAGCATATTTTCATTTCATTCATCGCTCGTAATGCATCGTTTCCACAATCATATTCCCATAAACCTGATCAGTTTTATTAATCCTGAAATGCCATTTAAAGGTATCAGCTGAGAAACAATCATGACAGCCTGTTTAATTTAGCAAATAAAAAAGCAAAATGTTAAAGTGGATCACATAGAAATAAATGTTTGAACTACATTTCCTTATTCCTTTCAAATAATGTTTGCATCTTATGGGCTTTATTTGCATTTTTGTCCATCTCTGCACACTGCTGTTACCAAGCACAGATGTTTTTGTGCACCCATATAGTGTATCCGTAATCAATAGTGGAAAATTGATACAGTTTATTGCATTCACTTACTGGCCGGAGTGGCTTCTACAGGGAGGGATTATGGCTGCCTGGGTGTGTACGAAAACAGGGGGAAGGCGAAGGGAGTGTTGGAGGAAGGAGAAGGGAAAGAAAACACACCAGGGCGACATGTTGGGGTCCGCTCGCGTACCAAAAGACAACCGGCCAATGGTTGGCTGGCTTTGTTTGAAAAAATGACTAAAACGAAAAGATGAATTTCCGAATCAAAAATGGGCAAAATGGAGATTTACAGGTATGAATATGTTTAACCGCACCAAGGCGCGGCGATAGATATGAGATTATTTTGCCCCCCCCCCCCCCCCCCCCCCTCCTCAAAATGGATTTTCCCCTCTAGCCGGAATGATAAAATATGGCTTCGAAATTGATTTTTGTTTCTGTGTCGACTGTTTTTTTTTTTTTTTTGGGGGAGCCGAGACAGCCCTCGGTCGGCGCTGTTTATTGACACTGACTCCATATAAAATGGTATCTCCCTCAGCCCAGCTTGTGCTGAAACTCATAAAGGAACAATAAGGAATCCTCATTAATCATAATCATCTGGCTCTGACATTAGATCAACCACCATGCAAGATTGTGTCCATTTATTGCATAAGGGATTATTGAGGAGGCCTGTGGCAAATAACTGATGGGGATTAAGCCGCAGACAGCGTTCAGTGGCAGACGTCGTACTTTTCCAGCGCTAATGTCTCCTAAGATGTTGTACCGTGCACGTTTCCGTCCGTTGCTTTTGCTTGATTTCTCCATCAATGTAGCAAAGCCTGCCTGTAAGACTTTGTCCTCTACGGCGGGATGTTTTGTTGATTATCATGAGAATGAGGCGTTCATCGGCTGAGCAGTCGTTGTCAGAATGAATGAATGACCTTGCAGATTGAAGCCAGCACAGAGATTGAATTCCAGACAATTCTTGCTGTTTCCTAGTTGGGCCTGCTCTCGCTGGCCTGTCTCTATGGTAACCTGTGTAATGGGCGTTGGGAGCTTCGTCCACCCCCCCCAACCCCACCCCCCAATTTTATACTTACAAGACAACCTATATGTAGTTGTGCGTTCGGTGATGCTTGCTCGTAGGGTCCTTTAGCCAGTGCATGGTTTGATCTCTTCACAAGTTGGGCGCCACTACAAAATGGCAGAACCAGAACAAAGTGGGGAAGGGAAGGAACGACTCCTTACTCGGATGTCTGCAGAGCTTGTCTGCGAGTCTATAAATCACAGCACACTTTGTTGCGATAGGTGTGCTAAATTGGAAAGTTGAGCCAAACGGTTCTATTGCTCCTGTCTTAACTATATCACGACAAACATCTAATTTTTTATGCAAGTTTTTCAGCGAAAGCTAATTTCGTACTTTCCTCAAAAATTCTGATACACTGGATGGTGCTTAAGTTTGCCAAGTGTGTTTTTAAACCGTACAGAATTAAAATTTTTATCGTGGAAATTGATAGCTACATTACCATACATGATTAGTGTATCGATTATGATACTAAATAAAGTCCAGCTGTTTTTTTTTTTTTAAATAACAAAGCTAAAACATGTGACATTCATTCATGTGAAAGAATAATAGTGAAAATGAAGACACATTTATTTTTTACTGTGCCAGCAGATGTAAACGACATATTCCTCTGTTAGAAGTTTGAGCTGTACCGGCTTTGCACTGATGAGAGGATTTCTGGATATCATTTGAGAAGATGTTGAGCTCATTTTCACAAAATCAAACCATGATTTGTTCAGTAAGAACCATAATTTCCAACCAGAGCTGCTACACTCCAATCAAGCACCGAAGTTATCGCTCTGAATTGCTCCCATTATACAGAGATGATGCATCACTGACAGGATGTCTCTTAGGCGACTAGGGACCCAGAGTTTAAGTTTTATGTGTTAAAGAAAAGCCAGACAATTATACAGGAAGGACAATAAAACAATGATGCTTCAAAAGTTCTGGGCTTATACTATTTACATCATTACCTCTGCAGGCATATAACTCATCTGGTTAAGACTGTGTGCTTGCAACTGAGAGGTTCTGAGTTTAAGCCCGGCATATGTTCTGTGTTTCTTGTCTTTGTCTACATTCAGACCACTAACCCATGTCAAAGAAACGGATTTAGACATTTAAAAGACTCACTTTCAGACCAAATAAATCCAGATTCAAGGCAAGATCTGCATGGACATTTTAGGTAGACTAAGTATGCATGGATATTGTTTTCACCAGGCAGCTCACTCAACTGCACAGTCAATAAACCACAACAAAAAAATAAAACCAAGACATTTCGTGTGTCGCCATTGCTTTGTTGCCATTTCCTGTACATTTGGCGTACTCTCTTTTAACAAATCTAGATTAAACCGTGGCCTCCGTCTACCGAGAGACATCCTGTCAGCGCAGCGTCGTAGCTGTGTCACGAGGGCAACTTGGTGAGTTAACTTCAAAGAGTTGCTGCTGCCGTATGTGAGCGCAGTGGTCCTGGTTTCCAAACACCTACAGTTCACTCCGCTTCCTTTCTGATGATACCTAGAAAGCGTCTTGTCGGCGCACAGCCTTTCCAGCTTGAATGTAGATCTGCGTTTCAGATAGATAAACAGTGTTCAATCACTTTTTTTTGCTTTCAAAAGTAAAAGCAATCTTTCTTCACACTGTGACGTTACAAACGTAACATCAAGGGATGAAATCTGGCACTTTTACATGATTGGCAGACCTGATTTTGTACAGTTTTAATTGATTGTGTAGGACATTAGAATCAACCCCTGAAGGCAAAACTGCTTGGTCTAAACGTAGACAAAATATCTCCTGGTAAATCTGGGTTATGTATAGTCAACTGTGACTCATGACTAAATGAGGTGTATATGTAGCCTCAACCTGCTCAATGAGTGAGTAGAGTTGTAATACACTAAGTACGTGTGCCCCGCTATCTGAAAATTGCAATAGTTCTGCTTGGAATGCGGCATTTGAATTTAATGTTGGCCAATTACCGATGGGGCTTTGATTGTACGCTCTGGTGTTTAGCCATTATCAGCCACCACATAGCGTTGCGCATTGTTTAGAGGGACAATAGCCTGGAATCTAATGTGTTTCAAGCACAGGTGTGGTAGATTTGTCATGTCAACATCACAACTAGTTTGTACCACAACCCTCCCTTCGCTCCATATAGAGCAAAACAGGTACAGCCAGCTCAGTCTGGCTGGGTAATTAGTCGGGTTATCTGCTCTGTAGCAGACTACAATTGTCTGTGTTAACGATGTGCCACACTTAGCTTGCCAACAGTGGTTTTAAGACAGTCATACCTTAATAATAGTAATAAGGGGCTCTTCTTTTGTTTCAAAGCCATGACTGTCAGAGTTTTAAGGGCCTGGAGATATTTCCAAGCAGCCAATTCCATCTTTCTTGTAAGCAACTAAAATATGAAGTAGCCCTTTTTCAGCCAGCTGACTGGCAGCCTGCAGCAACGTGTCGGGTAGGGGCAGCGCTGCACCAGTCTATGCTTACATACAGCCGAGGAAAGCTCTGGTCACTTCAGCACCTTCCCGGTTGTCTCGGCGAAAAGTGGTTTAGACTGAGAAGATGCAATGGAAACTTTTCAGCGATTTTGAAACAGTAACTTTTCCAAACGGTGTTAAACACTGATACTGGGAACCTGCCCATTTTTTTTTTTTTTTTTTTTTTTTTACAATAGTTATCAGTTTGCTCAGGGAAACAATTAATGTGATTTATCAAGAAACAAAATCCAAAGACAGCTTTGAGACTTAAATCATCTGACACACTCACAATATGTCACTTTCTGCAGCTATTTTTTTCCTACTTATTCAAGACGTCATACTTCTGCTGTCACCTGGCTTCACCAAAGCCGAGTCTATAAATTGTTGTCATCAGCACAGAAGAAAAAAACACAAAATAGCTGCCTGAAAGTTGCCTCCGGGCAAAAGCACTGCGAGCTAAACTGGCCCATTCAGATCCTCATTGGAAAGCTATAATGAGACAGGGCGTCTCATAGAGCTCCCAGAAAGGCTGTGATGATTTGTAGACATACACGGTGCTTCAGGAGCGCTGCTTCTGGTTTAAAAAGGACTTATCTCCGTTGCTGTCAATAAACGAGCATTTATGCAGAGGTCATGAAATAGCGCAATCAAATTTTGATCTCAATTAGCTGTGACCTTTAGACACACACACACACACACACACACACACACACACACACACACGCACACACACACACACACACACACACACACACACACACACACACACACACACACACACACACACACACACACACACACACACACACACACACACTCTGAACTAAGGGAGCTCTTCCAGAACATCCAGTCCTTGCAGCCTGCAGCACGCTAAATAGCTGCCAGCCTCAGTTAGCTTGCCAATTTCACATGACCTCACATTATTAGCAACCTGAAACTCTGGATGGAGATGTTGGACGGACTGGGTGAGATAGACAGATTAAATCTGGCCACGAACGGAGGGAGCGAGCTGGACTTTGTAAGGTGATAAATCTACATAAGGGCAATGAACGCAGTACACTTATAGGAGCCCATTTGTAGGAGTTAAACAGCGATTCTCAAATCTGCGTGAAGATGCACAGTGATAAGTAGCGTCCATAGTTATTCTCCTGTAAATAAATCTGACCAGCTTCGCAGCTACACTCACAGCCATTACTCTGGTTGCCAAGTAATAAACAACTGGATTGGTTGCGCAAGAATATGGTTCCCCATTGAATTAAATTTGCCAATGAATACAAACTGGGTTTGGTCAAGTTGTGCAGTCTTACTCTGATGTGAATATCCAATGGACTAAATTAGGTTTACAAACCCACTTACCTCTTGCTCACTTGAATGAGTTATAAGATGGTTTGTTGGGTTAAGTTGCAAGATTCCAGTTGAAAGAGCTGCTAATGCAGGGTAATGGATACCCTGATGTGTGTTCATAATAGATATCCCCCAGTTCATACATCTTAGATCTATAATGAGGGCTACTCTGCTGTACCGTTCCTCCTCGAGTCTGTCTCGCTCTCCAATTAGGAGCAAGCTTTGGCGGGTCTCTGTGTGTGTGTGTGTGTGTGTGTATGTATCACCCAATGTAAAATCTAATTACTGATCACACTGTGTCTGTCTGGATTTCACTGAATCAGAGGTGTAATTGCGCAAGCCCGCATGTAAATGTCTCTTGCATTAAAATGTTAACGATATCATTTAGCATCTGCGGGGAAGAGCGGTAAAGCCCTCGGCAGCCAGATGTAGGTGTTTGATCATGCGTGCAAAGTGGGGCTGTAGTACATCTGGCTCGGGTTTCCCTCTATGACAGGGTTCCTCAGCAGAAAGGATGTTTTTAATTCACTCAGCACTTGTCAAAGTGACATGTTATATTATTGTGCTGAGCTGCACAGGTACCATAGTGGAGGGATCCAGTAAAAAGCAACATCTGACAGGTAGGAACAGTCCAGATCAAGAGATATGGACTGCTTTGCTGTGATGCTAAAGTGCTTTTTGATATATATTTTTTAATCATTTTAAAACCAGTTGCTTGTATGTCTAGTTAGTCTGAACTATAGAGGTAATGTATATTGCTATTAAGGTTAGTAAAAAAACAAAAAAACTAAATAGAAAAACTAAACAAAATGATGCAGATTTATTTGATGCACTCATTTCGCACACTATGGCATTTTTGTTACTTTTTGATGCACACAAAAACATGTTTCTGAAAACATGGTTTAATCAATCAATTCTATAGTTTTTAATATTTATGATAATTTTTCTTTGACAGGTTACCAATGTAATATTGCTAATGTTGCAACCACACTTGTAAGCATAGTAGGGACAGAACATTAAATACAGAACACATTCCAATTAAGACAAGCAGAAAAGCAAAAATGAAAAAAAAGTAAATAATAAAGGTAAATATATAGTTCTTTATTCCACAAGAGCAATATTTATTGCACCCAACTTCATGATGTTCCAGCTGCAAGTTGGTAAATTAGTATAATATTATAATAGGTATGTTCAGTAACAATGAAATTTTTATTTTTGCAACATGGTTGCTAGCAGAGGTTGTACATGACCTGCGACTGATTTAACGAGAAATGTCAGAAATGAAAACAGGCAAATCGTGGGCACAGACAGCGCTATTCTTTGAATGCATGGCGGCCATATTGGGGGCTGAGTTTGGTGCTGAAGAGGGACCTATGGAGACTTTTCAGCTGATTGGTCCGACTTTAAACTCGGGAATTCTTACTCCTGAGTACAATTGTAACAGACTTACATAGTCTTAAACTTTATTTTGTTGTGCCATACTGTCCTGGTTCCCTCATCTTTTTAATCCATCCAAGTTTTTCTCACACAGCTGACAGCTTATGATCCCCAAACTGACTGTGACTGACCTCCTGCTGGTAGATACTACAGATTGGAGTTGTTTAATCACAATTTCTTACAGTTGAAAGTATGAGTAGATTGTTCTAAATTATTCAAAATCCATGCTCGTCAAAACGTAAATTTGACGGGTAAAAACTGATAGATAGACACTATAAAGGTACGAAATGATGATGGTTGCTTTAGTTTCTTTACTTATTTTTCTTTTGCAGATTTTACTTGCCTATGTCCTTGTCACAGATTGCAGCCCTTCATTTAAGAACCATATTCAGATCACAAGTTCTTGCGATATTAAAACCAACCATTTTACTGAGGAGAGACGTTTGGGCTGACAAAACAACAAGCCGACGTTATATTTTTAATGAAATTCCTTCGATAATTTACATATGCAACAATATCAACTACATGAAATAGTTTATACCGTCATGTCATGGCACCTTTAACAAAAACAGAAAAGCAATCCTGTCTTCGATTGGATGTTGTGCACAGGGCAACTCAAGATAATCAAATGCAGTCTGGTATCATTAAAACGCTTAAACCTAAAGCTTGAATGACAATTATAAGATCCAGTTCTGTGATAATTTATACCCTTCAGTTTACATGAAAACAGCTCAGATCCAAAATAAACTGTTAATTATATACATTGGCTTAATTTCTACATTTCTAATGTATTCCCATGGAATGTATTCATCTATTAATTTAGTTTTTTTGCATTTTGAAGGATTCCTAAACAAAAAAAGTTGTCTGTAAGAAAATTCTAAATTCTAAAATTTTTAAGTAATTCTAGCTGCTGCACGTGTGACAGAAAAGTTTAATATTACTTTTCCCTTGAATGACAAACCATGTTTGCCAGGAATATACTTAAACAATGTTTACATTGCTTTTTTTTGCCCACTTTTCTTTGCAGAATTCTTTAATTAGGCCACATTGCAGCTTTTTCAGGCATGAACGGTTTTTAAGGAGATGCCTTAGCAGCTAGATTTAAGTGCAGACTTTGACAGGGCTATTACAAAATCTTCAACGTTCACTTTCATTGACATGACTAATTTTGCCTACTTCATGTCGCCAGGCGGGTTTCATTGAAGTGATTTCTTAGTTTAACAAGTTACGCATTAAACAAAAATCAACAACCAAACAGAAAATCTGCAGGGGGGGGGGTAAATACTATTTTCCTACATACGCCACCATTTTGTTATCACTATTATTCATTTTTATCCATTTAGATTAAAAAGAAAATAATACTTTCTGTTTGCATAATGGCACATATGTGAACACGGAGGGCACAAAAACATTGCACAAAATTGATTAAAAAAGATCTTAAATATTTTGTGGGAAGAAAAGCCCATGTTGACAGCGACTGGACAGCCCTTCAAGAGAGACTTCACTTTGATG
This sequence comes from Fundulus diaphanus, assembly GCA_037039145.1. NCBI lineage: Eukaryota > Metazoa > Chordata > Actinopteri > Cyprinodontiformes > Fundulidae > Fundulus > Fundulus diaphanus. The sequence goes on from CM073124.1 coordinate 37,050,443, forward strand.
AGAAATCTCTCGGCATTTTAATATGGCAGGAACTTGTGATCTGAATATACCCCTATTCTCCGCCTCCTATCCCAAGGTTGCTTGGAGAGGTAATGCTCTGCGTAGAGCATTGTGTTAATATTCACATAGGCATCCTGCTTCCCGCTCTGTTGTTAACGGAGCGCCGTTCTACTGCTGCTCTTCTTCATTGTGAAGGACATAGGGGGGAGGTATTATGAGTTTTCTTCTATCACTCATGCAGACAAACATTCACGCTGCACCTCATAAATACTGCCCCTTAATCCAGTCCTCCACATAGCAGGACCGCACTTTGAACTCAGCGGCCTAAAGGCAGAATTGATCCCCGCCTCTCAGGCCTGACCGTGATGCATGATGCCAGTTCTGCAAACCAGGATCTCCAGCACTAATTCAAGCGAGCCTTCCAACAAACCGCAGACATTGTGTGAAAAACAAGGAAAAAAAAATAGAAAGAAGAAGAAATATCTGTCTCTTTTTAACCTCACTGCAGGTTTACGTGTGTCATTGCTGCTTTTGTCGCCCTAATATTCACGGCTGCATTTCCTGTGGACATTTCACCATCATGTCTGCCCACCTTCCAGATATTAAAGTAGGCTAAGGGATAATGGAAGAGGGAAAGCTGGATAGACAGTGTGACAGAAAGACAAATGGGTCCAGCTTGGTTTCTCGACACTGTTCTTTATTTTTAAACCTGGCACAGATGCTAAGATTTAAGACCAAGTTGGTGACGGTTATTTTTAGACCGCCATTTTTAAAGCGCTGTCATCTTGTTGGTAAGGTGTGAGGGTGTGTGGATTAGTGTGTGTGTGTGTGTGTATAAGAAGTGTAAATTAAGTGCTTTACTTGTGTTTTTGCTGGTGTTTATGTGAATCTCCAAACACATTTTTATTGTATATTGTGCTGTTTGTGTTGGTGTGCGTACACGCCGCTGTAAATGCAAGCTTTTAATTGGGGAGCTGGGCGGGTGGGTGAGGGTGTGACATCAAACGGAGCCACAGGAGCCTGATTTATGCCCTTCCAGCCACCCATCGATCCCTCAGCCCGGTGTGAGACTGAGTGCATTGTCAATAATCTTAGCACTTTGTGGTATTCCTAGATTCCCAGACCTCCCCTGCTCAGAGCGAGGTGCGATGCTGCAGTAAGCCATCTTGTGCAAGATCAAATAAAAGGGCACGGGGATTGGTAGCAGTACGTTTGATTGCTGGGTAATCTAACAGTGAAAAGATCATTTTGCAGTTGCTGTGCTGTTGACAAAAATAGAGAACTGGTGCTATTGTTTGTACAAAAGAAGGTAATTTAGACAAGGCCCTGCAGGGGTCCCTTCAAGCATGTAGCAGCGATGCACATTGTCTGTGTTGCTAAGTGTTGACAGGACTCTTGGCAACACATAGATGAGGTCTTTCATGGGTCTCTTTATCTGGACCATCCATTCCCAAAAGTGATTATGCTAATAAGTGTTTGATCAGATGATTAGATTGAAACCCAATTTATCTAAAGCACTAAATGCCCTGAATACATTTGTGCCTGATTCACTGCCAAGCTTCATATGGCATTAGTCCCTTGGTGACCCAGTCACAGACAGAAAAGATGACCAGAAATGAGAGCAAAGAAACTGTACATAAATATCTTTTTATTCAGCCAGTGCCACGTAATGAAGATGGGGTTTATATAAAGCAAGCTGCAGGGACTGAGGGAGTAAGGAGCAGAGAGAAAGGAGGAAAAGGAGAAAATAAGAGCGCCTCAGACTGAGGATGGGGAGGGGGTGCTAAAAGGAGCCAAGCTTTGGTCCCTTAAGTGTTGAATAAACATGCTTGGTTTAGCGAAATTGCAGCGATAAATGGTTATTATGATAAGTCCATAAAGACGGTCAAATGAGTCTGGAGTATTAAAATGAGCGCGGCACACAGCGGCAGTTTACCGAAGCAAAGAGTAAGGTGAGGGGGCAGGGGCCGATAATGGCAGGCAGAGCTAACAGGATGAGAGAAGCCAGCTGCTGGAACATCAACATCAACCGGACTGGCCAGCTGCTTGTCGTGCAGGATTGTCAAAGGGCCACGGCCGCCCGTAATTCTGTTATTACCTGCGCAACATTTGTAGTGAGAAGAGCATGGCTGTGAGAGACGTTTCAAAGCAGAGTCCAGAAGTGCAGCAAAAACCAAAAACGGCAGAATGGTAACAGCACTAAGCTCCAGGAAAAAAGACTAGACTTGATAAAAGTACTCAAAAAACTGTTCTAGTCTAAGCATGCACAGAAAAATATAATTCAAGATACCCATAAAAATCAAAGTTAAAGTTACACGTTAAGTATTTTCTCATCTGTCGCCACACATATGAACTTGACTGACATCCTATTTCTGACGACCTTTCCACAAGCACATATGTGAGGTCTTAGACTTAGACTTTCTTTATTGTCATTTTGTATACACAGAGTGCATACAGAACGAAATTTCGTTTTCACACAGCTCAGAAAGATTGCAGTAACTCTACAGGATACCTTGCGGTGAATTACAGTACAGGATAAAGTGCAGTGATAAATCGCAGTCACTTACAGGTCATACACTGATGTTGGATGAGAAGGCATTGATGAGAAAGTCTTGATTCTGAATCAATACGATCTTCTTTCTGTGGAATAATAAAATGAATTTATCCAGTGCTTTTCCAGTCATACTGACAACTCAAAGCACTTTACACTGTAGCCACATTCACCCAATCACACTCACTATATTGCACACATTCACACACCAATACGCAGATCGGTAGGAGACTTGGGGTCATGTGCCTTGCTCAGGGGCACAAATGTTTGCAGAAGCAATCTTCATACCTAGGTACTTGACTGTTATACACCTACAGCAATGAAAGTAATAGAAACAACTGAATACGACACAAATCAATACTTTTGACAACGTAGTCCACATATAACTTCACTGGTGTCTTTAGAGATGTCTGGGGATTCTCTCATTTTAAAATTAGCTTTATTTAAGTTCTATACAAAGTTATAATCTTCCAATATGCATCAACCTGAACAATTTTTTTTCTGAAAAAAGGGGGGTAATTTAGTTTGAAAGCTGATTCGAATGAGATGTTTGGTTATTTTTTTTGCTTTCATTTTCTGCTATATGTTTGCAGCAATTAGCAAAGAATGATGTACAGCTTTAGACAAAAAATACACAATAACTCTCTTATCCCTACAGTTGAAAATTTTTTTTTATAGAAATTGCTAAAAAAAAAAAAAAGGTTTTACACAGTACCAAATGTGTAGAAATAAACTAGTTCCACGAAACATCAAGTCCATATGAATTAAATACATTAAATACATCGTTTATAAATCCTGTTTGTTTTCTTTGTCGTACATCATCGCTCGACCATCTCGGGCTGAACGTTAAGTTGTTTATACATACACTTGAAGTGGAGCAAAGCGGTCATGTATTTATTAACAATAGAACAACTCTCCTGGCATGTCAGCAATTACAATCACTTGCCGTAGCTAGGCAAATCTTCGTCGGTGCAGAAAGAGTGTTTGCTTGGCAAAACATAAAATCAACATAAGTGACATTAATAAAATGTGCGATGCTACACATCACCTTGAATTTCTGGGTTGTAAAGCTCAAGTTGGGTAATTTTCTGAAAACATCCATGTTTTCCCAGTTTAGCTGGAGATAACAAGACATACTGTAAGTTACAGTGTCGGAGACATAGCTAGTGGGGTTGTAGTGGTGCGGGACATACTTCAGTTTTAATAATAATTAATTTAACTTTATTGAACTCACAATGGAGAAGCAATTGGGGGTTAAGGGTCTTGCTCAGGGACCCAGAATGGCAGCTTGTGGGAGTTGAACTCAGAACCTCTGGAACCAAAGCTCTGTGCTCTAACCACTAGGCCACCACTCCCCTCCTAAAGGTACTGCTGTGGCGTGTTGTTTCAGTACGTTTCAAGACAACAAAAACAAAACCTTTGCCATCTCCAACAATCGTTTGATTCTGTCACTATGTTCTACCATTCCATATCGGCCAGTATAAAACTGGGGACTTAGTCAATTAATAAAACTGTTATGCAGCAGATAGGCGGGGAACCCGATATTTGAGCTAGACACGGTGTTGCATTTAAAATATTAGCAAAAACCAAGATGGCAATCAGAGATCCTCCGCAGGGGAGGGCAGGCAGGACGGCTGATGCTTGGTCCGAGTCTGAGAATCAGACTTGGGTCATGCATGGGAGGTCTGGACTGAGAAAGGCAGACAGTCCAGGTCGTGGCTGAGAAAACGGAAGCTTAGAGAGATGTCGGACAAAGGCTTGGCAAGGCTGGAAAATCCAGAAAATGTGGCCATGGTCAGAATGCAGTAAACAGGCATGAGGAATGCATTCATGACATTTACTCATTGAAAGTTTTCAATAATCTGGTGCCGTCCTGTTGTCTGAGGAGAGTTTATAAAGAGCAGGAAACAGGTGTGTGGTATGAACTTAACTGCAGAATGGCTGGAGAAGCAGGCTCGCAGGTGCTGTCCAGAAAGCTTAATTAAGAGCAGACAGGCCAGATCATGACAAAAAAAAAACACTTGAAATGGTTAGTGTTGCTTTAAGTGATTTTTTAAAAGAAAAACTGTGCCAACATTTAATAGTGAAAGAAAATATTCAAAATATTCAAAACACTTTGAGTCACAGTACAGAGTACTGTAGGCACATAGTACAAATACATGTCAAGTGTGTCTGTTTCACCACCTAATATATGGATAACACATGTTATTTTCTTAGTGTGTACAACATGAAAATGCAAGTCAGATTTTCGGTAGTGTGAAGGGTATTGCATGAATGTGAGCAAATGTTGCAGATCTTGCCCAGGGACACAACATACTTACTTGGTACAATGTGTAACCTAACTGTAAATCATTGAATCTAAAGAGGAACTGATATTGTCAGTGTCTTGGTTAAACATATAAAACTGAAATGTTAGCCCCCCTTCTTTGTACATATTAGCAAGCTTAAGTCTGTTCTTGATTTAATCCGCAGTGCTTGACCTTAGCTGAGTCTTCTAATTAGTTTTTCAGTTTTTATGTAAGCTTGCTCAATGACGGCTTGATGACATGTCGAGGGTGTACCCCGTCTCTTATCCAATGGCTGCTGGAGATTAGCCTGTCCACCCAGATTGACTTAAACCATAAACTTGTTATATTAGTCTGGAAAGCAGTGGGTAGGGCCCGATTTCAAAGGCGGGACCAAGCCGGGACTAACAGGGTCAGCGGAAACATGTCAGAACCAATCAGATAACTACAGGTGTGACGCAAACTCCAAGCAACAGGCTCTGTTTTAGCCTTTAGAGCTGCCAGTTGTTGAGGGTTTAAAGATATATCCAGCTCATTCAGGACATAATAAAGGCCATCATTAAAACATGGCTCTGTTGTGGCCACCATCTTGACTGTTATGGTTACAGAAAAAGCACTGCTGCATTGTGGGTAATTCTGCCTCTAAGAGTTATGCAGCGTAAACTCCCGCCTCACTCGCTGTGATTGGTCTAGTAAGTTTTAGACCGGGGTGTCTAAAGTCCTACTATGAAGGGATTGGTTTTACTAGGAACCATATGAATCAGCCATGTCAGTAATTTGCAAGGTAAAAATTCCTCCAGCAAATTACCTATTATATTTTTCTGAACTCCAATGTGATGCAATGGTATGATTTTTCAACTGAGGTCTCTTAGACCGGAAAAAGGGTTCTGTTGGGAAAAAAATGGAGATGAGCCCAAATAATCGACTTTACATTCAAAAAGAAGCCCAAAAAATGTGACTCATGAAATTTACCAGCGACTTTAGCAGTCAGCAAGCCTAAAGTTACTTATAATAAGCGGACTTGGGCAACATTGCTTCTGTTACGTAGCCGCTGACCTACACAATAAACAGGGCGTTAACATCATATCCGGTAGATGTCCATAAAGTTCAACAAGATCTCAGGCTTTGGTTATCCTGTACGAATGCGCCGCATAAAAAGCAGATGTAGGGGGGTAATTTATTTATTACATGCGGTCCACAGATAATGTTTGTCCTGTGTGAACAGGACTTAAGCCTGTCCAGACTGATAAGTTTAAAAGTGTCCCCCCCCAAGGCCCTTTAATGATAAACAGGTATAGATAATGGATGGGTGAATTCCTTCCTAAATGGTTGTGCTAAATTTATTCAAAGCAACAATAAATGAAGCAGGAAAAGAAATCTGGAATATTTTGTGAATCTGAGCTGCTGCAAGGCTGTGGAGTCCAAATTAATTCCTATCAGCTACTGGTGGAGGCAGAAATGTTGAAGCTTTGGCTCTAAGGTCTAAAATTAAACAATATCTAAAAAAAATTCATGTGTTCACAGTTTTGACGGAAAGCTAACTGAGTGACACACTTTTCCTGTAAACTTCCTGCCCTAGGAGTGTACTGTCAGGTAATTATGAAAAGAAAAAAAGAGATGCTGGTTTATTATTGTTCGCAAGTTTTATTTATTTTTATAGATTCACTACATGGTTCTCTGAGATTAAAAACGTGTTTAAAAAAGAAAAAAGAAAAGAAAAGCAAATACTTCTGATCTTTTGCTGACAAGGACATATGCAGTATGGTTTATTGTGATGTTATCTTGTAGCTTTAAGTCTGCTTAAACACGGATTGGTTTATTACATCTCAGAATGATGTGTCGTCTAAGTATTTGGACACTTAAAATTCACAACTATTATTGGAAACACGAGAAGCCCTTGGAGAAGATGGCATATCTTCTCCTGTTTCTGGGATTTAAATGTTCTGAACCCTGTTTCAAAACCATGATCAGATGCAGATGACCAACAATGAAAAAGGATTTAAATACATATCCAAACATTTTTATGTGTTTTATCCCCCACTTATCCAAATACAAAACAACTGCAAAAGCTGTGCAAAATAAAAGAGTCCTCAGGTTGTGATCCAAAATAAAAGTGTCCTCACAGGTGTGATCCAAGGCCAGTGTTACATGTAGCATTGAAGTATTGAATGACAGTGGGATTTAGCATCTTAGAAGAAGCCAGATGCTGGAGTCTACTTGACGATTTTTCCCAAATTTCATTTATTTTTCTTTCCATGTTGTATGTATGTATGTATGTATTATCTTCGATGTATGAAAATAACCTGTATTTTTTTTTACTAGATGTCTGATTGATGTGGAATCTAAAAAATAGGTGGCATTATGTTCTTGATGATAATGTGAAATAGTAAGGGATTTAAGATTTACCTTCTTATACAACTGCATAGAACACATTATTAACCAGAGACACACTTGTTTGGATGTTGGCTTGTTTCAAATTAAAATCAATTGAATTCATCATCCTCTGGGGCTTTATTTGTGATGAGGACTCTATTAAAGCTGGGTCTGTTTTCGCTGAACTCTGGGTGATTACTGAGTGTAACCAGAAATAAAGTTTTTACCTGACCCGCTGACCAATCACTTAAGACAAAACAGACTTAATAAAACCACAATTGTTAGAATCAAGTGCTTGAGACAAATTATTTGCTTGGTTTACTGAATAGGAAAGAAAAAAAAAACCGACATCAAATCCATGACGGTTCATTTCTAGCCTGTTAGTAATGACAAAAAATATTAATATATTGTATTTTTCAGATTATAAGGCGCACTGCATTATAAGGCGCACTAAATATTCTTCACTAGTGTGTAATATCACTCGGCCACTTCACATACACAGCTCTCTATCCGTCTCTGTTGAGAGGACTACACTGCTCTGTTTCTAACATAAGGTAAAAATAAACGTAACTTTTATATTGAATTAACTTACTAGGTTTATTGTTGCTAGCGCGTACTCCGGGTGCGGGCTGCCTAAAGGCTCCCACATACTTGGGCGTACTATGCGGACTTCGCGCTGACTCTCCACGGACATTTTATTCTTCATAGTCGAGTCTACATTGCCTACATTTCTTGTGGCAAATTCCTACAATTCCCACACTTTCTGCAAGTTGGACGAGGCGACGGAAAAGATGGTAAAATGTGTAATTAGCTAGCTGAGCACCTAGAACCATTTCTTTTTCAGCAGGCTCCCACTGCACACCTGTAAATGAGAACAGAGAGGGACGCTGATGCTGCGCGTCTTTGCGACCGCCTGCTTGGAGCAGCTCAGCGTATCAAGCTCGGTGTCACATATAAAACAGTTTGATGTAAAGACTTCTTGCCGCTGAGAAGTCGTGTGACACCGTGTACTTGTATGCGCGGTGTCTGCCTTGAGTACACCTTGAGTACGACGCGAATACGCGCGGACCTCTGCGGAGTGAACTACACCTGAGTATATGGGGGGGCCTTTACATGAATGGACTTCTAGTTTCCACATTACAGTCAGGCAGTCTTGTAGACTGCTCAGGTGTCTGATCAGGTAGTGACACAATTTACCATAATGCTCAGAATATCCATTGAGCGGAGCGGCTTCGTTGCTAGCTAAAGTCGTACTTACACATTTTGACAGATCTTTGAGCTCATTGTACCACATAAAAACAGTCAGTAAGTATAACGGTAATCATATATAAGGCGTACCAGATTATAAGAAGCACCATCAATTTTTGATAAAGTGGAAGGATTTTAAGTGTGCCTTATAGTCCGAAAAATATGGTAGTCTCCTGACTCAGCGATGTGGCTTTGTTCAAAACAGTTTTTAGAAGTTTGTTTTACATTTAACTGAAGCTATAACTTTCTTTTCTTAATTTAACTAAAGTTCAGCATTTGCCATTGCTGAATCTGCAAAGCGTACTGAACAAAGTCTGCGGTTTGTACACTCCAACCTGGTCTTATTATCCATTTTGCTGTATTTTAAACACTGCATTTCCTTCAGTTAAAAAAAAAGTAATAGCCTACCTATAAGCTGTTTTAAAAAATGGGTGATATGCCTCTTCCCTTAGGGCGGCATGGTCTGGGGGATGCCATTTGGACTCAGAAAGGTTGTTTTGGACTATGTAAGCTCTGAAAGCAAATGTACCCATCCTTGATTCACAGCTTCCATATTTCACAGTTTTTTTTTAAAACATCTGGATTAGATTTGATTGGTGTTAGTATAAAATCCAAATTACTTAAAATTATAGTTAGGTCCTCTCTAAGATAATTGTTGTAAAGCACAAGAGTAGTATCTTTCCAGTTGTTATAAAGTGGAAAGAAAAATGTAAATTTTTTCTGAGACGTGTTCATTGCGGGAGTGGCTCGGGGACACTGGGGTCAGGAAGTTGCCCTGGGAAAAATTCATGCAAGAACCGCCACTGCCCATGAACATGATACAGGCTTGTTTAAAGCACCTAATCATGGGAAGTGAATCCACTGCTTCATTTAGCTCCCAGTTCCACTTTCAAAGGCAGCAATCACTTCAGCCTACCAGCAAGCACACTAAAACGTCCCTCTGCCACATTTCTCTATAGTGTTAAAAGCAGTTAAAAAGGTATAATTATCACTGGACTTAAAGGATTTTTGTTTGAGTTGGGTCAATCTCTCTGAAACCTCCGTGGAGACGCTCTTACCTTTTTGTGGCGTGCAGGTGTTCAGCGGATGCCCACAGCTGCAGCATCTCTGACGGCTCTTAACCCAATGTCTGGTGACATAATAAGGTTGATCGTCCAGTATGTGACATGTCTAACGAAAGGAGGGCCTCTGCTAATGGGCATCTGTTCAGCAGGAATGTTGCAGCCTAATCATGTTATAAAGGTAGCCAGTACATGCCGACCATTAGATTATTTCTGAGGCAATTTAATTATATCTACTCATCTCTCCATCAGACTTGTTTAAATGTGGTAGTAGAATGTACTACTGCATGTACAACCTTTCTGCTCTTGGTTTACAGACTAAACTGGGATACCAGCCTTTCTCCACTCTTTATTGTCATTAAATCCTTGTTTTTATTATGTAGCTTCTGAGTTCCTGTCTGCACTTTGGTCTTGCTAAAGCCTCTCAAAACATGGCGGCAACACAATGCAATGCATAATTAAGAAATTGTGACGACAAAATACTTTGAGAAACTTGGATATGTAAGTTCCAAAATGAATTGTGCACTTTTTGGCAAAGGATGATAACTAGCCACTAGCAGCAGTAGTTATTGTCTGGAGCTTACTGGAATATTTTAATTTTAAAAAGAAAGGCAGAGGGAGAGGGTGTTGGTACAGAGGACCAGATGAAAAAAAGCATAGTAATATTTTACCCTATGTTTGTTAATTTCTAACCCCAATCCTGTTTATTTAAGGGTTACTATTGTGCGGATCACCACCTAGTATAGCTAGTCTCTAGCAAAAGGAACTGGAGCTTTTTGGACCATTTCAATTTTTAAAAGATAGGCAGATTTTTTCGTATTCAAAGAAGGCTTCTTCATCCAAGGCTACAAGTAAGCAACTGTAAAGTAATGGTGTTCTTGGTTCTTCAGTGGTCTTTTGTAGCTGGCCGTGGCTCAGCATACGTCAGACAGCTCGGCCAACCAAAATAAGCCCACTTTGGCAGTTATTGACAAAAATGCTAAAAACTAGTTAATCAAGTTTGAGTTTAGAGCAATCGGTCCTTTGAATGTTTTGTCGAAATGCCTCACTAAATTACATCCCAGCAATGTCAATATTTGCAGATTTGAGTTCAGTTAACCTTGAGGTCCACAAACAGGCACCTAGACCACCCTGGCATACGTCCTTGGTCTAGGTGGTGCAGGATGAAGCGCAGTCTTGAGCTGACTGCATCGTCTGCTGACCTATTTGGTAATATTTTCTGAACTTCTTGTACAATATCAGTTCTATGTTTGGATCAAAATACCACAAAATAAAGCAACATTGCTTTTGACACTGAATTTAATGCTCTTATCATAGCAGCCAACTGTGCCAATTTGGACACACATTACAATTAGATTATACACTATATTCAAGACTTAATTGAACGTGTAAGGATCTCCAGATGGCAAATTTCAGGCGCCGCTGCGGAGTCCGGCTTCAAACTTTCCCATTCTGGGGGCCGGTGTCGAATGTTGTTGGTTTTGTCAAGAAGGGACCCCCTGTTCAACCCAGATGTTTGTAGGATACAACCAAATCCGTCTTCGTATGGATGGGACCCAAGAGACTTGTTTAAGATCCAAGTGAAGATTGGAGCCAGTTGGTCTGCACTGGCATTCAGGCAGAAGGAGGAAACGGCAGCTGGTCCCGGGGCTTCTTTTGGACATCTGACGGCAAAACATCCTTTTTATATCTTCCTCAGTGATCAAGTGCAGGTAGTGGATCAGAAGGAAGAGGGGAGGGGATTGTAGGGTTGTCTGTGGGGAGTGAGATGTCAATGGCTGGTTTTCAAACCCACAAAAGAAGCTGCTGAGGTCCTCAATTGGTCAGGGTGGTCATTAGGGTGGTTCAATGTACATGAACAGGCTCTGCTAGTTTGTAATGTTTTTTCAAGGTCCTCCAGACTGGAGTAGGATCATTAGGTGAGAAACTGCATTTTAACTTCTCAAAGTAATATTCAAACCATCATCTGAAATCAGAAAGTGTGTGGCACCACTGCAAACCCACCAAGACATGGCTTTCTGCATGAAATGAAATTCCCCATGGTATCTCTGGAGAAACCGCAGATACCCACAGCCCAGGTGGGAGAATATGTTGACGGGACACTATCAGCTGTGCACGCTACAGGTCTGCTCATTACAGAACAGTAGCAGGAAGAAAGCAATTTTTGGAAGAACATGGTGGCAGCATCATGCGATCATGCTTTTCCTCTCCTGGATGAGGCAGATTGGAGCTAATTACGGAGCAATCCGTGATGAAAATAGGCTCTATATAAAGGCTTGGGACTAGTGCAGATGTTCCCTTTCCAGCAAGGAAATAACTCTAAACATACAACAAAAGCTACAATGGAATAGGTTAGATCAAAGCATATTCAATAGCCAAGTCAATGTCCCAGCCCAGAGCAAATTGAGAATCTGTGGAAAGACCTCAAAATTGATGTTCACAGACGTTCCCCAATCCAATCTGACGGAGCTCGAGCAATTCTTCAAAGAAGAGTGGCTGAACAAATTGCATTCTTAAATGTGCAAAGCTGGAAGAGACATACCCCAAAAGACTTTCAGCTAATGGTGGTTCTACAAAATATTAATCCTGAGGGGTTGAATAAAAAGCCCCGTTACACTTTTCATGTGCAATTTTATCATCCACTTTCCAATTATAAATAATTTTGCTATGCACTGAAAATGCCTTCTGCATCAGAAGTAAAGACTACTGATTTTCTAGCATTTCTGCACGTTTTTTGATTGAACATACAGTGAAAGTGAGCATTTTCTTACAATGTATTAGATTGAATCAGCACCGTTTCATCCTTCACACAGTAGACGGTTTTTGGGTTCACCCTTTCAACACAATTGCTCAAACATTAAGAAACATTTTCATATAATGCATTGGAGATGTTATAGTCTTTACCTAAACAGCTTCAGGTGTCGCTTCTTTTCTGATCGTCACAATCAGGTGTACAAGTTGTCGGCTGTCACTAAATAATTTCATTTATACCTCACATGAATAAATCAGATACAGAATTTCTTTCTAAATATACATTTGCCGGTTTCCTCAAAAGGATGAGCATTAGCACTCTATAAATAGGCTTTATTCTCATTAAGTAGGTGGCACAGAGGTAATAAGGCGGTGCTTTTCTTTTTCATTTCTCGTTGAAATTAGAAATGTTTTCCAATTAACAGGTAAAACTGCATGCATGGTGAATGAAAATAATTGGGAATAGGTTTCTTCTCATTGCACCGGCTGCTGCAGTTCAGCAGCAGCCTTCTCTTTCACGCTGAAACCCGACCCAGAGTAAATATGCAGGCAATCATTGTAGCAGCTTGAATGTAATATTTGCTTTATTTACTCTATCCCAGCCATGGATTTCCCTCCACCTTTGAGCGACTTTCTTACATCACACAGCAATATTAGATTTCCACTAGTAGAGGTTTTTATTCATCATCATCAGCAGCAGAGGGAGCTGCTATAATTTGCTACAATGTAATCTCTCATCAGATCCAATCTTGTGCACTTATCATCATCATCAGCTGCAGGAGCATAATTTAGACATCAATGTCTTTATTGCTCAGTTTCGCCAAGAAACAGTCCAGGGTTTCTAGCTTCCTGTCTTGATGAGACGGGCAGTCACTCCGGCCCTTATGAGACATCAAATAGGCGGAGGTAGAAGGAGGAGGGGGAGGAGGATGAGGCTCATCCAGTGTGGGGGCCTCGTTTTACTGTTGCCCGCCCCTCCAAGACATCTGAGGACAGATCTGTCGGTGTGGATCAGCAGCTTGCGTACAGCCAGCCCTTTCTGCTGTCACAGCCCTGCTTAATATTCATGAGAGCAAATTGGTAGGCCGTCATTTAACTTGCGTGCATGGTGTATTGCCTCTGGGCAGATCAGTTCAGTGGGAATGCTTACTCATACTGCACTCTGTGGCCCCGACTGGTTATCGTTTGTCTGTTTCAGAGTTTCTAACTATTCAATTACCTTCACTTTAATTGACTTTCACATTAAATTACATTTATTTTGGTGGAAATAAAGGTTTTAACTTTCTGGCAATTCACAGAAGGAGTGTGTGTGTGTGTATAGCCAGTATTTTAAATTTGGGTCACACGCAGGTCATTGCTATATTTAGCTGCTGGGAACACAGCCTCATCACATGCGCTGCATATATCACACTAATGCTGTTATCCATAACTGCACAGTGGGAAAAGAATATTTGTTGAGGCTGAAAATTGCCTCAGCTTTCAGCTGAGTGTGTGTGAGCCAGGTATGATCTCCACATCCCAGGCAGACTTGCCCTACGGGCATGAAGCAGAGAGCTGCTTTAATTACCCAAGGATCCTGCTGTCACACTGTCACCACGAGGCGCCCAGTGCCACCCTACCAAGCAGTGCCTAGTCCCCGTACCGAGGTGGCAATGACAACTCAGACAATGGATCTGCCTGCGCTACAGCGATGCATGCATTCTCTGAAATATTTGAGGCAGAATCAGTCCGCGTGTCTCTTTGATTCTCTCTTTGTCTCTTTTTGTTCGCTGGTCCCCTTTTTCCATAACAAAGAGTGTGCATGTTACAAGTTGGCTGTACCGTCGCAGGAGGGAATATGGTCATGCACATGAAGGTATTAAACATCAAACAAGCCCCAAGTGACTTTAGCGTGTTTGGAAAATCAGTCGTTTGAAAATAAACGTAAAAACTGAGTCCAGGATCAAACGTGGAATATTGTTGAAAGCTCTTCTGCAAGCGTTGTTTCTCTGAAACCCCCCCCACCAAAAAAAACAAAACATTAAAAAAACAAACACAATACCGTTGTTTGTAATACTGATTACATAGTATATAAAGAGCTCACAGCCATGTTCATATTCTACATTTTTGTGATGTAAAAAATAAGCCGATATAAATTTGGATTTGTCTGCTTTTAAGGGGGCATATGTTTTTCAGTTCTTTCTTTGCTCTCAGCTGTTCCGAGGCTCATCTGAGAGCATCTTGTTTTGGTGCTGTCCCTTTAAATATAAAGGAGGCACTTCACACCCTGTTCCCCTCCTGGTCGCAGAGCTTTCCACTTCACCCCGTTCAGCCATTTTTGTAGGCTGCTGGGGGAAGGTATAATGAAAAACAATTACTTATCCTTCGGCATCCCTCAACTTAGACTACAAAATTGCTCCGAGAAATAAAAATGGTGGAAGTGAAAACTTATTTAATGGCTGTCATGATGCTAGAATGTTTGTGTTAGTTAATCACACTCACCTATGTTGAGCACTTTCCGTTGATTCCCAGGTGTGTTCAAGTTCCGGGTTTTTGTTCCTCCTGTGTTGCGTCGCTCTGTCATGGTTTGGGGTGAAGGACCAAAGCAGCAACAAGACGGCAGCAGGCGCATGCTGTATAATAATATTTTAATGAAGCCAACTCAAGAAATAAACAACGTAGAAACAGCCAAGGAAAACAAAGCATGAAAACAGACGCAGGAGGAACAAAAACCCGGAACTTAAATACAAGAGGGAATCAATGGAAAGTGCTCAACACAGGTGAGTGGGATTCACCAATTAACACAAACATCTTAGCATCATGACAATGGCTAAAAAAGGGGATTTTGCACGATATGTCCCCTTTAACGAAGACTGTTTCCCTTAAACATAGAGCTAGCCTTGCCTGAAGGTAACACAGAAATGTTAAAATGACAAATAAAAGATAGAAGGTTGTAAAAGCATGATTGAAAAACTGGTTTGGTTTTTATGGTATTATTATGGACATGTAGACCAGTGTTAGGTGTGTGAAAGATTTGATTTGGAAAGAGCTGGAACATCTAGAACAAGCAACAGAGAGCCTGGGCGATAACTTCAAAAGTGGTGTGATAGTTGTTTTGGGTCATTGGCAGTCAGTCAAAGAGGTTACCGAAGACTCCCATTCTCTAAGGATACCTTGTGGATACATCAGACAGCACCAGCAGCTCTTAACGGAGTTTAATAAGGGTTGCACTTTGGGTACAAATGTTATTACCTGGTATGTAGGGGATACATTTATCATATTGGCCCATCTTTGGAACCAATGGGCATGTGAGGGCAATCACGTTTGTCACGAAGATTCGGGTCAACTCAGACAGCACCTGGGGATGATTTACATATTGTGTCCCTAAACATTACAGAATTTCACGGTATCTGCAGCTGCCAACCAGATAAAGTCCCATAGAGTCCCATGCACGGACCTCCATTACTGCTACGGCAGAGACAGCTGTGTTTGGAGTGGTGCCATGACTGGGAGGCATGGAGTGATATAACTAGTGTCATGTCATATTCAGCCATGGATCTTAGTTGTCCATCACCTCAAATGGTGGCATTGAGGGGAAGGAACCTTCCATGCTAATGCTGTGGAGCGACACTCCTGGTGCTATTCATGGGGTTGTGATGTGTTATTTTCTCTTGGATTAAAAGGGTAATCAGTTCCTTCAGTGGCTGAGCTCATTGAAAATGGAACAAGACTGAAAAGACAACATACCCCGCAGTTCTGCTTAACCATGTAGAACGGTAGTTGTCCGACACTCATTTTCTGCAGGACACTCTATATATCGACCCTTCTGGTATCCACTCCATGCTTCCTTTAGTTCTGCTATGCCAGCTTAGTTTTTGAAAGCTCGCATGTCCACCAGACTTCATCTGAGGTTTTTGAATGGCCAGAGAAAGCTGGTCTTGATTGATGGTAAAAGGCATACTTTCAAATACATTTTGTTTTTGCCTATTAAATTTGTCTTAGGTCAAATTTTTCTATATGAAAAGAAAAGAATCATATCTTTTATACACATAAAAAGGTGTTTTTTTCATTTAATATTTCAATTCAAGGAAACCACAAAACAGCAAACAAACTAATAGAATAACATAAGAAGCAATGGATAAACAAAGTAGCATAGAGATCCTGCTTCACACAACAAAAGACAAGATCTCTGGATCAGCTCGACTGACCAATCATTTTTATGTTAAGGAGCAAATGCTTCACTTAGAAGTTGGTCCAAAAAAAAGCCATATTTGGCTACATTCACACAGCAGGGAAATTCGACCCACATCCATCTTTTTCATGGAAGTGTGAAATACCCAATTACAACCTTTTTACCCCCCCAAAACAATCGGTTTTCAGCAAAAATTGAGCATCAAGACCTAAAGTGTGAACGTAGCCTTTGATTAATTTCTACAATGCTGCTCTTTTGTCATGCAATCTTTTATCTTCATTTTACATGCAAATGCTGTGAGGTAGTTGTTTTTCCTTTGTATTCTGATCTTAATGGAAACTGCGTGAGCACTGTGACCCATTCAGCGCTTTAAAAAGGATAAGAACAAAAAAAAGTTTTTTTTAACCATTCATTAAGGCTGTTAGAACACAAATAATTTAAGCAATGAAAACCTAATAAATTGCACTCCCTGAAAAATTATCTTCAATTACATTTCCAAGAGAATGAAACAGAAAACAGTAGAATAAATTTATTTAATCAGAACAGATAAAAAAGGCATATTGACACCTCTTAGTTAACGTTGGGATGCAGCAGCTTTTCTTTTCTTCTCTAAGTACATCCTAGTTTCCAAAAAAAAAAAAAAATCCTAGTCAGTCATAGTATATGCACATGATGCATTATTGAACAGTGTCATTTATTTTCACCTTTACAGTTGAGCTCATGAAAAATGATGTCAATTACTGATTTTCTCTCAGGCAATGTAGTAAGTGGCTGGACCCCGAGGTCATTTGTTGGGGCATGACACGGTGCTTTCTGTGAGGTCGGAGAGAGTGATGTACCTTCGTCATCAGAACGTTTGCTCTCTGGCTTCTGGGCTAAGTCAATTAGGAAATTGGGTGGCCAACTGATTTGCTTTCTTCCACCAGAGTCCATTTCTTTTTTTTAATTAAATCAATCGTGCCATCACTCAGTTAGTCAAAGCTGAGTTGCTCTCATGTTCTTTTTCTTATGTGACGTTGGCTCATACCTTTAAAAAAACATTTCTGAGCAACCACACGATTCTGTGTCCTTGCTTCTCTGAAGTCATATGCTGTATGTAAAGTATCAATTAAATAAAAAAGACACAAACATTTACAGAAAAAACAAATCTGTGCCTTTTGGGTGCCCTTTAAATGATCATCCATCCATCCATCCATCCATCCATCCATCCATCCATCCATCCATCCATCCATCCATCCATCCATCCATCCATCCATCCATCCATCCATCCATCCATCCATCCACATGTATCCCTGTCAGTGTGGTAGCAGCAGGGTTGGAGTTTATCTGAGCAGCTAGTTATTTTGAACAATTTACATTCCTCTTGAAGTTCTGAATGCAAACTTCAAGGTATTTTATTTGGATTTTATGGGATGAACCAATACAAATTATGCATATTTGTGAAAAAGGAGAAAAATGCTATGTGGTTTTTGACTGTGGCATTCATTTGTATCCAGCCTTTTCTACTCCTAACCCTTTAAATAAAGTCTAGTGTAACCAGTTGTCCTTAGATGTCTGTAAATTGGTAAACGGAGTCTACCTGTATGTAATTCAATCTCAGTATAAATCCAGCTGTCCTGTGAAGGCTCACGGGTGTGTTGGAAATGATTAGTGAACAAACAGCATCATGTAGACCAAGGGACACAGCAGACAGATCAGGGATGCAGTCGTTTAGAAGTTTAAAGCAGGGGAGTGGAATACAATACTTTAAGCTTTGAACATCTCACAGAGCATTACTCCACCCATCATCTAAAATTTGAAAGATTAACCTTTAGAGCTGCAAAATAAATAAATAAATAAACTACCAAGACATGGCTGTCCATTCGAGCTGACAGGGAGGGCGAGGAAGGCATGAATCATAAAAGCAGTGAAGACACCCTTGGTAACTCTGGAGGAGCTGCACAGATCTAGAGCCCAGGTGTGAGATTCTGTGAACAGGACAACAGATCAGTGGTGCACTTCAGTACAATTTCACCCAGCCGTGGAGTCGGCGCTCTGGTTAGATGAGAACAAAATGTAACTTTTCATCCTGCATTCAAAAGGTTGTTTGTGGTGTAAGCTACATTTGTATGTCGTCCTTTAAGTTACTGTCCCTACTCTGACATGTGGCAGCATCATGTCGTGGAGAACCTGTGCTTCAGCAGAGACAGAAAATCTGGTCAGGGTTAATGAGCAGATGGATAGCACTAATTACAGGAATAAAAAAATAAAATAAAAAATCCTGCCGTGAAGGAATGGATCAGACCAAAGCATATTTGTGTCTTAGAATGGCCTAGTCAAAGTCCAGACCTAAATTTAACCGAGAATCTGTAGCAACGCTTCAAGTACTGTCAAGTACAACAATGCATACACAAAAATATTTGGTTTAAACAAATCTCTGAACGGGTTTGTTTTATAACTGAGTCCCTCAAAATGTGCTGTCCTTCACGCTCATCTTGGGTACCATTCATCAACAGGTACAGCTTTGACCCTCCCACCCCTCCCACCTGCGGTCTGCGTTATCTACGCAGTGGGGAGAAGATTGATACTCCCCAAAGCTGATGGGGAAAAAAAGAGAATGAATCTGAATTTAATATGACTTTGATGTATTATTTTCATCTTGGCCAGTGCCACAGACCCGCTGAGAACCCTTAGCACCATCCTGCTGCATTTTAAAATGTTCACACTGGCAAAAGCAGTTTTGATTTTCAAGACTGGAGACAGGACTGTATACATTAACTTCCACCACTCTGAGCATTCGGCTCTTATTCAAATTGTTTCTGCGTAAAGAACCCACCTTTAACAGAGTGGACACCGTGTGTTTTCCACATTACACCCCTGGGTTTCTATGATTTTCTCCAACACATTACCATAGATGATAATGGCCGAAATGCCAGTCACAAGTTAAAACATAAGAGTGCTGTCATAATTAAATCGCTCTGGGTTTTGCCAGAGGACTCTCTGCATGTCTTTACAAGGAAAGGCAGAATGCTGGCATGTCCATTTTTTAAGCACTATAGAAAAATGTATATTATGGTTTCTAGAAACTAAATCTACTGCAAAATGTATTGTTTGTCCTCACCCGTTGTATTTTAAATACTATAGAAATATGAATTTAATTGAATGCATACAGCACATCTAGACGTTCATACAGGAACCTTGCAGTCACAGCTGACGTGTTAAAAAAAGTTTTTGTTCCAGCAACAAAATTTTATCTGCTCATATTGCAAAGGGTTTGTGCTTCACTTTTTCCAAAATCATTTGAGGCACCAAAAAAAAAAAAAGAAATTGGCTTACATACTGGCAATAGATTTTCATTTTGTTGCCTAGAATTTGTTTAAATTAGGGGCCTCTACATGAAGTCCGGGAGCCCCGGTCCTGCATCTTTTTAATTCGTCCCTGCTCTAACACAACTGATTCATATGGTTGAATTGCATCCACAGCATGTGACTAGGTTCTGCAGAGGCCTGCTAATGAGCCATTTATTTAATTGCAGTTTGAGGGACCAGGGACACACCGAAAGTTTCAGATCAAGAATCAATCGATCAATCAATCAATCTTGATTCTTAATTTCTGGGGTTATTGTTACTCTCCTGCATTTGCACTGCATTTGCAGGGGTAGACACCTACCCTAGATAAAGGTCCTGGTAGGAAGGTAGTTTACTTTTTAATTGCTCAGTAAAGCCTTTTGATGGAGTTTTTTGAAATGACATCACTTTGGATATATATATATATATATATATATATATATATATATATATATATATATATATATATATATATATATATATATATATATATATATATTTACATTTAATTCAGTCATATCAGTTTTAAAAAACTCTACAGCTTCTATTTCCTGTTAGCTTTAGCTTTAAATAATCTGAAAATAATTGATGTCTGTTTAAAATTGCCTGTGGCAAAAGAAGGAGTAGATCCTGCTTTCTAGGTCGTATTTCTTCAGAAATGAGCTGATGCTGCTGGTGAGTGGATGTTTTGCTGCTGTTTCTGTGCTTAGCACTACGTCTTTGCATTTTTCCCTTTAAACTCAATGTCATGGAAAATACGTGTAAATTTGATCCGTTCCACAGCTTCAATGTAAAAATGTCTTGGTCTTTCTCCAAAATTATTTAAGACTGACCTCAAGTGTTGATAAACAAACACAACGGGTTCCACCATTTTTATACCACCTCAATTAAGCTAAAATGGAAAAATAAGTGTGCACAAAGATGTGCAGGAATGTGCAAAAGGAGCAGGTTTTTTTATTTTATTTTTATTTTGAGGAAGTTACTGCTAAGTTGCAACATCCTGCAACTTGTACTTCGGCCACCAGAAGGGGTGCTGCAGCCCCAGCAGCAACTACTTACTGCTCTACTGGTTGTAGATGTTTCCTTCTGCTTCCAGTCCCACAACCCAGTCCACATTACTGAAGATTTATTTCCTTCATTTATTAATGCACATGTCAGCTTTTTAAAAGTGCTGTTTCCGTTTTAGACATTGTCTAGATTTCTACAGCAGCCATAAGTCAACCACTTTTATGACAAGAAAAATATCGGTGTATCGATCAGGAGCGAGGTAATAATTTTAAAAGGCCCCTTTCTAATCTGTAACAACAAATAAAAGTAGTGTGGACGTGCCTGCTTACACGAACAGGTCACTTGACTGTCTCGCTGCTGGTACAGAGCTGCTCGAGCAGAGAAAAGGATGGAAACGTCTGCAATTTGAAACCTTGTTAGGAATTTATGAAGTGCTAAAATGCTTTCTCCCCAGAGAGCCAAGCCAGCTGCTAGTGCCACTGTGAACCGTTTAGTGCAGAGCCTCGTCGCCAGGCTAAGATGGCAAGCGCGATGCACACTGCTGTGCTTTCGTCCGAGATGGAAACAAACTCAGCCTTTCATATCTGCTGGCCCAGCCTTTTTATGCTAAAATCAAACAGCTGTGGATTGCTATGAAGCTAACCGGCCCAACATTGACATTTATTACCCTCCTTCTCTCTAGAGAACAGTCCTGCATTTAGTACAGCATCTTTCCCTTTGCTCTGATGCAGGCTTTAAATGAAACGTTTCTGCGATCAAGGAAATTGGCCTTAATTCATAATTCATAATAGTTTATGTTAATTTAATAGTACCAACTTCCCAGGAATAAAGTACAATGAAAAATCTTAACTTATTGCAGCTGACTCTGAACAGACCTGCATGCATTTAGAGAATTTTGAAAAATAATCGTTAGAGCTTTCAAAATTTCCAACTCCATCTGATTTAAAGGAAAATGCTCGAAGCGAATGGGATTACACGCTTTAGATTGGTCCTTCCAAACATCAGTTTGCGGTTAACAAAACGAAGATGTAACCAATTTAAAAAGACAGCCTACAAAAAATTAAAAAAAGCAAAAAATGTTGAACAAAATACGGCTGTATTAACGAAAATCTTGTTTCCCATTCTTTGCAGTTTTCGGTGAAGATCTGCATTCCAGTCTATACTTTGTCAATGCATCTCTGCAAGAGGTAGTATTTGCCAGCACAACGGGGACTTCGGTTCCCTGTCCTGCTGGCGGCGCACCGCCGGCTTCGCTGCGGTGGTATTTGGCTACCGGCGAGGAGATCTACGATGTCCCGGGCATTCGCCACGTCCACACTAATGGAACCCTCCAAATCTTCAACTTCCTGCCATCCAGCTTCAGCAAGCTGATCCATGACAACACATACTACTGCACTGCCGAGAACCCTTCTGGCAAGATCAGGAGTCAGGATGTCCACATCAAAGCTGGTGAGTCTGCTGAGGGGACATGATGGAGGGCAGCTTTCATGAGGGTAGGGTAGACGAGCGAGTAGAAACAGAAAGAAAGACTTAAAGATGTCAGTAAAAATAAACCTAGTTTCTGATCTCCTTGTTATAGTTGCAGCATCACCAGACGTAAAGGAACCAGAGACTAATTAGTCTTTGTGTGGTGGTGCAAGTGAATAAGGTGCACGGCCAAAATTGTTTCAGTAATCTGAAGACAGTTCATTATCGACAGAAGTTCTTTGCAATGCTAAATCATGAGTTCACGTAGTTAATGGTGGATTTGATTTTAATACATGAATTTATTGAACTTGTTACACCATGTAAAAGCTCTCACAGGTAGGTGGATATTTATTAGATTTCAATTTATTGCACACTGTACCTGACGAAAATGACTTTATGGCCAGTTGGAGAGACTTTTACTGTCCGGATTACCCACAGCTGCTCTACATGACAGTGGTCGAGATACAAACGATCACATGATGGTAAAATTACCTAAAATTCCCTTCCCTTAGAAAGTTTGCAATGTACCTATCTGAGAGGACACCTTAGCTTTCTATTGATATATATATAATTGCAAAGTAGAATATTAGTCATCCATCCATCCATTGTCTATACCATGCTGGGTTGTGGGGTGATTAGTGTTCCACAAGGGCTAGTATTGGAAATAATGTACATGTATTTTTCTGAATAATACTGGGAAAAGGTCTAGAGCAAGAGTTTTTAAAGTGCCGCCCTGGGGTCATTTGCGACCCGCACAATAACTTTGTGAGGCCTCTGGGCATCAATTTGGGAATGGCAGAAATTTGGTTCACCCAACCAGGCTGTTGACGTTGGCACACTTAAACAAAAAAAGGGAAGAGAAAAATAAGGATGAATTTTTCACTGCGCCCAAGCTTGTTAAAATAAGATGTAGGCTAATTAAAATCTTTCTAAAATCAATGGCACCAAAAAGTTCTTTTTTTATCAACACAATTCTTGCTTTGATGCTAATTTTACAGAAAATAAGTCCTAAACCATCCAGTGACTTTTATTCACAACATACCAGGGCGCACCCACCAATTTTACATGGCTAAATAAAGCAAGAGATTCTGAACAATAAGTTATCCTGGTCCTATTACTGAGAATACACACACGCACAAAACATTAATGAAGAAAAACGAACAGTGGAAACATGTGGGACCATTTTTCTCAGAATCCTGCATCCTTGTTCTAAAGAAATTACATTATGCTATTTTAAAAAAATATTTTGATGTTAATGTTGAGCTGTAAAAAATGTTGTAATTGTTTTAAAAATCTCTAGTTTAAAACTGAATTGTACTTAGTGTGGACCCTGTCTACCTTTTGCTAAACAATTCTGGCCTCTGTGGCAAAAGGTCAGAACATCTCTGTATAACCCTTTTAAAGATCTTTGGAGTTACATTATTAATTAATGCCATAAAAGACTACAGTCTCCATATGCTCCTGATTAAATAGAAATCTTACTGTTACTGCCTTATGTGGCACTTATTTGGTGGGGGTTGTGTTTCATTGGCTGTAAGTATCTTGACTGATGATTACTTTAGTTTAAAAATGGTTTTCTTTATGTGCTAAGAGCAGACGACCACTTCGGTGTCTAAAGGGATATTATTTACATGAATGAGCATATGTAGTCTTTTTTTTAGAAAAAAATACATAAAGACTATCAAGCTGCTCAGCACTTTCCTGCAGCTGTAGAAGCAAGGACTCATGAATGCAAACTTTATTGTTTTGTTCATTTCACATATAAAATGAAGGATTTCATTCAAGTTTTGATGGGCAAATATATTTCCAGTCTATACTGTATAACAGTTAGCGTTTGGAAAAATGTTATTTTAATAGATTCTGATAGTTTGTAGAATTGCTTTGTGTATATGTGGGGAAGGATCTCCATAACAGTCATTTTGAAAGTAAATAAATAAATGCATAATAATAATAAAACTTTAGCAAAACCGTGTCACTGGGAAATAGGTGATTTTTTAATTTACATTTCATGCATTTTTTTATTTGCTTTTGTGTTACATTGATTATTGTGCTTTTAGTTATGTAAGAGCATCTCAACGTTACATTCCTCATCAAGTAAAAACAAAGCAAAGGGAACTGTGGCAGATGTGTGATGATCACAACCAATATTGCAGTTGTCTTTTCCATATTGTGCAGGCCACAGTTCTGTCGCATATAATGTTTTTCTTTTGTATTTAGTGTCCAAAGTCATTGTTAGGGTTCTTTGTGCCACTCTATCAGCTTAATGCCATTATAAAGCGTCGGCGGTGACGTCGCATGCATGACCTCTTTACAGATATAAAAGTTCACCAGCACCTTCCAACTCAACGATAACCATTAAATCCAGTCACAGTCAATGCTTCAGTCATTATAAAGTGCTGGTTTTGTCTTAATAAGATGGCTGACTGATTACACGGGATCTTCAATAATGCAGCATTATCAGAGCGTCACGAACGGGTGCTTTAACCATGTGTAACTTACACTGACATGTTTTTTGTATTTCTCCTCGCCCCTCAGTTTCGCGGGAACCCTACACTGTCAGAGTGGCTGACCAGAAGGCTATGCGAGGCAGCGTGGCCGTCTTCAAGTGCATTATCCCCGCTTCGGTGGAGGCCTACGTCTCCGTCGTGTCATGGGAGAAAGACACAGTCTCACTGAGCTCAGGTACGACAAGCTCGACTTCCGCCGCTGCATGCAAACCGCCTGTGGTCACAGGCAAAATGAAGCTGATCGTAATAAAAGAAAAAAGATTAAAAAAAAAAAAGGGCAGCAAGGTCTTGTAAATTTTGCAGGACATTTTCGACACAGCAGGGCAGAAGTTAAACTTATATTTGGTATATAACGGTTTGACCAAATAGTGGCTGGGTTATCTCTCACTGCTCTCTAATGTTTGAGCAATATGTGCAGTGCGCTATCTTCTAGCATGGTCGTTGTTGTTGTTGTATGTCGGGGTTCTGCAGACTCTACAGCTCAGTCTCTTCACTAGCCAGAGGATGCTGATAACTGTCAGCTTGAATCACTGGCTGTCTCTCCGCTGTACTCACTCCGCTCTCAGCCAACTCCATTTTGAGTCCAGGAAGGGGGTAAAGTGGCTCAGTTTGCACAGCGTTACATTACACTGACCTAGTTACCTGCCTTGCTTGAATCCAGCCAAACAGCAGGATGACACGAGGCACCAGAACATTGAGCTGGCTGAATTTTTGCTCTCGCCAAACGGGATGCATATCTCGTTGATTGCTCCGTGTGCTGCCCGCTGGCCAATTCCCGCTCCGTACCGAGGCATTCGGGGACCTGTAAGTGAGCCCTTGATGTCATTGGACTGAGGGCGGAATCTGGGACAGTGTTTTGGTGGCATTTTAAATGCGTCTGCTCAAGCGTGAAGATGTGTCTTCTGATCCATGCCACGGACTTATTTACTGGAGGTTTCCCGAGCCGCTCGGGGAGAGCTGCAGGTTGAAGACAATGCCTGATGTCACGGAGATTGAGAAAATATGCAGCATGCAGATATAATTATGTTCTGCCGATGAAACAAATCATGTAGACAAGGTTTTAATGTTGAGCTCTGCTTTAAGTGGTGGTGGGGGGGGGGACTCCAGTGTTAAGTTTGGAAATTAGCATTTTAAAATTGCATTTCAGTTCTTTAAAAAAACAGTTTGTTGCTAATATTTAGGAAACTTACAGTATCTTGCAAACACATTTGTGGCTCCTGAACTTTTTTCCCCCAATTGGTTTGCCTTGAAATCACACACCTGTGTGTTTAATTATTAAATTATTAGTATTTTATGTAATAAAGCAGACACTAAGTAGTGCAAAGTTATTGGGAAGAAAACTATACTCATTTAAAAAATGGTCCTGTCCAGCCCCCTTTAAAATTCACTAAATGAAATACAGTGAAAAAAAAAAAGCTTTTTCTAGCGAAGCAGAGTCCACCTGTTTGTAATTTAATCTCAGCATAACTCCAGCTGTTCTGTGTAGGCCTCTGAGGTTTGTTGGAGAGCATGAGTGAGCATCAAAACATGAGCATCCACCTAACCCTGACATGCTGGGCAAAGAGAAAACGAACCTGAAAAGCAGCCAAGCGGTCCATGGTAACTTTGGAGGAGTGTCACAAATCCAAGGCAGGAAAGCTTTTAGTTTTGCGTTTCACAAAACTGGCCTGCAAAGAAGAGTGGCTATTGATGACAGAAACCCATAAGGCCTACCTTTTAAAGATTTCTAGAAGCCATCTTGTGGACACCACGAATATGTGATGGATGGTTCTGGGCTAAGTTGAGACGCAATTTAAGCTTGTTTGCCTTCATGCAAAACAGTGTGTGGAGGAAAATCACTGCACATCACCCTTAATGCATTCCTATGGTGTGTGTGTGTGTGTGTGTGTGTAAGGGGGGGGGGGGGGGTAAATAAAGACCAACTCTGGAGGGAGGCCTCCTAGAAGCTGCAGAAAAGCCTGAGACCAGGACGGAGGTTCACCTTCCACCATGATGACAACCCGAAACACGGCACCAACGCTATAACCTGGCAAGACGTGACATCCGATGCTCACAGGCGCTCCTCATCCAGGAAGACTGAGCCATTTTATTTTCCTTTGAAGAGTAGGCAAGACATTTTCTTGTAGAGACAGCAGTAATTGGAGCGAAAGGTGGTTCTATGTATTGACTCACGGGTGCTGAGTGCAGATGCGCGCCACACTGTTCCGATCCCGAAAGAAAACCACGTATCATTTTCTCTTCCACTTCTTAGCTGTGCACTACTCTGCGTTGGGTCTGTCACGAAATCCCCAAATCAAACGCAAAGAAGAATGTTTGTTTCCTTAATCTGAAAATCGGTTGTTACCAATTAAATAAGCTCTCTTTATGACGCGTCTCCTTTTCAAACGCAGAGAGTTTTTCTTTTTAATAGATCCTACGCCATTCTTCTCGCGCTTTTGTTTTTTTTTTTTTCCCCCGCAAACGTACGAGAGAACAACAATATTGGATTGTCCGTGTTTACTCCAATAAGTGCTGCAGCAGGCGAGTGCTGTCAAAAGCATGAGCACACGGTCAAAATCACTGCTGCTCCGTGATAAATATTTGATGGGAGATTCTGATGCATGAGCGGATTCACCTCGCACT
Organism: Fundulus diaphanus; assembly: GCA_037039145.1. Classification (NCBI taxonomy): domain Eukaryota; kingdom Metazoa; phylum Chordata; class Actinopteri; order Cyprinodontiformes; family Fundulidae; genus Fundulus; species Fundulus diaphanus. The sequence goes on from CM073124.1 coordinate 37,077,813, forward strand.
GCTATGGAGAGGGTATGTTGACTCAAGGAGTGTGTGTGTGAGCGCGTGTGTGTGTGTGTGTGTGTGTGTGTGAGCAAAGAACAAGGGAAAGACACACCATGAAGAAACTTGACAATGGCAGCTGCATGCAATTTGACCCAGCCTAGTTTTCCGACTACTTTTTATTTTTTTAAACCAACCCCCTCCTTTTTTCTTTCTTTTCATAAAAGAAGATTCAGCCTCAGTGGAAACAAAATAAAGCTATCCCACAGATGCACTAAATTATTAATCTGGGGTTTTTGTTGGAATGGTATCATCAAGTGCACTCCTCTACCCTTGCATTGTTCATCAGAATAAGAGCAAAAACAGGTCTGGAGATGTTACTCAAATAAAACGGAAACGGGAGCAGATGCTCTAAAACAACTAAACCGTAGGTCACTGCCGTATTGTTACGAGGCGTAGATGTGTGTTTGCGTGAAGCTCTTCGACTCACTAGCTCATAAAAATGAAAGCGACTTAAAGCGTCGCTGCTAAAATCTTGGACAAACCAGCGATCCACATTAGAAGTAAAAATAGATGCGTAATTACAGACCAGGGCTTGTCTTAATTAATCAGCTGTGATTGAAAAGTTAATTACAATATGAATTACCTTTCAGAACGAGGACTGCTTAGTAGTCATTTGAAGCGGCCTGCTTCAATGTAAATGAGCACGATGAAGGCTCACCGGGTCCTAATGTTGCCACTAACATACCATTAACCCGTCATGAATTTTAAAGCGCATCTCTCCGCTCGAGCTTTCAAATGCCCGGCTCTGATCGCCTCCTCGCCGCTTTTAATAAACAATTGACAGAGCTAATAGAGACATGAAAGGGGGATAGGAAAAGACAAAGAAAGCAGAGCGTGTGTGGGGGGGGTGTGGGGGGGGGGGGGGTTGAGGCCGTGCCTGCTGCTGTGTTCCTGCCAGGATTTTGTATGGCCCGACCCGGACACCTCATGTGTGCAGGTTTATGTCTATGCAGGTTGCTTTTGTTCCAATGGCCCTTTGTGTTCATACGTGAAGTGTCTTCGCTTTTGAAAAGGGACGGAGCTAGGGCAGTGTGTATTTTTGTGTTTCCCATCTACCCCCCCCCCCCCCCACCCCCTCCCCCTTTGTCTCTCATCATTCATAATACAAGACGGAGTAATGAGTTTGGTGGCCTTGGGTGCGCACAAGTGCGCCGATACAGAATGAGATGCAAACTCAAGTTGCTACAGGAGCCTTGTGCTACTTGTGAATGTTGTGCAGATGAAGCATACATTTGGTGCCTGATTGCAGCAACATCCTTCATTCTTGAGTCCTTCTGATGGAAGCTGTAGTGAATAACGTCATTTTCTTAATCAAATATTTCGTTCACTTGCACTTTTTAGAAATCTGCAAAAAGTCAACAGGATATTTTCAATAATATCACTCAGCTATATATATAGAAATTTATAGAGGGCTTTAAATAGTCCTCCTACTTGATATATTTAGATGATTTCTAATATACAGAGAGGGAAACAGTGAAAAGCATCATTTGGGACACCGTTGAACTTGAGGCTGCATTTGTTCCGGTTCTTTCTTCAAACATACTGTACGGTGAGCTGGTAGTTGCTTCGAAAACATTGCCAAACAAATTTTCCAGTCAGTAAACGCCTCCACAGATGCACTGAAAAGGTAACTTCAATCTTAAATCCCCTTTCCCATGCTCACTCTGTGCTTTATCAGGTCGTCCTCACCGCGTCTAGATGCCCGAATGCTTCGAGTGACCGTCCTGCGATCGGAAGATTCACCAAAAAATGTACACTTTCCTCCGAAACGGCAAACTTTAGTGTTGTTATATCCAGCAGATATCTCTTCCTGACTAAAGCATCTGTTGAAACAAGTGCCTGAAGAACCTTATTTTTTTCAAGAGTTGATTGAGGGACAGTGTCGTCCTTAACCTCAAAGATCCGAATCCTGCGACGTATGCCCGAACCAGCAAAATCAGACGGAATAATAACAGAAAACCAATTCTGCTACCGTCACATTTTATGTGAAATAAAACATTTAAACTATTGGTGGGAAAATTTAACCCCTGTGTTTGGACCTTTTTCTTTGCGCTGTGCGCCTCATTACTCAGTCCCTCCATCCTGCTCCTGTGGCCTCGAATGTTGGCCATTTCCTGTTTTTTCCTCACAGCTTGGTTCATAACCCGCTTGGCACGGTGCCTGAGTCAATTTCTAGCTGCATAGAAAAGTGCTGGATTTTATTTGTTTTATGCAAATACGTCAAACCAATACCTAAAGCATTCAGGGAAAAATGAATAAATCTGAGAGCATTTTCCAGCCCCGTTCCTTTCGCTTCCACTCGCTTGCATTCTGCTCACTCCTCCCTCATGGGCTTGTGCGAATGCTTACAGAGGCTAATTAAACAGTTTGCCTGCTAATAGAATCACCGTCACAACCATCCACAAGCCGAGCCGCGGGAATGTTAAGGATGTCTTCAGAGGGACGGTTGTAGGTGTTTTGGCTCGAGGCGTTGCTGTTCGGGCAGGGATTTATCATGCCAGTGATGTGCCACCGCCTCCATTTTTTACTGAGATTGACAGTGAGGGCACCGGGAGGCAGGCAGGGATAGGGCCGTAAATTCAACACGCCCAAAGTCAGGCCAACCTTGAAAGGAAGGGAACAGTGGTGGGAACAAGCTTAGAAATTTAGAGAAGGAGAGAGCAGACTGAGGAAACATGAAAAAGAAAACACCTGAAAGGTAAAGAGGGGTAAACTGCATGAATTCTCTTCTTCTTCTCTGCATAACTCGCAGGTTTCCATTTGTCCTATTCACTCAAATTGGGGTTTGTTGATCTTGCTGTTCGGAGGATGGAAACTGGGTCACGGCTCGAGCAGAAATGGCTGATCCCTGCATGTAAATAAACACCAGTCGGGCAACAGATCCGGATATCGACGTAAACGTGTGTCTATGTGCCGTACGTATAGCTTTGTGTTAGTGTTTTTTTTTGTTTTTTTTTTGCAGCCTACTCCACCCTTCCTGCAGTGAAACCTTATGAAAACAACGCAGCCTATCATTTCACTTCCCTCCTCCTCCCACCCAGATCAGCAGTTAGTGAAATGCTGACCCTTGTCTTTCACTGCACCCCTTTTCCCAGTCCGGTGACACACACACACACACACACACACACACACACACACACACACACACACACACACACACACACACACACACACGCACGCACGCACGCACACACACACACACACACACACACACACACACACACACACACACACACACACACACACACACACACGTACACACACACACGCACACACACGCACACACACACACACACACACACACACACACACACACACACACACACACACACACACACACACACACACACACACACACACGTACAGCTGCCTTAAAGCTAAAGGGTGTGGGAGGCTCATTCTCTCATTTCTTCCAAAGTTGACATTTTTGCATGTATTTTCATTTAAATCCATAATCCGCTGCGGCAAAAATAGGACGTGTTTTTTTTGGGGGGGGGGGGGGGTGCGGTTAGGGGGATGGGGGTCAGCACTATAAATGAAAGAGGAAAATAATCTAGAAGAAAAAAATCAATAGTTGCGTGCATTAACCACGCTGCTGCTGCCACAGAGAGTTATGAAGACGTGAGCTGAAGGATGCATGTTGTGCATTGGCAACATAGGAGTGCCATTTGAAGGGGAGTTTTGGGAATTGGAGGACAAGACGGGACCCTTTTTGCAAAAGAAGCAACATTAAGGTGGAGATGGTAGTCAGATGTTTTTTTTTTGGTGTTATTTGCAGTAGTGACATTAAACCCATTGTAATTTCCAAAGCTCACTACTTGCATTTATTCGGTCTTATGTTTAAGGCTTTGATGTTACAGCTTACTATATTTTGACTGTAAAACTTTTCCTACAAGCTGAGGTTTCGTGATAATATGCCTCACCCCTTTTCCCCCCCCCCCCCCTTTTTTATATTATCTTTCAGTTTCTCATCTTCACTCAGTAATGAGGTTTTCCATTTGGAAAAGAAGTAAACCTTGCTCTCCTCTGACTTTCTCTTTGAGCCGCCGGTGTTTGAAGTCTCCATCTTAGCCGGGCTGAGGGTTTGAGGACGTGATACATATTTGATAAGGATCGATTGCAGGGTTACTGAGACTGAGACGGAGGGAAATCGATCTTGGACTGGGCTTCCCAAAAGCATCTGAAAGCAACGGCGATCTTTGGAGCATCATTCAGGCGTAGGCTTGAAAATGTTACTGAAAACGAAAATGCAAATTGTACGTCTTGGTTGCGCTTCCTCAGGTTTTTTCCTCTACAAGAACGGAGCTTGTTGTTAGTTTTAGGATCCGTTCAATTTCTTATCTGAGGTTTGTATGTCGTGAAGCATCGCCTTACAACCGTTATGCGCATGAAACAATAAGGCAATCTGTTTAGTGACGGGAGACTGAACAGCAGACAACATTCTGGCATGGTGGCTGTGATTCCCAGCTGATACTCCATACGGATAGACAAAATCAACAACTGTTGAGTCGGGCATCCTTCCATCAGTGTTTACTAATAAACAGTGGCAATATGGCAGCCATTAGGTTGTTTAGGGAGGGAATGATTAGGGTGGTGATGGCTGGGCGCAATGGGAGACTGAGCACGCTCTCATCTTTAATAGGCAATCTGGCTGTGAAGGATGGCTCTTTATTTTTGAGTCGGACTAAATGAAGCTCAAAAGAGCGCTGATTTGGAGGGGCGCTCTGCAGTAATCTGGTTTATAGTAATGTTGTAAATTTATGGGACGCAGATCAGTGAGATTTACTGAAACGAGGTGTAGAGCACGAGGACCAAATTAAATTTTGGTTAGCTGATATTATAAAGATCTGCTACCACTCAGTGTAATATTATTAACAGAATTAGTTTTTGCACATTTTTACTTCGGAATAGAGAAATGCCAAGGGGTAATTTGTCTCATTCGCTCGCAGAAAAATGTAGAAATAGGGATTTATAGCGGGGGTAAAGCTCAGTTATAGTGGAGCGTCAGCCAGGGTTTAAGGATTGCTGTGGATTGGAGCCGGGCCAGAACCGCCCTGGCGTCGGCTAAAAAAACAACAACACGAGAAACATGCATTGTGTGAGCTAATTACACCCAAATTCTTCAATATTTCTGTTTATAAACTCTCCAGCACGTAGATTTTGTTTAGTGACAGGTGGTGGGGTTTACGTCCATATGCTCCCAGCTAAATAACTGGGATAAATGGAGACACACTGGCGTGCTTAGTCTCATGCGATAATGCGACGTCTGATCCCATCTTAAAAGTGCCTGATTAGAGTAAAAAAGGCACTTAATAACTGAAATCACCCTGCTGACCCTAATAGGGATTTTTCCCTCAGTTTCGTTCCCCTCCCTCATCGTCTATCCAATCAAGGATTAATAAGTGCTCTTATTCCACTCCCAGGGTGGTAAATCTGGAAAAATACAGTAAATCACACTGAGCCTCTTTAAACTTTCACACTGAGTCTCGGAGCCGACGACCCCATGCTAAGCATCTGTAACACTGATTAGACCTGAGCACGGTTTTAGAACACCTGCTGGACACCAATCAGAGGAGTAGATATAATTAGGTGTCCTTACTGCAGAACAGTCAGACGGATCAGCTCACATTACATTTGTGCCTGAACATCTTATTTGAATGTCCAGTCCACCGCTGATGAAATGTATAATTCATTTTTGCTGTGAACAAAAAGGCAAATTGATCAAAGTGTAGATAACACCATGTTATTTTTTTGTTTTTGTTTTTTTACCAGCAAGACACCGTAAATAGGCATGCAGGCTGAAATTTAAGGGAGCTAACATAACAGCGTAGAGACTGAAACTTTTGTCAGTTTTTCTGTGTAAAATGGTTCAGGTCAGATAGAGGGTGTCATTGAACATTACTTTTTGGGTAACCAAATGGATTTAGGTCTGGACTTTGACTGGACCATTCTAACAAATAATAAACCATGCCATTGTTTCTCCGTCTGTACGTTTATGTCTTTTGTCCATCTGAAAGCTTATCCTCAGCTTCAGTCTCAAGTTTTCAGCAGCCTCTAGGTTTTCTTCCAACATAGACCTACATTTTGCTCCGTCCATCTTTTCAACAGCTCTTCCCTGCTTCCCTTTGCCTGGTTATAAAAAAAAAAAAAAGGGTCGCCACACCATAATTCAACCACCGCCATGTTTCATGATGAGGATGTCATTCAGGGTGATTTGGAGTGCTAGTTTTCCACAGCACATCACATTTTCCATCAGATTTTGGTCTGTTCTCACCGGGACAACTTCTTCCACATGCAGGCTTTTTCTGAGTGTTATTAGGTCTCAGACAAAAACTAGTTCATCCCAAAGACAGACGACCCAAACCACAGCTGAGCGGCGCTGTGTATGCGGTCCAATGCAGCGAGGACTACTCAGACTCCTTCATTGGAGAAACTAAACAACAGCTACATAAACGCATGGCACAGCACATGAGGGCCAGCAGCTTGGGGCAAGATTCAGCAGTCCACTTGCTCCTCAAGAAAAATGGGCACTTTTTTTGACGACAAGGATTTCCAGATTTTCATTTCACTGTCGTAGGAGGACAGATGGTTTGAAAGAGGGGTGAAAGAAGCCATCTTGGTCAAAAGAGAAAAGCCATCGCTAAACGGGGGGGGGGGGGGGGGGGTGTTTACAGCTCAGTCCTCCAACTCATATCAAAGAGATTACATCGGCAGTCTCATCATGATTCAGGTGACCAAGTACTCCACTCACACCAAGCAATAGCCTCTAACAATCCAGGACAGTGACGGGTGGGTCATTGATTGGCATCTGACTTAGAATGTGCCTAGGAGGACGGGCCTCCATGTCCTTAAAAACAGCAGCGCACCGACTGCAGGTTGCTCATGTGCAAGCCACCAGAACTGACAAACTCCTGGATAGGTGTCGAAACGTCTTCAGAAAAAAACTGAATGGAAGTCCGGTTGCCTCTGAATTAAGCCTGTTTGCTGTTGTGATGACCCGGATAAGTGAGAATTTGCAGACACATACTCTGTCCATTTTTTAAAAATGGATTAAGACACGCTTTGCGAGCTGTTCAACATAAATACACACCACTCTGTTCCAATTTTTATTTGTAAAATGTTTGAATCCCCCCCCTCATTTTACTTCCACTTAATAGTGATGTGCTACTTCATGTGGATCTCTCACATAAATATCAATAAAATACTTTCAAGTTTGTGGTTGGAATTTGACAAAATATTAAACGGTTATGAATACTTTTGCGAGGCAGTGCATTTAACTTCTCTTTCTGTCTGGTTTGGCTTCACACTGTTGCCAAAATGATAATAAATGAGTTTTACAGTAATCAAAATCATCCCTACTATTAGTATTGCTGCATGTCATTACTTGGTTTACCTGAATTCTTTATGTTAGTGTTTTTAGGGTTTGATCTCCGCCATACTTAACCATGTGTTGTGTTTTTAATAAAGCGTTTTTTAAACAAGCATGGTAAAATATAAAGCGATGTTGCCGCTTGTTGCAGTAAAAGGGAATCAGCAATTGTTATTTGCTGAGAAGATCTGTATACATCTCCATCATCAGCCTTAAATGCCCAAAATACTGACGCACAACTCCATCAGCTACTTCCAGTAGCCTCGCTTTTGTTTTCAACAAAGTCTTCATCAAACCGAATCCTTTCCCGGCAAATGACCTGCTAACTCGACTGCAAGGTGACCCTCCATAATATTCCCGACGCGTGAGGCACAAAGCATCATTATTTTTCTTCAAGGCTCATTTTCTTTCTTCTCGCCTTTTCTCTGGCATATAGACTCTCGCACAGAGCCCGTCCCACACAGCGAGCACTCCTGCAGCCTGTCTTTGACCTCACCTTCCCATCGCACATCCAACAACTTAGATCCAAACAGCAGAACCCCCAGCAGACTGATGCTAAGTGGCTGTGGTGAGCGGGATGGGCAACAGGAAGTCAGTTTCTGCCCTATGCTTGCTTCAGTGTTCAGGGCTGCTCTGCTCATTTGGAAGTAGCCAAGCCTATTTGCCTGACATGTTCAAGACTGTTTTTTTTTTTTTTTCTACAATGAATTTATTACGTGAAGAATCGTGTTTCTGGCTTGTAAATATAAGAGTGTTAATGGAAGAAAGATTTCAATCAAAAGCGTTCGCACTCGGACTGTAGCCAGTCGAACTGTTGTTTGCGGCAGTGACGTCATGAGGTGACAGCCATGTGGCCTTTTGACAGACGCAGCCTGCAATCTTCCCATCAGCGTAGGAGTCGAGCCGGCCAATCAGAGCCAAGTACCCATCGCTGCACACGCTTATCACCTGCATACAGCTGCTGCTGCCCCTCTGAGCGAGCAAGTAAGCGAGTGAAGGGGATGGAAAGAAAGAGCGAGGATGAATGGTGCATCCGAGACAGAGTCTGATTTATGTTCTGTTGTTGAACGGTCAAAGCAGCACCTCCCTCGTATATTTTCTAAGAAGTGGATCTGAAGCCTCTTTTTTTTTTTTTTTTACTGAATAGCACGATCGACATTTATAATTTGGTATAAATTAAAAAAAGAATTTTTGTTGTTGTTGTACTTAGAGCTGCAAAAGTCCTGCAATAGCCAGAATGTGATTTAGAGTGGAAGCATGCTTCGTAGCCCTTGTGAAATGAGAAGGGAGCAAGAAAGAGGGAGAGATAAGCTCAATCCGAATTGATTTTTGTGTTACTTTCTGCTGTACTTGAGTTTCCATAGCAACATGGTCAGGTTCCCCGGCCTCCTAGGGCAAGTGTAATTGTTGTCTATTTCTCCCAGCCAAGCTCCATTTCCTTTCCTTTCCTTTCCTTTCCTTTCCTTTCCTTTCCTTTCCTTTCCTTTCCTTTCCTTTCCTTTCCTTTCCTTTCCTTCTTTGTGTGGTTAACAAACTGAGCAGATAAAATCGGCTTTTATGCACACTCTATAGCTACTGTAAAGTATGATGTGTCAAAAAATGCAGAAATTGCATAATGTTATGTATTTAATTTTTTTTTCCATAAGCTTGTTTATTCAAACCGTTCCAAAGCTAAAAGTGGCATGTTCATACTGTTTTACCCAATCAAGATGGTGAATCTAAAGTTACTCAGTTGGTATAACTGATTTAAATATTGTACATTTACACTGCAGCTGTTTACAACAGATGTCATCTCTAGGTACTTTATAAACAGGTCCATTTTGTTTGCCGTTATGTAGAATCCAATTCGGTTCAGATCAATTTAATTCACTCCAGTCCAATCATAGCATCACCAGCAGATCCAGTTACACACAGTGCAACTGGATCCTACGTATTATACATTACAGTCAAAGTCCGTTGATCCTTTAACGCCTGTTGGTAAAAACGGTTCTAACAAAGCTCAGCCAATTGCATTATCTTATTTGAAACAGTCATGTTAAAATGTTGTTGTTTTTTAATCGTCACAGGATTTACTCTCTGGCGTTAAGATATTTGTAATGTCCTACAGCTTAAATGGGTGAATATTTGTTGGCTTCGTAAATCAATTGTGTTCCTGTTCACCTAATCACTCATGTAATTCATCTAAAACTGCTTGTGTTTCTTCTTCTACATTATTATTATTAATATTATTATTATTATCATCTTATCATGTATATGCGGAACAATGAATGAAAGCGTCCATTTATTTTATTCAAATTAAATAATTTTATGCTAAAACTACTGATTGGCCTGTTTGAAATATTTTTTATTTAATTGTTACTGCAGAAAACTGCACTGTGACGGTACCATCGTTTTTTCCCATTTATCACAGTAGTGCAAAAATAACAGAAGTGCAACTAAGATGAGCAAATAAATTTGGACATAATTTCCTGTTTTGGCATCTGTATAGATTTATGGCTGGATAACAATTTTTTTTGTGTGGTAACATTTGGTTACCACACATTTCTCTCAATGAACGAGTTAAAGAAGTTTAAACTCCTCTGTAAGAGACACTTTAGAGAAGATTCTGAGGAAGACGTGGACTTGGGCAACCTTCTCTTATCGCATTGACCAACATTATCACACTTAGCGTGTTTTCCTAATATTATGCAGGACTATTCCTCTAGTGGCCTCAGCATTAAAACAAGAACCCACTATACAAAAAGGCATTCACAGCAAATGTAAGCCTATTGGTGTAATAAGGTTGCACCAACTGAGAAAGAATAGATGTAGATTTTTGTTGCAGTTGATGTGGAAACATTAAGTTTATATCAGCACATTGCAGAAGGAACAGGGCCTAGATCAGGACTACGAGTTAAAGACTGGATGCGTTTGATTGGACAATGTTGCTTTTTTTTTTGTAATACTCTGGTTAGGGATGTCAGTTAGTTGCCTCAAGTGCAAAGTGGATCCCATGCTGTGTTTAAAGTAAGCTCCTGTGATAGCTTTGGACCTGCACCAATCTGCTCTGCGTTTTCTGGTGCCAGATCAATGCTAATTAATACAAATATCCCTCGGGGACAATGAAGAAGCTACACTGAGAATCAGAGATACCATAAGAGCCAGTAATAAACTTGGAGTTTACTGTGTATGGCAGAGGAAGTCATTTAAAATATGACCATGCAAAAAGTAGTTGCAGCCTGTTTCACGTATTCCTTACAGTAAATTAGTCTTGAGCTTAGATTCAGGTTCTGAACACACACACACACACACACACACACACACACACACACACACACACACACACACACACACACACACACACACACACACACACACACACACACACACACACACACACACACACACATACGCCACAACTAGATGCAGAAATGCTCCCATTATTTGTTGGAAGACACAGACTGGCAGTGTCCACACACTTAAAGGCCTCTTGGTTTGGTGCATGCTTTGTTTGGTCTCCTGTTTCCTCGCTTTCTTCTCCCTCTCTCTCCCTCTCTGAAAGCGCAGTGTTGAAACAAGTACGAAAAAATGAAAAAAGGAGGACCTGTTTCTGTGCAATGCCTGGCGGATAGATAGGCGCCGCATAACTAGCAGTTCTCTTCTGAAGTAGGGAGAAATCTATTTGCTTGTAGAAGCTGCTTGCATAATCCTTTAGTTACACTTGCCAGCTGTGAGCAAAGATATGGCACTGTGGGATTTGGCATGAATATCATTGGGAGGACAAAGAAATGAAACTGATAAGTGTTTGTGTGCTGGGTCCTTTGCATAATCCAGGATAACCCATAATCTGGGTAGTTTAAAACCATGCCGGAGTGGATGTGGTGCGGGGCCGTTAATGAGAGCGCGCTGTTTCAAAACATTTGCCTCGTCTATTAATGATCCAAGCATTTGAGCTGATCTGAAATCAGAGATCAGACCTGATTTGCTGTTCAGATACATGCCGCTGAATGAAATCTTTACAGGCACACATTTTCTTTGCTAATTGCCCGTAAATAGAAGTCTGTGCGTATTTTTTGTCAACACGGCGGGGATAAAAAAGCCACATGAGAGGACTGAAAGGATTTTTTTCTTTCACTTTGGCGCATCTCCTTTTTTATCTGCTTGATACTCTTCTTTCCTTGTGTCTCAGCCAAAAGTGTGCACCGCATTAAGGAGCCCACCCACATCACTCAACAGTGTTCAATACCTTCATCCCATCTCTCCCCACCTTTCAGGGTATTTGTTTCCTTAGCCTCCACTGCCCCGGTACCAGCATTTTACAGCGCTGCCAAAGTGTTATTGGACAGTAATAGACAGCTGCTGAAAGAATTACTGTCTGCATGCTAGAGCGTGTGGACCCCATGTTGTCTAATCCACCGAGCTCTCACATCTGAAAGGATGTGGGATGTGATAACCAAGCCGAATGATAAACTGGTAAATTTTCCCTCTATATTGGCGCAGCTTTGCTATCAGCGTTTGCTTCAGTCTGGATCCACCACATCAGCTTTACATACTTAAAGGCCTAAAAATATTTCCTCAAGTGTGTGACCCACTTAAACCTAAATCGCAAGAGTCCTTAAGAAGAGTGATGTTGACAGTCGCGTCAAAAACTGACGAGAAATCAGCGGAGGTTTCATCTAAATCTGTTGTGCAACTTAAAAATGGATTATTGCTTGTGAGCAAATTATTAGATGGCCACAACTATGTGACATGATTATTGATCTGGAATGAACTCCTGCTTAGTATAGCTGCATGAAGCCTTTGACTAAATAACATCCCTTGGTTTGCATTGTACAGCCTTTTAATGCAGCTCATTCAGTGGCTGTTGGTCAGGTTGGTCTGAAACGTTCCTAATTTCTTCAGCAACAAGACCTGCCGCTTGGTTACATGCGCTTAGAATAATGTTTCTCATGGGATGGTAAGCTTGAGTTTAAATAGCAAAGTTTCACAGCATCACAAAGTTTACAGAACAATTTAAACTAAAAATGTGTAACTTGATCTTACTTATCTAATTGCTTTCACATGAAACTGTTGCTAAAGTAATACAACATGTTTTATTATTACACTAAGGCCTTGTAGTGTAAAGCGCTTTGGGGTTGTCGGACTAGTTGAAGCGCTATACAAGTACGAGCCATTTACCATTTTACCATTTGTACACATGTAGTTGGGTATGTATAAAAACTAATATCTTCCCCACATTGTTTTTGAAAATAGTACCGTACATACAGGATAGTTTTTAGAAAAGTTTTCATCCACACATCACTCGTGTAAATTCACCACTCACCGTTGTTTTAAACAAGCCAGACTCATGGGGGGGAAGTGTACCCAAAGCTAAAACCTGTGTTAGTCAGTCTGAATTTTCAAAATAAAAGCGATGTTGAACAGCATTGTGCATGTGTAAAACAGCTGACCTCCAAGAACTTTCTCTCCTTTGCACCTCAATGTATTTCTGCCGCTGGACTTGTAAAAATATACAAAAGGCCTCTGAACCAGCTGTAATGTTTACAATGTTCCAGGTATGCTTTTACTTTGAAGTCTCAATACCGAGGTAATGTCAATTGGAAATAGACAAACAGAGAAGCCATAGGTTAGTGAATTTGTCCAGTTTAACGTTGATTAGACTCATATTGTTAACAGTCAATCACAATAACAACGTTAAAATACAATGGCTGCACATGTGACATCAGACCCTAAGACTCTGTCTTGTCATGATGACACGCAGGCTCAAAAACTGAGTTGCTAAAGATCTCCACCTTGGTTGGAGTTTTCAGAATAACTTGGGATGTAAAATATTGTTTATGTGTGGAGGGAGTATATATGTTTGCCAAAACTCTGCTGCGCTATAAAACATTGGAAAATATTGTCTATATAATATGTAATAACAGCAACGTTAAATGCAATAACTTAAAACTCCAACAGTAAGTTCGTTTGTATTATAACTATGAACACAGATTAAATAGATTAGATTATTTCAGTCCTTGGCGTTTTGCTCCAAGAAAGGAACTAGCCCCAAAAATAAAACACCTTAGTTTTCTTGGTTTCTTGCCTTGGTCGTCTTGTGGTTACAGCATATCTCTCATGCCCATGTAACATTAACATTTAATTATCCAGGAGAAACAATAGGAGAACACAAAAAGATTGAAGTCTCCACATCCCTTGAGGCTTAAATATGTATGAAGTAGCAGGTAAATGACTCAAAATCTGAGTGCGAGGAGGAAAATGGGGGCTATGAGTGGAGTGAGTAAAGATGGGAAGACATCCCTTGTAAAGCTGGACTCTGAGGGGGCTCGGGCGCATAATCAATGAAGCAAAATGTGTGTTGTATCTGTGGCGTTGAGTCGCCTTCACAGAAGCCAATCCTATTTTTACAGGGGAGACAGGTCTGTTGCTATGCTCTCCGTGAAGGACTCCTGCAGCTTGAAGCAGACATAGAACTTCCACTCAGGGTTCATGTCACACCTCCAGGGTGGACGAAACAAAAAGAGTGACCAAAATGAGGCAAGCTGCCTCTGTAGCCCCACGCGTTCAATTGTTTATTGATGATTTGATCCATTATAGCATTAAAGCAACGTGTTGACACCAGCTGAAATAGCCCGCATACCTTTATTTCTTTTTTCGACAGAGGTGTGAATGCAGTGAGACCCGAGCTGTCTGGCTGAAGAAAAGGAAAACATGAGGAATGAGTTTTAACAATTTATTAACCTTTTTTTATTATTTAAATTAAAACTAAAAGATGTACAGTATTGTGCAAAGTTTTTTTTTTATCTGCAATGCAAATTTCTTCCGATTTTCATATCAAAGAACCTGAGTAAATAGGAAAAAAAAAGTTTACAAAATTATGATTTGTGGGCTAAATGATCTTAGAGGCAACACACTGCATCAAAAGGAAGTGAAAATCAGAAGAAATTCAAACACAGGTGACATAACATATGTGACATTTATCAGTCTGAAAAGGGTTAAAGCTATTTCTCAGTCTTTGGTACTGCTGTGGACAAAACATGAGCGCTGTTATCCACAAATGGAGAAAACATGGAACAGTGCTGATCCTTCCCAGGACTGGCTGGTCCAAAATGACTCCAACATTAATACATTAATGACTCGTCCTGGAGGTCACAAATGACTTCAGAATACCATCTAAAGCACCTCATGCCTCATTTGCCTCAGTTAAAGTGAAGGTTCATGAATTTCAATAATACTCAGAAATTCAATTATTACAACAAAAATCCTCGTCTTTGCAACTTTGTGCTTTCTAATGAAATTTGTTTCCTGCGTTTAACACATTCCTTAGGGAGCAGAGGACTGCCACAGTACGGTACCCGGGGAGCTTTCTGGGGCCAAGGGCCGTGCACGGGGGCCCACAGTGGCCGTCTGTGGGGTTCAAACTAAGAAACTTGCAGCCTTCCCAGGCCACGGTGCCACCGTTTGCCTGAGAAAGTGATGGTGCAAAATGGCCTCCCTGGGAGAGCTCCAAGGCACAAATCACTTTTGGTAAAAGAGAATAAACATTTACCATCTCACATTTACCTAAAACTTCACTATCCTCAAGATTTTTTTTTTATAAAATATTATCTAGGCTTGACTAAAGTCGAACTTGCTGCGGAGTGTGCTTCCCGTCAAATCGGTCATAAAGACCAACACGATACTTCAGAAAACGGGCGTTATACTGATGATCAAACGTGACGGTTGTAGTGTGATAGTCTGGAGTCACTTTGCTCCTTCATGACCTCGACGATTTGCCATAACTGATACAATCGTTAATTTTGCTCTCCAGCAGAAAATCCTGATGAAGAATGTGGGCCGTTTGTGAATTGAAGATCAGGTGAAATTGGGTTATAGAGCAGGACAATGATCCGGCGCACGCCAGCCAGTGCCTCCACTAAATCGGTGAAACATTTTTTTTTGGCGTTGCCTAGTCAAAGTATTAACTTAAATCTGATTGCAATGACGTGACATAATACATGGGCTGTCCATGCTACAAAACGCCTGCAATGGAGCTGAATTTAAACAATTGTGCAAAGAAAAGTTGGCCAAAATCGCTTGGAATCATAAATCATAAACATTTGATTGCAGCTGTTGGGGCCAAGGATGGAGAAACCGGTTGTTAGGTTTTGGGGGCAAATATGTTTTCAGCTAGGGCCTGTTTGCTTTGGATAGTATTATCTCCCTTTATGACTGAAATCATCTTTTAAAAAACACAGCTTTTTATTTACTCAGGTTTTCCGTCTCTGAAACACGCATGTATTTAATGATCAAAACAATAATACATTTTATTTGAAGGCGCCTTTCAAGTCACTCAAGGTCACCGAATACAAAATACAAAAAGATAAATGCACAACGGTGACTAAAATGCAAAAATCAGAATATATCTGTAATTGGACGTTTTCATAGCAACCTGTTTTTTTATTGTGTAAAGTGATGAAAATTGAGCAAAAATCACACTAATGTGGTTATGGCAAAATGTTTTGATAGAAAACTTGGTCTTTGCTTTTACGTCTTGTAAGGATTGTCTATAAAAAGTTGTTTGTCTGTGTTATTCCTGTGTAAACATGAGGATAAACTATTGCACACATGAATTAACTTACTGTACAGACAGGATGATTGTTCCCAAACAAGTCAAAGATTGTCTCCTCGTGTGTATGTGTGTGTGTGTTTTTTCTTTTTGACATCTTGTCCAGATGTCGTCTATTAGACATCAGATTAGGGAGGGACTGGTGTTGGATTAGCCAATCCAGGGCCAGAATCATTTTAGATTAGATTATAGTATATGGACATCTGGGTCGCTGCGATGGCTCTGCTCAAATGAAATAACATTAAGTCAGAGTTACTGAGCAAGACAGTACACAGACTGTAATCAGCCACCAAGCAGAAGGAGGATGACAGCATTAAGACATGGACAGATGAGAAATCCTTCGGTTTTACAACTTCCCAATTACAGAGCACAACAAAAGCTCCGCTGCTGCTCATAGCTGTCGCTATGAAGTCAAAATTATAAGGGATAACAGGAGGTGTTTGTGTGTGTGTGTGTGTGTGTGGATGTGTGTGTGTGTGTACAGAAAATCTGAGCTTGTGCAAAGAAGGTGATCAGGGCTTCAGTACAGAGAGGCCTGCCTGCAAATAATTATGGTTATTTTCTCCTCCTGCTCTCTCTTTGCTCAGCATTTGCGCTCAGGGCTCCTGGCAGATGGATGTGCAGAGATTACACCTTCTAATTGGTGCTAGTGGCTGTGGGATGGAGTGGTTCACTGTAGTTTAATGCTGCGTAGACAGGTTCTTATGCATTGTGGGTTAGTAGTAATGACAATAATGGCTTTAAAATGGTGTGTTTGTTGTGTGGCCGTAAGGTGAACTAAAGCATGTAAAGTATATACGTGGTACGGAAAGACTGCACAAAGAGAGGATGTCAGGATTTTTCTTTAAAATCCAAGTTTCTAAACACACGTTTAGGAAAAATGCAACAAATATTCCACGTTGCACTGAGTTGAAGAAGACTGACAGCTGTTGATTGACCGAGTAGCTCTTTACTCAATGACTTGTCTGGGTTTTTGTTAAAGATGCGGGCTGTGTGATACTGGGCAATAGAAACCTGTTGGGTTTGGGGTTTTTACTTTTATTTATTTTATTTTAATTAGTAAATCCCCTCTAATTCCCCCTAAACAGATTATTTCTGCATAATAATAATAATAATAATAATTATAATAATAATCCTGTGACAGACTGGCGACCTGTCCCGTGTGTACCTCGCCTCTCGCCCATTGACAGCTGGAGATAGGCACCAGTACCCCTCGCGACCCCACAAGGGATAGACGTGTAGAAAAATAGATGGATGGATATAATAATAATAATAATAATAATAATAATAATAATAATAATAATAATAATAATGATAATAATGAGAACTTAACTGCAGGCTTGAAGGAAATGATAGGAGTATAATATACAATCAATAAAATGAAAGGGGAAAATTGCTGTTTAGATATCACTGAATACAAAAACTAGACCCACAAAACAGAAAAATTATCAATAGTGAAGAATCAAGAATCCTTTATTGTCACCATGTGCATATCATACTTGCATAACAAGTATGATATGCAAGCACAACAGACTTATTATTTACAGCCCCCCCCCCCCCACACACACACACACATTAGAGGATGCAAAAGATAATAATTAGGTTTTAATCAAAAGAGATTTCATAGGTGTATGTTTAAAACAATTGTGTCCCCTTACATTGAACGGAAACACGACCAAGTTTGGTAGAAACAGTGGACATTATTGATCGTGTTGAACTTGAACTGAGAAAATCTTACCGTTGCCACACTAAACAATATGCTGTTGTAATAAAAGTCATGCCACCTTTAATGGATCAGTATTTCCCTGAATTAATTGTATTTTATTATTTGTGTTGAATCTGTGGGAATATGTATTAATTCACTCGGGTATTTGTGTATTCATGTAGTTTTAGTTTTCCACCACAAAAAAAGAAATACAAATCTCTACATACTGAGCACATGCACATGAATTGTCTCTGTGAACACAAACTATCTGGTTCTGAATCAGGATGCACAAACATCTGACACAAGGCACGCGATGGGTGATAAAGTTGTTAATATACGACGTTAGTGGAGCTGACAGAGTGATGTGGACGATGCTGGGGATGCATCACAAACTCATCTGCTCAGTTTCTCTGTCTCACTTACAGAACTTGGCGAAGTGTAAAATACGATCCCGAAATGAAATATAATGAAGGTCTGTTTTTGCTTCACTTCTGCACATTTCGCAAAAGATACCACAATGCACACCTGCAAGACCCTGACGTCCAGATGCAGATGCGCATGTGCACACAGCGTTCCTGTTGTGCGTCATTTGTGCGTACAGGATGTGTTCAACAACCAGCCTCCCTGTGCAAGTGTATCTCTGAAAACATGAGACTCTGGTTTGCAACTGTTTCTCTTTTTTTTTTTTTTTTTCCTGGGGTCTGTGTCATGTCTGATTAAAGTTAACCCCTGTGAAGCGGCTGGTGCACCCCTCCTCTGTATCCACCGTTCTCTTCTCTTTCTCCTTTTACCCCCACCCTCTGCTCCTGCACCCTTCAATCACTCCATCCCTGTTCTCCTTCCTCCTGGCACTCTGACAGCACAGGAGAATATGCACCCTCAAGGTCCCACCCTCCCCTTCTGGCTCCCACGGGTGGCGTTTCCTTGGAAACAGTGTCAGAGTTGATTGGGTGGGTGCAGATGGATGGCTGCCCTTTTCGGACTACACCACTGCTCCATCGAAAGCAACCAGAAAGGACCTGCCTGCATGCACCCCTGTGTGCTCAGCCTGAATGGACCGTTCCACCTGACACGCGTGAATATTAGCTCGACCCAGGCTGGGTGTGTGTTTGTCCCTGAGTGTGTGTGTGTGCGTCCTCTTTTTTTCCCATGTGTATATTGAATATATGTGTTGAATACTGCTTCTGTGCAGTGTGTCTATGGATGAGCGTGACTGACTGGCAAAACCTCTCAGTGAATTGGACATACAAGGGGAGAAGCTGTCTGCAAGTGTCTTCCCTCCTCGCTGTCCTTGGGAAGGAAACAAAATGGAGACTGTTTTTTTTTTTTTTTTTTCCTGCTTTTGTCTCTCTCTCTCTGCTCAAAATGATGTAGCGAAGAAACCCAGATCCCCTCACAAGCAGCTTTGGAGAAACTGAGCACGACAGATTGTTTCAAACACCTGTATTACACCCCCAGATAAACTGTACGGTGAGAGTAATTGGACAATTGCAAATAGTGTTATGGCCACACATCACCAGTGCAGCACTGATGGTCTTTATCTAAAAACGGGCTGATGTAAACAGTTCGCTGCTGAATGTGTCAGCATTAGCTGGTACAGCACAAACTTTATACTTTTCTACTTGATTACTCTACTGTGCTTTGAACCCTACAGACCGTTGTCAACTTTAAATTGATATGAGAATAATTTAATATGTTTTGAATTTTGGGTGCCCTTAGATGAATTTTGGGTGCCCTAGATGAGGGCACCCCCCATCAAGCACTCATAAAACTTGGCTAAAGGTCAGATTACAAAGCACTGCATCATCAGCTGAAGAGTGGATTTGCTGTCAGCGTCTCTGTTTTGCATAACCTTTGAGCCATGGTAAATGCAAAACCTTTGACAGTCGTATGAAAGCTTGTCAGTAAAATTACAAGAGTAACTAATGGAAGATGGGGAAAAAAATATTTTCTGTCTTTTTTCTACCGAGTGAACTTGCATTAAAAAAATGCTTTGAGATGTAGAATGAATGACACAAAAATAAAACTGAGCTTCACATCTCTAGATGCAATGGAAAACATTATATTTAATGATTCTTAAAATATTAAAAACTATGACCGTGGAAAAACTGTAGTTGAGATGAAGCGGCTGGATAAACTAATTAGGAGGGCCCGCTCTGTCCTGGGATATCCCTGGACCCAGGGCAGGTGGTGCCCTGGGTCCAGGGGACTGTAAGGACTGTAAGAAAAACAACATCCCTGATGGACAATGTCTCCAGCCTCATGCATGGAGCTGTTGCAGAGCTGCAGAGATCTCTCAGTGACAGACTGCTGCATCCTGGATGCTCAAAGGAGCGCCTCCACAGGTCCTTCCTCCCAGCTGCTGACAGACTATCTCTGCTGCTCACAACAAACTCAATAAGCGGTTACATCATGCTAATGGTGGCACGGGTTCTGATCTGATCAAGAATTATTTACACTGTTTCTCAGCAGCTGTTGTCCATTTGCACACGCTTAGCTACCAGCATATTGCATATTGCATATTTTCTCTCATGGTTGTGTAAATCAGCAGCCGTATTCCCTTTAATTAACTTGAATCTTTGATTTCTTTTACCTGAATATGCCATGTTATCATATTATCAATAACTGTACAACACTTACTCTGGTTGTATTTCTTACTTTTTATCTTAATTTTATTAATAAATGTACTTTTATTTTCCAATAGCTTTCATCTGCTGTCGCTTTAGAACTGATTTTAGATAAGATTAGCTGTTTTTTCATTATGGACTTATTGTGTAAGTCTGTTTTTTTTTTGTGTGCCACTGTCACGCCAGAGATTCACCACTCTGACAAAGGACTTTGCGTTGTCCTTGTACTGAAACGTGCTATACAAATAAATGTGCCTTGCCTTGCCTGTGGTACAATAAAGGAGTTTCTTGTTTCAATGTCCATGTCTTTGGATTTGTAAATTTTTGGTTAAAAACCCCCCAATCATTGGGAGAAAAAACTGGCATGATGATTTATGCCATCAGCAACACTGCTGATTGAATCTTTAGAGGCAAGGCTGCACCTGTGCAGACAAGCTCCCACTTTGATGTTGTTGCCAACAAGCACAGATGCACAGTATTATGTATTTAGTCATTTCCTCCGGCCTTATCTGGACTAAGTTTAGTAGCCTGTGATAATCTGTGCACTCAGCATATGAAAGGAAATGAATTATAATCTCAGAAAAAAATACATAAATGAAGGCGCTCTGGTGGTGGTGGTGGATTGAATATTGTGCTTTGCTGCGACTTTGCAAATGTGCATTGTATGTGTCTGAGAACATCTGTGCGTCTGCTTGCAAATGTGATTTCAAATAGTGACACATTTTCTGCTTGTACATCCAAGCATTCATGTATGTAATCTGCAACGAGGATAACAGAGGAGAAGGACAGGGTGGTGCAGCCCGAGCCTAAGAGTATTAGACAGATGGCATAATTAATGACATCACTGGATGCAGAGCTCATGGCTGCACGCGGCAAAAAAGGGTCATCATAATATTATCAGAGGAGCCCTCAACCGCTTGATAGGGAGTTGATGAAAAATAATCAGCACCGTATTGTCAAAATCACACACTAATTTGGATAACCTCCCCCGCAGAGACTTTGTAAATTGACTGAAGTGCCACAGAGCCTGTACTTTCGACAAATTCTCATCCAATTTCACCTCCTGTTTTCTTTGGCACCAGGGTATCTTTTCCTGGTTGATTTGCATCAATATACCTCAGTAAGCAAGGCATTGTGATGCCTAATTGGGCGGTAATGGGCTGTCGCATTATGCAGAGTGCTGAGGTTCAAGCTTATTAGTTGCTTGGTTGCCCATAACATTTT
The DNA here is from genome assembly GCA_037039145.1 of Fundulus diaphanus. NCBI lineage: Eukaryota > Metazoa > Chordata > Actinopteri > Cyprinodontiformes > Fundulidae > Fundulus > Fundulus diaphanus. The sequence continues at coordinate 37,099,370 of CM073124.1, forward strand.
CCTGTCTTCCCTTTGCTACTACAGTGTTGCGTGATTGTCAATGCAATCTTCCTTTCTGTCTCACCTCCTGTTCTCCCCCTCGGCTTTATCCTTCCCCCCCCCCCCCCCCCCCCCCCGCCACACACACACACATCTGCACCCCCACCCTCACAACCCCTCTAGTCTAAAAATAGCCTCTTATTGTCCAGGAGGCCTTGGTCATGTACAGTGAGGCAGCAATCAGCATGGTGGCTACGCACTCTCGAGATTCACAATAGCCCGTCATTCTGCTAATGCTAGCTAATGTAATTCTCCCTGAATTACTCAAAGCCCCGGCAAAGGGAACACGAGGTTACAAGCCAGACTAATTAAAGGTCTTAAAGGTCTTGTCTCTCCCAAGTACTCAGAAATACCTCACAAACGTTGCATTTAGTCTACCTGTCCTTTTGTCTCCACCAGAGCTGGCAGAGCTTTGGTGCAGCGTAGATTAGCTGATCCCTAGCTGTCCAGGAGCTTTGGAGCAAGATGAACAGCGCTACAGAGAAAGAGCAGTGTGCTGGCTGCTTTACCGCCACCCACAGGAAAAATGACCGTTTTAGTATTAAAACTAGATTTATCAATCCACGACGACAGCATTGTCATCATTCTGTAGTTATGCTGGTTGGTGGTACTGCTCAGCCAGGTTCAACTTTGTGCCGAAAGACCCTAAACCTTTTTATTTTATAGAGATGCAGTGACGTCTTTGGATCAAAATTCAATTCAATTCAATTCAATTTTATTTATATAGCGCCAATTCATGAAACATGTCATCTCAAGGCACTTTACAAAGTTAAGTTCAATCATATTATACCGATTGGGTCAGATTATACAGATTGGTCAAAAATGTTCCTATATAAGAAAACCAGTTGATTGCATCAAAGTCCAACTTAGAAACTACAGCTTTTAGTAAAACAACAGATTCCTCTGAGCTTCAACGAGCCACAATTTTGGAGTCCATTTCAAAATTGCATAACATTTTTTTGTTTTATCGTTAAAGCTCATTTTTTGGTTTTATATGTATATTTTGCACAAAATAATCATGAGGGTTATATAAAGTCACTAACTATGCAGTTACTAGGTTTTTCTTTTTTTGAGTCAGCTTTGAAGTTTGAAGGGAAATTAAAGGACAGCCAAAGAAAGTTATTTATCATAAAATAGAGCATACACACATCTTTTTTTAAACAATATCCCATATCTTAATTAGACACACATATTACAAGCTGAAATTGTGGTCTGGCTGTGTGAGGACACAGAGTTTGTTAGTTAGCTGTTTCTTCACCCAAAAGACCCTTGCCAACAAATTGGAAAACCTCTGAGGGCTACCCATCCTTGTGCTTTAAGGACCTTGCAATTAGCAGCGCTAGAAGGAGGGTGTTTGCATGTCAGGGTGATAGTGGTGGGTGGAGAGGGCTGGTGGGACTTTGGGAATTATTTTCATCTTGCAATCTGAACGCATTCAGAAAGAAAAATCTGCCCCAAGGCAACTGTTGCAGCGCTGCGTGCGGAGCAGCTCCGTGCTGAGCCCGTGCTCCGTATTGTTTTAATGTATTTATACAACGCCGCTAAATGGCGAGACTTGTTCCACATTCATCTACATAAAGCGGCGCTGTATTGCCTAGGGGTGGGAAACGCACAATCACACGTTCACGCTTAGGCAAACAGACGCACGCCGATGAGATCGTTAAATGTAGCCCTCCCATTGCCGCCCCCGACCAGCAACACACCCTGCGTTCACCGGTGATTCCCCTGCTCACTTGTCACCCGTGATTGCCAAAAAGCAAGGCGCCATATGCCATTCCTTTTGAAAGCACGACCACCTCCTGTGTCATCTTAAATACACACGCACAGGCGCTGACACGAGACGCACACCTACATTCAGGAGCAGCTCGCATGCAGACACACACACACACACACACACACACACACATACACACACACACACACACACACACACACGCAATCAAAGACAATGACAAACTGCTATTCCCTTCAGCAAATGGCTCTCAGATGATGAAAGTGAGCTCTTTTTCCTCTGATTTTTGATGTTCTGTGTGGATTTGATCAGAAAAGCCTCGCATCGCCGCTCTTCTCCCTCTGTCTCCCTTCCTCGGCACTACACCGCCTGTCCCACCTCCCAGTCGAATGGAAGCACGCTCGCACGAGACCAAAGGGAACGGTTCCCAGCTGGTTGCTAATTCTTGATCTTTTTAGTCTGCCTAACAGGTGTCTTCCAGGGAAATAGCGTCTTCCACCTCCAGCTCCAGGCTTAACTTCCCTTTTCTTCCCTCACTGTAGATTTGTACATCTTTACTTCCAGTTGACAGCTCGGTACGCTTGATTTGTTCGCATGTTGTCAGACTGGAAAAGAAGATCCAGAGAAACATCTGGCTGGGAGATACTGCTGTCATTACCCTTCATGAGCTGCTGGTTCATCATCGTGTCGACTGGCTGACTGACAGCAGTTACTGATTAACATATTGACTCTAATTAACTGTCTGGCCGGACATCTAAATGACTGACTCACTGGCTGGCTGGCCTGCTTAATAACTAACGCAGCCACATGCCTGGTTTACCGACTCACTAATTAACTGAGTGACCTACTAAAGTCCTGGCTCTCTCCTGACTGACGGATTGACCTGCTCTCTGCAGACTGACCAAGAGAGGGTCCCCCTGACTCCTCTGTCACCGGATATGTTTTCACCACTTTTTGCGAGGGAAGCCTCGCTCCTCGTTTCAGCGGGGGACGTCAGACTGACGGGCCCATTTCCATTTTTTCCCATTAAGTCTGATATGGAAAGTAAAGTGAAGAAATGATGAGAAATGAAGAGGGCCTGGTGGTGCTGGTAGCTCTGCCTCTTTGTTGGTGTGTGTGTGTGTGTTTATTCAAATGGTAGACTCGAACCCCGCAGCCTGTTTCATCTCTATTGACAAAGCCCCGTCTAGCTCTGTTGCATTTGTCTTTAATGTGCAATCAGTGTAGAGAGGATTTGGAGCAAGTTGCTGATAGTGAGCTGCCGTATGATTTCCATGTTCAGTTCCCTGCTGCTAGTTGTATATTTTGGTAAGTTTTACCTTAAGTTGTGTATTTGGTTTTGATGAAGAGATTCCCTCCTTATCTATTGATATTTAGAGATTTACTTGGGTGCAGCGTCTGCTAATCAAACATCTTATTGTTTTCCTGATTCTCGGATGACCGTCTTTAGTATGACACATTTTCTGACAAAGACTTAAAAGATTAGCCTGTTTTATACCATAGAAGTGCTTGATGAATGGAAACGGGATTTTCTACATAATTATAACTACAAATCTTTTTACTGGCTTCCCTCCAAGCTAATTCTAGTTGAGCAGACACTAATTATTGTGGCCCACTGTCTAAACAACTTGAAGTTGGGATGGCAAGTGAAAGGTGAAAAGACGTCCAGCTAAAGATGTTTGTTGATATCCAAAAGTAGTTGCCAGGTGGTTGAGGTTGATACAAGGAGCTAAGTAAGTTTGGCTTCCAACATATTTGTTTAGGCTAAATTTGGACAGGACATTTGGGCAAAACTAGTCACATTTTCAACAGAAATCAAGACTAAATAGGAACATTGTTCAGAGGGTGAGATTTTACATTTAAACGATGCTATATAATTTTTCTAAAATGTCATAAGCACCGTATTATCGTAATTGCAATAGATAACTCTCACTGTGTTTTCATTTGGTATAAATCCAGAGTAGCTGGTCCTGGAGGCTAAAGCTAATAGCTAGACCGAGATTGGCTTTCGCCAAAATGGTCTTCCAATGTCTTAGAAAACTTTAACCCAAGAAATTGTCTGAGTGCAACATTGCTAAAAGCTCCGTTATGATCGCACGGTGCACTTATTTACAAAACAGCAGAAATTACTGTTGGAAGCAACACGCAACTAATGACGATCCTGTATTAAACGTTTACCGAGAACCAAATATTTAATATAAGTTTAACATACGTTTAATCCATGTTCGGAAGTACATGAGTTTGTTTTCACAATGTCACCATTTGAAATAAAATAATTATCCGGAGCCAAAAGGGCCACTTGTTTCTCTTGTTTTGATGGACACCTCTTTAATTTCAATATGTATTTTATAGCCGTTTTAGGTGCCTGGCAATTGCTGGAGATAGGCAGCAGCACCAAAGCGACCCTACCCGGATAAGGAGACGTAGAGCATGGATGGATGGGATTGGTGTGGGACATCCCTACATTTTTACGTTTTTAATATTTAATATTGTTTGTGTGATAATTCCTTTTCAAACATGGATTGAGGTGATAAGGATGATTTTGCATGAATTTCAGTGTGTGAGTTTGTGTGCGGCATGTCTAAAGACACATGGTTGTCTGTGAATCTGGCTATAATCGTGTGTGTAGTGACTCATAAAGCACGGCTGTGGAGGCCATCTGTGACAGCTGCTACATAATCAAATTACTACTGGTTCAATTTGGCTTTGTCTGTGTGGTGGGTCTGTCTACGTGGCCACAGTCACTCAGTCTGATCCTGTTTCCTTCTCTTTTATTCCAAAGATGTTGCCAGCGTTGCAGTGTCTGCACGCCTGTGTTTGCGTGTTTGTTAGATGTCTGTGGCTGCAGGTTGGTTCACAGGAGGTATCTGAATCAGAACAGCGGAGCTTAAAAGGAAATGTAGTGTGTCACTGTGTCACACAAGCTGTGTTTTTACATGTTCTGCTCCATTTATTGCAGACACACAGGCCTTCTCATTTCTCCTTTCCTTTCATCTTTAATTTTCTACATTCCTCCTCTCGCTCTCCCACTCTTGTGGAATTCCCAAAACCTAATTAATGATGAAAAGGAAATTTTTTTTTCAGCAAAGTCCTTGGAATGTGTTTTCTCTTTCTCCCGAGGCCATCTTATCACATCCAGATTCAGATTTTACCTAAATTAATTTAGATATTTCTAAAGTTCCATCCTTTCCACATTTACTGCTGTGTTAGGTATTTGTATCAGCCTGTGAAAATCAAATTTTAGAGTAATATTTTTGACCTTGAAGGCTAGCTGTTCTTTTCTCTTTTTCTAAGTGCACTGGTCATCATGTTTTCATTTACAAACACATAAGAATCCATCTTGTCCCGCCCCCGTCTCAACCGTTCGGGACCGAACCACGACGGTTTGGGCCAAACAGTTGTGGTCATGTTGCAGTATTATGGTTTAAGGCGGGACTTACAGGCTGCGATGAAAACAGGGTCCACAGCTGACCCAACACAAACATGGCAGCGCAGGAGGACGCACACCTAGCTGCTGCTATCACATCTGTTTTGTCAGAAACCACAATTTCATCTTTGAAAGAAGAACAACAAGTGTCTAGTTGTTCTAGTGACTAGCTTACCTTCTTGAGGTTTCTCATGGCACCTTCTGCTTACAACATTTTAATTTGATACCGTGATTGGCTAAAACCAGCCTTTGGTAGGCGGACACTACATGTCGCTTCGCCCAATCAGCTCGGTAAATTCTTCTGCATGTCCATCCTTTACCCGAATAGATTTGATGGGAGCAGGACCAGCTTGATAATGTGCAGAACACAGGGTGCTACACTTTATCAAGCCGGCTGGCCAGGTTAGGGGTAATGTTCTCAAGGCATAACATGAGAAACAACAATTCCTGTTGGGGGCCAGATCATTGGCTGAACTCAATGATCTCAAAATATGCTTGATAATAAACGCTAAATCTAGTTCTTACTGCAGGAATTGACAAAGTTGTGTGTTTCACTGTATGTTACTCTAATAATTTTATTCTTGTGTTCTGTCTTCAAGAATAGCTTTTGAACTGAGGTTGTATTAATAGTTTATGACGTCCTACCTGCAGCAGATTTCTTTCATTTAGTATCCATCTCTGCAGTAGTTGGTCTGTGAGGTTGAGGCTCTGGCCCCTCTTGGACAACTTATACGAGGAGACCATCTTAAAACAACACATCTCTTAAAAATGTCATGATCCTTTACCTGGGAAATGGAGGTAGGCTGTGTGCCACCAATGACCTTCCTATGAAACTGAAACAGATAAAAACATTTATTATGGATTGTATATATTCTTTCTCTCTCTCCTTCTTGTTTACAATACTCAATGTATTATTAATTATTAGATTTTTAATTAAAACAGGCTTGGATATTAAATTCGAATCAAAGTCAATTCATATAAGTAGATTCATGTAAATGCATTGCAGTTTTTATTTTGTATATACCACACAAATTGAATCAAATCCACCCACAAACAACTGATCCTCAGGCCTGTAAGATATACCTGAATAGTATCACAATTTAATCAGGATCAAAATCAGCGTTATTTGCCAGTTTGTGCACACAAACAAGGAATTTGACATGGTTCCACTTTGCTCTCAATAAAGACATTTTTGAATGCAAATGCATATAAAAGGGAAACAGAAACATATTTGTAAATATGTATACATACAGTGTTTTTAGGAAAGAGGATATGGTTGGATTGACGGTAATAAGCACAACATCAATATGGGCACTCTGTTAAGTGCTGATCAGATTTACAGCCTTGGTTAGAAACTCTCTCTGTGGTGGCGGGTTTTTAGTATGATTTCATGACACCTCTCTTGCTTGCTATTAGTTTCTGCCTTCAGGACATACTGATCTGGATTACATTCTATTAACTACTTTTAACACAACTTGACAATCTTTGACGCACCTTTCATAACCTGTTATGGGTGCAGGACATCACAAATCTTCTTCCACCTCAGACCTTGCTGGCGCGTGTGACTGTAAACGCGCCTTGCTGTTAGAAACCGAATGTGAAACACTGACCTCAGTCAGACCGTATTTCAAGGCCAGCTGCTCGCTCCTGTGTGTTTACCCCTGTCTCAGTCTCCTGTGTGGGTATTGTGTCTCCCACAAGCGCATTTTGTCACCACCCAGCTGGTCTTATCAGAGTCTTGCAGAGTTATATGGGCCTGCAAAGGTCATCCACACTGTAGGAGGCAGCAGATAGAGACTTGCCACAGTTCCCTATCTCCTCGGCTCCACGCAGGACTCTGGAACCTCCATCTTTGTTTTTTTTTTTTTTTTATCTGTTTCATTTGAGAAAAGAATCAATGGAGGTCACAGGTAGACAACACGGCTAAGTGACATTTCATCTTGTTTACTGCCATCCTTGAGACACAGCAAATCAAACGGACTAAGGACGAAGGATTGCATAAAATGTCCCCAACTTTGTCATTTTCTTCTTGGCTGCTCATGCCCTTGTGTAGAGCGTGTGCACTGTGCTTCATTACAGTAAGGAGACTATCTTAAGAGAGCAATGGCAGGTTTCCAGTTGGCTCTATCAACTTGTCAATCACTGGGGTCTAATCTTAGTTCTGCCCCTCAGTGCTGCCCATCATTTTCTGGCACTGTGCAGCAGTGAGCAGATCCAGCGTGCCTAATTCCCCGGAAACAGATAAGGACTTTAATGGATGGCCTACTCAATTATGCCACAGTGTTTTGTTGTCGTGCGTCTTCCTAGCTGTGGCGCTCCACGCTGTGCACCTCCCTTCTATTCTTTTTTTCCTGTTATTTTTGAAGGTAATATTAGCGAAAACCCACTCTGAGCTGCTGCACACTCGCAAGTCTCCCAACGTGAAACACAAATACAGTTTAAAAAAAAAAAAACAATCTCTTTGTGATCGCTCAAACCCATCTGCTCACAAACACACACATTTTGCTGCACTCACCCATCATTCCCTGCTGTTGTCACAGTAACCATCTCACCTTCCCCTCACAGTCCCGCCCTAATGAGACCACTGGAGGACAGCAGGAGAAGCAAGGGGGTGGAAGAGTGAAACAGGCACATGGCAAAGCAGAGATATATCACAGGGAAGATAAGCAGCACACAGGCGGAATCACCATCATCTTGTATCTGCTCTTTGCACACGGGCTTTGCCCTCCGTCAAACGGCCAGGATCATTCTGGAAACAAAAGTCACCGTCCTGCCAAGCCAACGTCTGCTGATTACACCGTCTGCTCCTGATCGCCCCACAGTTTGCTGCCTGGGCATTTCCATATAAATCCAATAACATCGTTAATAGATAATTACGCCACGCTTGCATGGTTTGTGACCGCAAACAGAGATTAAAATTCAATTAAAGGTAAAAGTGTGCGTGGGAGCTGCCGGCTCGGCTTTGCTGAGTGGCTCCTATTAAACTCAATGAATCACGTTCAGCAATTATATCTGATGCACGGACCTGTAATAAGACCAAGGCCAGAGAGCAACCCATTCACGGTACAGGAGTTCACGACTAGCACGCTTCTTTTCTGAAGAGAGCGACAGCAAATAAGTTGAAACGTTGCGAAATGTTTACATAAGACAACACTTCAGTCACAATACTTTCTGCAGCTTTGTTGCTGTTTTTTTTATTGCCACGTTGTCAGTGATTCTGAGGGTTTTCCTTTGAGTGTGCATTAGCATTACAGCTTGCAAATGCTCCTGAGTCAGCAAGCTTTTTAACATGTTCTCTTCAAGCTTTGTTAGAGAGAAGCTTCTCTCACTGACCACCTAAGTGAGCTAATAAAATATGGATTAATACACTTCAGCATCTTAGGCCGGCTTCACACGACTACGTTGTTTGAGTGCTCCTTCCTTTCATTGCAAAATGTGCAGCGCTGCAATCCAAACTGGATCTGTTCATGCATCCAAACAGCCCCGCCCGCTCCCGCCTTTATTTTGAAATAACACCGGATCCGCTTTAGACTTTCTGTGTCCAGAGGCGGTTCAAGACAGGGGCCAACAGGGGCCAGTGCTGCCAGACCCTGTACTAAAGACATAATATTAAATAGATTTCTTACAATAGTATATGGTGACAAAGATACCATAACTGATTGGTCACTTGGACCAATTGTATTTTTTACTCTAGCAATAATTTATAAATTAAACTGTTTCACGTTTAGCTCCAGCCGTATTGAGATACGATCAGGGGTCAGCAACCTGCAGTTCCAGTGCCACACTAGGCTCTTTGGCTCACTTTATATTAACTTTGGCTCACTTTATAATAACTCATATTAAATGATGAAAGATTGACCTGTTTAGTTTTTTTCCCCAAATCTTTTGTTCTGAGACTTAGACTTTACTTTATCAGATCCCCGAAGGGCAATTCATTTGCAGCAAGTAACAGTAGTAATAATAATAATAATAATAATAATAATAATAATAGCAGCCATCACATAATCACACAAACAATACAGACAATAGACAAGACAGAAGGATAAGAAGCGACTTATAAAAGTTAAAGGAGAACAATCTAAAACACATTTGCAAAAGATAAAAGACTGTGCCCCCATGAAAAAACACTGGCCCCACCTTGCCCCCCTGCTAAATTTTGAGTAGGACCGCTACTGCCTGTGTCTGACTTCCTGTCTGGCTCATCTGGTTTTCAGAAATTGATGCTGTTCGCTCCGTCATTCGTCAGAAATAGATTTGATCCATATTTCTGACGGATAACGGAGGATGATTGACCAGATTGGCTTTTATTTGTGACGGAACGGAGAACACACGGATGATGGAGTCTGTGTGAATGCTGGGTTACACTTCTATTGACTTATATTAGAGCAATTTTGATAGAAATTTAGAAATACAGGATTGCAGCTAAATCTCATTAGAATAGGCTTATTCTAACAACACTCCTGGGCCCTTTTAAGTTTTCAGTCTAAATGTGAAAATATAAAATTTGTATCTAGAACATATAGGTGAATAATGTACATATGCACTTTTTAAAAAGGCAACAGTTTATATTTACATTTCAGGGTTTTTTTTCTGGTCGTTTATCTCCGTATAGCAGACAGACTCAATGTGTTTAATTTCAGATTCATCATCATTCTCTGCAGGGGTTAAGTTATTTGCAGCATAAAATCTGAAAGAACAATATGGAGAGTATTTTAATAGCACAAACTGCATTTGTGCTTTTAACATCCTTTGCACATATATATTTTTAAGGTTTACTCTTACTTCCAAATGTGTAAACCACTTCCGTGACCAGAAATTAAACACTTTGCTTGAAAATACTCTGATGATCTGACCTTCGAAAGCCAGTTTTATGAAAAATACCTGTAAAGCCTTCACATCAACATCTGTATCCATAATTTTAACTGCAATAATATTGACATGGGAAACCACACTGCTCAGCAACATTGCTCTGTTATCAGTGATTCCAAGCACATTCGTTTCACTGCAGCAACTAAAGCATCATAAAGAATCATGTTTGTAAAACATTTCCAAAGACCAGACAGTTCAGGACCTATTTAAGTAATAGGGCCGTCCACCTAAATAAAAACGGTTTGCCGTGGCACATCTGTCACAACTGGTGCAGTATTTTGGTACACTCTTGGTGAGATCTTCTCATGCGTAGAGCGAACACACTGAGCTTTCCATTAGGAGCAAGAAAGGTTTTGCATGCTCCGAATGGAATTTTTAGCAAACAAAGATCTTCCATCACAAGATTGTGGTTGGTTATGATTGTGGGGGCAGTGTATCACTGTTCTTGTTGGAGCGTGGCAGAGTGTGCTGGTAGCATCCAAGACATAAAGCGTATGTGAACTGGTGTGGCTTAATAGTGGATAATTCTAAGCATGAGAACATATGTGGACTTGTTAGCATGCCTTGATCTCCCTGCATGCAGCAGAGTCCCTTCGAGGTCTGAGTGAGTCCCGCTGTGCTGGACCTGGACGTGGTGTAATCACGAGCATACCTGATAGTCTCCATGTGGGATCGTTTTGGCAGTGTGCTGGTTGTATATATATATATATATATATATATATATATATATATATTAGTGCTGTCAAACGTTTAAAAATTTTAATTGCGATTAATCGCATAATGTCGATAGTTAACTCAAGATTAATCGCAAATTAATCGCATATTTTATCCTTTTATTTCTGAAAGTGTAATAGCCTGTTTGGGCATTTTAATATGCAATTTTGCAATAAATGACACTAATAAAATACATACTTGTACAAAAAATATTTTTATTTTGTTATTTTTCAAGCACTTTTCAGAATTGGAATGAAAACATCCTGGTGCCAAATGTTAAACTCTGGACTATAATGGCTATATGACTAATCATGACGCCCTGATGTTTACACAGTGTGTAAGCAAATATGTAAATAAATACCTGTTTTCATGCAGATATATTTTTTTTGCCTCTTAAACAAAGATAGACATGGTATTATGCATAAACATATAAATTAATAAAAATTGTACATTTTAATAAAGTCATAAGTTTTGTTCATTTCTTCTCTCTCTCTCTCACACACATCTAATTCTGAGCTTTCACACCAACAACAATAATTTCTTTGAATATTGTTGCTTGCTGTTTCTATCCATATTCATAGAGTTTAAGCCTGGAAAAAGGTTTTAAATTTCCAGGTCATTCCAGTCAACTGTGCCAGGAGCTTAATACCCTTGAAAGAGACTGTTTAGGAACTGATTAGTAACTCCAGGTACTTCGTTTGGCAACGTGATTCATCCTTGGTTTGTCAAATACAGAGACAACAAATTAATAAGCATTAAAGTACGGTTCATGGGTTGGGGTTTCTGCAATGTTATCAACGTGTAAAAGCTCATATTCAGAACCAATATCTGCTTAAAATGGTGATCTGCACCACCTAATCTACTTTCAGCAGTTACCACCGGTTATTGCACCGTAAACTGCAGAAAATACGTGCAGAGTTGCTCTGTCTGCCTTTACTTCCTATGGCGGAGGGATATTTCAGCTGGATACACTCAAAGCGTCTAGTGCAGGCAGGTCTCATAATAACCCCTATTTCGTCACTTATTTTAGAGCCCAAATAAGCGATTTCACTTTCAGAAACCTGCCCAAAAAAAACGCAACCCGTGACTCATGAAATTTAGAAGCGCTTTTAGAAAAAAGAAGCCCAAAGTCGCATGTGTCCGAGGGTAAAAGAAACTGTTGGCAACAGTGAGCGCGGGTGACGGGTCTGTTTTGCTACAGTTTTCTAGCACTCTTGAAACTACGCAAAGCGCCGAGCGTAAAAGAAACACAGTCCGGAGAGCGCGGCGGGGGGAAAAACATTAGGGAACGGTGTGTGTGTTTTGACGCGCGATTAACGCCGACAAAAAATTGTCGGCGTTAAAATGGGTTTACGTTAACACCGTTAATAACGCGTTTAACTGACAGCACTAATATATATATATAAGAAAGATATGAAGTGGACATGGGTACACTCACACATGTCTTTTAGAGGAAGGGTCTTTTAGAGAGTTTGACAGGGTTGTAGTGGTTTACAACTGTGGTAATTATGAATTGCAAACCACACTGAAATAGATAATGTAACCTATTTGGTTTGGTTTTCATCCAGGCTTTCTGTCCAGGAAGATTAATAGACGGGCACTGTAAAGGACAGCCCTGGAGCTGTCCATTTTTCAGCACCGCTGAACAGAAGCACTGCTATCCTGCTGTATTTTGAGTGATTTTTCTTCAACCTGTTCATTCCGTATCTCTATAAGTAATCTAACCCATGTCTTCGCCACTCTTATCATATAACCATGTCATAGAGTCACTGTTAAGTTAAACAGCATTTGCAGCCTCATAGTTGTAAATGTTCTTAAAGTTGCTAGGGTTCACATGTGGTTCTGCCATCCTTTAGTTATTTTCACACGTGAGCTTTTCATTCACTCCCCTCCTTTTCTGCTGTTCTATGTCTCTCATCCAGTACCCTTGTACAGCGATAACTGAAGCTAGAAGCGTCTTAACTCCCTTTGACCATTTAGAAAGGGGTAATAGCATCCATCAGATCTATCTTTTCCTGAGGCTGCTGAGAAGCACTTTAAGCATTCAAAGAGGTACAGGAGAATCGACCAAATTAATTATGACAGCCACATTATAATATTTATAATGCAATATTTATAATTAGCATAACTGTGATCACAGTCCCACAAATATAGACACAGATGCACAGAGCATTCAGATGCAAAGAGAAAGAGCAAGCCAGGGCAGACAACCAGAATTACATTGACATCTGTTCCTTTATGTACTTTTAAAGTCTCTCCAGCTGCTGTTTTACTATAAAAACCTTAAAGAGTAGTTAATGAGTCCTCAGGGTTTGGAACAGAGTTGCAATTACTCTCTGCTGATTCAGAGCTGACATCTCTGTATTGAGAAACCCAACTACCAGATGTTAATTGGCAAGCTATTTGGACTATTACAATGAGCAACAGGTTTAGAGGCTCTCTAATAAAGCAATATGCTGCACTTGGAGACCACTTAAAAGGTGTGTATTTGACCTTTGAGCAAGGATTAGACATACTTCATTAAGCCCACATTTCTTTTTTTAAAAATCATTTTTATCAGCTTGATGGAATAACCTTAAATGTGATATTTTCATGATATGCAAGTAAAAAAAAATCACTGCTATTAACATAGATTGGGGCCTTAAAACATCTGTCTGTGAGTAATTAATCTACATAATGTATTTACCTTAGTTAATTAAGATACTGAAACAATATTTTGATAATATTCCAATTTATTGAATATGAATATATTATTCTTTGCAGGGACAAAAATTAAGATCAAGCCCAGTTAAAGCCTATTTCCACTGGTAGTTAAATGTTTATTACAATATACCAAGTGACAGAGAAGAGTCTTCCTAAAGATAGAAGCTTTGAAATCTTGTCTTTTGAGCTTTTGCCTTCACCAATGATGTTGGAAGCTGCTGTAATTTCTTCCAGACAGGGCCTGTTAAAAACCTGTTTTTCCTGTTATCTAGTAGTTTTTATCTTTTGAGGTGATGGAAGAAAAAAAAGGTTAAAATCATTTAAACGATCTTCAGATGGATTTAATTTGTTCAAATGCCCTGTCCACAAACTTGGAGCATTTTTTATTTAATTTTTTTTACAAATAAATACATGGGAAATCGAATCTGGTCATGAAAATTGCAACTGGTTGATCTCTAGATAAGGAGTAGCAATGCCCTGTTTATGGTCTTCCAAGATAAAATGTTAGATATAACGCTGGGTTTAGAACCATCTTTTTTGAACTTTGTAATGGCCTGCAACGTGACAACTTCACTTCATGCATTAAAAATACATTTTTGACTTAAGATAATTGTGTCTTCATCTTTGCAGAGCTGAATCTGCTCACCGCTAGGCTCAACACTGCACTTAGTCCACACAACGTAGACATCCACGTTCTCAGTGATGAAAGATGATTTTCCTGACACGGTTCCAGCTCCTACAATCCTCACCCTGTCATAGTGTTCGCTCCCAATCAACTTCTCCTGTCAATATTTACTGTCATCTGCCTCTGCTGTTACATCTGCTGTCTTTGCCTCGCTCTCGTTTCTCACCGTCGGCCTAATTAGTCACATCTCTTGGTTTAATTACATCAAATAGAAAGAGGTTGCAATCTCAAGTAGATCAAATTAAGCTCTATGCAAATGCCGGAGTGTCTTGTTCCAGGTCTCTGTGGCAACAATGTCTCTATCTCCCTGATTTCTGTTGGGAGGACACACGTGAGGCTTGTCATCAGTTGCTAAATGAAATCTTACACTGGAAATCACCCCTATTAGGCTGGTTAAGTGGTCGACTGTCTGTTTAAGTTCCCAGAGAGAAGTGACTAATCTCTGCTGCATGTGTGTGCGAATGTGTGCGCGTGTTGGAGAAAGAGGTACTGTAAAAGATTAAATCAGCTATTATTTTGGGAGCAAAAAACAAAGCTTTACTATGCTTGGATAGTCCTGTGGAAATGTGCTACACTGCAAACTAGCAGTCAGTCTCAGTCGTTAACATTGAATAAAGTCGACACCAGGTATTTACAAACATTGTATAAAAACACATAACCGTTTTCTCTGGTGATATCAGATCCAACAAGACTTGTTCTGTTTTGGGTTAGTTGGGATTGCCACAATTATTTCTATTTACTTGATGACATAATAACTGGGTGGATAATTTTCATAATTTTCTTTAACGCTCAATGTTAAATACGCAAAGCATATATTGCATTTAAACAATCCGGAAAGGTCCAGATGATAAAGTCACGGATTTGCGAGGGTCTCATAGGTTAATTCACAGCATTTGGGTGAAATGGAGGCATACCTGTGGATGCATTAAGGCAACATCTCAAACACACCGCTTCCTTCTGGGACATCATGGGAATTAGAAACATGGCGCTAAAACTGGTCAATTGGTCATTCCAAATGATCTAAAACAGAATATAATTAGTCTGGTTTAATGTCCCACAGTGTCTGTTTTTATAGAGTGTATGTGGATATCTAGTTAAACAAAGATGGTTTAATTTTTTGTGTACCTTAACAAAAGTAACATGTAAAGGTGGTTGTATAAAGGTTGCCTGGTTGTATTTCCCTCCATCTTAATCTGCTGAATTAAACAAAAACAAGCAGTTTTTGGTGTAAATGCCTCATTGATTTACAAACCCCATACAAAGTTTCAGACGTGTTCTCAATGCTAAAACTGATGTTTTATTTCCGACTTAATTCTGCCGGTTTTTAAAATTATCATTTTATGTGTGGGCCTCTATAATTGCTTCCCAAGGAACAACTGGCCATTGTTTGCTTTTTGGCCCAGATGATCCCCAACATTGAATAATGGATTATGTGGCCAGCTGCCCAAAACTCAGCAGGAGGTCAGCAGTGTTTCTGTGCTCACATCAGAAATAGAGGAGGACCCTATCAGTCTTTTAAAAATATGTGTACATAGATAACAGAAAAAAGACACAATCAAACACATTTGGCACAGCTGCAGAAATACTGAAATCAGCTGCCATGCATGTTAATTTTATGAATACATGTATATTCTTCTTCTAGTTTATTAGTCATAATCATTTCTTGAAATGTTACCCTAAACTATTGGTGTCCCTTATGCCTTATTTTCAAAAATCAGAGTATATAAAGCAGCCTGTCTCTTCTATCGTTTGTCTCTCACATCTTTTAATGAGGAAGCATTTACTCAATTTTTATTTAAAACTGTTTAATACTGATTATTTTTGCTACAGCAAAATAAACACTTTGTGCCATGAGGAATGCGTTTAATTCTTCTTCAGGAAGATTCTACTGTAGTTTGTTTTTAAGTAAAACCACTCTCTTTTTGTTCAGCAGTCTGGCATTAGTTGACACTAAATAGCTCCCATTACCCATCAAATAGAGGTAATTTGTGCCACAATCTGACATTAGTGACAGGCCACATCAGCCAGTGCCCACTCTTTAAATTCAGATGAGCCTGGAGAAGCTGAGAGATGGAAGACAAAGGCGGAGGAGAGGAGGCAGACGGAAGAAAATGGGGAGATTGTGGAGCTCTTTCAGACAGATGTTGATGTGGAGCTGTCTGGAAGGCTGGATTACTCCCCAGAGCCTGACGTTTCAGAGAAAGGCGAGAGGTAAAGGAATAAAGCTCAAAGAAAAGAAAAAAAATGAAAATGGAGACCGAGCTGTGAAAAAGAACTACACAGATAAAGACTTCTGAAGGTAAATAAAACACTTCAATACAAAAAACACATAGAAAACGCTGAGATAGAGAAGTGTGAGATAGACATGATGTACTAAAATTGACGATTAAGCTACTTAATCTTGCTTAATGGGTAACTCACCCCCAAATCAACTTTTTTACCAATAAACTGTTAACATGCTTGTCTTATAGTACTGTCTACATATCCTGGTCATTATTTTGAACAATTAGTGCATATTTGTTGAAATCCTGCTTTTGTGTCGTAAGCAGCCCCAGATCAGCCTCTCTGTATCGGCTCAAACAGCAGGCAGACAAAGCAGACGCCACTGAAGCCACGGAGCGAGAATGTCCACTGTCCAACCTAGAACTAACGTTGTTGCGGTTGCTGTGAACTTCCCTCTCTAGATCAACCATGCTTCGTGTCCACATTACAAATTAATCATGATCCCGCCTGGATTACAAACCGGGAAATCAATATGATAATATATAACTGCCTTGGCAGCACCGGGTCAAACTGATAAGGCTCTGGCCCACTGGGCTCCACAAGCCTCCCTCAACCTCAGGGGACGAGGGGGGTGAAAAATCCTTGACCTCAAAAGACAGAACCATGGCATGACTACCAGCATAACTCTCAAGCTTGCGGCTGATCCCCCCATCCTGATCACAACCCCCTCCCCTCCATTCCAGCGTATCCCCGCCCACTTTGATGGAATTTTTCAAATTTGTCTGGGGGCGGATTTTGCTTTTACATTGCGTTGAGTTACACTTTAAGTTTAGGTTTGTGGTCTTTAATTTAAAGTACAGTAAATACCTGACATAGCTAAACAAGTATATAAAACTGAAATGATAGACTAAAATTCCCCTTTGGACTCTGAAAACAAAGCAAATTAGCAAGCTATTATCTTTTTACAGGGTTTCTGAAGGTCTTTCCTTTCTTTTTTCAATTTTTGTTTTGTTTTTGTTTTTACATTTTCTGCTTTTATACACATTTTATTGCTGCTCTATCAGTCAGCATGATGTACAGGATGCTTTGTTAAAGTTTGAGAGAATTTGCTGGAGGACATGCAGATCTACAAAAATATTGCAGGACAGAAAACATATTCTCATCTTTGGATCTTGGGATGAGAGTTCAGTCGTATACCAGCACCCCAAGTGGTCACATAATTATCAGTAAAAGTAGTATGAAAAATTGGTTGCACAGCCCAGATGGGGCATCCTCTTCAAGCATTTGGGTTGCTTAGATGAGTCAATCTTCAACAGTGCAGACAGAGCCTCTGCATAATGTATAATTTTAGTATATTAAAGCTATAGTTGGTAATCCTGTTCAGAAACACTTTTTGTAATGCTGGGTAAAATCATCTTTCCATCCTGAAAGTAGTTAATACATTATGTATTCACAAAAAATAGGTTAAAAATTTGTTTTCTGTGAGAGCTGCAGGCCTGTAAAAACACTAACCAATCCATGCCCCTCGGTCTGAAGGCAATGGATTTGACAGAGTTTTGTTCCTGCCCTCACCCCCTCTGTCCCTCAAGTTCCGGGGGTATCACCATATCTATTGGTTGTCCCACATGCCAATCATTCTGACGCGCTCACATAACGCCAATGTCCATGCTTCTTCATAGTCTCCACTTGCTGGTTGCGCATGCGCACTTCTGGTGTTTATGTATCCGGTTAGGTTAGCAGCTAGGTTAGCAGTTAGCTGTTCATTGTAGCTCTACTGCTCTCACCGTAGACTTTGAACATGGGTGAATGAAGCGAACCTCATTCATGTTTATGAGAAGAAGAGGAAGGCGTCAGTAGAAAGTAATAAGAGCAGAGTGTATTTGGGAGATTTTTAAGACGCGATTTCCCTGAAGAGCGAGGTAAGACGGTCTTGAGCATGCGCAGTTATTCAAAAAGGGATTTGGGGAAGCCTCCGGAAAAATTGCTGACCCAAGCTTTAAGTAACATTGTTATCGGGTAATTCTTGTGCCATTTGTGTAGCGTTTATTTAGATTTCACAGTAGAGCTGTGTAGTTGTGGCACATCTTATTTATATAAGTTTGATGCTCAGTGCAGTGTTGCCAGTGGCCTTTATGGGCATGTAACACAGTAAACCTGGAAGTTACGTGTCTAGCGCCCCTAGTGGCCAAATGTTACACAATGCTGCTTTAACAATGAATTTAAATCTTTTTGCTAAACCCCACAGTTGTTGATTGCAGATACTTTAAGAAATAATACTTGCATACATGTAATTTCTGATTAGCTTTACAATTCTTTAGTAAAATAAAATAGAATAAAATTTAATGAAAAAAAATATATATTTAAGAGTCACACTGATGACACGTGTGTAAATTTTTCAGTTGTACCTATATTTAAGAAAGGATCAAGAGCAAATGAATTATTTACAACAAGCTGTGAGTGCAAACACCAAACTAAAGACACAATTTTTTTTCATCCCTTGAATTTGGGTGTGAACATGTATATGCTTGAATGGCTTATAGTGAAACCAAAACAAACACAAACATTCATCGAAAATGATCAGCTGCAACAAGTTGATTGGAAAATAAGCACATTATTTCAACTACAATCCTTCACCTGGAAGATTTCCTTGGCATCAGTGTCAGTTGAAGGATTTTTTGATTCTGATTAAATTGAGCATTTTACCAAATTTGCCTCAGAAGACAGCAGAGGAGTAAAGCAGGCCAACATTGTCAGGAGATCTGATGCAGATGCTGCTAAAGAGTAGAAAAAGCAGCAGACTGGTATGATAATATGACTGTCTTGTGGCCATGTGTTCCCCTCAAACTGAACTAATACAGTTTTTTGCTGGGTAATGATACAGAGACGCAAGCTCACATCCCCCGTAATTGATCCTGCCGGTTGTGTCGTGCTAACGAGCTAAACGAGGAGGAAAACCCTCCTAGCAACTGGAGGCTAGAAGAAGTACAGACACACAGAGAGGGATGGTTCGGACAAGCAAATAAACGTGTACGAGTCAAACTAATGGTAAAGGAGGGAGAAAAGCTTCTGATGCCAAGGCACTGAGATTTTGATCCGTTACTATGACGGCAGCACGCTGTAAGGAGATCAAAGCAGGTGGAATAAAATGGTTGAAGAGTGCAGGAGCTACTTGAGTATTCACTTTCTATTTTTTTTTCCTGTTCCAGAGAGAATGAGCAGAGAGGAAAAAAAGAGAGAGCGGTGCGGACAGAGCACCAGTGCATGCTGCCTCTTTCATCTCTGACAACATCCATGGGGAGATCGGGCTATTGTGTGTTTGGAGTGAAATATTTCAAAGGGATGCTGGCGCAGAGCTCGGGCTGGGCTTCTTTTGGTCGGGTTCAGGCTGTGAGATGAAACACACCTGGTTCCCAGCCCCTTTCTGGATAAGACCACGGTTTGTCCCCCAATGCCACAGGCGCTGACTGATTAATCTGCTTGTAATTTAGCTTCTGACTGATAGTATTCTTTAAACAGGTTTCTATCTGGCAGAGCTCAGAAGGCAGACCATTCTGTTTTTTTACAACATTTTTCTTTGTTAATTAGATCAGCCTCTCATATAAGTTCATGTTGTTTCAGGATGTAATTAAAACTCTCTGTTATTGTCTGGTTCGTGATCAGTGGATCTAGCCAAAGGTTGGCTGCAAAGATTAATTAGTAAAGAATAGTTTTTTATTACAATGTATTCTTTTACACGATTACATTGTTATATTAGTATGTACAGTACCAACTATGAAACTTCTTCATATTTTATAGCATTGAAACCACAAAATTCAACGTATTTTACACATATTTTATGTGACATAGAAATTGTGACTTTTCAAAGTAGATAGAGATGATTTGTAGTTTTCAAACGTTATAAGCAGAAGTCTAAATTATTTGACTGGCTTTTTTATCCAGTGTTCTTTGTTTTAATATCCTTAAATGAAGTGCAGTCATTCAGTAACTGTTAAACACCTTTGTGCAAATTAACTTTAGAATGAATCCAGCTGTTCTGTGAAGGACTGCGAAGTATTTTTTTTTAGAGAACACGAAGACCAAAGGAAAACAGCAGAGAGGACAGGAATAAAGCAGTGGAGAAGTTTGAAGTGCTGTTAGGTTTTAAAACAATACTCCAAACTTTGGACATCTGAAGTAGCACTTTTCAAAGCATCATCTGATTGTTCAGTGACAAACTTATCAAGAAGTGGTTGTCCACCTAAACAGACAGTCTGGGTCTGGCGGCGCCCCTGGCGGCAGCAGCCGAACACAGCTCCTGTACCAACTCGCGGACTTTTTGCATAAAAATGCATAAAAATGCCGCCAAACTCGCTGGAAACCACTCATCTACCCAGCCGATCAGTACTTGACCGCGAGCGCCTGTTGGAGTTACGATCAAGTTGTGTTTTTGGACTTTTAAATACCACGCTTGACTGCTTACGTGACTGTGGCGTCCTACGGAGACCAGCCCCGGAGGCCTGTGAAGCGGCGGCCTCGACGAGCAGCTCACGCCGGTGGAGAGCGACGCGAAAGCGGTGTAGCCGGCCGAAGAAGCGCGGTTGCCGAGGAGGCTTAGCAGCGAGGCTAAAGGCTAACCCATTCAGACCGCCGCTCCCGTCCATCTGGCTTTCCAACGTTCGCTCACTGGACAACAAAATGGACCACTTACAACTCGAGCTCTCTGCAAAGAGGGAGTTTAGAGACTGCTGCGCTCTCATTCTGACCGAAACATGGCTCACCTCATCAATCCCGGACAACGCCGTTAGCCTGGAGGGGCTAGCTACTTTCCGCGCCGACAGACAAACAGAACTCTGCGGTAAGACCCGAGGTGGAGGACTCTGCGTTTACATTAATAACACCTGGTGTAAAAATGCTAGATTAGTCACAAGTTTCTGCTCTCCGGACATTGAGCTTCTGACTGTTAGCTGCAGACCTTTTTATCTGCCTAGAGAGTTTACTGTTGTTATCATCGCAGCGGTTTACGTCCCTCCCAGCGCTAATACTAAAGATGCTATGGGTGTTCTCTATCGGACTATCTCTGAGCTGCAATCTGCACACACAGAGGGGGTTTTCATCATTGCTGGGGATTTTAACCAGGCAAATATGAAAACTGTTCTCCCTCATTTTTACCAACACGTGGATTTTGCAACTCGGGGAGAGAACACTCTAGACTTAGTCTACACAAATATAAAAGGAGCATTCAGAGCAGCCCCCCGCCCCCACCTGGGCTCTTCAGATCACCGTTCCGTGATGCTATTCCCAGCATACAGGCCCCTGCTGATCAGAGCAAAACCAACAGCGAGGCAGGTGAGGGTGTGGACTGAGGGAGCAATGGAGGCGCTCCAGGACTGTTTTGAGTGCTCTGACTGGAACATGTTCAAAGCTGCTGCAACTTATGAGGACAAGATCAACATTGATGAGTACGCCATGACTGTGTCAGCCTACATCAACAAATGCATTGAGGACGTCAGCACCACCAAGACCATCATCACCCGAGCCAACCAACGACCCTGGATTACTGCGGAGGTCCGTCAAGCGCTAAAAGCACGGAACTCAGCCTTCAAGTCTGGTGACAAGGAGGCACTGAGGACAGCGAGAGCCAACTTGAACCGTGCCATCAGGCTAGCAAAGCGGAACCACAGTCAGAAAATCCAGGAGCTTTTCCATGATGCCAGCAACACCAGGAGCATGTGGAAAGGCATCCGGGCGATCACTGAATACAACACCCCCTCCCCCCCGGTGGGTGAAGTTGATGCTGACTTCCTCAATGGACTAAATAACTTCTTTGGGAGGTTTGAGGCACTAAACAGCACTCCAGCAGTGAAAGCTGTTCCCCATCAGGAAGAGGAGGTCCTCTGCCTTGACACCGCCGACGTGTGGAAGACTCTGAGGAGAGTCAACCCGCGGAAGGCCCCAGGCCCCGACAACATACCTGGGCAGGTGCTCAAGGAGTGTGCAGGTCAGCTGGCTGGTGTCCTCACAGACATTTTTAACACCTCGCTGGACCAAGCCATAGTGCCAGCATGCTTCAAGTCTGCCTCCATCATTCCGGTGCCAAAGAAACCTCAAGTCACCTGCTTCAACGACTACCGGCCTGTTGCACTGACTCCCATCATGATGAAGTGCTTTGAAAGGCTGGTAAAGGAACACATCGTCTCCAGTCTCCCCCCAACACTCGACCCGTTCCAGTTTGCCTACCGACGGAACCGCTCCACTGAGGACGCCATCTCCTCTTCTCTTCACCTGAGCCTGGCACACCTGGAGGAGAAGAACACGCACGTGCGGATGCTGTTCCTGGACTTCAGTTCAGCGTTCAACACCATCATCCCACAACATCTGGTGGCAAAACTGGAGCATCTGGGCTTCAACACACCCCTACGAAACTGGCTGCTAGACTTCCTCACCAACAGACCTCAGTCAGTCCGGGTCGGACAGAACACCTCTGATGTCATCACCCTCAGCACGGGCTCCCCTCAGGGCTGCGCCCTGAGCCCCCTGCTGTTCACCCTGATGACACACGACTGCGTCCCCAGGTTCACCACCAATCACATCGTGAAGTTTGCAGACGACACAACGGTGGTGGGCCTGATCAGAGACGACAACGACCAGGACTACAGAGAGGAGGTGGAGCAGCTGGTGGGCTGGTGCAGAGACAACAGCCTGATCCTGAACGTGGAGAAGACGAAGGAGATCATCGTCGACTTCAGGAAAAACCGGCCTCACCATGCTCCACTGCTCATCAACAACTCAGCGGTGGAGGTGGTCAGCAGCACCAAGTTCCTGGGGGTGCACATCACGGACAACCTCACCTGGACTGTGAACACCGCGTCGCTGGTGAAGAGGGCACAGAAACGACTGTACTTTCTGCGGAGGATGAGGAGAGCCCGCCTGTCCCCGCCCATCCTCACGACCTTCTATAGAAGCACCATAGAGAGTATTCTGACCAGCTGTCTCTCTGTGTGGTGTGGAGGCTGCAGTGCCTCCGACTGGAAGAACGTGAGGAGAGTGGTGAGGACAGCAGAAGGGATCATCGGGGCTCCTCTTCCCTCCATAAAAGACATTTCATCGCAGCGCTGTGTGTCTCGAGCCCGTAACATCATCAGGGACCCCTCACACCCCCACCACAGACTATTCTCCCTGCTGCCCTCTGGAAAGAGGTTTCGCAGCATCCGCTGCAGGTCCACTAGGTTCTGCAAAAGCTTTTTCCCTGCTGCCATCAGACTGTTGAACTGCTGAACTGCTAAAGTATAAAAACGGACTGTGTACCACATTCGATTCGCTGATTTGCACATCTGCACATTTGCACATTGTATCGTATCCTGCAAAATTGCTGCTGCACCTTACCGGGAAACGTACTGCAAAACTGTGTACAATGCAACTGTCTACTTTTAAATCATTGCTGCACCTTACTGCGTATTTGTTTACATTTGTTTTACACTGTTTACATTTCAACTGCCTACTGCTCACTGCTGCACTTTATCCGGAAGTCAATTGAAACTTATCCTGTAAGTGACTGCGATTTATCACTGCACTTTATCCTGTACTGTAATTCACCGCAAGGTATCCTGTAGAGTTACTGCAATCTTTCTGAGCTGTGTGAAAGCGAAATTTCGTTCTGTATCCACTCTGTGTATACAAAATGACAATAAAGAAAGTCTAAGTCTAAGTCTAAGTCTAAGTCATTAGAGCATTCATCGGGGAAGCAGAAAATAGTAACCCATAGTAACCCTGGAGGAGCTGTAGAGATTCACCGCTCAGGTGGGGATATCATATGACATAAAACACTATTAGTCCTTCACTTCACAAAGAAACTGACACCGCACATGAACCAGAAATCACCGTTCCCACGATATAACGTGGCGGCAGTATCATGCTGTGGTGATGCATTTCTTCAGTCAGGACAGGGAAGCTGATCAGAGTTGATGAGAGGATGGATGGAAAATAAATACAGGGAAATATTGGGAGAAGGATAGCTAGAGCTCCAGGGGTGTAATTCAGATCAAATTGTATTCATGTGTTAAAATTTCCCAATCACAGTCAAGACCTAAATCCAATTGAGAATCTGTGGAAATAATTTGAAATTGTTGTTTCCAAGATGCTCCTCATGCAAATTTGACTGAACCTTTGCTATGTTCATAAAGGAATGGGCTAATATTTCAGTGTTTAGATGTACAGAGCTTGTAGAGACATAACCTAAAAGACTTGCAGACTTTTTTGCAGATGATATTCAACTGTATAGGTCAAAAAGCATGATTATAGCTCCCCCTGAACTATGTAATATACAGTACATTGTCTCATCGCTTTTCAATGATTGCGATGTTGATAACGGGCATTGTTAATGTTTTGCTGTGTTTAGCTTGTTGCAGTTGTGTATGCATACCCGCAAATGAGGTCACATCACCCCCATTTTATATTCTTTACATTGGCTGCTAATTGATTTTTGGATTTGTTTGAAAATTCTCACACTAACATACAGAGCACTAAACAATCAGGCTCCAGATTATACACATCTAATCTTCTCAAAAATATACTTCTTCTTCTTTCAGAAGCTCAGATGGTTCACTTACCAGACTTGAAAACAAGGGAGACATAACCTTTCAGTCCATGGCACACGGCTGTGAAAGAGTCTTCCTCTGGATTTTCCCATTGTGGGACAATAAAGGCTATTTCTATTCTATTCTATTTACAGCTACATTAAGTAAACTCTGTGGAATCTTTTGGAAAGCACGTAAAAGCTTTCTTCTCTAAACAGGCTCTCTGACGTTTATTTTCATTGTGGGTTTTATTGTGTGTTATTCAATTTTTTGTATCAGCACTTTTATGCAGACGTGCTTTAATGGTTGTTTGATTGGTTTTCTGTACAGCACTTTGTGATGGTTTTGTCTGTAAAGGGTGCTCAACAAATAACTTCACTTACTTACCTACTTACTATCTGCAATATTAATATTATTATTATTAATAATAATAATAATAATAATAATAATAATAATAATAATAATAATTCTACCATCTATGCCTTTCCTTTTACTCCACAATTATGCACTACTTTCTGTCGATCCATCACATACAATCCCAGTGAAATATGTTCAAGCTTGTTTTTTTTTCCAGGTGAAAAAATGTGGAAAAAGTTCTAAGGGTCTATGCATATTTGTGAGGGATTCAAGGTGTGCCTTGTTGTTAACATTATACTGTATGATCACGTCGCTCTCTGATACCGAAACGCTAAATCTGCACCTCTCCTGCTCTCCACGTTCTATTCTTTCTTCTGACAGATACTGTTAAGACTCACAAATATTCTGAAATTAAAATAAGTCCATTCCTAGCCCACCGAACAAGCTTAATATCTACACAGTGTTTAAGTTGCAACCGTGGATCCACCTTGGATTTTAATCAATAACCCTCAGAAATACATATTTCATGTTGGAGCCAATGAGGGTAAAGAGACAAATGAGCCAAACTCAGCAAAGCGTAAACAATGCCTGTTCTAAAGCAGTGGGTGCAGGAGAAAGGCCCTGTCTGCGTACATGCATGTGTGTATTTATGTATTTTTGTGTGCTGGTGTGTTCGCATGTGCGCTGGCAGTTGTGTGCCTACTGTTGTCTGCTGAAACGGAGATGGGAACTGCTGAATATTCATGGTGTCTGTGTTCGGTTAGGGCCAGGAGATAAGACGTTTATGTTCTGGCAGCCAAAGAGGGAAGGAGTGTGTGTCTGTGTGTGTGTGTGTGTCTGTGTGTGAATTGGGCAGTGGAGGTGGGGGGAGCAATGGGTGCGGCCAAGATGTGTTGACATCAGTGGTTTAATGGTTTGAATCTAACTTAGGCCAATTAAAAGGCACGCTGCGTGCACTGGGGTGCACTCCCATTCATTTCGGGGGAAATTGAGGTTGAAATGAGCCATTGTCGGGCCACGTGGCCACCGTGCATACTGAGTGGCAGGCCCGCAGTGGCTTTCCAACACGGTGCATAGAGGACAGAGGAGAGTCTTTGACTGTAGACAAGGAGAGGCAGTGTTCGCTTTGAAAATGGGAGGAAGGAGAGAGGAAGGCATGCCTGCTGAGAGGAGCGTGAGCGATGGAGACAGATGAGGAGAGACAGAGCAAAAGGGGAAGACGCGGGGAGAGAATGGCAAGAAGTAAAAGACGAAAGCACACAGAGAGTATATTCGGTAAGAGAAGAGGACATTAATGAGGAAAAAGAGTGGAAGATAAAACTGTTGTGGAGGCAGAGATTATGCAGGAATAAAACAGAAGCACATAACCAATATCAGAGGAATGAGGCAAAAACAGAAGGATGTGACCATATGGTTGCCTGCACACAACGCTTTCATGAGGCTGCAGATGGAGGTTGCCTGGCTGTTTGGTACAGTAGCTCTTGCCCTCCTGACGTCAGCTGGACAGCAAACTGTGGAAGTGCTGACTGAGCCTCAGACAAATACACACAAGGAGAAAATGCCTGCCAAGACAATGCCTGAATATTGTACATCACAGCATATCAAGCAAGTCTGTGTGTGTGTGTGTATGTGTGAGTGTGTACGTGTCCCAGGCTCCAAAATAACAGATGCCCTAGCTGATAGCGTCCAATGAGAGCCCAGTCCTTATCCGTGCCTTCGCTCCCTATCTTCTGCAGTCCACAGCATCTTTCCCTTGTCACATTCCCAGATGAACATGGCTTTCCGACTACTAACAAGCCCCTTGTCAAATAAAGCAACCTAACATTTTCATCATCGTGAGAGCTCGCTGTCCAAATCCAGATTTGAGTTGCCAGAGGTGATTATGTCACAACTGCGCCCAGCGGAGAAACGGAGCCGCACGGCTCACTTCCTGTTTGGCTACGAAAGTTGCCGCACGATTGGAGGATAGCATGTATAACTGTGTGCGGCTCAGAGCGTCTCCCACTTTGGCAGCAGTCTACATGTGACCTCTGGTTGATGTCACATGTCACAGACTTTATCCCCAGCCTCCGTGACAACGTGACTTGACAGAAATCTTTGATTGGAGTCCGTCTCTTTAACTGAGATGATATGATAGACTAGCTGCAGAGCAACACTATTTTATATTTCTTCCTTGTGAGTGTTGTTTTTATAATAGAAAGGTCTAGAAGGAAAGTCTTACATACAAGGCAGTAGTAATCCGTATTAGTATAAGGGTTTCTTTTCTTAAAATGTGAACAAGGGATAGGATTTAACTTCAACTGAGTCGTAGTTGAGCACAAATTGATATGAACTTGTAAATGTGTTTCTTCATTTTGACATACATCCTCTTGAGGTGAGCTTGAATCTGTATGTTACAAACCCATTTAATTGAAGCATAAACAACTGCATTCAACTATTCAACCCAAAGCCAGGAAGAAAGCCCAACCAAATGGACAGAAATGAAGATGTGATATTCATCATTCGGTTCTGTTTTGTAGACAGATAAAACTATTTCCTCTTCTAACCTGAAAGTTAACATACACCACCTTTCTAAAGTATTCATACACATTGAACCTTTTCACATTTTGTCACTTTACAATCTCAATCCTTATAGTATTTTAGTGGGATTGTATGTGACAACACAAAAAGTGCATGAATATGAGGTGAAGGGATAAGAATACATAGTTTTCATGTTTTGCGTTTTTACAAGTAAGAATGTGTAAACTGTGATGGGCATTTGCCCTCAGGCCTGTTTTCGCAGCACTTTGTAGAAGCACCTCTCTCAGATTTTTCAATTAGATTGTGACTGTGCCAGTCCAAGACAAGAATATTATCTGATCACTATCATCAGGTCACAGCTGGGGTTGTGTGTTTTGTGTGGTTCGCCCCAGTCTCAAGTTTTTGCAGCCTCTAGCAGGTTTTTTACGGTACTGCACTGTAGTTTTTCCATCCGCCTTCTCATCTTCTCTGCTCAGCCTTCCCTGTCCCTGCTGAACAAAAGCATCCCCAACACGATACTGCCACCACCATGTTTTTCCCTCAAGGGATTATTAAAGTATTTCTGATTCTGATTCTGATTTATGGTGACAAGGGTTGGATCGCAACATGAGAAAATGTGAGATCATATTTTGTGAGAATCCCCTGCAATTACACATAGCATCTATGAAAGAAAAGATGCTCGATTTCTGTAATTGCAGTGCAGTATGGCTTACTCTTGACATGTTATTGAACATATTAGTTGTGTGAGATTAGGTTTTTGTTTGTTAATATGATAAATTATCACCTTTCAACCAATTGGAAGAAAATGGGGGTGAAAGTCCCACGTTATTTCTACCTAAAAAGCATGTAGATTAGAAAAAGAAAGCATTAGAGTATAAAAATTAATCCGGTCCTGGAAATAACAGGCCCTGCGTGTCTTTTGTCCTTACATACAGATGTCTTCATCATCCGATCACATCTCCTCTGAAGGCTGCGTGGTGTGACTGCCACCCACGTCAACCTCCTTGTAGTTTAGCCACATCAAAATAACACAATGATGGTATTTATTTATTCAAAAGAAAGAACAGTGAGCCGGTTCCTGACACCTGAACCTGAACCTGAACCGTTTGTCATTTAGTTTAAAGCCAAAGACCATATATCAGGAATGACATGAGTATGGGTGAAACACCAAGTTCCTTCCATCCATCCATCCATCCATCCATCCATCCATCCATCCATCCATCCATCCATCCATCCATCCATCCATGCATCCATCCATCCATCCATCCATCCATCCATCCATCCATCCATCCATCCATCCACATCCATCCATCCATCCATCCATCCATCCATACATTGTCTATGGTCACGACCCAAAGCTCGTGACCATAGATGAGGGTAGGAACGTAGATCGACCGGTAAATCGAGAGCTTTGCTTTTTGGCTCAACTCTCTCTTACCACAACGGATCGGTACAGCGCCCGCTTCACAGCAGACATCGCACCAATCCGCCTGTCGATCTCCTGCTCCATCGTCCCCTCATTCGTGAACAAGACCCCAAGATACTTGAACTCCTCCACTAGGGGTAGCACATCCTCCCAGACCTGGAGGAGGTACTCTACCCTTTCTCATCCTGACCGCGGCACTGATTCTCATCCCGACCGCTTCGCACTCGGATGCGAACCGCTCTAGTGAACGCCCTGATGAACCCAACAGGACCACATCATCCGCGAATAGCAGAGACGCAATCCTAAGGCCACCAAAACGGATCCATAAAAGTTATGAACAGAATCGGTGACAAAGGGCAACCTTGGCGGAGTCCAACTCTCACTGGAAACGAGTCCGACTTACTGCCGGCAATGCGGACCAGACTCTGACACCAGTCATACAGAGACCTAACGGCCCTTATTAAAGTACCCGGTACTCCATACTCCCGGAGTACCCCCGACAGGATCCCTCGAGGGACACGGTGGAATGCCTTCTCCAGATCCACAAAGCACATGTAGACTGGTTGGGCAAACTCCCATGCCCCCTCCAGGATCCTGCTGAGGGTGTAGAGCTGATCCAGTGTTCCACGGCCAGGACGAAAACCACACTGCTCTTCCTGAATCCAAGATTTGACTATCCTACGGACCCTTCTTTCCAGAACCCCGGAATAGACCTTACCAGGGAGGCTTAAGAGTGTGATTCCTCTGTAGTTGGAACACACCCTCCGGTCCCCCTTTTTAAATAGAGGGACCACCACCCCAGTCTGCCAATCCAGGGGAACTGCCCCCGATGTCCACGCAATGTTGCAGAGCCGCGTTACCCAACACAGCCCCGCAACATCCAGAGCCTTAAGGTACTCAGGGTGAATCTCATCCACCCCCGGAGCCTTGCCACCGAGGAGCATTTTAACAACCTCGGCAACCTCAGCACCAGAGATGGGAGAACCCGACCCAGAGTCCTCAGGCTCTGCTTCCGCAATGGAAGACGTGTTGGTGGGATTAAGGAGGTCCTCGAAGTATTCCGCCCACCAACACACGACGTCCCGAGTCGAGGTCAGCAGCACACCACCCCCACTATAAACAGTGTTGGTACTGCACTGCTTCCCTCTCCTGAGACGCCGGATAGTGGACCAGAATCGCTTCAAAGCCGTACGGAAGTCTTTCTCCATGGCCTCTCCGAACTCTTCCCACGCCCGAGTTTTTGCCTCAGCGACCAGCCAAGCCGCCTGCCGCTTTGACTGCCGGTACACATCTGCTGCTTCCGGAGTCCCACAGGCCAATAAAGCCCGATAGGACTCCTTCTTCAGCTTGATGGTTTCCCTCACCGCCGGTGTCCACCAGCGCGTTCGAGGGTTGCCACCGCGACATTAACCGACAACCTTGTGGCCACAGCTCCGACTAGCCGCCTCAACAATAGAGGCGCGGAACATGGTCCACTCAGACTCAATCCCTCGGGACGTGTTCAAAGCTCTCCCGGAGGTGGGAGTTAAAGCTCCGTCTCACGGGGGACTCTGACAGACGTTCCCAGCAAACCCTCACAATACGTTTGGGCCTGCCAGGTCTGACCGGCTTCCTCCCCTACCATCGGAGTCAGCTCACCACCAGGTAGTGGTCGGTGGAGAGCTCTGCCTCTCTCTTCACCCGAGTGTCCAAGACATGCGGCCGCAGGTCAGATGAAACAACAACAAAGTCGATCATTGAACTACGGCCTAGGGTGTCCTGGTGCCAAGACCACATATGGACACCCTTATGCTTGAACATGGTGTTTGTAATGGACAATCCATGACGAACACAGAAGTCCAACAACAGAACACCACTCAAGTTCAGATCAGGTTGGCCATTCCTCCCAACCACGCCCCTCCAGGTCTCACTGTCATTGCCCACGTGAGTGTTGAAGTCCCCCAGCAAAAAGAGGGAGTCCCCAGGAGGGGCACTCTCCAGTAAACCCCTCCAAGGACTCCAAAAAGGGTAGGTAATCCAAACTGCTGTTTGGCGCATAAGCACAAACAACAGTCAGAACCCGTCCCCCCACACGTATGCGGAGGGAGGCCACCCTCTAGTTCACCGGGGTGAACCCCAACGTGCAGGCACCGAAATGAGGGGCAACAAGTATGCCCACTCCAGCTCGGGGCGTCTCTCACCAGGGGCAACTCCAGAGTGGAAGAATGCCCACCTCTCTCAAGGAGACTGGTTCCAGAGCCAAAGCCTTGCATCGAGGTAAGTCCGACTATCTCTAGTCGGAACCTCTCAACCTCGCGCATTAGCTCAGGCTCCTTCCCCACCAGAGAGGTGACATTCCACGTCCCAAGAGCCAGCTTCTGCAGCCGAGGATCGGAACGCCAAGGTCCCCGCCCTCGACTGCCACCCATTTCGCATTGCACCCGACCCCTTTGGCCCCTCCCATAGGTGATGAGCCTATTGGAAGGGGGACCAATGTCTCCTCTTCGGGCTGAGCCCGGCCGGGCTCCATGGGTAAAAGCCCTGCCACCAGGCGCTCGCCAACGTGCCCCACCTCCAGGCCTGGCTCCAGAGTGGGGCCCCGGTGACCTGCGTCCGGGCGAGGGAACACAACGTCCATTTATGTAATTCATCATAAGGGGCTTTTCAGGCTGCTCTTTGTCTGGTCCCTCACCTAGCTCATTTCAAGAAACACCAAGTTCATATCAAGAAATGATACAAGAGGAATATATAAGACTTTAAAAAGATTTTGTAATTTTTTTTGTCATATCTGTTTTATTATTAAAGAGCTGTTGCAGTGGAGAGTAATCTAGTCCATCCTTGCCCTGATTTAAGGTGACGTCAAAGCCAAAAACCACTGAAAAAGCTAATTTTGGATTTTTACCAATAAAACAGAGGTTTAATAAATCTGCAGCTAACTTTTTATACAATCTCTGTTTATTACAGAACTATCACATGCAGGTTTACTCAGTCAGATTATTTTAGAGTTTGAACTACAGATGGTTAAATGCTGTCCAGACTTGTTGAATAAACTGTGAAGTTTACTTTAGTATTGATGGGAAGCTTCAAAACAGATACCAACTTCAATTTTTAGTAGCAAGCTATTTTGTATAGTTCTGCCGGAGGTTTTCCTTCCCGTTAATGGGGAGTTTTTCTTCCCACTGTCGCTTCATGCTTGCTCAGTATGAGGGATTGCAGCAAAGCCATGGACAATGCAGACGACTCTCCCTGTGGCTCTACGGTTCCCCAGGAGTGAATGCTGCTTGTCGGGACTTTGATGCAATCAACTGGTTTTCTTATATAGGAACATTTTTGACCAATCTGTATAATCTGACCCAATCTGTATAATATGATTGAACTTGACTTTGTAAAGTGCCTTGAGATGACATGTTTCATGAATTGGCGCTATATAAATAAAATTTAATTGAATTGAATTGAATTATATTTTCTTAATGTGCGTACAACTCATTTGTAGCTTATCTGACGCTTTGTCAAAAATGTCCTTTTTCTACAAAGTACCCAAAATTCTTCCACACAAACTATTTAAGATTGAAGCGAGTTTCTTTAATACTTACGAATGTGGTCAGCCAGCCCAAGAAGCTGTCTTTCCCACTCTCTGCACTCATCACACTGTGGACATGTATGTTTGTATGTGTATGTGTACCCGGACATCACTTCTACCTCCAACATGTCCATAATAATGGAAATAATATTTACTCCTGCATCCTTCGCACTCTGCTCATTGCACCATTGCATTGTTGTCTTAATTTGTTTTTTTCTAGCGTGTTCATATGTGTTTTCCATACTGCAGACCGTGTTTTATTTTATTACTGCCTTATTGTGTTTTGTATTATTTTATAAGTGTGCACATTGTGAGGATTGTACGATCCAGAGTCAAATTCCTTGTATGTGTACACATGCCTAACAAATTATGCCTATTCTGATTCTGATTACTAGCCCACTCTGTCAATACAACGGGTTAATTCAGGAACTGCTTCTTTTCTTGGGTTTCGAGACTCAAACACAGACACAAAAGTGTGTTGAGCTTAAAGCACAAACCTGTATATCCAAGGCTCATATCAGCAGATAAAGACATGCTGACAAAGGTTCTAGGTTGCATTTTGCATGACAGACGTCTGCTTGATGGTACAGTATTGTAGCATCCTAACATGGCGCTTCGCCCCAAGGAAGAAGTAAAACCAAGTCACGAGATGTGTCGGTGAGATCTCAAAATTAAAACAGTGAACAATGCATTGTTTACATGAAACTGGATTTCGCCTTTTAATGCACGTTATTTTGCTTAGAAGATATATCCTGGATATGATATCGTGTGAGGATTTTTTTTAGTACAAGAAAAAGAGCCTGAGGCTACAGCTTGTGTCTCCGATTGGGTCTTGTGTTGTGTTGCCAGGATATTTCTGCCCTTTTGTTATGCTTATTTTGTTTTTCTTAGTTATTTTTCTTCTATCATTCACTGTCTGTGTTTAAGGACTTTTGTTGCTGTTACTTACAATACATCAAATAGACTAACTTCTGCCAGGCTGCCATTTTCCTTTGATGCCTGTGACCTGCTCTACAAGTTAGATTTTGTCTTTCAGTAAGAATCTTTTCACAGCAACCTTTAAGGACATTTTAAATACCATATTAGGCTATTTCTGATAAAAATCAGTAGCTATGTTTACAAGTACATAAGTAATCGGAATAAAGCGCCGATCAGAATAAAAATGCGTCATGTAAGCATGCCAGTCAAAACATTGTGATGTGGTTAAGCTTCATTGTGTATTGGATTCCAAATGAGACGAGTTGTTAATGCCGATTGTTAATCCGAACAGCGTCCATCTAAACCAGCGGCTCCCAAACTTTTTTAGCCACGCACCCCCTTCTGTGTCGCAACCGGGTTGACGCACCCCCATCTTCAAAGAAATACATTTTTAAAAATGCAGCAAGCTTTTTTATAGCCATATTAAAGATGTCATGTTTATTCATGGTCAAATGACCAGAAGACACATAACTAAAAAACAAGAAAAACAAGAAAAAAGAAAATTGATATTATAATAACACAACCATCATAACAAAAGTTATGGAAATAAAATCCATCGGTGGCTCAGCCTGGAGCCAGAGAAAGACAGAGACGTTCAGATCGGTCAAACCTCCTCAGACACCCTGAAACGTCTCTAAAGCAGAGACCCTCCTGGTGGATTCACGGACTAAACTCTGATAATCTACCTGTGTGTGTTTTCACTTTAATTTATTCCATGTTCCAGCTTCTAAATCTGAGTCTGACTCAATTTACGGCACAAAATAAAAACATGAAGAAGCTTAACTTGATTTGTGTCCAATGATGAGAGAGAGAGAGAGAGAGCACTTAGAGCGGCACAGAGTAACAATAACAGAGCGCTCGATGAAGCTGTTATTAATCAGAGAAATAAAAAGTTATTTCCTGATTGTTTCATAGCAGGTAAACACGCCCACGGCAACATGCCTCAGCTCCCCGCAGCCCCACCGCCGGTTGCTGGTTTCCCTTTTCCGGTCTGCATACGTGCTAAAACTGCCTCTGTAAAATGAACTGCACCTGTCTGAATCACAATGAAAAGTATTACAGCTCTGTGTGTGAGGAGTCAAGAAACCTCGTCTACCACCGATTTTCCCACCAGCAGCAGCGGTGGCAGCAGCAGTTCAGAGTCACAGCACCACGAGCAGCGCTGTTTGTAGGCGCTGTGTGATTGATAGAGAGACCGTCACTCAATTTAATCTTGTAAATAAAACTTTCGGGACAAATTAAATTTTCCCTCTACTGACATAAACAACATGAAGTCAAGATAGAGAAAGAGACATTTTCTGATTCCCGCTTGTTCTCTTCTCCCAGATCCGTTCTCTCCTCTGTTGCCTCCGATTCCTCTCTCTCTTGATTCCTCTCCTCCTTCACCACTAACTTTGATCTTAGATGTCTCCGCTGCATGATAGTTTCCTGGTTTTAGCCAACTGAACATATTTGTGAGAATGAATGAAGCAGAGACCACAAGCTAGGTGCACATATACAGCACAATGTGTACCGTACATCTTAAAATGAAGCGTAGAAGAACATTTCATCTCTCTAAATACATACATTTCCGTGTGAATATATTTTGATTTACTTATGAAATTTACAGTTTTTGATTTTAATTTTTACAAAGGAAATGTTTATTTACACGTCTTTATGGTGTGGGGGAAAAAACATTGTCAGACCGCCATTACATTTTTCTTATCGCACACCCCCACACTTTGGGAATCCCTGATCTAAACAATTGTTTCGATTGATTGGGACAAACAACCCTGACTGCACATGTGCCCTAGGACTCGCATGCTCTAACGCAGGAAGACCAACAGCAAGTGTTGCTGAGCCTGTAGCTTCATTAGCGAGGGCAGTAACGTCTCATCTGTTCTTAGAACCTGGTGCCGGTCCATTCTGAGTGCTCAGAAGACACTTAATAAACACAATCCTGGGTTTATTTGTATATAGTAATCATTTGCTTTTATATATGTTTAATTCAATAAAGTATGAAAAAGAAAAAAAAACAACTTTTTCTGTGGTTTTTAGGGAAATTTGAGGACTCTACACATGTCACGGTGCTTATATTCAGTGTAAAGCCTGGTGCATGTAAACATACGTCAAGATCGGATTAATAGATTTTTTTCCCCATATAAACAATGTATTTGCCATATTTCTATCTGATAAATATAAACATAGCTAAAGTCTTCATTCTAAAACCTTTACATTATAAAAGAATTTATTTCTGTTGCAGCATCTATGCAAGAAAAGAACATCAGAGCTAAACAGCTTCAGGTTAAATTTATACAGATTATACAGGAATATACAGGAATATAGGTAAATTTTGTCTTGATGAACGTCTAAGATGTGTTTCAAAAGTCTCTCATCTTATAGAGGTTGTTCATCGTAAAAGGTCGTCTTAAAATTCACTGCAGAGAGCAAAGCTAAATTCCGTTTCTACAAATAAAACAAAACCTCATGAAGTTACATAATTCACAGGAAATGCTAATGTCAGTCATGAATGAGTCAAGTTCCAAAAATACAAAAATTTGGGCCTGAGTTTTGTAATTTTGTTTGATTGTTCTATATCATATCTTGGAGTCTCTGAACACTGCAGGTGTGCTGTTGTATTAAAAGGTTAGCCTTCATTGATTACACATTTTCCAATCTGGGCCTAAACTTTGAACAAATGCAGCCAATAGGTTCGACAGTTTGCCTTTTCACAAGAAAACAATCGATAAACAGATTGAAAGAGATGCAAGGGAACACCCGAATCCATCCAGTAGTAAGGAAGCTGGGTGTGAAAGCGGTTTTATTGTGATCAGCGAATTTTAAACATTGACTCAAGATGCTTAGAGGTTGGACACTAATGGCATGTTGAAACGGCATAGTTTGCTCCTCCCTGCATGGTGGATTCATTCTGAAAATGGCTTTGAAGATAGATTAGGGTCTACAGATATTGGTATTTGTCGGCCCCCTCGGCAATGAGTAAGGTCTGAACTTGTGTCTCGTTAGTACATTTTTTACCCCTCTTTCCCTGCACCCTTGCAGACTCGACGTAATGACTCTTTATCGAGACAGAGCTATGTAAATGTCCCCCGGACTGAGTGCTGGAGGTGAAGAAGATTCACACTTGTTAGAATAATTTGCTGGATCTGTTGGGCAGAACATGTCTTTCTCTCTGCTTTTTTGTAGTTTTTCTTTGTGTGTGCACATGTGCGTGTAGGTGGATGAGCCTTGAATGTTTTTTAGTGTGGGCTCACT
Organism: Fundulus diaphanus; assembly: GCA_037039145.1. Lineage (NCBI taxonomy): Eukaryota > Metazoa > Chordata > Actinopteri > Cyprinodontiformes > Fundulidae > Fundulus > Fundulus diaphanus. The sequence goes on from CM073124.1 coordinate 37,136,406, forward strand.
TGTCATTGTGCAACACTGGATCACTTCCAGGTGCAGTCTCTCTTTATTATATTCTATGTGTGTTTCGGTTTGTCCCAGATTGTGTGCATTTTCCTGTGCAAGGCAACCTAAAGAATCGATTTATGCGGGGGGCTGACAGCTCTGCCCGCCGGATGCAGCAGAATGCGCACTGTAGCAGGGGAGCACCATCAGTTGCCCTGACAACACCAGTGCCTGTCAACACCTCCGTCTTAATAGTGACAAATTGTCCTTATTACATCAGCGTTAATTCCCCCCGATCTCCCTCAGATGAAGATACTTAGCCCCGCACTGATCAAATTGTGTCAGCATAATTACTGGGAACAGAACCCTATTAAAAACCAGGGCTTCAGACCCACTGTCCGGACTCATCCGCAGGCCTATCACTCAACATGCATCTCTGCGACAGAAGTGAGGGATACGGGGCGACGGGGCAGCGAGGGAGGTAGGGAGGGGCGGAAATGAGGGGGATGAAAAAGAGCGGGGGATTTTTTTTTTCTCCTCCCAATTCACTTGTGTGCACAAAGATCGCTAAAACTTCCCGCTCTTAAATTGCTGTCAGGCTGTTTCTTATCTGACCATCTTGGGCAGAAAGTTCATTACTCCATACATGACCTCTGAGTGCCCCCAAGTGGTTAAATAATTATTACCTGAATATTCAGAAAACAGAGCTCCCCTGCTGCCTCTGCATCGTTAATCTTTCAGCAGTCTGAGGTGAGTACATCTTTGTCATTGCAGAGCGTTTACAAAGTCTTTAAATTTATTGTGTTGCGGTGGCCCCCATGACTGATGGTGTGTCTTGCATCTTTTGCAAGACACACTAGCTGCGACGCTCCTGCCCCGGTTTTTCACGTCCACAAAATTGGTGGAAGCCCAACTGAGCTGGAGATCATAATCTGTGCTTCAGCATGGGATACTTAATGTTATTAAAGCATCGTTTTCTTAAAGCTACATAACACGCAAGTATTAGCATTCTTTAACTTGTAGTGATATACTCTTAAAATGAAATAAGTGTTTTAAAGATCAAAACTCCCACAGCAAGGCACTGAAAAGGAATTATTGTAGAAAGAAAGAAAGAAAGAAAGAAAGAAACTGAAGTGGATTCCAAATATTGTTCTTTAATTTAAGCCTGTTTGTTGTTAGTTTTACAAAGACAATCACAGCTCTTATTAAAGCGCTTTGAATTAAAATGATTACATTATCATTGCCTGCTATATCGCAAACAGAAACAGCTGCTTGGACAGAAGATTTGATGAACCCTTATTAAGTTAAACCAAACATGATAAACTAAAAATGATTAGCGCAGAGGATGTGAGCGTCAATAAAGCAGTGGTGTAGGGTGTGGATGTTAACAAAAGCAAAAATGTTCAAATATTTAATGGTGGAAAATCATATTCAAACCAGACTATATAGAAACAAACCAAAACTAAATCTAGCCAACACTCTGGAGCTGCCGGCTTTAACACCAAAGGTGATGGGCAGCAGACAGGTTTACCTAGACTGGGAACATCGGGCCCATGTGTTTCCAGTCAGCAGCTGATGGCTGGCCACTACGGCTGTACCTCAAAGACAAAATCCTAAAACTACAGACATAAAGAGATGATTTCATAGACAAAGAGTCTAATGCTCATAGTGTGTGAGGTGGGCAATCATGCAGGAAAAATCATGGGAAAATGTAGATAAATTGGAGTGGATCTTGCCATCAACAATAATATCCCAATTGTCTTTTTTTCTACTATTAATTTATTTCCCACGATCTGCTAGAAGAATATGCCTTAGACATCAGTTCACTAAATTAGATTTTCCACGCCCTCAGAGTGTAAACCTTTGTTTGTTTAAACAAATTGATTTGTCTTCGAAAGATGATGGGAGAGGCATCACGTTGCCTAAGGGGACAAACTATGTGGACTATAGAAAAAAAAAAACCTCGAATGATCCAAATTTGAAATTTCATTAAAGCATCAGCCTACTTTTACAATAACTAGAATTACCATAAGCAATTTTCCCAGCTCTATAGATATGGATTTAGCTTTGCCTTTAGCTCAGCAGTGAATTAAGTCTCTCCCTCTCGCACTGTGCTCGTCTTGAATGGCGCTGGAATGGAATTCACAAATTAGTGTCGTCTGATGGAAATGTGCTAATTGCTGTTGTTAAGCCGCTACAATAATTAGGTTATGATGGCAGACTGCTACACATGTTGCATGTGCACGGACACGTGCACACGCAGCTACACATACAACACATGCCTTATTGCACGAATGTGCATCCGATCAGCCCGAAGCCAACAGTCCCTTTGCAGAACAGTGGAAATAGCAGACTAGATTTAATTAATCATTTTACGATCCATCTGCGAGCATAATAATTCTCCAGACATAAAGTCAACACAGAGTGCAGCAACTTCTCCGCAGTGGCTTAGGGAGCTTTTTATTCTTTTACCGTAGATTGTCATGAAATAAGACTTGGCAAATTATTAGATTAGTCATCTGGCCATTTGCCTGTGAATTATCTCTCTAATAAGATGAATAAAAGACAAAGCACAGATGCAAGGGATAAAGGTTGGTGTAATAAGAGCTTTGGTAATCCCCCTCTTCTTGAGGTTTATGAGTACAAAGACAGGGTGGTAGAAGTGGATCTACTTTAGCTGCGTGCCTCCCTCCTCCAATTAGTAAGCTTACTTCATTAGTGGAACTCCAACAGTGTCAGACCTGGGAGTAAATTTGTTGTTTTGGTGAGCTGTATTCAAACTACAGTGGCCCTCAGCATAAAAAAAATCTACTGGTTTTGTAGCATTGAGCAAGTCAATTACACACATTTCAATTCCATCCTAGTTATACAAGTTAATTTTATGAGTACAGCTGGTAAAAGGTTTTCTATCTGAGGAAACCTAGTGGATCTTTGCAAGTCACTGACTTTGCATTAATGAAACACCAAACCAGCACACGGGAAAGTTTGCACATTCACAAACATTTCTTATATGCTGCAACCTCATTATCTGAAAGCATCTTCTGTCCCGCTGGTGAAAATGCTCTAAAGTCATGCTCTTATTTTGATGCACCTGTCCGGGCGTTCTTCAACATGCCAACCTGCTCATCAGCGCGCCGTTTAATGACTTTGGGCTTCAACAGAGATTACAGGATTTTACCCTCATCAGAGACACCGTCCCTACCGGCCTCTTTAACCTCGGAGACCTGACTTTGTTCTTCAGCGGTCCTTGTGATGTGCTATGTGTGTGTGTGCAAGGGAACGGTTGCAACCTACCTCAGCAAGCTGCTATATTTTAATGTCAAATTAATCCTCTCACCAGGTGGCCCTGTAGAAAGGTGCCCTCCTGTTGTGAACAGACACATCTTCATTTTATTTGCAGAGTTTTTTTTTATTTTAGCTTCCTCTCTGTGGCACGCTGTAGCGCGAGTCTTTAAAACATATTACTCGACGATTAAAGCCAACTTCTCTTCAGTTTTTAAAGAAAATCTTAAATGGACAGCCTGCTGAAAATCTGTTTCTGTTTCTTGGTCCCAGGTTTTATGTTATTAGATATATTTAGACTTATAAATAATATTCTGTTCATAGTTACATTTTTTTCTTTAGTCTTGATGATAGGGCTCCTGCAAGCACCATTTGTTAAGCAGTAATTACGCTTTGAGAATATTTTTTAACTAAGGTTTTGTGGAATATTTATGAGCAATTAGTATTTAACCTTCAGTAGACAGCAATCTAAACTAGGGGTCACCAACATGGTGCCCGCGGGCACCAAGTAGCCCCCGAGGACCACATGTGGCGCCCACAAGCCTGTTCTAAAAAAGTGTGTTTATTTTGCATAAAGTTCAGGTCGACTCTGACTCTTCTAGTTCATTAAGTTGAGCCCTGATCTAAACAATCTCTGAAAGAACACAAAGGTTCAACTTAATGGCCAGTGTTATCAGTATTTGAGCCTTGATTTTAGGAGTTCATGAGATCTTTTCCAAAATGTTTCCAAAGATTGCTTGTTTTGCTGTCTGCTGCAAGTAAAGTATTAACTGCTCATAAATAGCCAGTGCAACCCCACATTAAAAAGAAAGAACACAACAACTGTAATTCACCCAATAAACCCTTTGCAAAGTTGATTTCTAGAAAGAATCATTTGTTTCATTAATCTACACTCAGCCATAAGCAATTCACACAACATGGTCGTATTTGTGCACTTTTATATTTTGCCAAAGAACTCTTTAATATCCAGACTCACGCGACCAGTCAAGCCATGACTCTTTGTTTTCGATCAACAGGCTCCACCTCCTCAAACTAATTTGCATCAATCTAAATGAGGGGGTGGAAGGCATTATTTATTAAAATGACATCTTTCGCTTGTCTTTGGTCTTTATTAAAATTTTATTGTTCATCTCATGACAGTTGGACATTTCTGCATGAATTATAAAGCACAAATTATTCATGCAAAATAAAAAATGAATGATTCATTTCTGAGTAGAGTGGTCGAGAACTACCATTCAGTGCATTTTACTCAGGCATGTTGTAGTTACCTTTTTGAAAATTAGTTTCACCTAAAATCAAAAGAAAATTTCTTAACATCCAGCTTCAATACCTAGCTGGATGGTATTGATGCTGTTTTAACGCATAAGTTAATAGTTTAAAGTTAATATTTCCTTAAATTGTGAACACCATTTTAATTATACTGTAAATTGCAGTCTATGTTCTTTTCAAATATTTAAAATGTGCATTTATGTTTGGGGTTCTGTTCTAGGATTCAGGTGCACATATTTGGAAAGGATCTGCATATCAGTCGATGATTATCGACAAGAATGTCAGCTAAATATGGAAAAAAATACGTGCTTTGTGGACTTACAGTGCATTAGAGCAGGGGTTCCCAAACCTTTCAGCATGCAACCCCTAAAATAACAGTGCCAGAGACTAGTGACCCCCTTTTGGCCGGTTTGGGTGGGGTGGTTTTTGGCAATTACTAGAATAAAGTGATAAAATTATTATAATTATTATTATAAAGTAGTAATTTTATGAGAACTCCAACAAAAATAAGTGGAGTTGTTCATCTATGTTAAAATCAGGCATATTGAGCATTTTGTAAAGTTATACTTTGATATCGGTGTGAGAAATAAGAAAATATTAAATCTCTTTAGCACATCAATCAAATTATTATTAGTATCAGGACTTTGAAAACAATTGCGCATGAACTGTATGACTTTATTCTCTTAATATTAATACTTTATTCTCATATACGACTATTGTTGTAATGTTCTTTATTCTTGTACACCTAATAGTATGATTTATTCTTGTAATTTCACTCCCAAAAATTGTTTTAGGGCCAATATAGATTAAAGAAAACTAATTATTGGCCATGGAGGAGTACATTTCTACAGAAAAAGAAATAAAAGAAGATTTATTTTCTGTTTGCAAGGAACGTTTTTTTTCCCATCATTAAAGGCCTAAATTTGCCATATTAAAACAAGTATATCTCTGATATTGTAAAGTTTGGATCATCTTCCAACCCCCGTATGGTGTCTCGTGACCCCCGGGGGGTCTTGACCCCCACTTTGGGAACCCCTGCATTAGGGGGTACATTTGTTTTTGTTTTTAGTTTCATAAGGACATTTTAAAAGCTTAGACGACAATATAATATTAATTGTGGGCTGAGGGATGGCAAATGTAGTACTCTAGAATATATCTTTTGCTTGTTTATGCAGAGGTTTTCATACCCTATATTTTCTTAGAAAGTATAGTTTATGTTTTATTTAGTGACTCCATATGTGGGCAAAAGTAAGTCAGACTTCTAAGAACATTGGGCATATACCAGAAAACGAAATCAGATAATGTATTTAAATGTTATAATCCTTTTTTAATCGTTATCACTAAATAGTAGAAACATATTAAATAGCATTGCTTATTGTTTGCCAGATTTCTATTTGGTAAAACAAGGTGATTCTTCTATGCAGGACTTTTGAGACTGCAGGATTTCATTGCAGTGTTCTCACACAGCCAGCCTCTGTTTTAGCATTCAGCGCACAGAGGGAGATGGGGAGGGGGAGCAAGAGAGACAGAAAGCAAGCACAGGAGAAGGAAGTAGAATGAGCCAAACAGGAACACAGAGTTGTTTTGAGGATGACAGAGAGTCTCTTTGCATTCTAGCTCTGATGCCAAAACTTTCACCGAATCAAGGATGCCTTCTTCATTCGGGCTTCAATGGCAGCTCTGTCATTGACTTGTATTTTCAACATCCATTCACAGCGCAGGTGCATTGATAAAAAAGTTATTTTTTAGTTGACTTTTACAGGTGCTAAAGATTTTTGCTGACTAATTTCCATTTGAAATTTGTGCACTTTTTTATAATTATTATTTTTTACTCCATTTTCCCTCAAAGTATATATTGCACTTGTTTGCCTTTTTTCCCTGCAATTCAAAGAAAAGACATCTCGATTCCTCTGAGATGTCTCAATTCGAAACAGAAGCAACAGACTCACTTGTTGTTGCTCAGATTTTTGATTATGCAGTACTGGAAGTAGTAGTTTGTGCAGACTCAAATTAATCACTGGCAAACTGTATATGTACAGCCAATACCTTTGGTATACCCTGAAACATTCTGCATCCTTTTTCAGAAGGTTTTCATAAGGCTTTCCAGGTGTTTGCGGATGGCAGTGTTAAAAGGTACCAAAAGCCTCCTTTTGAGGCCTTGTTACTATTAATAGAACCCTGGTTACACAAAAACATGTCAAAAACATAAAGGATGTATTAAATTGTTTCTCTAACTTTACCTTAGGTGTGAATATGTGCATTTTTATTTGTCCTGCATGTCTTTGGGTTACCCTGTGTTGAACTGCCGACCTGTTCAGGTTGTTTCATTGTCCACACCTGCTTGACCTCGTAAGGTCGCAGAGGGGTGCCTATCTCCAGCGGTCAGTCGATGAGAGCGCAGTACAGTCTTGAAAGGTCGGCCAGTTTATAGGCAAAACTAAAAGTTCCAAAAAAAAAGAACTGAATAACGTTAAAAGGTGAGGAAGTGTTGTTGTAAAAATGCTATGATAAGTAATGCAGGGGCTATCAAATGATTGAAATTCAATTTTACTTTAGTCATACAGTAATTACCTGTTTTGTAGCCAGTAAAAAAAAAGAATCATGAACACGACCTGACAGCGGGTACACATAAGTATACAGGCAAAAAAAAAAAAAAAGCCAGCCTGTTGCCAGGGCCAAAATTAGGAGACTTGTGGGCCCCTGGCCTAGAACTGCTCTTCGAGCCCCAGTAATTCAAATTTGTGTAATGCAAACTCCAATTGATAAATAGTTAGGTCCACAGGCGTTTTTAGGTTTATATGCCCTGTTCATGTGGAAAATAGAGTATTTCTAAAAAATATTTTGTATTTGCCCTTTTATACCCATCAACATTTAAAGGAAAGACTGTCCAAAATGGTACAGCACATTTTCCCTGGTCTGTAAGTAGAAACGTAACGCAGACACTGAAATACAACAAAAAGGGAAGCATGGAGTAAATGGCTGGGGATTGCTGTTTGGGGTCCGGGATCCAATCAGTGGTGGGGCCATGATGTCACTGTTTTTAACCAGCTGCACATTGGTTGTCTTCACTGAAAAATGTAGCGTTTGCACACTATCCATTCATCAAAAATAAATAACTAATATACATTTTTTTGGGCCACATGTACTGCCTTTGTAAGGCCTTTCTAAAGCACATCTCAGCCTGTGATCTACTTCAGCTCTTACCTGTGGCAGGGAACACTCAAAAGTTCAACACATTACATAATAAACATTAAGTATTAAAAAGACACGTTTAAATACATAACTAATATCTGGAAAAAAAAGAAACAACTATTTACATCCTCCACTAACTTGCATTCATAAGAGACGTCATTCACGCTGCTGTGAACCTTAATCTCTGCCACTCATAGAGGTTTTGAGATTGACATTTCACTCTCTGGAAAGAGGCCACACATTTCACAAATACACTGAGACGTTCCAAAATTTGGGTTGCGGGTTTGATCCCTGCTCTGACCGTCTCAGTCGTGGTGTCCTTGGACAAACAACTTCACACACATTGGTCAGAGCGTCCAATGTTGCCGATGTATGGCAGCCTTGCTTCTGTCAGTCCGCCCCAGGGCAGCTGTGGCCACCAACATAATTCATCCCCATCAGGGCGTGATTGTGTGCGTGAATAACTGACTGTAAAGTGCTTTGGGCTCATCGCACTTGAAGCGCTATACAAGTACCATTCTTGTTCCTCTCTAAAAACAATCAGATTAAGGCTACTTTGCTTACCCAGTCCCGTTTAAAGGGTGTTGGTAATGGATTTGAGCCAGAATACTGAAAATTGGTGAAATTGAAAAATGTCTAACTTTAAGGTTACCGCAGAGAAGAATGTCCCATAACATGGGTTAGAAAGCAATTATGTTTTGGTTTAAAATTGTCAACTTGAAGGTGTAAAGTAAATATAAAATATTGCTTTCCATATCAACTTTATGACCAATTCCCTGGTCAACGAATGATTGCTGGGAACAGCAACATAATTTTACTTTTACCGGCGTGAAGATGCCAACATGACTTGCTTCTGGATATTCAAATATTTAGGAAGTCAGGATTACCTGTTCTGCCTGCAGAATAGTCATTGTACTGATTTCAGTTTCTTTGCATGCAGCTTTGCATCAGCCCAGGGGAGCTCTAAGGTGCAGAGTTCAGTCCAGGGATCTGACCTCAATCAGAGCAGATTAAAGCTGTGATCTGGCTTGTAGCCCCCCTGTGACCTGTTTCACTATGCAACTCAGAGCAAGCAGAAATTAAATAACTGTTTCCTTCCAAACAGTGGATCCCCTCTGCTGCCTTTTAAATGAACAAATAGCATCAGAGGCTAAAAATAAGCGGCTATATCTTCAATGCTTGATGCGCGCCAGTGACAGCTATTTGTAAATAAGTGTTTTGTCCAAAGGGGACACTGAAAAGTTGAAGTGGGCCAAAGTAACAGCTGCACAGACCGAGTACATTCACAAGCCCATTCATCATCTCCGTGGCTTTGCTGACCCGACTAGAACATGGGAGCTCCTCGCCGCGTCGCATCAACAGTATACTGAGAACCAAAGCTGCCTTTTTCTTTAAGCAACAACAATAACTCACCAAGTCAACCTTTACAGAAGTGAATACCTCTTGTTAAACTCTTTAGAGCTGTTACTAACACACTGGGCTAGTATGTGCAGTGCCATTACGACCACATTATTAATGTCTTTGATAGCTATTTAGTGTTTTCTTTTTTTTTTTTTTTTTTTTTTTTACAATCAAAAAACTGAAAACGGTGGTGTGCATTTGTATTGAGCAGATGGCTCTAGATAAAATCCAGTGGAAGCAACCGTCTTCAGAAGTGACTTCATGAAAAAATGGTTTCCACCTGAGTTAATCTCAGTATAAATATACAACTGCTCTGCGAAAACCTGTTTTTTTTTTTTTAGAACAACAGTGACCAAACGGTAATGATCCACTGGTGATGTTTGGGTTTCCATCTGTGTTCACTATTGTTAGAATACTGTGGCCAGTTTTGTTCATTCCTTTGTTTACTTTAATTTAGTTCATTCTTGTATTCCTGTATATTTTAAATTCCTGTGAGATCCCTTCCTCTGTTCCCTCCTCTCTGTCTCTGGCTCCATCCAAATAAATTTTGGGTAAGGATTATTTACACAAAGTAGATGTGCATCAGCGGTCGCCATGATAAGTGCTGTCTGAATAGTGCAGTCAGTAAGGAAGGAGGTAGGAAAAGGAGTCTGTGTGCTTCCACTCAAAGCCCCTGTTGACCCCATGAAAGGTCAAGGGACAGGAGTCAGGAGCATAGAGAAACTATAATTAGACATATTTGGATGGAGCCAAAGTTTGTCATTCTCTCTCTCCCACCTCAGCCCTCTGCCCCCATTGGTCTCAGCTGCTCCTCATTTCCTCTGGATTGCTTTCACCTCTCCTCTCCCTCATTTCTCCACCCTGCCTCTGTTCTCCCTGGTTCTCGTTGCTCTCCGCTGGTTTCTCTGTTGATTTTGTGTTCCTTTAGCCCCATTCTTCTGCAAATCTTTCTGCCGTAAATTTTAATATTTCGTTCTGTTTTTCACCGTCACCACTCTCTGCACTTAGGGTCCTCCTTCAACCACATCATAACACAAACATAGAGAACAAGAAACAGAGTTGACAGTCAGGGCTAAAGTTGTGGAGAAAGGTTTGGTAATAAAACAATATCCAAAGTTTTGAAGTACGTGCAGAGCACTGTTCAGTACATTCTTAAAAAAGAGGAAACCTAGCAAGACCTGGCCATCCACTTCAACCAATAGACCAGCAAGACAAGCATTCAACAAAAAGCATCCAAGAGGCCCGTGGTAATTCTGGAGCAGGTACAGAGATCCCCAGCTCAGTTTGGAGAATCTTTCAAGCAGAGCACACAATAACTCTTGTGCCTGTATTCACAAAGATTCTCAGAAAGCTCCTATCTTAGCCTAAAACTTCCTAATGTACCTAGAGGTCTTATCTTAAGAGCGATTCAGATCGCTCCTGACAGCCACTCTGAGTGAGGAGATGACTTTTAAGAGCTGTGATTGATTGATTGATAATACCAGACACAAAAAAAAAAACACACAAATGTGCTCATAGTAATCAGAGAAATTAACCAATAGACTGGATTAACAAATGTGTGTCATGATGGTGAAACTTAGCAAAATTAAAAAATTGTCACACAGCATCAAAAAGTTTGAATTGTACCTTATTTACATCCACATCATTATTTTGATTTGCTTATCATTTTTACTCGCCATGCTGGTCATTTTACCACTTTATTAATTTGATATTAATGTGCACTCACCTGCCAGCATTCTATTGAGATCGCCTGCTTGTATAAAGCGATTGTATTTGGCAAAACGACCCACATGAAATGGAGAAAAATGGTGGGAAAAAACAAGAGGAGCAGCGCCTCTGTCCGCACAGCTCTGGGAGGAAAATAGAGAAGTGATTGTCTAAAGTTTGTATTTATGTATATATTTTTCTGCGACCTTTTCCATTTCTTCTAAACTGTTTATTATTGAAAGCAATTTCTGTAAATAATATACAAATTCCTATGTACTATATTCTTCGTAAGCTTCTCCTATTTTTATTCATGATTATTCAATATTTGCCCTATTATTTATTTATCCTCAATAAAATGACTTTACTATAGCTGTACCTTCAATTTAGCTGAAACATGATAAAGTTTATCTTATCGACATAATAACTGTACGATTGTTAAAGAAGTTTATGTGCTCATTTTCTCCACTGTTTAGTTGGTGGATCAGCCAACCAGCTCTCTCTGTTTCTACCATCTTCCCTGCTTAAGACACTCTTAGGCTCACTAAAAGTCCTCCTTGCGACTCCAAACATTTCCACTTTAGGAGCTCTCTGAAGGCCTAAGATGCTTTGTGAATAACTTTTATCCTACTGAGGTAAAATTCTAACATTTTCTAAGGAAACAAAGATTTTTTCTAAAATGACGTCACTAAGAGATACTTTTAGTCTTAGGATTCTTTGTAAATATGGGCACTGGCCTTTATGGATGACTGGCAAGAAGGAGGCAAGTGTTCAAACTAAGCCATAAGAAGTCCCGTTTAAAGTGTGGCACATGCCATGAGCGGGACAAAGCAAATATGTGGAAGAAGGTGTTCTGGCCAGATGAGACCAAAGCAAAGATTTTTTTGTCCATCAAAATGGGGTATGTGGCTAAAACTGACCCTTGGATGAAGCATTTTGATGGCAGCGTCATGCTCTGGGATGTTTTTCTTTAGCAAGAACAAGAAACCTGGTCAGAGTTAATGTGAGGATGGATAGACCTAAATATTATGCAACCATGGAAGAAAACCTGTTAAAAGCTGCAAGAGACTTGGAATTGGTGCTGTGGTTAACCTTCCTGTGAGACAATAACCCTTAACATACAACTGGTTCACATTAAACCCTGTTCAGGTGTTAAAAGGTCCCCAAAACTAGACCTAAATCCAAATGTGAATCTTTGACCATAAATGTATATTCACTCATCCTCTCCAGATGTAGACTGAGCTTGAACTATTTTATAAAATAGGGGTAGAAATCTCAGTTTCTGGTTGTTCAAAGTGACTGACGTGGAGCTGTAACTGCAGTGAAAGGGCGTTCTACAAAGTATTGGTATAAGGGAGCTGAATACAAACGCACACCAAACCTTTCAGGCTTTTATGTGTCAAACACCTTCACAACTGTATAATACTTTGTTTTAGTCAGTCACGTAAAATTGCAACAAAATACATTGACGCTTGTGGTTGTCAGTGACACAAAACACGAAATGCTGAAGGGGTATGAATACTTCTGCTAGATACTGTGAAAAGACTAGATTCATTAAAATATATTTATTCTAATAAATATCTTTTTTTTTGTATCCCACCAAGCTGTTTTTTTAAAGCCAGGACAAACTCTAAAAATACTTTCATTTTGGGGGGCTTTGGCAGGCGTATGAATCACCGCCAGTCATGCAATCTGCATGGCCAATTAGGGTATAAATGTTGCTAGTTTGTCTAATTCAGTCTTTAAATTGTCATCTGCGATCACACCAGCTAGACATCCGTTTGAACCACAGAGACGTCAGAGCGCATGTTGGCAGTGTGACGCCGGCTCCTCCGTACGGCCGGGCTTATTTAGCCTGCTGAGAAGAAGAGCCCGCTGTTTGTATTAGATCCTGTCTTTGGCAAAGTGGAGATGATTAGATAAAGTGTGTCTGGTGGAGTGGAGCACTTTTTCACTTTGCAGCGGCACTGCTGCGAATGAATGGAGAGAGGGACTCTGCCGTCTGACAATAGCACCGAAATATCTTCAAAGAGGATTTTTAATGCATCTGGGAACTTAGACTTCTATTAGCTCCTTAGTTAATCCAAAACCGTTTATACACTCCACTGCACTACAGTGCATTTGAGCATTCTTGCATTCAAGTGTTTAAATTACCTCACGTTTTGTTTCCGACACCCACTCCTATGTGCGCACAAAAAACAACAAAAAAAATCCTCCTAAAAGCTGATGCTTTAAGCAAGAGAAAGAGCAAAGAAATTAAAGAGAAACACAATAGCGCACATTTCAAATCTCTTCCCTGCTGCACTGTCCCTGCTGCCTTCACTTTATTTTGTCATAACACAATAACTTATGGCTGACGTTTAGAACGGTATTGCAAGAGCAAAGGGGTGCTTGAGGAGAAAATTGCTGCAGCTCACAGCGGCTGGAGGGAAATACCATTTTGTCTCACTCAAGATGGATTCCACAGTGAGATTTCAGAGGGCCAGCACTGAATCAAAATGGAGAAGCCAGAAAGGAGAAAGAGAAGCGAGGCATGGATGGGGATAGATTTGGAGGAGGGGATTGAATTTGGGTTTTGCTTCTGCGTCACAATGCACCGTTTTCAGGGTTTTCGCTCCCCCTAGACATAAAGTTATTTGTTACAGGGTTAGGCTCCAATTATCCTCTCATTATGCAACCCCTAACAAAGATGCAAAATTGTATCAACCCAATTGAGAGCCGACATGAAGGAAGAGGTGGGAGAAAACAAAAATATCAAAATAACGATGAAAAAAAACCAACAAAAAAAAAAAACGGCCCTTCCTAAGCAGTGAAAACAATTTATCTTACCAATTGTCTTGCTTTCTGGTATGCATCCATGGCTGCTGGGAACACACACACCTACACACACACACACGCACACACACACACACACACACACACACACACACACACACACACACACACACACACACACACACACACACACACACACACACACACACACACACCCTCCCTCTGTTTATAGATTTCACTTGCTGGTTGCCCGTCTAACCGCCCTGTATGTAAAACCCGTGAAACCCCTTTAGGACATCATATCTGTGGAATCCGTTGTCGGTTCTATCTAGGTCAGCGCCTACAATAGCTGAGCAGTTTCCTTTCTCCCGCCCACCCTCCCCGCTCCCCAAACCCCCACTTCGCTGAACCCCACAAGGTTGGTTTCGTTTTGCCTGTGTAAACATAAAAAAAAAAATGCGCATAAAATGCATTCGAATCAAGCACGCTTTGCTTCTTTCAGTCATAATAGTCTCCAGCTAAATATTAAAACAGCATAATATGATGTTAATATAGGCCTAAGTGCAAAATTCTATCTGGGATTCGTTTTTTAATTTTTTTTTATTTAGCTTTTTTTGGGGTTTTTTATAAGCAACTTGGTCCAGGCTATGTCATAATTCAACATTTCCATCCTGAAATATTGTAATGCAGCAGCGTACAGCAGCCTGCCACTGAAACATGAAACACAGAGAAACACTGTAATTATACCCTGACATATGGTTGTTTCTGTCTGATCTATAGGGGATGATGTTACAAGGCCTACATAAGGCCGTATGTAATTTGGTCACCCACACAGAGACAAGATTACCATCCACTTGCTTGTTCCTGTCTGTTTGGAAAATACACTTTTTTACACTCTAGTGTACAAAAAAAAGAGTGGTGAAACAAATGTTGTTAATCTTCTATTATGGGGGGGGGGGAGGATTCTCTTTGGAGACTACACTGAAAATTAAAACCAACCACCCACAACCAATCTGATGTAGCTGCTTTCTAACTTCCATCTTACTTCCATCCTTCCTTGATCTAACTGCACAGAATAAACAATGCAGGCAGATATCTTTTGTCATGCTAGTCTACCATATCTGCAGTTCTGTGGTGATGCAGAACTTTAAACATGCGATCTCAATCTGTACAATCTTTACAAGATGCACGTTTGTTTTTATTTCAAAAACCTTTCCGCAGGTGTGCAAAAGCTGGCTGTGTAGTATACCTCCATTCTTTCTGTTCAAAAGATTTGCTTCGCTGGTCCGTGTTAACTTTACTTCTATATGTGAACATGATACTGTGATATTACAGTAATCTATCACTCATTATTTTTGATGGTAACTTTAAAGTGTTAGCTTTTTACTGACACACGCTTTGATATCCTTATAGGTAGAAATGAAAAGCTTTTTGCTGTTGTTTTACCTTCGTAGGGAATATATCTGAAGAATGACTGGATCAGTCTAAAAGTTCCTCTTTCTTCTAATGATGAACACCTTAGTTATATTACTGATGTCTTTTGAGACAGCTAAAGTTTCAGAGTCAATTTGTCTCCTTCACTAATTTGGAAGATTTTATACTTGCTTTCATTGTTACCTTTAAAAAAACAAAAGTTTTCCACCCATGTACATTAACCGCGGTGTGAAAGTTTATTTCTCTTTTTTAGTGAAGTATCTTAAAAATTACTGGGTGACGATAGTCATAAATTAGCTTAGATGTGAGCGAAATTCACTTTCAATGAATCTAACTGGCTGCTGACTTTATATTGAACCGTATTTTAATTGATTGGATCCGATCCCCTTTTGAATAAATGTCAGATGACCCTGAGACTTAAATGCCAAAAAAATCTCACAAACATTTACAATTTTGTTTCAGAGCTTCTGCTCCGAACCTTTTAAATCTATGCCGGCATTGGGGGAAAGAACAGCTGAAAGAATCTGAAGAAGAAAACAAGGTGCATCACTCTAATTTCTGCGCTGCTACTTTAATCTGTCGCTGTCTCTGTAGTTCTCAAAGTTCCTAAAACTGTTCCTCCTCTGGCCTAGAAGGCCTTCTTTGCAGTCGCCGCCTTAGAAAATCCACCATTCGGCAGCGCTGACAGTCTCCTTTAAATTGCTTTTTCAATCAGCTCTGACATCAGTCTGCTCCCATGGGAACGTGAGGATCCATTTGATGCTGCAGAGGAAGGTTTATTACCTCATGGATGTTGACAACCCCATTCAGCCTGGTTTGATCTGTTGAATTAACATAATGTTACTGCACTTAAGGAACTGGCAGTGACAGCCAAAGAAGAATTGGCTTTCTGTATCAAACAGTGACACCGGCGAGGGTACAGTGCAAGGAGGAACACAAAGACAATGAAAGCTGTTAAAGATCAGAGATGCGTGAGATATGCAGATCTGGATTCATTACTCCGACACCGCTGTTTTGCTGTGAAGCGAGTTTCTGTTTTATGTTCCAGCACAGCTAACATTGCCCGTTTAAATACATAACAAACCCTGTTTGTCATCAAAGAAGCTTCCTATGGGTTTTGTTTGCTTTCAGCCTTATTCTTAACTGTTATCCCACGGAGAAAGAAATCTGTGTAACAGTCCTGCAGACTGCTGCCCTTCATGTCTCTCCCCTTGTTCTTCTCTCTGCTCCAGGACAAAGATATCTCATCACATCTACGGGAGCCTTGTACATTGTGGACGTCCTGCCTGAGGATGGCCTAAATAACTACCGCTGCACAACACGGCACCGCTACACGGGCGAGACACGCCAGAGCAACAGCGCGCGTCTCATTGTGTCGGGTCAGTATACTGGTTTCACACTGGAATTAAAAAATAAATAAAATAAAATAAAATAAAAATGAAATGTGTTTCAGAGCGATGTAGAATCAGAGTGAAACCATCCACAGCTCTATCACTTATACATACAGTGCCTTGCAAAAGCCTTCATACCCCTTGAACATTTTATCATTTTGTCACATCTCAACTACAAAACTAAGATATTGATATTGGGACTTATTATTAAACAAACCATTACAAAGTAGTGCATGATTGTAAAAAGAAGAATATATCTTTTTTTTTAAAGTAAATTAAAATGGGAAAAGTGTGGCCGGCATGTCTACTCGCTTCTTTTGAGTCAATACTTTGTTGAACCTCCTTCCGCTGCAAGTGTTGTGAGGCATGTTTCTATCAGCTTTGTGCATCAGGAAATTGACATTTCTACCCTGCTTCACCAAATAGCTCAAGATGAGTTGGACGAGAGCAACACCCATGAACAACTATTGTCCAGTCTCACCAGTGGGATTTAGGCTTAGCTTTGGATTTGAACTCAATCAGCTTAATAATATACTTTGATGTAAATCATGCCGTTGCAGATCTGGCTGCATGTTTAGGGTTGTTGTTGTGCTGGAAGGTGAACACTGGCATTCATCTCAAGCTTTGCTCATCCTCTAACAGGTTTTCTTCTAGGATTGTCCTGTTCTTAGCTCCATCCATCTTCCTGTTAAGTCTAACTTCCAGATCCCTGCTGAAGGAAAGCATGCCGCCATATTTGAACTTGGTTCAACTGGTTTGAAAGTGTTAGTTTATCACCACACAGGGTTTTGCATGTAGGCCAGGAAGTTCCATTTTGGTCTCATCGGACCAGAGCTCATGCTCTCACATGTTGGTGTGTCCATCACATAGTTTGCAGCAGACCTCAAATGGGACTTCCGTCACAACTAATTGATATCCTGTCGGCAGGTTCTGTGGATCCATGTTAACTCTTTGGACCTTTGCAGCTCCTCCAGACTTGAGCAGAACCTATTCTCTGCTTGTCTGATTAATGCTCTCCTTGCCCAGCCTCTCAGTTTGGGTGGATGATCATGTCTTGGTGGGCCTGCACTCTTTCTCTTTTTGGATGATAGTTAGAATGATCCGTAAGCTGTTTAAAGTTTGAGATATTGTTTTCTAAACTAACCCTGCCTTAAACTTCTCCAAATCTTTAGCCCTGGCCGTCCACTGTGCTTCCTGCTCTTGATAATGCTCTTTCTTTGCTAATGTTCTCTGGGGGTTCACAGAACAGCTTTGTTCTTGCTGAGAGTACAATGCACCCAGGAGAACACAATTTGCTAATTGGGTGCCTTCAGGAGGCAAGTAATTGCAGTTGAATGTATTTAGTGGTATCAGAGTAAAGGTAGCTGAATACATATCCACATTATACTTTTTAGGTTTGTTTGTAAAAAAAAAATACATATATCAAAATCATGTATCATTTTTCTTCCATTTCACTATTATTCACTGCTTTGCGATTAAATTATGACATAAACATTTAGTAAAATAAATTGAATTCAAAGGTTGTGGGATGATAAATTGTGAGGGGTGTGAATACTTTTGCAAGGCACCACAGATGGCGATGACTCTCTCGAAAAGAAACCCCAGAAGAATACTTAGTTTACAGGACTAAATATTGACCCCATCTATTAGTGTTGGATCATAATTTTATCTTCATCTGGCGACGCTCTCCAAATTCTCTGCTCCGTCCAGACCCCACTAACGCTGAGCCAGCCATTTTGGACGGCTTTGACCACAGGGAGGTGAAGATTAGCCATCGAGTGGAGCTGCCCTGTAAGGCCTCCGGCTTCCCAACACCCAAATACCGCTGGCTGAAGGACAACAGCCCCCTGGAGCCCGACAGTCGTTTTCGCCAGACCATCTCAGGGTTGCTCATAGAGAATGCACAGCCCAGCGACTCGGGAACGTATGTGTGTGAAGTGTGGAACAGCTATGGCAACGCAGAGGTCATGGGACGCCTGTATGTTAAGCGTAAGTCTTATTAAAGTAAATTCATTTTGACAACCTTTCCTAACTTTCTCTCTTAACCAGCCAAATATCTGAAAACAACTTTTCCACGACAGTATTTCTCTGTTTTCTGTGTGTTCAGAGCCCTTGAAAGCAGTGGTCAGCCCCCGAAAGGTGAAAGGCAGTGTGGGTAGCAAGGTGTCTCTGTCTTGCAGCGTGAGTGGCTCCGATGAGTACGAGCTATCATGGTATCGCAACGGAGAGATCATCTACCCTGGAAACAATGTTCGTTTCACAGGGCTTAACAGGGAGAACCTAATCATCGAGGGAATGACAAAAAGTGACGGCGGAGCTTATCAGTGCTTCGCCAGGAAGGGCAAGATGTCTGCTCAAGACTTTGTGCAGGTTATCCTGGAAGGTAAAATACCCCATTAATCTAAAAGCATATGTGTGCAGATGAATTAGCAACTGCTCTATGCATACGAGTTGGATGTTAACATGGGTTTTGTGCAATGGCGACTCTAAGACGCCACAAATATCACCATGCTAGACTTCACACAAACGCATACAAAAGCACATGCAAGCTCATGTCCAACCTTGGCAGTGTTGCTTAGGCAACTGTCTTCTGCGGTCGGGGAGGCGTAAGAAGAAGATATTGATAATCTATAATCACGTGGAACAAGGCTAGATTATCAGAGAGAAACTGCAGGCAGGCGGAGAGATTTCAAAAGGCAACCACACTGCATGTCTGAGAGGAACGCTCCTGGGACCGTTGCTCGTGATTTAAAAAAATAAACCAGGGAGTCTTGATTAAATAAAAGTTGGGTTTTTATTTTATTTATTTTTTTGTTCACGGAGGTGTTCAGACAGTGAAGAGGAGAGACTCTGTGCGCTGACTACTAATTTTACAGTTAGATCCACATTGAAAAGCTGTTTTAGGTCTTGATAATGCTCAGGGGTTCACATGTAATCATCCTTGACATGAGAGTCCTATTAAATAAATCATTAATTTTAATGATTTATTTAACCTGTAATCTTTTTTCCAATGAAATGAAAGCATGAAAGAGAAAACTGCTTTTACTTATGTCTTTGTTTGATAACATTTGTTAGATGATCTAAAAAAGGGGAAAGTGTGACAAAATATCCAAAACACACACACACCGTGGAAGCTGCTGGCATAACCCTGGCTGGATGGTTGACCACGTTTTGGTAGAGCTAATTTAAAACTGGTTGGTTTCCTATCATGGACTTGATTTTCAGGTATAGTCCATAGAGTTGCGGTCTGGTCTGTTTATTGCACCAGTACCACCAGTAGCAAGCTCCTCCCTCACCTTCTCCAAACATTCTTCTTCTTATTGTGAGCAATCCTTGCCTTGTCCTATCATAAAACATTTCTATGGAAGGCATTTCTGCTGTTTCGGGTGTTGATTTTGGAGCAGGAGCTTCTTTCTAGGTTGGCACAATCTCAGTCGGTGAAAGTGTTAAATAAGTCTCTGTAGACAGTGAGTCTGGTGTTCCAGCAGGGTTCAGTTTCTTTTAGGCTTAAGCCTCGCTGGTGGTCGAGTCTGACGTGCTCTTGTACATCCAAACCAATTTCTTTTTATCTGTGGGTGACAGTTTATGTCAGAAGGTTGGTATTTATACTTAATTAGTTGTTCCAACAAGACTGTCTAAACCATATGTAAAACTGGTTTTAGAATTGATAAAGTGGGCTAACATCAAGTGTCTGGGATGGCCTTCCCTCAGCCCTATTAAAAATATATGGACTATGATTATAGGTCTAGTGCTCTGCTAGGAAAGTTTAAATAAGCTCTGCCAAATCTGACAACCGGAGTGATCAAAAATATCCACCTAGAATTAAGATAAAACCGTGTTGACAGCAACAAAAATGTGTGTGGTTGAGGTGCAACTTGCTGTTGGACCTTTAGTCAAATAGTCAGAGCCCCGCTCTAGGTCACATGACCCGTTCTAGGTTATGGCACTCTGAGCTCAGACTGCGGTACCAACAAAACCAAACAGAAATGACACTTACTTGATCAGACATATTTCTGGTTCTCTGATGTAGGATATAATCTAGGGGGGTGAATGTGGTCTTGTGTTGACTAATAACGCCATGACTTCTCAGTCTGCTGGTCCAAACTGGTCTGCTATCAGATTCCCAAACACGGAAGCAGACTTGTTTAATTTTGTGACAGTGCAGTGTTGCCAGTGGCCTTCAGGGGTGCTAAACCTGGAAGTTACAGGTCTACTGCCCCTAGTGGCTAATAATTTACATGGTGGTGCTTTTAAAAGACAAAGAATAATCTGGAATTTATATTGACCTCAGACCAGAGCTATATATGAATAAAGTTATCAAACCTTCCATAGACAAACACCGTTGTTGTTGATCGCTGGTGATTTCTTGTAAGTCAACAAGAGTTGCAAAAGGGAATTTGCTAAAACAAAATAAAAAGTTGTATGATGTAAAATTAAACTTCCTTACATTGAGCTCAGAAGTCGGGGCATTTTCATTCATTTTGTCTAAAGACAAAAGGCAAAGGCAAATTTTTTTGTATAGCACATTTCAGTACAGAGACAATGCAAAGTGCTTTACATGATTAAAATATAGGGGGTGGGGGGAAACAGAATAAAAGCAAGTAGGAATAAAATGTAGAAACAAAATAGAACATGGGGAAAATGGAAACTAAAAGCAAACAGTTGGACTACAAACTTAAATTAATGATGTTTCAGTAAAAAAGTTTAACTAGAACAGTCGAAGACAATTTTAAACAAATGTGAATGTCTAAATTTTCCAGGTCCTTTGAGGATTAGTTTTCATTTTACTTTCAAAATATACATGCAAATATACATTTCTGGTTCAAAAGCACAGGAAGATCTTCAAACAATTGTTTGAGTGAAACTGAGTCAAATGATACTGATGCAAGTTAAAGGGACAGATGCCTAACATACACTCTGATTGACTGACCTCCTGTTTCATTCCCCCACTGTGCTCTGCCTCATCCCCCAATGCAGACGGGACCCCGAAAATCTTGTCCTCTTTCAGTGAGAAGGTGGTGAACCCCAACGAGCCCCTGTTCCTGGTCTGCAACGTGAAGGGAACGCCGCCTCCCAGGTGCAGCTGGTCGCTGGACGACGACCCCGTCATCAAAGACGCCCACCACCACCTGGGCCATTACGAGACCCACGAAGGCCACGTGGTCAGCCAGCTCAACGTGACCCACACCCAGGTGCAGGACGGCGGGTTGTATCGGTGCACGTGCAGCAACTCGGCCGGGGTCGTGTACCACCAGGCTCGAATAAACGTAAGAGGTGCTTGTCAAATCAGCTCCTCCAAGAACAAAAATACACAAACTGTGCGTCTCTTTGTGTGTGTCTGCGGTGCTGGAACGACTGCTGTTGTTTAGGACAGAAATGTGAACTGCTGCTCGTTTCCTTTTAGATGTGGTTAATGTTCTCTAATTTGCTTGTCTGAAGGTTATTTCATGTTTGCTTACATCAGAATTTTGCCCAGTGATTTTATTTGCTTTAATAAATCTCATCACATGGATGTTCCCTTTAAGGCTCCTCTCAATGGGCTGAGTTTGCCTCTTTCTTCTTCTTTCAGCCTTGAATAATGTATAATGTTGTAGTCTCTATGAATTATTACAAGTATGATCATAGCTGTATTCATAAGTTAAGGTAATTATCTGGGGTTTTTGTGCATACATTTATCTGAATATGGTTTGTAAATAGCCAGAAGACAAATATATTTCCTCTGTCTGAATACATTCATCGGCAGTGTGGTTGTGAGTGCGAGCGACTATTCATGTGTGTCTGCGTCTGCATGTATTTACTCAAGCAGCCAGCCCAGCTTTTCGCTAACAGATGTTAAAGAGATTACTCTGTCTCCATTTTAATAGATACAGGATGAGACTCTGAATGCATTACATTTTATTAGACGCTGAGTGTATTATAGTTGAGTTATAAGAGCAAGTGTTATTTAAATGTTACATTTCCTTCAGACAGTTAGCGCACTTTAATCTGCTTGTCATTTTACCGCCTTATGCTTAATTACACTCAGAGCTTGAGCTACAGCAACAACAGCAGCTTCACAGCACATTTGGTGGCAGGTAGCATGACTGAGGGTAGACAGAAAATATATAGTGGTAGGAAAAAGTGTTTTCTCGCTTACAGATTTATTTATTTTTTGATTTATTTTTTTTTTTATCTCAGTACAATATTTCTGATCATCAAACAAAATTTTTTATCAGACAAAACCAACCTAAATAAATGTTTGTGATAACTGACAATGACATTTTTACATCCCTATAAAGGAGCTACTTTCACTTTTCTCTGAAGAATTGTTTTAATTCAATCACATGGGAGTGTTTTCAAGCTTGATCAGTCAGTAAAACCTTACCTGGTACTTTGTGGCACAGCATTACTTTACCTGGTAGACAGAAGAACTCATATTTCCATCAATTATGGAAGTCGTCCAGCTCATGAAGCGGCAGAGCAACCCCAGACTGTCACACCATAACTAGAACATTTGACTCTCAGGATGATATTCTTTTTTCTGCAATGCCTTTAGTTTTACCCCAAAAGGGGCAGGATTCACACCCTTCAAAATGATTCACTATCATAGTCTAAAGGATATAGTCCCAAAAATCCCGTGGCCATGTTTTATTCTTTGCCCAGTCCATCGCCTATTGTTGAGTCATGAAACGTGGCCTTAGCTGAGGCGAGTGAAGCCTGCTGTAATTTAGATGTTGTTCTGGGTTCTTTTGTGACCTGGTGGACGGGTCGTTTATGCGCTCTTGGAGTAATTTTTGTAGGTTGGCTTCTCCTTGAAAAAAGTTTCACCACTGTTCCATTTGTTGATCGTGGCTCTCACTGCGGTTCACTGGGATCCGAAACCATTAGAAAGGTCTTCGCAAGGCGTTCCAGACTGATGTCGATGCATTTTTTCCTTATCTGGTGTTAATTACTCTAAGATCTTTCAGTCTACTTCATGTTGTAAGTCAGGATCTGGTTAAGTGGTTCGTTGATTTTACAGATCTAAGGGTGATCAAGCCTGAGTGTGGCTAGTGAAAGCGAACAAAGAAGTATGACTAATCACACTTAATTAAGATTTCAGATTTTATTTACTGCACCATGGCAAAAATCACAAAAACAGTCACTTTCTGTCACACATTTCCCATGAGCAAAAGTAAGAAGATAGAAGATAAAAAAAATTTTGTCCGTCCCAGTCAAAAAATAAATTACTTTGTTAAGCAATTTACAGCCAAAATAAACGTCTATGTTCAAATAAACCAACAAACATTTTTAAGGAAAATATCAACATACAAGTTTTTCAGTTTTACATTAATGATGTATAAAGAGGGTAAATAACATTTTTCAATAGAGGGAAGGTTGGTGTTGAGACCTTCTTTTGTTTAATAAATAAATCATTTGAAAAACTGAAAAACTTGTTTAATCCGATTATCTTTGTCTGATATTTGATAAACATTTTTTTTGATGATTTGAAACATGAAAGTGTGACAAAACTGTAAGCGAGACCAATACTTTTTCACCGCATACTTAGCTTATCCACCAACGTAGAGCCAACGTTGCAGCTGGTTGGATGAGATAACAATTAACCCCGTCTCTTTCAGTGTTTTTGAATTGAGAACCTGTTCTCAATCTCTGCCTATCTGTAGGCCGTGCTAGCATCCGTCCAATGAAAAACATCACAGCGATTGCAGGACGGGACGCCTTTGTTCACTGCCGAGTGATCGGGTACCCTTACTACTCCATAAAGTGGTACAAGAACTCAGTCCTGCTCCCGTCCAACCACCGCCAGCGAGCTTTTGAGAATAATGGAACCTTGAAGCTGAGCAACGTGCAGCAGGGGGATGCTGGGGAGTACAACTGCAAGGTGATGGTGCAGCCCAACAAGATGGAGTCCCAGAGTGTCCATGTTCGAGTCAGAGGTGAGTACATCAGGCTTCAAGAGAAAGGGTTTGTCCACCTTTAAGCTCAGGCGGACCTGTAGGTGCCGTTTTATTATTTATTATGTTTATGTAGGAAGTGTGAAATGCTCCTCATGAAACAAAAACAAAAATTTAACTGTCACATCTCAAATTACAAGTCTAACCTTAAAAAGCTAACTATGTCTACAATCACCTCGAATCTTAACAGTGACATTTTTTGCATCAATCAGTACACAATACCTTTAAACTTGCAATAAATAGTCTGTGCATGTGTTTGGGGACGATTTTGAGGTTCAATGTGACGCTAGTCACTGTTTGTGTGACACATTTGAACATTTTTATCCTTTTGGATTAAACTTTTGAGTGGATATAAAAACTTACTTTTAGTTTATCGGTACAGAAATAATGTCCCCAGAGGAAATTCAAATAGTATTAAGAGGTATTCAATAGCAAATTATGCTTAGTCAGACCTAAGTCACAAAAGTAAATTGGGACATGTACAAAAAAAAACATATAGCTGAAGTACTTGACTGTTTAATTGTACTTCTATTGTCACTCAAAAACATCTAACCTGTGTCAGTAATTATGTCGCTGCATTGAGTTTGAACAGTTTTTCTCGACTGGTCAAATGTTTTCAGTGGGTCATGGGCCTTTGTCAAGCCTACAAGAAAATGAGCAAACATTGTCTAGATTTATTCCACTGTCACCTTGTTTGGTATTTTTCTCTGGATTTGTAGTTAAAAAAATGCAGAATTAATAAAAACGAAACTTATAAACAGACTAAGTGGTGTTTTAAACTGCATCTGGTTAGCAGAACTGTTTTATGATCCAGAGTGCAGCCATGCCTGGTTCTGAATGAAGGCTTTATCTGGCAGCAGCTCTTCCCCCACCCCCTTTCCTCCTGCGTACGCGGTACAGGACCGTACCGGCTTACTTTCACCACTGGTTAAGACTAAAATTATTCATAACTCTGATCGCTCTGTTAACACGAACTGCAGCAGGAATTACGGATGGCCACAAACTGTGAAAGAAGCGAAACGGCTCAGCAGAAGGCGGAGTTTTGTCGTCCGCAGCCCAGATGGGCTTTGTGATTTTTATGCGTGAGAAATGCCATGTGTTGCGTGTGAGCGTGTGAAGTCAGTGAAATGCGTGTGTCACACGGTCAATGTGTGAGAGTTGAGAGCCCTGTAGCATCGTTCTGGCTGGATTTTTTTTTCCATGTTGGCGTCATTATGCGGCGCTGGATGGTCCTACAACAGGACCAGAAATGCTAAGAAAGAGTTTATATTCCTGTATTGTCTTTAAAAGTAGGGGTGATACCATGTCTTTCCTTCAAAGTCACTTACTTTATAAAACTGATTACATAATGGAGTTTTATTATAAACAGGTGTCATTGCTCTTTAGCCTCTCTGCTCTCAGCTACATGCAATAAACAGATAGGATCATCTTTGTAAATTAAAATCTATGCGATAAAATTCCCAGGGGAAGAAGTTCACTTTATTAGGCGAGTCAAGTCACTGTATCAAGGCATATGAGCTTGGATGATTCATTCATGATATTACTGTGCTGAGTGACTGACCTCCTCTGAGATCTTAGGACTGAAATACTACTAAAAAGGGCTTCCCCATTATGCCTCCATTTAGGTGTCTTGTTGTCGCTATAAAACACTTTCCCATGGTGCAAAGGAAACCGGGGCAAAAAGAGACTGATAGCACTGGAGAGAGTGATGATATAAAGCAAGGCTTCCCAGTGGTGCTTTAGCGAGCGAGTGCATTTGTTAATTTACTCCGCTCATGCTTAAAATGCGGAAGTGTTTTGGGGGGAATCCCTGGAGTCCATTATCTCCACTTTGTTTTGAATTAAATAAGCTGCTAAAGTGCTGCGTATTTCAGTGCTGTTTGAACTGGCTTGGACACACTAGCTGATGACTTATGCGATGGTTGGAGGTTTCCCAGAGAATACAGAGCAAGCGATTTGAATACATTATTATCACATAACCATGTGCTTCTGCAGCCAGACTCTATTCCTGACCCACTCAGCAGTGGAATCGTTTTAGGAATCTCTCTGTACTTTATAAGGCTCGGTTAAATGCACTGGGATGAGACCATATTTTACAGTTACATTAAACTCAGCTACGTTATAGTGAATAAATAAATAAAATGCACACATAAAACATATTTCAATGATTTAGTGCTTAGTGAGAAGCTGTGTTATCTGACAGTAAAACTTAGTTCAATAGTTATTAATTTTTTCAATAAAAAGACACAATATTGTGATATATTCAAGAAAATCTTTTGTAAAGTCGTTGAAAAATGTTTGCCACACAAAAATAACACAGTTGTGTGATACTTTGTGTGTTGATCTTTGGTTTGGTTGTGACGTGATGAAAATGTGTACAAGTTCAAAGGATATAAAGTCCTGGACAAGGCAGTATATCTTCTAACAAAATCATCCCTTTCTGGGACCTGACTTTCTGGCTCCAGACAAGGTTGATTCTGTTCACGAACACATAGTCTCACACAGTATCCTCAGCCTCGCCATAATGACCTGTTCAAAAATGTTTATACAATTATCTGAACCCCTAAAGAAAAGTGGCATTTGGTGTTTTTGCTTTCCTCTTGTCTGCAGTCCCTCCCTACATCCAACCCTTTGAGTTTCAGCGTTTCACCATCGGCCAGCGCGTGTTCATACCGTGTGTCGTCATGTCGGGCGACCGGCCATTGGACATCACCTGGCAGAAAGATGGACGACCAATCCCCATCAGCCTGGGCGTGACGGTCGACAACATCGACTTCACCAGCTCGCTACGAATCAACAACCTGACTCCTGACCACAACGGCAACTACACCTGCATCGCTCGCAACGAGGCCGCCGTTGTGGAGCACCAGAGTCAGCTCATTGTTCGAGGTCGGAAAGCAAACTACCTGTAACCTTGATGTCACCTTCAGCAGTGTGCCTGCAGGCTTCTCCTAGAGATTCATCAATGAGGGCGTTACAGACGATTTCTGATCTCCAGTTTTTGTAAAGCTTTGATATGCCAGTGTCAGTGGTAGACAATTGAAAACATGTTTTGCAGTGCAAGAGTGATCATTAATAATTTATTTTAGAAGCAGAGGTTGTTTCACACTCCTTTCTTTAGCTTTCTTATTAGTTAGAAGCAGGTTTTAGGCATCAAAACAGTAAACAGACTCTGTATTTATAGAGAATGCTGATTTCCAAAAGGCTGTCGACATCATTAAATCCATCATCCTTTGTAACAAAAAAAAGCTGAAAGCTCAAAAGGATGAAAGAGAGCTGCTTTCCTGGGAAAATGTTTAACCTTGCTATTATCCGCTGAAAGTCTTGCTCTGTTCAGTCCCGCTCAGCCTGAGTGAGCTTCAGACATGTCATGTCTTACCCTAACTGCACATATCATAAGAAATTACAGTGTTCATTCAAACAGGTTCCTACATCTGTCGTCCCCTTGACTTCGTTTTTGAACACCTCTCTGAAACTAAACAGGAAAAGATTCAAATTTCCTGTTTCTCACCTGCTGACCAATGATCAGGCCTATGCAGGCAGAAAATCCAGTCACCACCTCATTTCTCGGTGCATATCTTTGTTTTGACCTATATCAATCCTGACTTAAAGTTCCTTCCTAAGACGAAAACCTGAGAAACACTTGTGTTATGTTAAAGTCGTCCAAGCATTGTGCATAGCAATGACCTGTTCCTCTTTCATGTCGGTGTCTGTCCACAGTTCCTCCTCAGTTTGTGGTTCAGCCTGAGGATCAAGATGGGATCTATGGGAAAACTGTGACCCTTAACTGCTCCGCTGAAGGCTACCCACCACCCACTATTGTTTGGGAGCACTCCAAAGGTACATGAAGCACAGATAGGTTGAGGGTTTGCCGAGTATCCACCTCAGTCATTAGAAAATCAGGGTGAGACGCAGGCTGACTGAAGCAGATGGAGTGGGAAACAGCATGGCGGCAGGTGCGTTCAGCCACTTGAGCCGTGCAGAGGAAGAGGGGGGCCCAGATGTTTGCTCCACCATCCATATAACCTGGGATGAAAGAAGAACAACAGCAGAGTAGAGCGTGTTTGCATAAGTGTGTGTGCATGCCAGCTAGCCTCCATGATCAAAGGAATAAAAGAATCAGATGTGCTTTCCTGTCTTTGATGGGCTCTGTCTGTGAAGGTGTGAGAGGCAGCCATCAGGCCTGATTAACTCTGGATCCGATCACTCCGGATCATGCTGAATGCATTGGTCTCTTTTAGCATTTAAAATTAGCTTTACACATTTAAAGGGAAGCAGCACAATGTTGACCAGGCGGCAGGCTTTAGTTTTGTGCTCTTTACAGATTTCAAGTTCTTTAATATATTGGAGAACGCATAAATCAAAATAGACCAGATCACTTAATTTGCATTACAGACTGTGCTCCAAAATGAACCTGTTTGATAGGAAGTTGGCTAAAAGTTCTCAGAATTTATCCCATCATGCCCCAATATAGAGCAATTCAAGAACATAAAAGAATCACAGTCACATCTATGAATCTGGAAAGGTTTCCAAAGTAATTTCTGAGGCTTTGCTACTCCAGGAAACCACCGTGGGGGCTGTTACCTACAATTGGACAAAAAATAGCACAGAAATGGACGTTTCCAGCACTTGCCTCAGTCAAAGCCAGTGTTCATGATTCAGTCATACAGAGACTTTTTGGAAGGTCTGTGACCCGTTACATGTCAATCCAATCCAATCCACTTTATTTATATAGCACATTTAACAACAGAAAATGTTTCCAATGTGCTGTACATAAAAAATAAACTAAAAAGGAAACCACACAGCTACGCGGTGTTAAAAGTTTTACATGTGGTGTAAAACCAGATTTCAGAAGAGGAACATCTTATCGACAGCCAAACATGGTCGTGGTACTGTAAGGGAGCTGGATGATGCGGCATAATTAATGAAATTCTTGTCTATGCAGGAAAATTATAAAGGAAGAACATGAGGCCATTAATTTCTGACGTTAAACCCAAGTGCAATTGGATTATGACAACAATCCAAAGAACCCACCGCTAAATGTTTTACGCAAAATAAAATGATGGCTTCAGAGTGGCCTAGTCAAAGCATCGACATGAACATCCCATTAACATGTATGATCTTAAACAGGCTTGTCATGCCTAAAAACAGCATCAAATGTGGCTCCATTAAAACAATTGTGCACAGAAGAGCGGGCCAGAAATCCCTCCTCAGTGGAGACAAGGCTCGTTGCCAGTTATCACAAAAGGCCTGATGGCAGCTTATGCTGCCAAAAGTGGTGCAACCAGTTATTAGGTTTAGAGGGCAATTACTTTTTTATGTAGGATCAGAGTGGTTTGAGTAGCTTCTTTACCTTAATAACTGAAATCATCATTGAGAGCAGTTTTTTTTTGTATTTATATTTGTCTGATAGTATGATATAAACATTTTAGTGTGACAGCAAAGCGAACAGAGGGAATCCAGCCCTGCATTTAGGCCTAAATACCACAAGTGTAGGTAAGAAATTCAAAAGTAAAAGCAGGGACATGTTACATAAAAACTGACTTTTTCATGAGGTACTATGGTCACTTCAGAATTGTTGTTGATTTAGAAAAATCTGGTAAAATGTAATTAATTTGAACTGAATATTAATCTTTTCAATGAATCATTTATCAAACCGATTTGTTGTTTGTTCAGAGAATAGGTTGCTGGTATGGAGCTGTTTTTGAATATTTGTAACTGTAGGTAATGTTTAGTGTGATTTGTATCACAGTTAGCCCTATCTGAACTCTATATTTCAATAGATCACACAACTACCTGCCTTTCTGGACACTTTCTGAAAACCACTTGACTTTTGCCACTGGGCTGTGTTTTTAATTGGCAACAACAAATCATTTCACTCTATAAATCATAAGCTGTGTACAGTACCTTTAATGCAAGTCACTAGAACTTCAATTACCCCACTCTGAAGACATAAGCCATGTATATTTTCACATACATTTTTGTTTTCTGCAAGTATTAAATGCTGGGAATTAAACCTTAAACCCCATCTAAGAAACTGGCCCTCTCACACAGTCGTAATTTATAAAAAACACAGGGAAAGACCACCAGGCTCATCGGTCAACATAAAAATATTGTCCATGCAGTCTGAACATGGTTGTAGCTATTTTAAGAGTATTATTTGATTGACATTTAATGCGAGGGCAACTCCAAAATCAGGGCTCAGAGATCCTGTATTTTGTTCGCCGGAGACAATTTCTAACTATCTGGTTTGCTGAAAATCGATCTGTATTTAATCAAGAAACAGTGTCTCTTGATTAAATACAGCGAGTCTTACTTCAACAACCACATGTAGTCACACAAGAGGAAGAGCACGCAAAGAAATGGGCTGCAGAGTTGTTGTTTTTTGTCTTGGTAGATGTTTGTATTTGTATAGAAGCTTTTCTAATTGCTAAATGCTAAAGATTGTGGACACAGCACATCAGGTCATGGAGAAATGTTTTATAGGAACAGGCCATGTCCACACAGTATACTCAATTTAATTATGGATGGATAGTTCAATTATTTTCAACCACATTTTAACCAAAGTTCAGGTAAGATCCAGTTAATTTTATGTACTCTGTGCCACTTCACAAAAGAAGTCATCTTAGGCAGGCTAAAATAATCAATTTCGTGGCAGTTTTGAATTAGTCTGATACAGGCAGATTATGTCTGGTGTGCATCTTTAACATCAGTGTTTTTAAAAGTAAAAACATCTGTAAAAGTAGAAACATCTGTAGGAGCGTATCCATTATTTGCTCTGAATATAATGTGTTGAACCCAAGAAATTCATGCAGTACGCTTTCTTTTTATTTAACAAGCACAAATGCAAAATATTCGGTCAGAGTTGGACACAGAATAAAAAATACAGAGACAGTGCATTGTCCAACTTTGTTGACCAAGTAGCAATTGCACAAACTCCACTCAAAGATAGGCTCGCTAACCTCCGCTCTCTGCTATCTTTCTGGATGTTTCCAGCCTGCGCCGATCATGTTGAACACGAACATTATGTCTGTCCTTGTTGCATCACTCCAGCAGCTCAGGCCTTGGTTTCGCTCTGCTCAGCAGCTGTTTGACGGTTTAAGGATTTAGGCCTTGTGTTCAGAAACATGTTTACAGTCCTCTTTAAATCTGACAGACTTTGTTATCAAATCTGTGAAAGCAGAGGCATGGTCTCTCACACACATACACACACACGCGCACAGCCCTTATACAGATGTGCGTCGTGCGCTGGATGAGCTGTGCAAATCCTTTTTTTGCCAAACAAATGTTTTTCTGCCTAATCTTCTTGCATCAGGTGCCGGCGTCCCCCAGTTTCAGCCCATCCTTCTGAACAGCGGCTCTCGAATCCAGCTCCTGAGCAATGGTTCGCTGCTGATCAAACACGTGCTGGAGGATGACAGTGGCTTCTACCTGTGTAAGGTCAGCAACGACGTTGGAGCTGATGTCAGCAAGTCCATGTACCTCACTGTCAAAAGTAAGAACTGGTGTTTGATGACGATCTGTAGCTCCTGAAGGCAAGCAATCAGTTTGCATTTTGATGTCCGGCTTGTTTTTATTAATATTATTATTATTTGGTTGTTTTCCTTCTTCTTCTTTTTATGAAGCAATAAGCATCACACCTCAGCTGGCAATATTAGATGATTATATGATGCAGCGTGTATAAGCCATGGTAAACTATATCAGTGTTTATCAACCTCTCTCTCTCACAGTTGATCAAAAACAAGCCACTCTCATAACCACAGAATCCATCTGGAGGATGAATTATTTTCTGGTCTATTCATCAATTTTTAGGACAGAAAAAAAAGGAGCAAGGAGATTGCTCTATGTTTCTCAGGATTAGGCTATATCCAGGATCAACACTAAAATGAACACTTAGATTAATGTTAAGAAACTTGTGATTTGTTTTGTAATTAAGAAGGTAATGTCAAGGTGATGTAATCCAGAAATAAATGTATAGTTGATTAAATTACAGTGCACGTATTAAGGATTTACATAGACATAAAGAAACACGAATAAACAAATGTATTGAGTAACAACAAAGCTCTGCTTTTAAGGTGCACTGTAATAAAAGTTTAACTGATTAAAGTCTGAGAGTTAATTTTTCATTCAGAATCCTGAAGAAAAGGGGTTTTACAGCCTAATATTTTAATCTCAATGTTACTCTAAGAAGGGAAAGGGGGATAATTAAGGTTCGGAAACAGCTTCGGCACCAGGATTGCCCGGGAAGTAGAGGAAAGGCGTGCTTTACTGAGTCAGATGACGCTGTTTAATTTTAGCGCTTCTGTCCAGGCGTCCCCCACCTGTGTCTGGCTGGGTTAGAAGGATAAACGCCGTTTGATCACCAACAGGGGATCTGTCTGCCAAGGCTTGCTCTGAACCGGGCCGGTGTTCCTCATCTTTGCTGGATTCTTTCAGTGGTTCCTCCCTTTGGATCGAGAATTTGGCAAAATGCTTAAAGAAAGCTACAAATTGATGCTGAGAAAACGTCAAAGGTCAGCTGGAAAAGCAAAACAAAACCTTGAAGTAAACGTACGCGGCAATAGAGGAATATAACGAAACATGCAGCGCAAACAATGTTGGTGAAGCGACAAATCTGAGGTGTTTGTGTGTTGTACAGCAGTGAGTATTAAGTGTAAGATAAATATAATAAATGCACAACATTAACCGGGGTTGTGATGATATGCAGCAAATTTAAACAACTTGATTGTGATCATCACTTAAACATAGTAATAGACAAAGCAAAGTACAGAAGCGTCACATTCAGTCTGTTGAGAAACTGTCAATTTAACAACAGCAAGAGCAGCACGAGTTTTGTGTGGTAAAGTCACAGACTCTACTGAACCCCCCCAGCCCCTCCCTGCAGTGCTAGAAGTGGCTCCTCATTTTCATGGTGCTTAGATGTGAGTGGAGCTTATTTTCACTTTGCTACAGTCATCAAACTGGAGTACAAGCCTCCCTGCTGATGGGCAGCCCCGTTTCTGTCTCATCCTGCTATCTGTCTCCTTCTTTCCTCACCCCTCTGATATCTGGAAACGTGTACGTTTTACAAATCATGACCACAATAGAAGAGATCTTATCTGTTTAAAAAGGGGTTTTTCGGTCTGACCCTGATGCCAGGCCACTCTGAACGAAAGGAATGGGTTTGGAACCTTCCTCGTGGGTGAATCTGCATTTTCGTATCAGTGAAAATATCTGACATCTGTTGACATGCCATAGATGCCTATGTGTCACTGTGATTAGGGCTCCCACTGTTCAAGGCTGGGAAGCTGTCAGCATTACGGAAGCTCGCTCAGAGACAAACACGCTGTGTTTTCATAGGTCAGTTTTCCGGCTGTGGCATCCAGTTGCTATGCAGCAAGCTGACCTATGGCTGTTCTAACCCTGCCCATCTATTCTCTACCACGCACAGAGGAAATGTTCAGGTTGGGGCTGCAGTAGAATCGACTTGTAGTTGCATATCAAGCTTATATATATATATATATATATATGTATGTATGTATATGAGTGTGTAGATAGATAGATAGATAGATAGATAGATAGATAGATAGATAGATAGATAGATAGATAGATAGATAGATAGATAGATAGATGTAAGCTTGATATGCAGCTGCACCCATATATGTTTGTTAAATAAGTACAATAAGTATGCTGTGTCTGTTTGACACAGAGAGCACCTGTGACGGCCACATAGTCATAATCTTACTTGCACATGGATGGTTTTCATGATGTAGCATAGAGGATGTCATTTTTTTTCATGAATATCTTCAGACTGGTAGAGTTTGGCTCCTGCTGAGAAAGTGTGTCTGCCCCTGCATTCATGGGTTTATTTGTTTTGAGGAGCTAAATAGTAACAAGAAGCGTATTAGGGTGGGGTTTTTGTTTTAACAGCATAGAATCAGGAATCAAGACTCTTTATTGTCATTATGTGTTACGCTGGTTCAAAATGCACATAGATTACACGAAGCACGCAGACATAATGTTTTCACATTCTTCTTTTTTAAAGCGCCAAGAACACTTTCTGAGAAGTTTAAAGCTTGCAAATAGTTAGCATTTGATAAGATTTGTGTTTGAGTAAAAACAACAAATAGCGATTACTTTACAGGCGACGTAGGTTACTGCATAGTTGCATGAGTCTATCAGACGAACGCTCACTGAGAAGCTAGAAAGTGTGCAAATAGTCATTATCAATAATTGAAATGTTCAAGTTGAAATGTCCAAGATAATTGATGCTCGAGACAAAAAGGCTGGTAGCAGTCAGTTTACAGGATGATGAAAAATACTGTGCAATTCATTTAAATCTTCAAGTTGCAGCACTGTGCAATTTGGATGGAGGTCCAAACAAACGTTCCCTGAGAAACTAAAGTGTGAAAATAGACATTAGCATGTGAGAGACAGTGTAAATATTTAACATTGGATCAAGAACCTGTGGAACCGGTAGTGTGTTTGTAAAGATGTAACACACCAGGGCTGTGTAGACTTTTAATATTCACTGCATACTACAAAGACAGTTTAAACTCTTCATAGCATGAAAGAACATTTATTTTATTTTATTTATATTCTTAGACTTATCTATCACAAAAGAGCTTTCTTCATAGAAATTGATACACATACGTGTATATATTGTAGAATATTTCAAATATTTTCAAATAGTGTTGATATGGGTCCAGATAAAACCTCATTTAGTTTCAGGTTTGTACTATAGTCCGGCATTTGAGGACTGTATAAAAACAGAAGTGTTTTGCATAATACCCCTTACACGCTGTTGCATTGTGTATTTCTGTTACAATACAGCATTACCTTTCTATGGATCTGATTTTCTCGCATATAATGTGACTCCTAGCTGAGCCAAGCTGCCTCAGGCCTTTGGTCACACTTTTCTGCACCATAAGCATCACAAGAGGAGCCAGGTACACCACAAGTGCACTCATGCTATGAAGGTCATGTACAAAGAATCAGAAACAGCTTTAATGCGGTACCGCGCGCGAGCTATTTTTAGAAACACAACGTCACGATGACGTCACATCACGTGGTACGCAGTAGGGCAAACTCCCAAACCGCCGCTGTTTTGCTGTGGAAGAGACGTGCGTTAGCCTAGGTTTTACTCGGTAAACGACTGCTTTTTCCAACATCTAAGACCATGGTTTATAAACATTGTTGCTATGGGACGTGCAACAGCGACTCGAGGTACGCTGATCGGCCGCATATGAAGGATGTTTTCTTCATTAATTTCCCGAAACTCAAGAGTGCCAAGGAGAAGTGTGTGCGTTGGGTACACTTGTGCGGACGGCCTACACAACATTTCAACCCGGAAAAAGTTACCAAATTCACCTACATATGTAGCAAGCATTTTGTCGGTGGAAAGGGTGATGATAGCATATAGGCTAGCATGTTAGCAGGCGCTAACATTGTGCCCTGCTACCGGGATAGCTTACTCAAAAACAAACGCCCTGAATCTCTTAAGCGAAAGATTCTGAGATGTGAACAATCGTTTTGTAGCTACCTATTGGCAAGATATACAGATTCCTGGACGTTGATTGCAAACAAACAAAAAAGGCCGACGTGAACGGAGCACGGTGGAAATCATAACAAAGGCATGAACGCCGAGCAGGGAAAAAAACAAAGCTTACCGTTGAATCAACTCGGCCCGTCTTCCGGTTTTTTTGAGCCCTCGACACTCAAGCCACCGTTTCAGCTGAAGGTTGGTGTGTTCTTCCACAGTGCGACCAGTAAACCGTGCGCCTGGGACATCGTCTTGGGTAAGTTTAATGGCTGCAAAGTCGGTCATATCGCTGGTTCTGTTGCGCTTGTAATGGCTGGTTTGTATGTGCGTTCTACGACTGTTTGCCCTACCGGTGCGGCAAAAGGGGCGTTACTCTTAAGGCCGTGACGTCACGTGCGCGGTACCGCATTGGCAAGTTCTTTTCACACAAACAAGGCATTTGATTTTTGGTTCCACTTTGCGCTCCGTGAAGACATTTTATAGCATAACTCACACCGATGTAAAAACATAACGCCCCCAAGACACATATTGAAAAATGCCACCAAAGTGCCAGGAGGAGACCCCGAGGTGCACGGCTAAGTGTGGGGATGAGCGCTGGGGGTTAAGCAGGGCTGTGGACAGGGAAAGTGACATACGGAGACGTGAAGAGTGAACACAAGTGATTTAGCCACGGATCGGTCTTTTGAAGTGGAAGGTTTTCATCAACCTCATCAACAGCGGTTGAGGGAGGCTTTGTGGAGCGCAGCGGGCCTGAGCCTTATCAGTTCAAATCGCTGGCTCATGGTGCTGGTGCAGCGATGCCCAAAGCAGGCGCTGCTGAGGCAGTGGATGACAGAACGGGTGCAGTTTTTGAGTGGTAAAGTTATGTTAGCAGCACAATGCTAACATGGGCTAACGTTTAAAGTTGCAACAGATGGTATGATCCAACTCCTGACTCGCCACGGGGAAGTGTAGCTGACTGAGATGCTTTTTACTTGCTATGATGATGAAAGCATGTCCCATTTGAACCAATAGGAAAATTCAACTGCAATAACCACCATTCAACCCTAAGAGGGCAGCACTAAGATGGTTTTAAGACAAATACTGCAGAACTAAACAAGTTTGCATAAAAATGTTACAAAATGGCCCAGTAACATAAACGTTGCACCCTTCAGCACAGTTTATACAGTTTATCTGCAAAAAAAAGTTTATTTTGCTGTGAGTAACACCTTAAGAACAAATATCCAAAAAAGGAAAATAAAAATATATGTTGTAAATATGTATATTTATATGTTTCTACAAAACATACTGCATATGGGCATGATATTGAAAGGTTACTTTGACTGTTAAGTGTTCATCAGACAGCCTGGCGCCTGGTTTTGTCCAGGATGTGAGGGG
This sequence comes from Fundulus diaphanus, assembly GCA_037039145.1. Taxonomy (NCBI): domain Eukaryota; kingdom Metazoa; phylum Chordata; class Actinopteri; order Cyprinodontiformes; family Fundulidae; genus Fundulus; species Fundulus diaphanus. Next base: position 37,173,668 of record CM073124.1, read on the forward strand.
TCTGCAGAGTTGTTACCTGCACTTTTTCTGACCCCAGACCTGTACAAGTCCTGGATGGAGTGAGGTCAGCCCGGATCATCCTATCTGTAGACCTAATTGTTCTTTGTAGTTTGGAGCTGTCCTGTCTGGACAGTGATGGATGTGCACTAAGCAGAAGGAACAAGGGCAGCATAGAAGATGACCAGCAGCACCGGCGTAAGGCTGTAATTGTTGAGTTGCTGCAGGAAATACAGTCGCTACTGGGCCTTTCTCCAAGCAGTTTATTTATGTGACTAGCTCAGATCACAAGAAAGTGGGGTTCCTAGGAACCAGAATTGATCCACAATAGACACACTGTTGTTGCGGATGGTGAACGAAGGTTTTCTCAGGAAGTCCGCTGTGATCTCCACAGTCTCATGTGCACCAGGGGATCAGCAGATCCACTTCCTGTCTGTATTCAGACTTGTTGGTGTTCTGGATCAGACAATTAACAGTGGTGTTGTCGGCAAACTTCAGTTTCACAGACGGGTCCGCTGAGGCGTAATACTTTGCGTACAGGGAGAAGAGGAGTGGGGAAAGAACACACCCAGGGGGGACGCAGGTGCCGTTAATTATGTTAGCCATAATCTGATTATTGTGTTAATTAATCCTGGTCAGAAGGCAGAACCAACTCCCCTGCCATGTTAGTTTGCTCAAGCATGTGAAAAACACACAAATCACACTGAAAAGGCAGAGGAGTTGGGCCTGCCTTCCGATTAATTCATCTTATAATTGTTTTAGCATTTGGCAGCACTTAGAATCTATTTATAAAGCACTGAACATCCATCCCTAGACGGTTAGACGATGTTTAGGTAAAACATGTAAAAACAAAATAAAGACTCCTCTGCAAGAGGTAACTTACGTTTTCCTTACAGTATTTACTAAAGCTGTCTCATTAGCAATACACATACTTTATATACATGACAGGATAAAAATTTGCACATTTCTTTACTTTTAGATCCATGTAAAACACATTTGTTTTATTTTAGATTTTCCAACATACAATACATTGTTCGATAAAAAAAGTGTGTTAGAGCTGGTTTAAGCTAAATCTTATCCGATCCTTGTGCAATTTAGTTTACCCACACAGCATTAAATAGCGATAAGATATTTAAACGCACTTCGCTAAAGCTGCTGGCTACAGTTTCTGTATTTTTTAGCTTCATCAAGAGGACATTGACACTTCAAGGCTTTATAGTTGTATAGCTACAATAACAATGACCGTGTTTAATTAGAATTTTTCACATTTCACATTAATCATTAATGCCAGTTCACTTTTACTAATAATTTGTCTTTACAATAACTGCGCTTACAGATGCAAAGCTAAAACTGACTCCTAGCCACACAAAAAATGTCATTATCAAGTTCCGAAGTATACTCTATGCATTTAAAGCTGAATAATATTTTTCTTGCATTGTAAAGTCTTTCATGATTTACTTTAGCCTTGATGGAGCCTTATTTTCTTGTTGGCATGGCATACAAGACTATATGTGCTATTCTAACCCTGCTGCCATTGGCTGCTGTAGTCATTACATGCTGGCTCAGCCGCACTCTTTTCACTCATCAGCAGATCACATTTCACATTTCAATTCCCAAAATGTACTTATGTATTCAAGATGCTTTCAATAAAAGACTACTTACTCGCATGAGCGGTTTGAAAAGTGGAGACCATTACTGGGTTCCTGTTCACAAGCACCATTATGTTCGCAGCTCAGTGTTTGTCTGTTTGTATGTTTAACTAAAAATTACTTGTCATTTGCAAGCATAGCTTAGTCTTTATAGATACTGAGGGGGTATTTTGTCGGGCGCCAGATGATGCATCAATGAGTGCTGCAATCTGTGCATTCTGCCTGCATGCAGCGTGTGCAGTTGTGAATGCCTGCGTGAGACGATTGAACTCTTGAGTGTATTTCTGCCTCATTTAAATCAGTCGATATCTCAATTAGAAGCTGCCGTGAGGCTCAGGGGAGGAGCAGTCTGCATGTTTCTCTGCTTTATTTGCACTAACGGTCTTTCTCTGTTTATGTATTGCCAGCTGGTAGAGAAAGGTTCAAAGGTGAAATGGCACATTATTTGCTTTATTTGAAAAATAAAATACACTTTTAGATTTGTGAATATTCAAGCGTTTGACACTGATGTTGATATCGACACTATTTTCAGATTTAGTACACTGATTAATTGTCGCATGATTCAAAGAAACAAAACAGTACTCTGATGTTAGTCATCTTCCCATTTAGCATTAATATAGTCAGTGATGTGGCAGTTGTTTAGGAGTTTTAGTAGCGTCTCCACATAAGGATTGTTGTCATATGAGAATACTTGGAGTCCCAATCTTTTTTTAAATAATTACTTTGATGTAATCCAAAACATTCATAGCTTTATAATTTGTTTCTGAGGAGCACTTGATGTATACAGTTGGTGGTAAATAAACTGAAGTCCTCCTACTGCTGACAATGTTTTCAAACCAGAGTCGTTTTCTGAAGAGCTTGGCCAATGCTAGCACCTTAATGGTTGGTTTTGACGTGACTTGATATTTTGGCTGGTAATTTATGTCGGTGTAGATCCAGTTAACCTTGTGTGATCAAAAAGTTCTTCTCCAGCTACACAGACAAACTGTGTAAGCATCAATATGTGGGATAAAAAACTTTAAAATTACATTATTTAGTAAAACTGAGATTTGTTTAACCAACAAAATAATGTGCATGGCCCATCAAATGGTTTTGCAAGCCATGCATATGAAAATAAGACATCATTAAAAACATCATTAAAACAAAATTGCTGCACAAAATGTGATCAAACAATATGACGGGGTTACAGCTGAGAAAAAGAGAGAGTGCAGTGATAACACGTGTCAGAAGTTCAGTTTCTCCGCAGAGGGAATTGGAGGGAAGGTGCAGACGTTTGAGTAATTTGCATTTAGCTGTTGAATCCAATTTGAGTAGCAGGACAAACAGAAGTCATTGTAAATCTTCATATTCATGTGTAAAGCCTAAAGAAACAAGCTGGAAACGATCAAACTGCAGATATTATAACCCATTGTTGAAAATGTAAGATGAAGTTGAGGGTTGAGTGTTGTTTTAAAGATTATGAGAGATTATTACGGTCATTTTAGTTTAAATTGTTGGTTGTTATTTAAAAAAAATAAATGATTCAAAGTTTGCTCTTCTATTGGGATACAGAAGTAGGTGCACCATCCAGAGGAGATAAACGCCTCTACCCATCCCCATTTTGTCTTCCAGCTTGATCCCTCCATACCAGTCTATATACCTCTCTGCACCATGCTCTTGCTCCCTTTACTTTCCTCTCATTTTTAGCCCGTCGGCTTTCACTCTCTCCCTCGTCGTCCCGCTCACACTTCTTCCCCTTCCCAATCCGTTTTTTATTACCTGACCCCTGTGATATTGCTGCATATTAAAAAGTATACATCAACGGAGCAATTACAGGCTATCAAAAAGAATACGGTTAGCCTCGGGCAATGCAAGTCTTGCCTGGTAGACGCAGGGAGATTAGATGAGGAGATGAGAAAGCCTCTCCTCACCGTGAGGCACTGAAACACAACCAGGATCGGTAAAGACCAGAGAACATGTTATATATGTTTCATTCACATGTGCAAAAACACACTAATACAAGCTCAAAGAGAGACTGAAGTGTCTATTAGTGCACAGATGAATTCATATATTCACTCTGTTCACATGTAGGCAGCTAGCCAATGAAGGTTTTCACAGATGCTCTTTTTAAAGTTGCTTACATAAGCAAACACGAACCTCACTGATGTTAACTTGCTCTGCCAAGGTCTCAGATTTGGATGGGGATATAAGTTCCCATTAAGGAGCAATAACATTTAGAGAAGGGGCAGAGGAAACTACAGTTATAGGACTCACTTAAAATTCATAGTTGCTATGCAAAATAAATCATCAGCTTCCTTGGCGGGGGCAGTGAGTAAGGCAATGATGGCGTGGGGATCGAGGGAGAGGGCGGGGCTGGATATGAATAAGAAATGAAGTTTAAACATAGGCAGTCCCAAGTCTGACATACACAACACCACACTGACTGACAAGCGCCTCACCTGCACATATAAACACATGAAAGCGACACAACTCTTTGATTTTTCTTTCTCTGCTTCTAGTGTGGAAAGGTACCGCGCGGAAACAAAGAAAAACATGCTCAGCAGACCTTTGTGATCGTTTGTGGGGGCGGTTGTTGTGCGTAGGATGTGTGCTTGTGTGTGTACAGCATGTGCTTTCAAACTCTTGATCTGAGTTTAGCATACGAAGTACAGACCAACTGTTACATTTTACTGTTATTAATAACTTATTTGTGCACAGGCAGCCATCCATCATTCTGGCTGGGTCTAAGCGTCGCTGTGTGGGGTTTGCATGTTTGCCTTATGCATGAGTGGCATTAATTTTCTCTGACAATTCAAAAACATGCTTGTTAGGTCAGCTGGAGATTCTAAATTGTCCTTGAGTGTTAGTCTTGTATGTATGTTACCTCTGTGATGGAATGGCAGCTTGTTGAAGGTGTATCACCCACTGGCTGCCAGAGATACACAACAGCTCTCCTCCAACCCTGGAAAGTGCAGGAATCCAGTGGATGTTACAATTAGTGTTTTTGATTAATTTCATCTCCCAAGTTGCACAGCTCCTGGCTGATCTACATAAAGTAAGATAATATAAGATAAGATTGACTTTATTGATCTCACAGTGGAGAAATTCACGTGTCACATCGGCTCAATAATCAAAAGAAGGTGCCAAAAGGAGGAAAAGGTGCATGAGGTATATACAGTGCATCCACATATATACAGTGGATGGAGAAAAAAATAAATAAAGCAGAGATTTAAGATGACTTATGTACATTTAAGGTGACTTATATACATATGGATTTGACGTTGTACATTAAAGTGGTACCAGGTAAAGAACAACAGTGAGGTAGTGAGATAACTATAACAGCTGAAGTCTCTTATTTAACAGGATTATTGCACAAATTTATGTGGAACAAGTCAGAATTACAAACCCCTTCAGATAGATATACATCTTTTTTTCCAGTGAGAATGAGGAAGACAGGAAAATTTGAATAAAATAGGATTTGCAAGTGCTACAAAAACATATTTAGAAAACTTGGTGGATAAACTCATTGACGTCATCTATAACAATATTTAATAAAGGTTTTCGAACAAGATTCAAACAAATAAATTAGTAGAAATGTATAGAAATAACCTAACAATGTGGGTAGTATGACCAATTATTCTCTAATTTAGCCTTTTTATTTTTTTATACAAAGGGAAAAAGAGTGCACGGCACTCAACTTGGTTTATTTTCTTAACCTAGCTCTGGATGACATATGGACTGAACAAAGCCTTTAGTAGATTTAACACTAGATTGGGTTGTGAGATGGGTTAAAGATGGGTCAAAGTAACTTTACGTCTAATGTTAAAGATGCAGTAGGTCTTACATATTTGTTGAAACTGTCACCATGTTCCCATGGACCGCGGAACGCATTTCAAATTGGTCGGGCCCATCAGGCAATACTCCACTACCCATCACAAACGCACGCGCCAGCATACACATAAAACACCAGCATCCCCTTGATCACGCAACTGATTTGCGTCACATGACACAAGATAAGCCAATCCATATTTAGACAACAGAATTTATTGCTTTCTCATAGGCTGTGGTCCCTAAGCATGATAAATGTGTCTGCCATGTTATAATTAAAATCGGCACCGAATTTTTATTTAACTTTTTTTCTGACGTTCCAGCACACACGCCCCGGATTTATTTCCACTTACAATCATTATATTACAGCTAACACAATATTTACAGAATAAAAATACTTTAAAAAGAAAAGTCAAACTCACCCCTGCTCTAAATATTCCCGAAAAAGTGTCTCCGTCTGTCATTATGCTGGAGAAGTCCCTGGCTATCCTCAAAGCATCCACTGTGGTCAAAAGATCCCTGTGTGTGTGTGTGTGGGCGCACATCAAGCTATTTAGTCTTTTCTGGGTCATTGTTGATCTCAGATGGGTCTTGATACGACGGAGGGACGAGAAACACCTCTCAGCAGTTGCAGTGGACACAGTTAACTAAGCTAACGAAGCAAATAACGTAGGGGTCATAAGCAGCGCAGAGGTGGGAAAACTTTTGTTTACATCACATGACACAATCAGCCAATACATTTTTAGATGGGATGATTTATCGCTTTCTCATTGGAGAATGATGTTGCTGCCATAAACTACTGTGCATTTGAAAAAAATAGCTATTGAATATTTTAATTTTATTTATATATATTATTTTACATGTTTGATCATCAAAAGTAGGTAGGGCCGCGGCCCTACTGGCCCTACCCGTTCCGCGGTCCATGCATGTTCCTATACAGTATAATATAAGACAGATACTCTGTGAAAAAAATCAAGCTCCTCTAGCTCCTCCCAGTGGTCCTACTGCTATTTGCAGCCTTATACCGCTCCTGGTCAGAAACAACCAATCAGAGCCAGACGTTCCTCCTGGCTCTGATTGGTTGTTGTTAGTAGTGTCAATCAAGCTCAGGATCGCTGGTATGCTTCAAGTGGCACATGCTCTAAAAAAAAAACAGGGAAACAAACAAAAAAAAAAAAAAAAAACAGATGACTAAAGCTAAAGAGAAAGAATTAGACTGAGTCTGAAATAAAACAGGAATAAAAACCAGAGCAGCACGGCAAGCTCTGCTGTGGGGGAGGAGCTGGAGCAACAGATAGATAGGGGGGGGGGGGGGGGGGACCTGTAAGGTCTGCTTGTTCAAATTCTCTCACGCTAATTTTACGGTTAACTCAGACCTCCCTACTGAAGCTTTAATGCTGCCAAAGACAATATGCAGTATTTGGATTAAAATGAATGGTTCCCTTTTTTAGTTAAACTCTGCATTACTATTAACAGTTTAAATACAGTGACAACCACATCATGATTTCAATTTAGATTGTAACATTTTTGACCAATGATTTGGTCTCACTGGGATTAAGTTTATTCCGTAGCATAATTTTACCTTTGGACCATTTCTCATTTGCTCTTGTGGAAAAGGTCAGTGAAGTCTGATCAAGGCGTTGACGCGAACAGTGAGGCTCTTTATGTTCTCCTCCTTAACCCAACAGTGTTGAGCCAGTGTTTGGTTAAAATTTACCCACCTTCAGTCTTAACACCTGAAATTAAGCATTTGGGTTTAAGCGCTAACCCAACAGCTCTTCTGTGTGTAACTCTGGACTAAAATTACAAGCCTTTAAATAGCAATGCAGAATCTCTTGAAACTGAGTTTACTTTAGGATCGCTAAAATAATCCACAGCATTCATTTGCCCAAATGGGGGTTGCAAGATTAAGCAAGGAAAATCGGAGTTATATCTGTTATTTATATAACCTTCCTAATGCAGTTCAGCCAAAATAAATGCAGTTTGACCCATGAAAGCCCTATAAGGTACTATGCGTCTTCTACTGTGCCTGCATGGTTTTTTACAACTGTTTCCCTTTTTTTTTTTTTTACTTGCATGCATGCTTTTTTTTTTAATCGTTGCATACAGATGCACGGCTCAGACTAGACCGGGAAGCCTTTGTTTGTCATTGTGTGTTTCTGAATGAGAATGTCTCTGCGTCTCTCCATGCGTGCATGTCTTTATTTGTGCTTGTTAGAGACAACAGCACGGCCAGCGGACCAGTCTGCTGTGTACGAATAATCAAAGTGGTCTCTCTCATCATTAAATCATGGCTGTCCTGGTGGGAGCCTAAGGAGGGAGATAGAGGGAGTGAGTGAGGGATCATAGTTAACGCTGCAGGGGTACATGCTCTCTCCCTCTCCTCCATCGTGTACTGAGGGTGAGATGTGTCATGAGCACAAGTCTTTTCTGCTCTCTTTGCTCGCCCACTTAGCTCCCCCAGACACAGCCGCTCGCACGCGCATGCACACACACACACACGCACGCGCGCACGCGCTCGCTCGCTCGTGCATATGCACACATAGCGAAACACTCCTGCTCACTGATATGTTATTCTGGAGTGTACAGACATTCACTCACTGACTCAGACACACAAACTGCATCTTTTCCAGGAAGCAAAGACCTCTAACCAGAGCTGCACAGGGATCTGCCACATGTAGCTGCCATTACCGTTCTGTTCGGTGACAGTGTTCTCTACAGCAGGCTAACTCCCCCAGCTACCAAAAACATTAGAACGAACATCGTGACAAGGTTCGCATGATATAAGAAGCGCATGTCGTCTGAAAGCACACATCAAGGTGAATAATGATCTTTGCTGTTTCATTTTTTTAAATTAGAAGATCAGTGACCTGAGTCACCATGTGCAAAGTGACACAATCCATAAGCTTATTGTACCGATTAAAACTGCCAGCTCTTTATTAAGCTATCAATATTAGAAGAACTGTAGAGAACACAGCGCTCAAATTGTTATACATGTATTTTGGGATCTACTAGAAATTAGGGTTGATCCAAAGGGAAAGCAGCCTCACAGAGCCGGACAGTTGTGCAACTCTGAACTCGACTGATTCTTCTCAGTTCAGGTTTTTAACTTTGTAACCTGCCTGTTTTTTTTAAGACTCTCCAACCAATCAGAACACCAAATCATCTCTTATGGCACCAAACGCAGTGGTTCAACAGGAGAAAAAAGACAAATTAAACAACCGTTGCTTTATTACTGTCGATGGAGGCCTGATATTCAGTTTTGTAGATTTTCCTCTCTAGATGTTTGTTAGCATGGGGATTTCACAGCAGCACCACTATTAGCTGTGTCATAATACCTGAGGTACAACTGTTTTGCCGGGCTAATATCAAATGACCCGTCTGACATAATGGGCAACAGCTTAACACGTCAAACAGACTAAGACTAAATTGATGAATCAGACAAAGTTGCTCATCATCTATTTGGCCAGGAAAGCTGACAGGTGCATAGTTGGGAAGTGGGAATTAAATGATTTATGGTTTTAAGTTTAAACATTTGGCAGAAAGTGTGCCATGTATGCATTTATAGTTGTGCAACCAAATGTCTTCAATGGTCATCCAATTGTTTAATGAATCGGGCTGGCAATGTGATGAAAGAAATTCAGCTGTTTTGTGAATGCTTCGGGTGTTTGTTGGTGACAGGCATTATGAAGACATGAATAACGTTTTGGAGAAGTCCGAAGCAGGGTTAGGCTCAATGGCTGATCAGGGACAGCATTAATCTGAGAAACGGTCAAGAGGCCCGTGGTTACTCTGGAGGAGTTGTGGAGATTTACAGCTCATGTGGGAGCGCCTGTTGATTGGATGACTATTAGTTATGCACTCAACTAATCCGATCTTTATGAAAGAGAAACCTATTGATGAAAACAGCCATTAGAAGTCCCATATGCAGTCTGGCATCAGTCATTTAAGAAACACAGCAACTGTGGGGAAAAGGAGTCTGGTCAGGAAACAACCACAATCTAACCTTTTGGTCTTTATGCAAAGGCTATGTGTGGCAGGAAAATAAATGTGCATGTCACCCAGAAAGCACCATCCACAACGTGAAACGTGGTGTTGGCAGCATCATGCTTTGGGATGATTTTCTTCAGCAGAGATGGGGAAGATAATCCGAATTGGCTGGAAGATGGATGGAGCTAAAAACAGGGCAATCCTGAAAAAAAAAAACTACCAGAGGTGGCAGAGGACTTAGACCGGGGAGGAGGTTTATCTTCCAATAGGAAAATAAACCTATTGACCTTAGAATGACCTAGTCAAAGTCCAAGACAAGGCAAATTTATTTGTATAGCACATTTCAGTACAAAGACAATGCAAATTGCTTTACATGATTAAAATATAGGAAAATGAAACAAAATATAACATGGAAAAATAGAAACTAAAAGCAAATATTATAAACAGTTGGACTATAAAGTTGAACTAATGATGTTTCAGTAAAACAGTTTAACTAGAACAGTCGAAGGCAATCCTAAACAAATGCGTTATTAACCTTGATTTGAAAGAACTCAGGCTTTTAGCACTTTTACAGTTTTCTGGAAGTTTGTTCCAGATAAGTGGAGCATGGGAACTAAATGCTGCTTCTCCATGTTTGGTTCTGGTTCTGGTTCTGCAGAGCAGGCTGGAACCAGAAGACCTGAGTGGTCTGGATGGTTGATACACTGATAACAAGTCTGTGATGTATTTAGGTGCTAAGCCATTCAGGGATTTATAGACTAACAGAAGTATTTTAAAGTCTAATCTCTGAGATACAGGGAGCCAGTGTAAGGACTTTAGAACTGGGGTGATGTGCTCTACTTTCTTAGTCTTAGTGAGGACGCGGGCAGCCAGACTTAAATCCAACTGAATACCTGTAGCAAGACTTAAAAATTGCTTTTTACAGATGCTCTTCATCCAATCTTAAACTTGGATTCTAGAAAATCTTTCTTCATCCTTGCAAAGCTGGTAGAGAGGTGTTATAAAACATTTGCATAATCGCATCAAAAGGTGGTTCTACAGAAAAATGACACAGAGGAGCAAAATACAAAAGAACGGCACACTTTTCTGTGTTTAAAAAAAGGTTTAACCATGTATCTTTTTCCTTCTACTTCTCTATATGTTATATGTTATATAGTGATTTAAATATCCTTTGTGAACAGATACAAATCTGACTGATCACATTTTAGGCTATAGTTATAATTAATAAGATTAGATACCTTAAGATGAAGAAAATTAATCTTTTATATTCATCAATCTCCACAAGTTAATATGTTTAGGTTGAAAAAACTGAAAGGGTCATTAAAACAGGCTCAGCGTTCTGATCAGGAGTCAGCTTTAAGTAGAAAAGAAAAATGATGACATAAAAGGAAGTATGCGAGTGTTATCCGTGTTTAGTGATTTCAAACTGAAGGTGAAACGTTCACAGCATATATTCATGCCACTGATCGACACACACTTACACACCGACTAGATCTGCTGCTAATGAGCTCGGTGTGTGGTTACAGCATAGAGCCAGACTGGCTCCACTCTCAGACTGATGGGAGTTCACACAGGAGTCAGAGCTTTCCCCCCCTCCCAGCCCTCTGCCTCATCTTCAGAAAAGCAGCATGTTACCGTTCGCTGTCGTTATCAAAGCGGGCGCAGGTTCACCTTAAGGGCTCCTTTTGCAGCCTCTAAGTATAGAGGGAGACTGGCAGACTCAAACGGGGCTCCAGGATGGTCCCCCGGAGTATTTTAATGTTTGTCACGGTTATCTCAGCGAAAGCGAAGCCGGCATTTTTCCCTGCACAAAGCAAGACATAAACGTTAAGGATTTTACACAAATTCATCTTAGTTTTAATTTTGTGCAAAAGTATCTCCACTCTGCTGACCCTGTTATGGTATTCATTACTTTGTGATTTCATCTCATCCCTTCCTGCTCCCCAGTACCGGCCATGATCACCTCCTACCCAAACACCACTCTGGCCACGCAGGGCGAGGAGAAGAGGATGAGCTGCATCGCTCACGGGGAGAAACCCATCATGGTTCGCTGGGAGAAAGAGGAGCGCATCATCAACCCCGAGACCAGCCGATACGTGGTTACTGTCAAAGAAGTGGCTGACGAAGTCATCTCGACACTGGTGGTGAGCAATCAGTGCGACTGGAAATCTAACCGAATGTGAGGGGAGAGATGATGCTGTGAGAGGTGCTGTGAAAATTTTTTTGACCTCCTACAGATTTCTTCTGATTTGTCTTATTGCCACACTCCAATGTTTCAGATCTTTGAATGAATGTAATGTCAGATAAAGTTAATACAAATAACTGTTTTCATTATTTAACCAGGCCCTGTGTGCGAAAGAAATTCCCCACTAAACCTAATAACCGAATGTACCGCCATTGGTGGCAACACTTGCCATTAAGCACATGTTAAAACTGGCTACTGGCTTTTTGTTTTTTTTTACAACAGGAATTTCCTTGCAGAACTGTTTTAATTCAGACAAATTAAGGGCTTTGTTTGAGCAGGGGCCACACTGTCTCAATCAGACTGAAATCTGTGCTTTGATTAAACCACTCCACAATCTTTGTTTTTTGTTTTTCCCAAGAGGCAGACTTGCTAGTGCTCCTTAGATCATTGCTCTATGCAGCCAAAACAAGCCTGGGTTTAAAGTCACAGAATGATGGCCTGACACAATTCAAGGCTTTCTCATAGAGGACCGAATGAATGGCTTCATCAAATAAGGCACGTTGTCAAGTTCCCAAAGGAGCAAAGCAGGACCGGATCAGGTTTGACTCTTGGTATAAGATCCTTTTCTAAAACGCTGTTAGTTTTACACTATAAAGTTAGCCTTTGTAGTGTCAGTCTATAGAATATTTCCCCAAATGTTTTGGGGATCCTCCAGATGTTTTTGGGGAAATGTGAGACAGGCGTTCATGTTCTCTTACTTCATCAGTGGTTTTCACCTGGGAGCTCTCCTATGGCTGCCATTTCTGCCCAGACCCTAACTGAGTTGGTGAGGCCTGCAATGCTTCAGATGTTGTTCTGGATTGTTTTGTGATCTCCACAATGGGTCGCCAATTTGCTCTTTTGGTAACTTTGGTAGGCTAAGGTTCACCGCTGGTCCACGTGTTCTCCACTTGTGGATGATGGCTCTCACCGTGGTCCACCGTATTCCCAAAGACCGTTTTATGACCCTTTCCATAGTTATCGATAACAGCGACTTTGTATCTAACCTGTTCCTGAACTTCGATAGATCGGAGCACTTTTTTCTAATTCAACAAATACTTGTTCAGAAATAATTTAGTTTTAACTCTCCCTCTTGGCTTCGAACAGAAGGTTTTTGCTTTACCTCGGGGTAGAAACTGCTGGGGGAAGAAAATCACACGCAATTCTGTGACTGGAATGAACCAATTTTATATAAAGAAGTGGTAGCCCAGCTGTGGCTTTTTGAAAACCCAGAGCGTCGTGCATTTCTCTGTAGATCATGCCAACTGTTCGTGAGGACTCGGGGTTCTTCTCCTGTCACGCCATCAACTCCTTCGGCGAGGACAGAGGCATCATACAGCTGACAGTGCAAGGTAAGATTTCGTCTCCTCTGAGCTCAGCAAGGTTGTTTTTAGGGGATGTGGAATAAAAGCTTCTCTCAGAGTAGTGAAGATTTCTTTTATTATTTCTCTCCTGCATTTATTAAAGTTTAAGATGGAAGTTGTAGTATCCATACGACCCCACTGGTAGAATTATGTAAATTGACCATAGGGGTTGTCTTTCTTTATACACGTATGTTTGAGGAAATCTGCTCATCCTGTTTCTCCATTTCTCTTTCTCTAAACGTGACTTCCTTGTGCGCATGTCCTCAGAACCACCCGATCCTCCAGAGGTGGAGATCCGTGAGGTCAAAGATCGAACCATAGCTCTCCGCTGGACCATGGGGTTTGACGGCAACAGTCCCATCACGGGATACGATATTGAGTGCAAGAACAAATCAGGTGAAAGCAGAGGAAATTGACGTTAAAAATAAAGCTACACTGAACTTCATTTTGTGTTCACAATTTCCTATCTTGCCTCTTCCAGCTTCGTGGCTGTCAGCCCAGGTAACCAAAGACGTGTCACCGCAGCTTAACCAAGCCACTATAATTGACCTCCACCCCTCCTCCACTTATAACATCCGCATGGTTGCCAAGAACATCATTGGCAACAGCAACCCCAGCAATGAGCTCACCATCACTACTGATGAAGCAGGTTCGTACGCTTCATGTGAGGAGGACATGCCGCTCCCTTTGACTTTATATGACACACATACCTGGCCACCAACTCCAAAGCGTCTTAAAGCTGAAAACCAGTAATGATGTACTAAAAAAAGGCAATCCTATACCAAGTTTTTTAAAAAAAAAGAAGAAAAGCTTCATTTATGACTCTGTGGAGGGAAATATTTTTATCATTTGCCACAAACCTCAACGAAATGCAATAGTGTCAGTTCTGTTTCTAAAAATGTGTACAGGGACGGTCACAGACTGCACATAGCTGTCTCAAAGCATAACAGGTGTGATGGCCATACTACATTATCTTTCAAAGCAGGAATCATCTAGTAACACAAAAATCGGTGGGCACACATGTACTCCCAGCCCAAATGTGCACATTCACAGGCAGAACGGCATGAACGGCATCACACACTGGATACATGTTTATTACACATTTACTTATTTCACTTATTGGTGCTCTAGTGGAGATTCCAAAATATGATCCTGTTATAATCTCAACATTACATCTGAAACAAAGATAAAACAAATCCATGACTTTTGATGGAGAAAAGGATTTCACATGTTACAAAAGCAACAGCATTTCCTTATTTTAATCTTTGCAACGAGGACAGATAAACGGAACAATTTTTTTTTTTTGGGAAGAAAAAAGATCCAAAGAATGATCATCCTAACTGCGTAGCTGTCGAGACTATAATCTCACACGAATGACAAATAGAGCTGGTCACCGCTGCTTTTAGTTAGTCTTCTAAGTGTCCACTTATCCTCTACTGCTTATAATGATTCCTCCTGGGCATTATAGCATGCTGAAATGGCACATTCCATCAAATTAATAACTAAAGTGAAGTTTTAAAGATCTTGTATTATCATTCTTTTTGTCTCGTTATTTGAGGGGTAAGTGGCGAAGATGTTAGATTGTTTTTAATCATTATTGATGTGAGGCAAAAGCTTTAATATGCGCCACTGAGCGAGAGAGAAGAAATCCTTAGCCCAACGACGCCATCTAGTGGATGTTTGTGTTTGTCTTCTTTGCAGTTTTCAGTGCAGATTTGTGGTTAATGGTAAAAAAACGATATGCCTCATTCACAGCTCCTGATGGCCCTCCACAAGACGTCACTCTGGAGCCCACCTCCCCCCAGAGCATCAAGGTTTCCTGGAAGGTACGCTCAGGAATTCATGTCTCACATTGACAGCAGGAGTTCAGCTTCTAATTGTTTTTGTCTTAGTTTGAGCCAACTATATGATAATGACACAACATGCTAAATATTTTCAAAAGTAAAAACACTGAGAAAGTTGGGATGAAAAAAAAAAACATGGTCAGGTGTGATGGTCATCTGTGTTTCCTACTCTCACCTCGTGTCGTCCACAGCCTCCCCAGAAGCATCTGCAAAACGGTGTGATCCGCGGCTACCAGGTGGGCTACAGGGAGTACAGTCCCGGTGGGAGTCACCAGTTCACTATCATCAGCGTGGATTCGACAGGGGACACCACAGAGAGCATCGTGCTGGACAATCTGAAGAAGTTCACTCAGTACAGCGTGGTGGTCCAGGCTGCCAACAGAGCTGGAACAGGACCTTCTTCCCAGCAGGTGGTAACCAAGACCCTGGAGGATGGTGAGCTGGGGCCTGGGGGTCTTTTAAACAAGGTTATTGTTCCTCTGAAAAGTATTCATGCTCTGTAAACCTTTTTTCACGTTTTTGTCACATGATAACAAAAACATTTCTTGCTTCAAGGTTTTAACTGATTGAGAAACAGAAAGTTGTGATTTGAAAAAAAGGAAACGGACACGTTGTTTTCTACGATTTTGTTTTACAGATAAAATTCAGTCCAACCAATCACCCTCAGAAGTTAGTAACTAAAATACGTGTATAATTTAATCTCAGCATAGCTGTCCTGCGAAGGCCTTAGAGGTTTGTTAAAAGGCATTAGTGAACAAACAGCAACGTGAAGACCAAGGAGGACAGCAGGCAGGTCAAAAGAAAATGCTGAGCGCTGTTTAGTCCAAAAGATGGGAAGAGGATGGCACTCCTGCAAGCCTACTAAGACATGGTCATCTATCTAAACTGACTGGCAGCACAGGGGTGGCATTTATCAGAAAAGCAGTCAAAAAATAAGAACTTTTAGCCTGTTCCCTTCATGTTTATTTGTCCCTTTCTGTCAGTCACATTAAATCATAATAATATGCATTTAATGGGAATATATGAAGATCAACGGTTGCAGATACATTTTTAAGACACTGTAGATTTTTTTTAAACCTCATACAGCCAGTCTCATCTCATGCATGCCTATTTACCTGCTGTGGTGAGAGGTAGCAAAACTAGTTGTAGAATGGCGCCATCTCCTGGACACATTTTGAGCTGAAGTAAGTAACTAAGCTGTAGGCAAGACGTGTTTAAAAATAAACTTTTTTTATTTGCAAACAGCATTTTGGATACATTGGCTTACACGAAGAGTCTCATTTGGATCAAATAAGTATGACTAAGACAAGTGAATCAATGTTTGTTTGTTTTTCAACCCCTGTCAACTCTTTCTCTCAGACTCCTGTTGTAAAAAAAAGAGATTTTCACATGGGCAGTTCAGTAAGAACAATGACTAAATGAGCTGTTAAAAAACTTGATCACACATCCAGAACCTTTGAACCCTAACTCTCCTCTTTTATCCTTGATAGTGCCCTCTCGACCTCCTGAAAATGTGCTGGCCGTGGCCAAGTCTCCAGAGGTGATCTCCCTCTCCTGGATGCCCCTGCCCAGAGAATCTCTCAATGGGAACCTGCAGGGCTACAGGGTCATCTACTGGGCCAACCTGCCTGATGGAGGTACCGACTTTAAAACACAGAGAAACACTTTAACTAATGTAGTTAGCTTGATTTTAATTGAGGACTCATTAAGGGCACTTTTTCTAACATGCTGTAATTGAACCACCAGCTGGAAGCTTTGGATTTGGCATAATGTTATATGGTTGAGTTTAATATTAGGTCCTATGAACTAATTACACATCTGATGAACAGGCACTAATTTTCACAGCCTTACATAATCAGGATGGTATTCTTCTAAGGCAGCGGTTCTCAAACTTTTTTAGCCGCGGACCCCCTTCTATGTCCCAACCGGGTTGACGTACCCCCAATCTTCAAAAAACAAAAAAAAATTGCAGTTGCAGTTACAACTCAACTATCATAACAAAGGTTATGGAAATTAATTTATAACATAATTGGAATTAAACTGCAATAAAGTTACACACAGCATCCACAACAGAATCCTGAGGATTTTCAGGTGCATCGGTAGCTCAGCGTGGAGCCAGAGAAAGAAAGACTCTCAGATTGGCCACACCTCCACAACCTGAAACGTCTCTGAAGCAGAGACCCTCCTGGTGGATTAACGGACTAAACTCTGATGATCTCTCTGTGTGTGCTCTCACTTTATTTCAGCAGCTTCTAAATCTGAGTCTGACTCACAATTTATGCCGCAAAATAGAAACATGAAGAAAGTTTATTTGATTTATGCGAGCGAGCGAGAGAGAGAGAGAGAGAGAGAGAGAGAAAGAGAGAGAGACAAAGAGAGAGAGAGAACACTTTGGTAGAGCGGCACAGAGTAACAATAACAGAGCGCTCGATGAAGCTGTTATTAATCAGAGAAATAAAAAGTTATTTCCTGATTGTTTCATAGCAGGTAAACACGCCCACGGCAACACACCTCAGCTCCCCGCAGCCCCACCGCCGGTTTCCCTGTTCCGGTCTGCATACGCGCTAAAACTGCATCTTTAAAATGAACTGCACCTGTCTGAATCATATTATCCAATGAAAAGTATTACAGCTCTGTGTGTGAGGAGTCAAGAAACCGTGTCTACCATCCATTTTCCCACCAGCAGCAGCGGTGGCAGCAGCAGTTCAGAGTCACAGCACCACGGGCAGCGCTGTTTGTAGGCGCTGTGTGATTGATAGAGAGACCGTTACTCAATTTAGTCTTGTAAATAAAACTTTCGGCCCGAATTAAATTTTTCCTCTGCTGACGTAAACGACGTAAAGTGAGTAGAGAGAAAGAAGATGCGTAGAAGATGATAACTTCCTCTATATTTCATCTTAAAATGAAGTGTAGAAGAAGACTTCTTTTAAATAGATTTTTATCATTCTCTCCCTTTTATCTCCTCTTACTTTCACTTTTTTTCTTTCTTTTTTCTCTTCTTGTTCTTCCTTTCCTCTCCTACTTTCCCATTGTAGTGTCCACATAATTTGAAATACTCTCTGCATGAATTATAATAAAACTATTTACATACATAAATCAAGCAGAGCACTATGGCGAAAGCAGTACTGCTCCACTTGTGAAAGTAAAATCTGTTGAGCTTTTTTTGGCATTAAGACAACAATTCTTATTGCCACATTGCCAGACAGGACACTGGGGGGAAAAAAAATAAAAAATAAATAAATAGATTTTCATGTCAATACATTTTTATTTATTTAATTTACAGTTTTTGATTTCAATTTTTACATAGCAAATGTTTATTTACAGGTCTTTATGGTGTGGGAAAAAAACAGAACGCCATTACATTTTTCATCTTGCGCACCACACTTTGGGAATCCCTGTTCTAAGATAACTAAGAATACTACTACTTAGAATCAGGATCTGTCTGTCTGCTATATCTCTAATGGAAAGGACTGAAAAGCAACAAAGTGAAGCGATGAGCAAGTAATAGAAAGTATCATTACATACCAGCTACACCTTAATGTATATAAATAATTTATTTTCCTTTTGTTCCTTGAATAAACTAGCTCAGTGTTTTAGGTTTTCGTCATGTGACAAAAGTCTGACATATAATTTTCTGTTAGACTTATCAATGCATCTCCTCGTCTGTGTCAGAACTGGGCGAAATTAGGAACGTGACAACGGGTCAGCCGTCTCTGGAGCTGGATGGGTTGGAGAAGTACACCAACTACAGCATCCAGGTCTTAGCCTTCACTAACGCTGGAGATGGAGTTCGTAGTGAACAGATCTATGTTCGCACCAAAGAAGATGGTATGAGAAACGTTTTTTTTACTATCAGTTATCTTTGTTTGTGTGCTATTGGAGAGCTCATAATAATTACATTGCCCTGTTTATCGCTCTAGTTCCTGGCCCACCAGCAGGCGTGAAGGCTGCAGCCTCCAGCAGCTCGGCCGTGTTTGTCTCCTGGCTGCCTCCATTTAAACTTAACGGCATCATCAGGAAATACATCGTCTTTTGCTCTAACCTGCATCCGATGGTATTAGCATTTGTATACCATGAGATTTCCACGATCCTCTCTTTCTTTTTATTCATGCTGAGCCAATGCAGCCACATTTCCTAGACTCTAAGTGTTGCTGCAATCTTGTGTTACATTTTCCTTTGTCTCCTCTTGGGTTTACAGGTGATGAGTGAGTTTGAGGCATCTCCCGATAAATATTTTTACAGGATCCCCAATTTGGCTCGAAACAGACAGTACAGCGTCTGGGTGGTGGCTGTGACTGCTGCGGGGCATGGAAACAACAGCGAGAAGATCACCGTGGAGCCTCTGGCCAAAGGTACCGGGTCCCCCACTGTCTCCCCGATAGTGTGATGGATGAAGACTTTGTTGATGTTTAAAGCAGACGTGCATGATTTCACCTCGGTGCCTTTTTGCCATCTCTCTAAAATGTTGCTGTTTATGTTCGTGTTGCTCTCAGCTCCAGCTAGGATCCTGACATTTAATGGAACGGTCACCACTCCCTGGATGAAGGACATTGTTTTACCATGCAAAGCTGTTGGGGACCCGCCTCCCACCATCAAATGGCTCAAGGGGAAGTAAGTCATGAGCATCCGGTCCATTTTACAGCCGGAATCTGAGCTATTCCTGGAACCAGAAATGTTCTTGTTTGCTTCCAGCACAAATGGGACACCCACACCTGTTATCGTGGACGGTCGACGTAGCGTCCAGGGCAACGGCAGCTTCATTATCCGTACGGTCAAAGCAGAGGACTCTGGGAACTACAGCTGTGTAGCCGGCAACAACTGGGGGTCGGATGAGATCACGCTGAACCTGCAGGTCCAAGGCAAGCGGTCAAAATTATTTTAACGATGATTAAAGTTGGTGTATTTTCTTTCTGACAGCACTAGTAGCCTTGTGGTTGTAGCATTGTGCTTGTGTCCCAGAGGTTCTGGGTTCAATTCCCACAGGCTGCCACTCTGGCTCCCTGAGCAAGACCCTTTTCCCAGATTGCGCCGCACAGTGGCAGCCAACTGCTCCCCAAGGGGATGGGTTAAATGCAAAGAACAAATTTCATTGGAATGTATGTTGCAGTGACAATAAAGATGATGATTATTATTATTATTATTATATCATACATAGAAATCATGAGTGCCGGTTGATTTTTATTGAAATAAAACCATAAACTGGTGACTAAAAGGACGAAGCATGACCGGTATGCTGACCTATCATCCACAGTACCCCCTGACCAGCCCCGCCTCACGGTTACCAAGACTACCACCACATCAATCACGTTGTCATGGATACCTGGAGACAACGGCGGGAGCTCCATCAGAGGTGAGGGTCTCAGCCTCGCGCTGACCGATGCTTCTTCGTATCCAGCAACTGAAGCAAAGTGAGAAGTCAGATTACAGCTGAATGTGACGGACGCGGCCATGAATAAGTTGCAGCTTCATACTAATGTGAAAACAATCAGCTGTTGTCTGCAGTGTTTGACAGCCGCTGTCCGTGCTCTTGCACTTTGGTCTAACTCTGCCGTTCCATAAGTGGATCTCATTATGCCCTGGGAGAGCACAGCAGTTAAATCCAAAAAGCTAGATTAAAAAAGCAGGAGAAAAGATTACATCCCTTTTAGAGGAAGATTAAAGCGTTCCATCTTACAGCGCAATCACAACAAGACTATTTGTGGCGATCTATCATTGTTTCTAATCAACCTGCTCCTGTCTTTTGTGTTGTAGACACCATAGAAGCAGTTCAAGATACCTTCTTGGTTATACTTGCTTTGCTTGCCTCCTTATAACATCATCCATCACCAGAGCACACTTGCCACAGCTTACTATGTTCTCTATGTAGCCCTTCTGAACACATGGAGGGGATCAAATCGTGGTTGTTTAATTAAAATAAATATCTAATCATGATGCTTGGATGTAGAGGTGCACAGTTTTAGACCAAAACATGCAATTGTAATGTTGTGTTAAAAATTACGATGATATCAGTCGTGATTTATTTCATTTTCCTTACCCCTCTCTGTCTCCTCCATCATGATGAAGTCCTCATCAGTTTCAAGATCTTGCTCACAAAGATCTACACAGTATATTAGGTTAGATTAGATTAGATTCAACTTTATTGTCATTACACAGGTACAGGTACAAGGCAACAAAATGCAGTTTAGGTCTAACCAGAAGTGCAATAGCAGCGGGTGCAGGATAAATAATGGTTCCAAAAGTACAGGACATGGGTTTTTACTGAATAAATATAGAGATGGATACTATTATAAACAGAATTTTACTGATAGATTTGTCCTATGAATATAATATATAGATAACTAATATTGTGAACTAAATTTACAGCTGGATATGTACTGAATATAATACACAGGTGGATATTACTATAAATAGAGATTTACAGATATGTACAATAGCATAATATACAGATGGTTGTTATTATAACAGAGTTTACAAGTGAATATGTACTATGAATATATGTACAGATGGCTATTACTATAAAATGAATAAATAAAGTTTGGACAGAAGCTATCTAAATTAAAGTGCAGTGGAAGGTAATTGCATATTACAGTTAAAGTATGGTATTGCAAATGTATATGTAAACAATTGGTACTGTGAATAAACAGTCGGCAGTGCAAATCAATATTCAGTCATGGTGAGTAGTGCAAGATGCATGTAAACAGTTGTTACTATAGTAACAGTCAGGAGTGCAGGTGAACATGAAGGACTTTAAACGTCCATACAAGTGGCCAGATAAATCAGTCACAAGTAGGATTTAATGCAATGCACCAGAGATAATGTAGCTTTGCAAATATTGTGTCAAAGTATTCAGCAAAATACTACTTGGGTGTTGCAATATTGCACATACTGCTATAGCGATGGCAACTGCGATTGAGTATGTGGTGCAGCTCTACTTGAATGTGAAAGAGTTGTAAATGTGCAGATGAAAACGGCATCTGTGCATTTTCTTCTGTCTACCGAACATTAGTGTCATGTTTTGCCCTTCGAGTTATCTTTTAGAAACAATAGATGCCTCACAACCTCTTTATGATTTATATTTTGAATTTTAAAGTCATAAAGTCCTCCCTTCCTTTTCTATATAAATCTACATAGTTATTTTGTTATGGATTTTTTTCACCTCTTTTTTTGTGTCCTGTCTGGCAATGTGGCAATAAGAATTGTTGTCTTAATGCCAAAAAGAGCCCGACAAATTTTTCTTTCACAAGCGGCGCCTTACTGCTTTCACCATAGTGCTCCGCTTCATTTATATATGCAAGAAGCTTTATTGTGATCTATGCAGGGAATATTTCATGTTAAATGGACTCTGAAACAAGAAGGCAGAAGAGAGAAAAAACGAGAAAAGGTGAAAGAGAAAGAGGAGAGAAAAGGGAGAGAACGATACAACATCCTCAGTCTGCTTCTTCACCTGCAAAGAGAGATAGAAAAAAAACAGCAAAACCAATCGATAAGGTATTACAGGTCCAAACAAGCAACGCCTTGATACCATCACTGAAGAAGATACGCAATGTACAAAGTGACAGCCCAATAAAACAGGGTTTTTCTGTAAAGAAGTGAATCTGTAAGCACCTGCAGGTGTTTGGGAGAGTGCGCCTGTGCATGTAAGGCTTATCCATGAGCAAAATGCTTAATAGTGGTTGTGAAGAGCCAAAGACCCGCCCCCCCAGAGCACCGTGGCAGACACCTCTATTTTTTTCTACAGAGTTCTGCAAACACAACAAGATTCTGCAATATTGAAATTTGTGTTCATTATGAACCAAATATGGATTCCTCTCAGTTTCCTTCTTTTCCTCTCACACATCCCTTTTTTCAGGGTACATTCTGCAGTACTCAGAGGACAACAGCGAGCAATGGGGCAGTTTTCCCATCAGCCCCAGTGAGAGGTCATACCGTCTTGAGAATCTGAAATGCGGCACATGGTACAAGTTCACCCTGACGGCCCAGAACGCTGTGGGTCCAGGACGCATCAGTGAGATCATCGAAGCAAAGACCCACGGGAAAGGTGAACAGGGTTGTAATCTTATTCTTTTTTGATTTTAACCTCCCAGTTAAACACATTTCTGAAATAATTATTTAGGACAATGTTTTTTCTATCTAATGTTTCTTGATTTTAAACAACTTTCATTCATTGTCATACAAAAATTAAACCTTAGTTACACCATGAATGGATTATTTTGTCATAAACTTGAGATATTTAAGGCTCAGTGCAGGTTCTGCTTTCTGTTTTTTTTTATGATTATTATTTACCTCAGAACCACAATTTGCCAAAGAACATGAAATCTTCACCAGCATCAACTCCACCAGGGCCAGGCTCAACCTGGCCGGCTGGAACAACGGCGGCTGTCCAATCACCTCCTTCATACTGGAGTACAGAGTGGTGGATTCGAGCACATGGACCACTGCCCAGCGCACTTCGCTCACCAAGAGCTACATCCTGTACGACCTGCAGGAGGCGACATGGTACGAGCTGCAGATGAAGGTCACCAACAGCGCCGGTTCAGCAGAGAAACGGGTCACCTTCGCCACTCTAAATGCTGATGGAAGTGAGTTGGGAATAAAGTTTGTGGTTGTCGCCCAAGATCATTTTTTCAGTCAACCAAGAATGATCCAAATCCAATAAAAACAGCGGTAGACTGTTAACAAAAACAGCTCACGATACAGTTGATATTGTTAGAGAAAACAACTCACCATGTGATATTAAACATGAAGTTTACAGTGTTAGCAGACCTAACGTTAGCACGACAGGGCTCTCTGGAACCATGCAGCAGAAATGAATGCAGGAGGATCTGAATGGCCTGTTTACTTCCAATTCATGAGATCACGCTGAACTTGCAGGTCCAAGGCAAGTGGTCAAAATTATTATAAAGATGGCACTTAAAAAACCTCACTAACAGGTTTAGAGTTATTGTATAGCAAACCTCTCTGCAGTTCTCCCTACAGACAGCCTTTAACGTTTACAAAGAATACATTTGGAAGTCCCTCAGATTCTCCACAGGCCATTAAGTTGCTTTTTTGTGCCTTTCAGGACCACAGCTTGTTTTTAGCTGAGCAAGAAAGTACTGTACAACCTGTTAGGGATGATAGGAGCTGGTGGAGCCTCGGGGGTGCACTCCAGACTCTGTGCTTGTTTCTGGCTGGAGTTTTTGTTGAACTGTGTATGCCGTCTGTTAGTTGGTTATGACTGCATGCGTGTGTCTCCGAGCAAAGGAGTACACGTGGATGCTGTTGTCACTTTGTCAGTGAATCAATAGCTCTACTCTGCTGCTCAGGCTGACGTGGTCTCTGCTTTCTCCTGTCTTAACTCTTTTCTGCTGTAACTAGAAAGACACACATCCACCAACCACTTTATTTGGAACAACTGGTAAGTTGCTTGCTGGCGCAAATAGCAACTTGGCCAATCACATGGTGGTAACTCAGTCCATTTACTGTAGGTCTCTAGACATGTTGAAGACAGTTTGCAAAAGTTGAACTGAACTGTGACTTTGAACAGGGCATGGGTGATGATTATTTTTTACGTGTTTAATCTATGCCAAAAGGGATTAAGTTATTTGTGAAGGCAAAACGAGGCCCAAGAAAGATGTATCAAACAAAGTCTGGGAACTGCTGGACAACTTCAGGAAAAGTGCCAAGAACCAAATGTGGATTTTTATATTACATTTGTACACCTAACCAAAGCATTAGACACAATTTCCAGAGGTCTGTGGAAAATGATGGTCAAATATTAAGTGTTCAGAAAAGTTCATCAGTCCCTACAAGTGGATATGCACATATTCCACGATGATATCACAGCCAGTGTCAGGGGTCAACAAGAAATCTCAGCCTTTCCTCATCACCAGCGGGGTGAAGGTAGGCTTCATATTAGCTCCACTGCTTTTTCAGCATGCTGTTCTATGTGATGCCACAAAATGGAGACCAGGGCAAAAACAATGGCGCTGACATCATCTACTGTTTTGGTGTCGATAAATTCCGCTTGCAAAGGCTGCGAGCTAAAACCAGAGCGAGGCAGGCAATACTTTCCAAGTTGTTCTTTGCTAAAGACTTTGCTGCGGTTGCCAGTACAAATGAAGAACTACAGGCCAATACGGACCTCTTCTACCATGCTTGTAACAAAGTACGAAGAAGATGTTCTGTACCAGCGGGCTCTTGGGAAATCATACTCTGAACTCTACCCTGTCCTGTCTTTCACACACAGATGAAGAAATTGACATCAGGATGGTTTAGACCAGTGCTGCCTTTGGACGCCCATGTGTTTTGAATTTGAGGCTGTTTGGGGACCTGAGATTTTCCGGGTCAGAATACCATCTTCATTTGGGTCTGAGAACCCAGAAAACAGACATCTGAATACAATAAGAACGTAGCTTTAGGACGTGAAATTATTCAATAATTAAGATATTACATGCTAACAGCTCTTGTAGGAGAGAATGGGGAAAGTTTGACTTTTTTTTTTTTATATGTTCCTTCTCTTACTACGTTGCACCTTGATTTTAGGCAGTTTTATGTGAGCAAGCTGCTCACTACTATAAAGAGCACTATGGTGTATAACAAACAGGGGGAGAATTCAGTTGTTTCTGTAGAGTGTAATAAAGACCAGATATTATTTTAAGATCCAGGGAGGATTAGCTTTAAAGGTGCACGTAAAAATCCTACAAATGGAAAATTACTAATCATAATAAATTTTCAGGGATCCTTCATCTTTATGAGACGTGGATGGTTGTGCATGACATGTGCTCAGCAGTGTGATTTGAAACAATTTGTCTGAACAGAAATCTGGGCGCAACTTTTAAGGTCAACATTCAGATGAAGATGTCGTTCGAATCGCCTAGAAAACATCTGATTGTGTTTATTTCTGCCAAGGTACCATCCCTCCTCTGCTGAAGACAGTAGATCCCATCTCAGGCAACATGTCAGGCAGCGGAGGTCTGAAGATGGTGGTGACCATCACCTCTGTTCTCGTGGTGGCCGTGCTGGTTTTTATAATGCTCATGGTGCTAAAGAGGAGACGGAGGGAGCAGAGGCTCAAAAGACTCAGAGGTATGTTCAAAATACGCACCAGTAAGCACCAGGGTTCCTACACAGACTTGATAATTATGACATTTGCAGCAATGCTTTAACAAACAGAATAAAGGTATCAAAACACAAACTGTGCACTAATCTGTGTTTAGGGTCTGAAAAATAAAATACATAACATAAAAAAATACAAAAACACGTAAAACCCAACTAAGTATAATATTTTCTGACCAAACTGACCAGAAAACCTTTTACATTTCAGTCTGGAAAATTCTTTAATTCTGAAATGGACATTATATAGGAACCTTGACAAACAAAAACTGCAGAGAAACTGAGAGATTTACACAATGATACATACAGAACGCCGCATGGATGAACTCTTCTTCATGCTCGGGCCTATGAGAACAACTTCGATAAATGCAAAAGTGATGCTAAAGTAAGCTTGCGTTGTTAAGTTTGAAAAGTGTTTTAGTGCGAGTTGTACAAGGCTTTGATAGATTTAAAGTACCTTTCAGTAGGAGGAATCATCAATGCTTGTAAAGTATCCCCAGTTCTGTACCTTCTCAGCTCCGACGGGGCCGTATATAGTATTAACCTCCTCTTTGCTGACTTCACAGATGCCAAAAGCCTGGCAGAAATGCTGATGAGGTATGTATTCCTAATTTTGATTTGTGCACGCTCATTTGCTTTCAGACAGAGCATAAATCATTCTGCAAGCCAGAGTTAAAGCCCCTTTCAGTAAAAATCAAATATATAGCCTCTCGGCTTCATTCAACTTCTTATCAGCTTAAGTGGAACTGTTTGCATTTCTGCAACACAAAAGTCACACAGCTTAGAAGATCGGCTGTTTCTTTTTTTCCTTTCTTTCTTTCTCCACAGTAAGAACACACGGACGCCAGACACGGTAAACAAGCAGCAGCAGACACTGAGAATGCACATCGACATCCCCAGAGCCCAGCTCCTCATTGAAGAGCGAGACACAATGGAAACAATCGGTAAAATGCTCGGGGTGAAACCTGCCCTCGTCAGTCCCCACATGCCCCACACTCACAGGTTCCTAAAGCCTGCTTCCCCTCTTTTAGATGACAGGTCCACTGTGCTGCTGACAGACAATGATTTTGGGGAGACCAACAAGCAGAAGTCTTCCACCGTGACCCACACAGTCCACTACCAGTCTCTGTCCCAGGCCACTGGGCCCCTGGTGGACGTGTCCGATGCCAGGCCTGGAACCAGTGAGTCCCACCACCGTCAGTGCTCATCATTTATTTCCTTTACTACTAACAATGTGTCCTTGTGTGTTAGTGACAATAACAAACTGGTTGAATGGATAATGCAATGATGTTTTTTTTTTTTATTTGATTGTCCTGCAGCTGTAAGTCTTACAGCAACCTGCAAAAATATTTACATTCCCGAACGTTTTTCACATTTTGTCATGTCCCAGCTACAAACTCCAGTGTATTTCACTGGGATTTTATGGATAAAGTGGGCTTAATATTAAATAACTAATAATTGTGATTAGGTTTGAAATACACACAAAAAGGATTTTCCCACAAATACAAATCTTTAAAAGAACGATGTGCGTTTGCATTTAAACCCTTTTACTCTGACAGGTCTAAATAAAATACAGAGCAACCAGTTGGCTTCGGGAGTCACCTAATCGGTAAATAGATCCCACCGAGGCGTAACTTCATCTGAGTATAAGTGCAATTTATCAGTAGATCTTGCTCCGAAGGCCTCAGCCGGTTTAGGTTATGAAGCTGGTGAAGTACAGCATTAATCAGAGAAGCTGCCAAGAGACCTGAAGTAACTCTGGTGAAGCTGCAGAGATGCACAGCTCAGGTGGGCGATTATGTTGACAGGACAACTACATACTGTAAGAGAACTGAGACAATGTGTCTCGCTCGTGCAGCAAATGACGCCTGATCTTCAGTGACGTGTGTATAGTGGGGCTGATTTCTGCCGGTGAGCGTCTCGCGGAGTATGAATAGACAAAGCCGAAACAAACTTTTTTTTCTTTTCTTCCCACATTCAAAAAACTTTGTTCTCATGGAGTATATGACAAGCTTCAGTCACACACTCCATACATCTGCCTTTTATTGAAGAGTGGCAAGAAGGTCCGGCTTGAAGTTTGCCATAAGCAAACACTGGGAATAACTTTGTACTCCACACTTTGTAGCTCGTTACTGGTAAGACATTAAAAAAAATTAAAGCTATAATCTTGCTTCCACTTCAAAGTTATGCTGCTCTGGGTTGGCCTGTAACAAGAAATCAGAATAAAATACATTTAAGTTTGTATCAAAATCCACAAAAAGTTCAAGGTGCATAAATGTCTTTTACAGCACTGTAAACACAGTTTTGCAGATTTTACTACTGGAGAAACTTGGTTCAGCTACACAATGTACACACAGGTAATAAAGTTTTATTGCACTTTAATTTGAAGCCATTCCACCCGGTTTTGTTTGAAATGGCCCTGATATAGCGAGGAGTCTTGCAAGGACAAAGTGGCTCCCGGTGTTTAAGCTCCGCTGAAGCCAAACTAATGAAGAGCAGCGATCCCCCTTCCTCATTTTGACAAAAAGCTTCTTCTCTGTAGGGAATAAAAACAATGCCGACTAAAATTCACAGACTTACATATGCCCTCAAAGCATTTGTTTCAATACAGTATGAGGTGCGCATTTCAGTAAACAATTCAACAATTTGTTTCCATTCTATTTCTGTAAAAGCAGATCTACTTGTTCATCTTTATATATAAATGTGAACACGCAGGAGGCACAGAGCAATGTCTAATCTATGCAAATGGATACACAAACACTGGAACAATCCACATGCTCAGCCTAGTCTAACACACAAAGCAAAGAGCCACATGAATGGTTCATTAAACCTCACCAATGTAAACTCTCATTGCTGACTCAGCGCTTTCTTCTCTTTGTGGTTAGCATCCATCATTTCATCCCCCCATCTCTGCTGACTACAGTTACCAGCTTTATTCTCCTCTTTGCATAGGTCTGTTCTCAGACCTTTCCAAATGGTTTTATTATTACCGCCTCCTGCAGCGGATAGGGCACCAGCAGCACGTCTGGGTCAGGCTGAATGAGACAAAAGTTCTGGGTCTCTGGAGTTTGACACTAGTAAAAATGCTGTATTTGGCGAGTCCAGAGTAAGTAAACAAGAGGGTGTCACAGCAGCATAACCAATGCATCCTTCCCTGCCCTGCTGGCTGCAGTCTTTACAACCAGCATCCAGGAAACAGAAAACTGTCAAAGACCTGTTGCCAAACCAGCTCCACAAATGCATTCAGAAAACAGTAAAGGTTAGCCTTATACAAAGTCAGTAAAAAGATCATCGAACAAGTTATTTTATTTATTCAGACAGAATTGGAAACTACTAACTAGTTGGTAGATACTGTTAAGAGTACATTAACTGTACAGTATATTGAATAAGAAAAGTCGGTGTGCTCCTTTTGCATTCAGAATCTGTGAAAATAAGAAATCATAACGTTGAATTTCAAATGATCAGTAAATTGTTTCTGGGCGTTGCTTACCAAATGAAAAAAAAGTGAAAAAAATGGAAACAAAAGGATTTTTGCTCAAAAGCAATATAGAAACGACAAATAATAAAATGATCTAATTTTTAAAGTTTGATAATGTAAAAGCGAATAGTGCTTGCAAAAATATATTAACTGTCCTGCGACTGTACCCATGACGTATGTTACGTACTACTCACTTCATTTTATTTACATTTTAAAGCCTTGAAGTGATAATGGCCAAAAATGAATGTTGTGTGTGAGATTATAACCAAAATATGCGTTTGACTTTGATATACATTTTCTGACTCAAAGCAGGAATCCAGGTAAATAAATGCCTTTGGGGTTTGCTCTGTAAATTGTCCTGAAAAAGGAAAATATATAAATATCAAAAGGGCAAATTTCTGATATTCATAAATTTGCTGGGTTTTAATGTCAGTGGTCCACTATCTTTAAAGTTATGTCACATTGACTGTACCCCTCTATATTCAAATCAACTGCCTGTCAGAGAAATGTGAAAGATGTTGCCACATGATTGGTTCTGTCTGATTTAGGTCTGGATATTAATTCAATTAAATTCAATTCAATTTTCCTTATATAGCGCCAATTCATGAAACATGTCATCTCAAGACACTTTCCAAAGTCAAATTCAATCAGATTATACAGATTGAGTCAGATTATTCAGTAACAATTCAGCAACAATATATATCGATCAATAGATGTAGTTCAATAGAAAAGTTCAATAGAATAACAGTTTTCCTTCCTGTTGCATTCTAGCCTGTCATGTAGGTTAATACTACAGTCATTACATCCTCCCAACCAATCACAAACGCAGACCCAGCAACGCTCCGTCACCAAGCTTCACAGAGCGTGTTTTGTTTTTTTCTTGTTTTAAGATTTACAGTATTGGTAAAAAAAAAATGGGTTGTGTTTGAATTGTGTGTTATTTATTTAAAAATAGATCAGCAGCATAAAATGGCCAGGGCTGCACTTAATATATATGTTTTTGAGCTTTTTGATAATTATCGATATCGATCAATATGATTTCCATTGTACCGATATGCTTTTGTTCTATATCATCCAGCCCTAGTCTGACTCTCCCTCTTGGATTGAAGTCTGTGTTAGTTTGTACATGGATGAAAACAATAGATGCTGTTGGCAACAGAGGAGCTGTATATTAATCTAATGCTCCCCCATTATTCATGATGTTAAACACAGATTTCTAAAAACAGACTTAGTAAATTTGACTGACATTTACTTTTCATGACATATATTTAAAGGTATTTGTATAGCTGGGGTTGCATGTTTGGCACCCTCGCATGCAAAGCACTTTTTTGTCTCTGATTAAGATTAAATTAATTTTTTTATCTATTCATCAAGAGCTACTGTGATCAATACTTACTGTTAATTTAATATCAATTGAACAGAAATACTGACAGTTTCTTTTTACCCCTGAACCAACGCTAGATCCAACTGCCAGACGCACTGCCAAAGCTGGTCCCGCTGCAGCACGGAGCCGCTACGCCAGCCAGTGGACTCTGAACCGGCCGCATCCCACCAGCTCCTCACACACCCTGACCACTGACTGGAGGCTCCCCACGCCGCGCGCCACTGGATCTGTGGACAAAGAGAGTGACAGCTACAGCGTCAGCCCCTCGCAGGACACAGGTAGAGCTGAAAGAAATGGAGAGGAACGGCACAAAAACGACATGAACTCAGTCTGAAGGTCAACAGTTTTAGGGAATGTGACAGATCTTGTACTACTTTGTAAAATGTGATAGTAGAAAAAAAAAACTGGTCCCATATTTGTGTGTTTTTAATCCTTGCTTAATATTTTGTCCATATCAATCCATGTTAAACATGTCCTTTAGCTTTACTTTTCCCTAAATGTTTTGTTGCACTGTGCCAAATAAACCAATAATGCACAGACGGCCCAAATCCCCCTAGAAACACATTGAGCCAGCAGAATATTACACCAAAATGTACGCCTAACTCTGAAGAAAAATAACATTACACAAGATAATATGTTTCACTGTGCAACATGCTCCTCTTCTCGTTATAAGATCGTGCCCGGAGCAGCATGGTCTCAACGGAGAGTGCATCTTCCACCTATGAGGAGCTGGCCAGAGCCTACGAGCACGCCAAGATGGAGGAGCAGCTCCGTCACGCAAAGTTCACCATCACAGAGTGCTTCATCTCTGACACGTCGTCCGAGCAGATGACAGCAGGGACCAACGACTACACTGACAGCCTGACCTCCAGCACACCGTCGGAGTCGGGCATCTGCCGCTTCACCGCTTCCCCGCCCAAACCTCAGGATGTTAGCAGGGTCATGAACATGGCCGTGCCCAAGGCGCACAGACCAGGTGAGGAAGCGGAGTTTGGACAGCAACGCTAAGCATTCAGCCAGACTTACAAGTCGGAACGGTTTAGACCGAGGGTGTGTCAGAATGGCCCAGTTAACGTCTGGACCTGCTGTAAGTCCAACTGAGAATCAGTGTAACTGAGCCTTGGCTGTTTTGCTAACTGAACTGGAAAAAATGCCAGCGTCAAGATGTGCCCAGCTGTTAAGGCGAGGCAAGTTTATTTATGTAGTCCTTTTCAGTAACGAGACGATTCAAAGCGTTAGTGTCAGAGATATTCCCCAACACACGTGCAGCTCTGATAGCAGCAAAAGGTGGCTCTACAAAGCATTGACTCTGCGACTCGAATGCAGATGCATGCCACACGTTTCTCATTTGTACTTGTATAAGAGTTTGAAAGCCACGTATCACTTTCCTACTACTACTTTGTGTTAAAGTGGCAGTAATCTGAATAAGTTCAAGGCATATAAAGGATTTGTTAAACCGACATAAAAGCCAAAGACTAGCGTTCTTTTGTACGTTCAAGTTGGATCAAGTTAACTGAATCATGTTTATTGAGACAATGTACCACAGTTTTAAAAACAAAGAGCAAGGATGTTGAGCTGAAGATCGAAGCCTTTTTTCATGGAATTTTAGCTGAAACAAATGACAGAAGATCATGACCATAAAACAGCATCTTTAACCAGTCATAGTTAGATTTATCTGAACAGGTTGACAATAAACCTTTTGCTATTACTTATGTAGACATCTTTTTGCATAGTGATCCTCCATAATTTGTTTACAGTCCTTTTTAAAGAATGAAAATAGATAGCAACACATTCTATTTGCTAGTTAAAGGCATACTATGCAACATTTTTCAGTTAATTAATGTGTTCCATACCGTTTTGGATGATTAAATGAGTCATTTCAGGTCGAACAAAGGTTTTCTCGGCCGCCCTGGGGGTCTGTGGGGGAAATACCGCACTTGCAATGCAAGAGCCCTCAGCTCGCACACACAGAAGTCTTGCTTTACGGCGAGAACTCCATGTGTTTTTGCCCTGCCATTCACTATATGCACGCGCGAAAGCAACAACAAAGAACCGTGTGTTAACGTCAAATAAACATGCAAGCATATCGAGTTTTATTATTATTATTATTATTATTATTATTTTATTTTATTTTTTTTATGGTGGCGAGACGCTACCGCGGCGGCCGCGGCGAGGTGGCGGCCGCGGCTGCGGCCGCGGCTGCGGCTTGGCGAGGCGGCAGCGGTAGCGTCTCGCCAACATAAAAAAAAAAAATAAAAAAAATAATAATAATAATAATAAAACTGGCGAGGCGGCGGTGGCAGCCGCGGCTTGGCGAGGCGGCGGTGGCAGCCGCGGCTTGGCGAGGCGGCGGCGGCAGCCTCGCCAAGATAGCGCTGCAGGAAGCTTGATGTTCATACCTTCACTGTGTTAGTCATTGTTTGTACTGCCGTTTTTTCCACTTTTCGTTGCGTTCGCCTGTCTGCTAAGCTCAAAACAACCGCGCCTGTCTTGACGGAGAAACCAGAACAGCTGAGCATCTTTACGACAGTGCACTTTTACTTTCGCCCTCTGGGGGGAGCCTCGCTGGAAAATCAACCCCAGTTGCATAGTATACCTTTAATAGGCAGTCTGTGGAGGCCCCTTAATTAACGTTTGGCCTGCGTCTCTTTTAATTGAACTTGGTTTAGCTTTGTATTCTGCTGTGTCTCATTTGTCTTCAGACTTCTGCAACAAAGTCAGGTAGAGTCTCATTAACCAGAACTCGATATATATTAGAAGCTCTTTCGGTGCCCGTAGTCATCTTGTTTTTCTGCAGCTTTTTCCCCCTAACAGAGAAACTAAGGCTGCCAGACATCATAAAATGATAATTAGGAGGTTTTCCTACTGCGCCCCTGGCATGTGTCTTATTGTTAAGGAACTTTTTGCCAGAAATTATTTCTGTTTTATCACTTTTGCCTCAAAAGCCTTTCATGGCTGTAGATATGCAATCTGGTTGCAGTCTTACCTTACATGACCCTCAGCTCCTCTTGATAAACCCAGCAGTTACTCGATCCAGCAGCCACACACAGACAACCGCTGACCACACACAATGCACAGACAGCCATAACTGAGAAACCCTGTGCTCTCTGACACACGTGGACAGCTCGTCCATCATCCGCCCTGCTCTCATGTTATAGTCCGTCTGGGACCTCCGATAATTAGCGGCCCTGGAGGTCTGAAAAGTACTTTAGCTCTGCAATTGTGCCGGAGGTTCCCTGTCAGACACCAGCCAAAGACATCAGATCTCCTTCTTAAGTTTCAGGTCTCATTATGTTATGAAGTACCGAGCACAGGACAGCAGACATGTCTAGCAGAGAGAGGGCAGCTAAAGGCTATCTGTCAACCTGATCTTAAAGTATTGTCACCGAGTACAAAACAGCACTTTGCTAATAAAGGGGAGACCCATCAGGGTAATAACAGACTCTTTGCTTACCAGACCAGAGTGGCAGCTCTCACCGCGAAGGCTCTGGGGTCACTTACACTGGAAATGCAGCGCAGAGATTTAGGATGTTAGTTAGCTGTCACATTTTTGAGTTAATGAATCAAGCATTACTGCAATTGGAGGTATTTCAACGTTGTTTCAGCCAACATTCAAAGAATCTCCAAAGAGCAAGTACCATGAGGAACAATTTCCTCCATTTGGAAAACAATTTCCCATCTATGTTTTACGGTCTCCTGGTTTTACACAGCTACAAACAAAATCATTTGTAAAATCTCACGTTCCTGAACTGCTAAATGAAGCTACTGCTTATGTTATTTGCAGC
Organism: Fundulus diaphanus; assembly: GCA_037039145.1. Lineage (NCBI taxonomy): Eukaryota > Metazoa > Chordata > Actinopteri > Cyprinodontiformes > Fundulidae > Fundulus > Fundulus diaphanus. The sequence continues at coordinate 37,208,284 of CM073124.1, forward strand.
ACAAGCTCTGCGCGTTTCAATACTTCTTAAAGCACCAGCTTGGATAAAATTTGTTTTGTTTCATAAGTACAGTCGGTGGTTCACTATGCCACGTTGCCATTTATGTCTTTTCTGGTTTGGATTCAGCCATGCAGACAATGCCTACCCATTTTTGGCAACTGATCACATAATAGTCTTTTTTGGTAAACGACTCACAGTCTACTGTAAGGAAATGGGGTTTTAGGGAAATTTGCTTAAAACAAGGGTGTCCAGAGTATGGGCCAAAGGTTGTTTGCAGCCCTTGGAATAATTTTTTGTGTTTACTAACCACCCTTTTTGGTTTCACTTTAATTTCATAGTAAATAAAACCTCAGACATCCAGAGACTTTTACCCTAAAGCAGGTTTTGGTGCACCTATTTATTAAACGTGGAATGTAATGGAAAATTTCTTCAAAGCCCATATCATAGGTTTATTGCTTAGAAGTTCTTGAGCAAGAACATAGAAAATGGTAACAAAACTATTTGGAAGTTATATTGGAAAAAGTAAAATTTTTATGGCCTGAGAACACTTTCAACTTGACTATTTTTTTTTCCTGTGTGGGAAAAAGTTTGGACACCAATGGCTTAGACTGAATTTGACTAGGTGTTATAGTCTCACGTTTTTAAGGGTCTACTGTCTGAGATAAGAACCAGAGCCAAAATAAAATATGAATATACAATTGATTAAAACTAAAAAGTAGATATGAAATACCGATAAAAGGCATCGACTAAAACCAGGTGGTTTCGGATGAAGCCCTTCTTGTTTTACGCTGGTCGGCATCCAACCGAAGAGCATTACCGCCACCTACTGCTCCGCAGTCTGGATTAGACTGTATAAATGCCTGCAAAAAAAAGGAGAAAAGAAGAGGAATCTCTTTCATTATTTATAAATTAAATAGTTTTATGTTTTTTGGTTAAAGTGATATCCATCATGCAGTGTAAAATTATGCAGGAAAGTAAATTAGAAACTCGGACATAATCATTTAATACGATCTCTTTGGATATGACTGCCATAATTTCATATGGAGAGGATGAAGAGAGGACCTGTTTGGAGAGCCTATCTGTAAAACCACATTTTATAAAAATGTCCACAATACGTTCAGACAATCACTGGAGATTTGGTTACGAATAATTATGGACAGCCCAAATATGTAAAAGATAAGAAAAAATGTATAAATAAAAAAACACCAATAAATGTTTTCCCCTGTGAGGAGCTAATGTTCAGACAACGTTTTCTAAATGTTATTCTTGAACATTCAACATTTGACATTCAGAGGACATTCATTGAACATCTTCTGAACAATCACTTGCTAGCTGGGTTTCCATCCAATTAATTCCTAAAAAAATATTTAACTTGAAAGAAATTCAAACTGATATAATACAATAGTTTAAATATATGGTTACAAAATGTTTTTTTTTTTAAATGAGTACCTGATGTATAATCAGCGAAGAGGTAAACTGACTCTTAGCTGATGTCAGCGGGCTTTTTCCAGCCAAGATACAGTTAAAACATGCGTCTTATTTCATTTTGTTATGATATTAGAAGAGAATTAATATGATCTTATTCTCAAGCATGGGACAGAAATGGCAGCTTGTGAATTTGCAAATATCCCAACTAAATACTTAGGGTGCATTACAGTGTTAAACCCAGCACCAGCAATGCTGCAGGTGTGCCTTACACTAAGTGAATGCTACACCTCAGCGTCATTTCCATCTCTATTACATTACTGAGTGACCTGAGCTGACCTAACCTGTACACCATGCTATATGGGCCAGAGGGGAGGCAGCTTTTACACGAGGTTCACCTGACTGAGCTTTTATGAGATCAGCACTCGTTTAGTTTCTCTCAGCACAACAGAGGAAGGTGCTGTCTTTAGACAACCCCGTTGTATGACAAACAACCATCAGTGAAATATGTAACTATCTTTCAAACAGAGGAGCAAACTATCGATGCATCCGTCATTTCCACAGTTGAATGTTTTGGCAGAAACCAAATGCCGTCAAGATGATACACGTGGTTTCTCATTGCTGCACCAGCCACCGTTTACTAACTGGTTCATTTCCAAACTTCATTTCTAATGAGCTCCCCAGGAGACACTTGAATCTATATTTATTTCAATTAATGCTTCAAGCCATTCATCATGTTCGCCTTGGCGCTAATGGGGCTTATCCATATCCAGGGTAATTTATTCATTCTTCTTGTGAACCCAGGAATCTATCCCCTTAGGTCACACACACACGCCCCTGAGTGTGCATAGGCGACCTGGTCAGATGTTGCAGTGAGGCTGGCGAGGACTGTGACTGCACATATAGAGCACCTTCATTTTATGGGTACATGTGTGGGCTGTGTATGTGAGAGCGTGTCTCCATGTGTGGGTGAGAAAATGTGTTAAGAGCAACTTTGGAAGTGAATGGTGTCTCTCTAATTATGTGCTGATCTCTGCAGCTCGGAAATGTTAAAGTGTCAATTCTGTTGGAGCTGCACAGATATTACAGAGTGACGTGATTTTGTAGATCTGAACGCTTAGAATTATATATTTCAAGAGTTATTTGTGCTGTCTTAAATACAGAAGGTAATTCATTTAGGAGAAGGGATCAGCTGGATGTAAATTCTACTCGTCCTCCTTTCCCTAAACCTATGTGACGAGATTAAAAGAACCTCATATTGATTTAACACATTTTAAATCTGACCTAATCAATAATGCAAGAAGTCTTGATGGTTGTTGGAGTCGGAGCGTTTTTGCAACAGTATATATAGAATGCAACCAAAAAAAAGGTTCAAATTGGCCCCATGAAGTCTCTAAATTGTACATAGATTAATATTAGAAAGAAGTCCTTCATAATCCATACCTGTGCATATTGTGAATCATCCAAGTCATAGCAGTGGCAACGGGCTTAAATCAAAGGCAACCGGACTTTCGTTCAGTTTATTGTGAATATGTTTTGACACCGGAGTTCGATGATGATCAACTTTTAGACAGAGAGGACACATGGTTTTAAAGAGGAGTGATGAAAGAAACCATCTTTGTCAAAAAGAGAGAAACCGACACTGAACCGAGGGGGAGGGTTGCGGTTTCAGCTTTCCAGCGTCTATAACTCGCCACTAAAACCCATTCCTGAGAAATTACTCAAGGATTCAGGTGAACAAGTAAACAGCTTTGACCACACAACGGACTTTAATGACCCAGGAGAGAGACAGGCAGGAAGTTTATTTGCATCTGACCGGGAACGCTCCTGGAAGGAAGGGCTTCTATGTGCTTAAAAACAGCAGCTCCCAAACTCTAGGTTGCTCAACTCTGAGCCTCAACGATTGATAAAACCCTGACAAAATCTTAAAACATAATCACAAAAAAATCAGCTAATAGCTTTTGTGGCTAGATCAGATTCTGATACAGATGACAGAAAATATAACATCATCGATTTAGTTTTCCATTAAATCTTGCATTTTGTGCTGACATAACAATTACATCAACTGTAACGAAAGGAAAAGCTGAGGTGAGGAAGTGTCACAGCTGAATTTGGGTAAAACAGGAAATATTTTTTTTTCTGTGGAGATCATTTAAATTGATAGAAAGGAGTCAAATAAATTGTGTCAAATATCTAAACCTGCTTAAAGCACATATTGGCTTTTCCATCAAACCGGCTCCAGTGCCAAAATGGTATTAGTGCTTTCCTAGCACCATTTCTTTTTTGTTTCCACCACTGCAAGCATCCGGTACCAATAAATTGGTGGTCTCTCCCCTCAGCTCTTGGCTTGACCTGTGGAAAGAAGCCCTTTCTTCTGGGGTGGAGGTACAAGAAAAAAAACAAAAATTGTTTTGTCATTTGAGTGAATACTATTTTACAGTTGTTGTTTTTTTTTACCCTATCTTACTTTTCCATGAGATAGCTACCCTGACCAGAAACATGTTTTCAGTACATGTTTCACAGAGACAGATCTTTGATCGTGCACCGCCTCCTCTTAAATTTCCTATTTAAATGATCAGAATCAGAATGCATTTTATTGCCAAGTAGTATTTTACACGTATGAGGAATTTGCTTTGGTGATAAGGCGCAGCACATGCACAAATGTATAAAATGGAATAAAACAAATGTAAGTTGTATAAGTATAGTAAAAGAAAAGATAATAATAAATATTTGCAGAGGAAGAACAACGTGGCAGGTGTTTACATTTGCAGCAGTGCGACTACTCTGGAGTAGGGAAAGTCAGAAACAGGTTGTGTCCAGGGTGGGAGGGGTCTGATGCAGTCTTCAGCGATCATCCGCTTCTGCTCAAATAACCAACCCATTTAAAGGTTCATAAACTAGCATTTTGTCCATTGTATTTCTGAGGTAGAAGCCCGCTTGTGGTCCTGCTCCTGTTGGGCTAGCCGTTTAATCCTCTGGACCAGCCAATCCAGATTTATATTAAATTAACATTTCACCCCTTTTCAAAAGTGCAGAACCAGCCCCAATAATGTTTACTGGATGATTTTCTTAAACATAAAAAATAATAATAATTTCTAATGCTGGTTCCTGTTTCTCTATGTGTCGCCTGCCAGGAGGAGAGTTGGTCCACTTGCCGCCCTACCTCCGTATGGACTTCCTGTTGAACCGTGGCGTGCCTCTGCCAGCCCGAGGAGGAGGGGTCAGCAGCAGTAGCGGCAGCAGTAGCAGCGGAGGAGGTGGTGCGGGAGTTGCAGGACCAAGCGGAGGTGGTCCTGGTGCTGCAGGGGAATCAAGAGGAGGTGGAGGAGCCATGGGCCAGGCCTGCCTTGAACCCCAGAGGAGCCGTACCCTCAAGAGGCCTCCTCCGATGGAGCCCACACCCATGGAAGTGCCCTCTCCCAGGGAAGTGCAACAGTGGCAGCCAGGAACTGCCTCCACCCTTCCACACAGGGATGTCCGGGAGAGGGGGGAGGCCCGGGGCGAGGTCCGGGGAGAGGCCCCCCCCTCAGGAGATTTAGCCCAAGCACAGGCTGCCAAGCTCAGCACCTCACAGGAGTCACTGCTGGATTCCAGAGGACACCTGAAACAGAGCAACAACCCTTATGCCAAGTCTTACACTCTGGTATAACACTGGGACACACGGGACTGCTTCAGACAAACAGGACTGCTGCAGACACAATCTGAGAGGAAGAACAAGAGACAGACGACCGGCACAGGAAGGATAGATTACCACAACAGAAACTGTTGTACATAGAGCTGTTTCTGACATGCGTCTGAAGTGGATGCTTTTCTTTCACTCTTTTCTTTCTGTCCTCTCTCGCTCTTCTCTGTTACTTTCACACGTTTCTTTCTCTCACAACTCGCTCCTCTTCAGAAATGTTTTCTCTCACAGTTCTTATTTTCTACTTGAGTATTCTTTTATTCTAAAGTGACAAAATAAGAGGATTGCCAAAATGATTTATTTAAAATTTGAGACAGATAAAAAAATAATATTGAATTTATATCAAGGACAATTATAGTCATTATTATTATTATTATTATTAATAATATTGTATAAAAACAGAAAATATCTAAAAAATAGAAGGGGAAACTGAGGAAGACTCTGAAGCACTCTGCAGGAGAACGTTGCTTTGTTAATTTATTTTTATTTTTCATTGTTGCAGTGTAATGAAATATGTGATTGGGTAAACAATGGAGATTTTAACACGCTGAAGAGCCTATAGAGGAGGAGGAGGAAGAGTGATGCCAGACAGGACCGCCAATGCTGACCAATCGTAATGTTTTTCAGACTTTCTGACAACTTGCATGGCGACTGATCAAATGACAATTACTAGGAATGGCTGGAAATCCAAAAAAGATAATTTTGTCACTCTGAGAAATTATACAATGTGAATATATATAAAGAGAACACTTTTATTTGTGGATATTATGGGGAAAAATGATTTGGTTAATAAAGTCCTTAGTCTTGTTTGCACAACTCTGAGTCTGATTTACACTTTCCACATTTTTTTTTTTTTATATTTGACCATTCTTCGAGGAAAGATTTGTGAGGTCAAACACTGATGCTGGATGAAAAGGCCTGACTCAAAGTTTTCACTTTAATTCATCCAGCAGGTATTCTGTTGGGTTGAGGTTAGGACTCTGTTTAGGCTAGTCAACTTCTTCCTCACCTAATTATGTCTTCATGGACCTTGCTTTAAGCTCTGCTGCGCAGTCATTAGGCGGCCATCCCTAAACTGTTCCTACGGAGTGGAGATATTTTCTAAAATGTCTTGGTATGCCACAACAGGAATAATTTATTTCACTGGGACCAAGGGGCCAAGCCTTAGTCCTGAAAAACAGAGCCACAGTATAATCTTTTCTGCACCTTGTCATGGTATCACACAGGAATTCCTTCAGAGCGATCCATTCTTTCACAAAGGGCTGGATTTGATACATCTGTGACCATGGAGGTGAACACCTGATTTAATTAAATTGGAGGAACAACAAATGTTTCTTCATTTTGGTTTGCCACAACCATTAGAAGTACTAATAAACATTTACTACTTTAAATTAGTCACTTTCACTACATTCTGGATGTGCCGCTGCCATGTATGATATTTAACTTAAGGCGATCTTGGGTTGTAGTTGGAACTTAGAAATCCCGGCTTCCTATCGGAAAAATCCACTTTAAGGGCCGCTGTAGTTGGATTTCCTCTCGGGAAGTCGGAAACATTTTTCAAGGCTCATGGTCGGATCCAATATGGCAGCTCCTCACATGAACAACAGTAAGCTGTGATAAAACATGTTTCTTTTACAAGAAACAATTGTAAGAGTGCATCTGAAATCACTGTTACATGTTGCGGCTGCAACTCTGAACCGAACAAATTAAAAGGGGTGTTTGCATGTGGAAGCTACAGCCTTAAAGACGTTTATGAGAGGTACTACGAACAAAACAATAGCTTTCCTGGCCGTCGTCATATTGGAATCCTGACTTCTCTGAATGTGTTAACAAACACTTTTTACTCTGGTTTACCCCATTCCCAGCTCCTATTTTCAAATTCTAAGACAAATGGTATGCAACATTAGTGAACTATGAGTTTCCCCAGTTGTAATTTCAATTTCAGCACGGGCTAGCCTATTGAGTCATGCTATCAGTCGTGGGTACATCAGAATAGAGAGGCACAGCTTCACTGCATTGAAAATAGTCACCTGATGCGGTTTGAGCATCTGATTAGATTGTCTCATGGATGCCTCCCTTTCGAGATGTATTCTGGCATGACCAACTAGGCGGAGACCTGGTGTTAGACCCTGAAACTGCTGAAGGAACTGGTCTAGGAAGGCCTTAGCAATCATAGAGTTGGTTTGTCCACCCAAAGATTTGGTTTCTGCAACAAACATTGATTAATTGAACAGATAAGATTATACTTGTTTGGTTAACTCCATATTGTACATTGACCCAGTGCATGCTGTGTCCAAGCATAATAATTATAAGTTGATGGGGTAAAACGTTGTGGTAGAAAAATGGTGAAGTGGGGCAATAATTAGATGAGCCCCCTGACAGCTATGGTCAGAAAACAGACTTTTGTAGGGATTTCTAAAACTGTTTGCATTTTGACAGAAGATGAAAATGTGTTGTGGAGAGAAAACAAGCATGTGACACAGCAAACTCAGGACCAGAGCATATAAGAGTTGCTCTGATAGTTAATGGTACCAAATAGTTACACAGAATCAAGAATAACTTGATGGATGGCAAATGAAGAGCTAACCCATCAGAAAACATGGTGCAAAAAGGCTGCGTAGTGGAGAGGTGGTAACTCTAAGCACTGATGTTAAAATGGTTAACAGTAGAGCCATTTCTGCTTTCATGACAGTGAGGATGCAACGTTGGAGAGTCGTGGGAGAATGTAGATGAGGGAAAATAGTAATTATGTCCTCCAGTAGCCTAAGCCTATAGCAGCATAACTACAGAGATAGCTCAGGATAACCTAAGCCACTCTAACTGTAAGCTTTACCGAAAAGGAAAGTTTGAAGCCTAGTCTTAAAAGTAGACAGGGTGTCTGCCTCATGGACTAAGAGTGGGAGTTGGTTCCAATGGAGAGGAGCCTGATAACTAAAGGATCTGCCTCCTATTCTACTTTTAGAGACTAGGAACCACCAGTAGACCTGAAGTTTGAGAGCGAAGTGCTCTCAAACTTCTTGATAGGAAAAAAATTACAATAGTCCAGCCTCGTTTTGTAACAAATGCATGGACTAGTTTTTCAGCGCCACTCCTGGACAGGGTATTTCTAAGGGAGGCAATATTCCAGAGGTACAAGAAAGAAAATCTAGAAAAAGGGTTTAGTGTGGGATTTAAATGACGTGTCTTGGTAAAAAATAGCATCAAAGTTTTTTTACTTTAGGACAATTTAATGGCATCAAGATTAAGAGCTTGACTAAGCAGCTTCTTTGGTAAGCATAGTCTTTGATCTCCAGATCAAAGACTCTGGATCAAAGACTACAATTTTAAAAATGATTTGCTGTTTTGGATTTTTTTAGTTTATATAATAACTATAATTAAGTTGAATATATCCCAAACAAATTAACACATCATAAATCATGCTCAGCCCCAAAGAACTGCTGCAGTGATTACTTAAGAAAATCTAAGCAGGTTATTTCAATACTGACAGAAAAAAAAAACAATTTCATGTTGTGAATATATCCAAAAGCACATTTGAGTTGGGATCCTTGGCCATGAAGAGTGGCTTTGACAAACATGCCCAACATTTTAGTTTTGATCAACAGATGGCACTGTATAGTCACTGAAATAAGCCAGATTCCCGAGTAATGGGGGTTCTGACTTTGAAGACGTGGAAAAAGATGGTTCAGCAAGAAAATGATATGTGACAGCCTGGATAGAAACATCAGGAGCAGCCCAGCAGTCTATTCTATCATGAGCCTGCCACTTGCAGTGGCACACTGCACTGACCCGGGTGAATTATTCATGCCAGAGCTTACACTGGGATCTCGATCAGGTTTTTACATCGACATGGTGATCCCCGTGGTGCCCAGATATTTGAATGAGACAGCAGAGGCTGCAGCCACACAGTATTAAACACAAACTATCTCTTTCTTCAGGGAAATGAATGCAAATGAGGGCATATTTGTGTTTGTTTTTTTCCCCCGGTTTGGTTCATGACACAAAACAATAATAATAGGCAGTATGTTTCCTCCAGCTATGGGCAGGGTGTGCAGGTAATGCAACAAGAATTTGCTGCAACCTTAGAAACTGGCTGGCAGCTGCTTTATTCAACAATAACACTGTATGCACTTTTTTTTGCAAACCGTTCCATGGAAATGGTGGCAGGAGAAATACAACTTACCGTGGGTGGAAATAAATGCAGTTTCTTTTTGAATCTCTGGACTCTCGTCGCTGGTGTGTGGTGCTGTAATGAAGATGGATTGCCCACCTGGACACTGAAAATACATTACTGTTGCCCACTTGCCCTTATACATTAGAAAGAGAGGGGACTGAAGTGTTAATTTGTGACTTGCCTTCTGACTGCAAACTATTATCGCACCTCCCACTGCGCTGAGCTAAAAGAACGGGAAACTGAGGCGAATGGAGGAGAGGCCTTCGAACCTAAAAGTTCCTCTTTAAATGTCCCTGATTTTTGTTTCTTTTATTATAAAAATAGAGTGTGCTTCTAAGCTGTCTGATTGGTTTCAAGAAAGGCCATTTGAATTGATTTCTGTTGAAGGTAGTGATTGTGGAATATAATGTCACAACTTTGTGTGCAATTAAAACAGTGCCAGTAGAGTTTCTTAAAATTTCTTTTCTACTTTGTCATGATTTAGGTTTTTGCGTTGGACTTGAAGTTTCAGTCTGTCACCTGCCAAGCAGCTCAGTCATGAGTCCAGGCCAGTTCCACCTGCTGCCACTAATTAGTTCCTACTCTGCTCACCTGTTCCCCAGCCTTCACATACCTGCCTCACTCACCCACTCACTGCCAGATCCTCGCATCACCTCATTGTGCTCTGCTGCCGTGGGGTTTTCAGTTGTTGTGTGCTCCACCTGCATCTCGAGTCTGGTTCTGTCAGCAACTCCTGGTCTGTCTCTGCATTGAACATTTCCAATAAACCCTTTTTAATGTAGTAACTCTGTGTTCAGCTGAATTTCACCTACCATCGTTACATAATTGGAGGAAATTCCACACGTTTGGAAAGCACGTCAACATGTTAGAAGGATATTTCAGACACATATTTACTCCTGCGTTTTAACTATTTTATCTGTTACATTGTTTGCTGCTCCCTTGGATGTACTCCCCCTAAATGTTTTAGATATTTGCCAACAGCAACAGACCTGTTTTTAAATTACAGGTCATCAACTCTCTTCTGCTGAACTTGCCGACAGGTTAAAGAGAACTTTAGATCATTTGAATCAGGTGTGATGGAGCGCAGACACATTTGAAACAGCAGAAACAGCAGGGCAATGGGTTCCCAAGGACCATGAGAGTCTTGCCAACTTCTGAGTAAAGACAGAAGCTTTTGGTTATCTTCAAAATAATGTCATTAGATAACTGCATAAAAAATTGTGTTCACCCAATGGTAATGGAAGGAGACAAAAAGTAAGTAGTCAGTAAGTAGTTCAATGGATTCTTGTTCTTTGTTTCTTATGAGCCTCCATCAGGACTTGGGAGACTTTTTTGTATTTTATATTATGATTTTAAAATAAAATAAAAATGTCATTTAGCTGGTTTGATTTTTTTAACACTATGGTCTTCATGAGTAATTTAAATGGACCAATGGCAGAGCTGATTTATTCTCAATACATGAGAAGGTATCTTATTCTGAGTGCAGGTTTCCATCACTCGGGATGGCCACATCGATCACAGCGGCTGTCCTCTGCTGCTTATCAGTAATCATGATGTCCGGTTGGTTGGCCATTACCATTTTGTCTGTTTGTATCTGCAAGTCCCACAGGACCTCTCTCTATCTCTCTCTCTCTCTATAGTCTTCATATTTTTTTTAGATCAATAGCTATGTTCCTGGATTTTATGGCCTACAGGCAATTCATTTAAAAGTATTTTGTAACACTAGGATTTTTACTTTTTCTATTTCATGAAATCTGTTTACAATACACCCTCATTCTCTGGTAACTGCAGTAACCAGGAAGCCAATCTTATTGGATAAGAAAACGATATAATTAGAAATATGTGGAAGAAGCCCTACAGATTTTTACTTTATTCCACAGAACTATCTGTGGAGGATACCACAGGATTACAAGGATGAGACTGATGGTGTCCCAACTGTATTTCATAATGAGGTGCCTGAAGAGCAGCCAGGAAGCAAAGCTGTAATTTACAGGGCATGGAGCGGAAGGACTTTCCCCCTGAGTTGACACAACACTTCCCTAATCAGTCACACCTCCAGCTCTCTCTGTGGCCTCCCAGGAACTGTTATACTTTGTTTTCTTAACAATGTGCTCATCATGTTTATCTTTAGTCAGATCCAATAGTTGTCCTTCCCTCACTGATTCTTCAGCTCTCTCTGAGATCTCTCTTGTATCAAATCTTTCTACTGATCAAGGAATATCAATATTCTTGTCCACAGTGAGCCATGAAGAGCATGGGAGTGTATTTCTAACAAAAAAAACTATTTTCCCTGCAGCACTGTCAAGCTCAAAATATGCATTTCACAGCAGGTTGGGTTAATACAATACTCCATTCAACTGGCGGCATCAGTAAGATTACTGTACAAGATGTGTTTCAACAATGAAACACCTTCTTAACAATGACCAGCCGCTTTGACATTTCCCAGTCAGGTTTTCGTGCTCACCACAGCACACAGACCGCCCTTATCAAGGTGTTTAATGTCATCCATATAAATACAGACTGTGGAAGAACCACAGTGCTGGTATTATTGGACCCCAGTGCAGCACTTGATACTGTCGCTCCCTATTCTTTTGGAGCACCTGGAAAACTGGGTCAGCCTTTCTGGTACAGCACTCAATTGGTTTACATCATACTGGAAGGACAGGGACTTTTTTGTGTCAGTCGGTAACGTTACTTGAGAGACGACAAAAATCACATGTGAGGTTCCTCAAGGGTCCATTTTGAGTTCCCTCCTATTTGATATCTACATGCTCCCTCTAGCTCAGATCATAAAAAAACCATCAGTTATCATAACTATGCAGATGACACACAGATCTACATCACCATGTCACCAGGTGACTAGTGATGTAGATCTGTGACACTGAGTAAATGCCTAGAAGAAATCAGTGCATGGATGTGCCAAAATCTTCTTCAACTGAATAAAACAAAACGGAAGTAATAATTTTTGCACCAATAGAAAAGTCAGTGCACAGCTTTAGTACCTTCTGCTACTAATCCCTGAACAGACCTGAAATCTGGATGAATGGACTCAGACCTAAACCTACAGGCATCCAAAGACAATTACAAACTCAGCCTTCTGTCACTTGAAGAACATTTCCAGGATTAAAGGACTAATTTCTCAGCAGGATCTGGAAAAACTAATCCATGCATTTATCTTTAGTTGAATTGATTACTGCAACGGTATTTTTACAGGTCTGCCAAAAAAGTAAATCTGACAGCTGCAGCTGATCCAGAACGCTGCTGCCCGCGTCCTCACTAAGACTAAGAAAGTAGATCACATCACCCCAGTTATAAAATCCTTACACTGGCTCCCTGTATCTCAGAGAATACACTTTAAAATAATTATGTTAGTCTATAAATCACTGAATGGCTTAGCATCTAAATACATCATAGACTTGTTAACAGTGTATCAACCCTCCAGATCAATCAGGTCTTATAGCTCAAATCTACTCTGCACACCCAGAACCTGGAACAAACTCTCTAAAGACTGTAAAAGTGCTGAAACCCTGAGTTCCTTTAAATCAAGATTAAAAACTAATTTCTTTAGAGTTGCTTTTGAAAGTTAATGTTGAAGTTTGTTGTCCAACTAGTCTTATATCTTAACCTGCTGCTACTATTCCACTGCAATGTGCTTTCTTCTGTAATGTTTTATGTTCTTATATTCTGTTCGTGTAGAGCACTTTGAATTTTTTTGATATTGAGTTTATATGGCCTAGGTTTCAAAATTTAAAACGATCTCTGCTTAAATCATTGTCCTTTGGATGTAGGCTTTGACTCACTTTAATCCTGACAAATTTAATTTATCTTCATCTTCAGCTTTTTATCAAATACCTGAAGGATTTTGGTCAAATCTGACTGGTTTGGAACTGTTCATATTCATAATCTCATTCAACTTGACAAATGACTCAGTCCCATCTTTTTAAAAAAAAACTATATCCAGAACACAAAGCTGCTTACACTACGTTTCACCATAAGCATAGTGTTGTCTCAGTGACGCTCAGTATTGTATTTGCATAAGAAAGTTGCCATTCTTTGACCGCGGAGGTCAATTTTACGTTGATCAGGTGTGAACTCAAGAAGACAGAATGCTAAAACTAAATCAGAAGTGGCTTTGTCAAAGTATCCGTTTAAGCGTATGCATATTTGTGCAACAACATCAAGGGCTGGTTTTATTTTTTGCAGTCCCTTTCTGATCACAAATTTAGTCTCAGTTTAACTGTAGAGAATAAATGCCATATATGCTGAAAAGTGTTTATCACTGTTACTTTTACATGATCACAAAAATATGCCAATTTGAACAAGGCTGTCTAGACTTATATTTTGGAGCGTGTTGGTATCCAGTGTGAACTTGTGCAACCAATTTTTGTTCTGAAACAAAATGTGATTTCAGAAATAATAAAATTATTTGAAATAAATCATTGAAAACCCATAATGAACAGGACATTCAGGATGCGTGTACGTGATCTAACCGCCACTGTGGCAACTCATTGTTCACAAGGGTGTAGAACAGAAATTGTTTGTTTTTTTTTGGCACTTGCGTGGTTAGATATTAAAACAATTCACACAACCTGTCATACACAAGCAGGTTACCACTAGATAAGGCTGGTATTGATCCTGACTGGCACATTCTGCTTGTTTTGCATTTTATCACCTGATAAAAGCATTTTTTAACAAAAAAAAACATAACAAAGCTTCAATATTCAATATTCTTTTTTTCTTCTTCTTTTTCTTAGGGGATATATGGCACCAGACATTATAGTATATCAAACACATTGAAGATAAACACTCCACTGGGTTCAGATTGGCTGCTGCAAAAGCTGCAGTCCTGTTAGAGAAGGAGGGGAATATGGTATAAATAGCACCTCGTTTCTGAGGTGGATTCACTATCCCAAGGTCAGTGGAGCAGCAGTGCTGCTGGAGGGTAGGTTTCTAGGACTTTGTTCAGATTTTAAGATGAGAAGTTAGGCTCCGCCTTCCTTGATGAGAGACACTGAGATGGCAGAAATTGGAGACAAGAAGAGGGAGAAATTTACCAGCAGCCTTCTTACTCTAAAGAATGTAAATGAGACATCATATTCCTATTTCCCTTTTTGTATTTTTTTTGGTATTCTTTTTGATCCATTGTATATATGAAGATTCACTGTATATAACTGAATGCACCTCCCCTACTCTGCACCTTCTTGTATGAGCCGATGTGACGAGTGAATTTCTCCATTGTGAGATCAATAAAGACTATCTTATCTTATCTTATCTTATCTTATCTTATCTTATCTAAAACACTGGTTCACACTTTGGCTTTAATGCCGATTCTGACAGAGATCAGTGAATTCAGATCAAACATGAGAAGCCTGAGATCTGTATTTTTTCTGTTCTGTTCTTCCTCATCTGGGACTTGACACTGCTGGGTGACGGTGTGCTGCTTCAGCAGTTATAGCCCATCAATTGTGTGTTCATTTAATGGGGACCTAATCAAAGCCTTACACTGTGCTTATGAGATACTCCTAACCTAACGTCTGACATAATCCCTTTATTATTCAAGCCAAAGATCAAATTAATTAGTAATTTAGGAAGATAATCCAAATGAATTCATCTCACATCAGTTTTGTAATCTCACACATCAGTACGGTTTTTGTCATATCAGCAAGGCACAGACACAGATAGACCCCCATGGTGTGAAAAGGTGATGCCCTTGGAAAATGCTTGCCTTTTTATACAAAGAGGATATGCGATTTCAAAGGCTTGTCCTGTTGTTTATTGACGTTTATCAGGTTTATTGAAGGGGGAATACAGACAGCTGCAGCAGACAGACAGAAAGACAGAGAGGCAGATAATTTAAAGACAATTTTACAATTTTTTGAATTAGACCAATTCACCTGTCTTGTTTCATTTAAAATCTTAATTGTGTGATGTGAAAGGCCATAGAGCGAAAAAGAAGCACGACCACAAACATTTTGTAGATGAATGTCAAGTAGCTCTCACAATAATTTGTTAAAAATAGAAACAAACATAAAATATTTTAAATTACAGCATCCTGTCCAAAACTCTGTGCTGTGTAGGAAGCTACCTACAGTCAAGTGGTGCTTTTAACGCAAGCATTTAGCATGTCAACAGTTTAGGGATCATTTTGTTAGGTAATTAATATTTCTCTCTAATACATGTAGAAGTCTAAATTTTATGCTATATGTCTCTATTATATAGAGCAGCAAACAAAGCATGATGAAAAATAGGAAAAAGTAACCGAGCTACCTATTTGATTGCATTAGCATAATTATGGCACCATTGTTAACATTAACACCGTGAGGTAATAAAAGTCTTCCAAAAGGTGGCATGAAGGAGGATGCTCCTGTCAAATAGCCTCTTGAGCAAACCTGCTCCTTTCACCTTTATAGAGAGCTTGACCTAATTTGTAAATTTATTTTATTTTATGGAAAATATTGAATATTTTGTTTTTATTTAATTTACTTTTAAGCTATAATATTTTTTATTGTTATTTAAAACAGCACTATGTAAGTTTTGACCCAAGTATTAGCTCAATTTGAGATATGTTAAATTATCTATGAGGTCAATATACAGCACTTGCAGCGTGTCAATGTTCCATACTTTCTCAAAACCTCACCTATGTAACTTGAGAGGGTCGGGTCTGTTGCTGAATGGGTCATGTGACCTAGAGCACTCTCCTCACCCCCCAAAACATCCCCAGTCAGCCAGCCAGCCCGAACCATACAGACCCTTTGACCTCCAGACAGAATCAGTACTGAGAATCTTCCTGAACCAGAACCAAGACAGCGAGCTGGAGCCAGACACAGAGCCACTCAAGGCTGACCACCCCCCCACCCCCCAACCCTAGGAGGAAAAGAAAAAAAAGCTACACACACCCCAACATTCGAACAACTCCCAGACCACATAACCCCGGGGTTCCACTAAACGTAGAAGCGCCATGATGCGCCGGCTGCGCTATGCCTTCTGACGAGGCGGCCTCTACTTCGTCCTTTCTCATTCACTTCGGCCCGCCTGAACCGGTTCGTAGATTTGGCAGCAAAGGAAGAAAACAATTATCAGAGACAAAACACTTGAAATATACATGTATTTATTACAATTGGAATTCCAAGGGGAGACACACACTTACAATCGTTATCCTAAAGCTCACGTAGTATAACCCAAAGTCCATGCCAGTTGTAAGCAAGTGTCTGCCCAACCTCGCCCAGGGACACACTTCTAATAGCCGGGGTCCTGTGTACGTGACTGAATCACATTCCAATATCAAATAGGGCCCCAAATTCTTGATATATTTTGCCAGATGTCTTTAGGAGTTAACCAAGATAACCATTAAGAACAATAAAAAGCTTCCAAATTGTAAACCATCTTGAAGGGTCCCACATAAAACCTCATGTGACTCCCACTTTGCCCAGTATCCCACAAGACGGTTGAATTAATTTATTGCCTGTTAGTGACCCTGGAAACTCCGTCCTCTTTGCACTCCAGCCCACACAGTTTAACCTTATTATTTAAAACTTCGGTAACTCTTACTGCTTTAAGAAAAATACATGATTAACACAAAAGTGATTATATATTTCCATAACACTTCACAGCTGATCGCAGCAACCTAGTCAGTCAGAGCAGTTCCACTCCACCTCTATGAGAGGTCTTGTATTATATTAGTTGTAAATTCGGGTTTCTAGTAATCTTGAAAGTTCTTAAACATATCTAAGAGCAGAAGTTATGTTTAAAGCTGACTGATAAATCCGCCTCCCATGTATATCTCCCATAATAAGAGATATTGAA
Source organism: Fundulus diaphanus (assembly GCA_037039145.1). Taxonomy (NCBI): domain Eukaryota; kingdom Metazoa; phylum Chordata; class Actinopteri; order Cyprinodontiformes; family Fundulidae; genus Fundulus; species Fundulus diaphanus. The sequence goes on from CM073124.1 coordinate 37,225,365, forward strand.
TCATCTAGCTTAGACAATGTCCTGTATAATTTTGGGGGGTTTAAGGTCAAAGAATTTGGCATTTGAAAACCAACTTTATTGATCTTAAATTATTTTTTTATTATGGATTAATTCTGTTGATATTCTAAGAATGTATTTTTATCAATACCATATTGTATATTCAATCTATTAAATGACATAAACTCTTCAAATATATATTCCAGGTATTCAATACCTTTATTGTCCTCCAGTCTGAAAAGTTTATCATATTATTTTTTTTCAGGATGCCAGGGTTATGGACCTTACCAAGCTCCGCCCACAACTGACTTTAAAAATCTGAAGTCTCACAAACAAAGCCTCGCGGCTATGGAAGTTTCTATGTAAACACGGCGTCTTCCACTTGGACTGATTCTTTGCGGAGTATTCCCGACTCGATTAGTGCGTCGTTTCTGCCTGATTTTGAACAAATATCATCTACAACAATGGACAGAGGAACTAACAAGTTCATGTCAACATTTTTGGATGAGTTAAAGGTATTTGAGCCACGCGATGCCTCCAAAGTTGTGCACGTCACAGCAAAATGCTTTCGGTCGATGAGGAAAACGGCAGACGCTCACACCCTCAGCATTAATATAGATGTGGACAAGATAACTGATGCCTATTGTTCTTGCAAGGCTGGGTAAGTTGTGCATTCATCGTTTTGTCTGTTACTTTTGAAATCAGTGGATAATTCCTGTGGTTTGTTGGCAAATGTTTGTGTGGCTAGCCTGATACGCTGTACTTGGTGCTAGAGTGGCTAACACGAGGAACAGTTTCGTCCAAAGCCTTTTCTGCTAAAATAAAATATTTAGTGTATGTCAGATGCAGTACACGTTGGACACTTTCCGATGCTCTTTTTCGTGCGCGCCTAGCTGTATGCACTCGCGCTCCGTCAGCTGGTGTCGGATAAGGATGGGACGCTGTTGGCCCATCCCCGCCGACAAAATGCTAATAAATAAATAAATAAAAAGCAATAAGTATTATTGCTTTGCTTTAAGTATTAAAGCAAAGCAATAATACTTACACCAGCACACACTCCCTTGTTCTTGTTAAACCTACGAAGGTTGAGCTGCTCATGTGGTCGTGCACAAGCTTTGATCCAACCCCGGCATTCTGCTCCTGATTTTGGAAATCTGTGAATTTTCCGACCACAAATACGATCAGGATATCTGACATCACCAGTACAGATACCCCACTGGCAATGGAGAACCATTATTTTTCGATTGTTGATTCGAAAACTTTATGCCGGTATGCTAGTACAGTAGTAGTCTAGCACTACATTAGCTTGTGTTTGTGAGACTTCTTCGCACGTTGTAGCCACTCTATGACGTAGAATGGGCATCAGCCAATGAAAAGCGGCCCCTCTGGTAAGGTCCATTCCAAGTGGGTGTACGGCTGCATGGGACAAGTGATGATCCTGTCATCTTAAGAAACTCCCACCATGCTGTCGGAGAAGAGCTGATGGTGATATTTTTAAAGCATGTATGCCATTCATGCGCTAATAAATGGCAAGTCAGAAATCTTAATATTATTACATATTGTCTGTTCTATATCAAGCCAGTACTAAGGGATCATGTTTAACCATTTTGAGATGTATTGTAGCCTATTTGCAAAAAGTAAAGGTGAAAGTTAGGCAGATCTAGTCCTCCTTTGTCTTTAGTCTTACATGGAGTTTTTAAGATAATACGAGGGGGTTTATCTTTCCAAAGATGGAGGAGTGCAGAGATTTAAATCAGTCAAATGATGGTTTATTTGGGATAAATGAGAATAAGTAATTCATTCTAGGTAAGACCATTTTTATTGAAGCAACCCTTGCCATAAGTGAAATTGGTAGAGATTTCCATCTTCCAACATCATCTTCTATCTTTAAAAGCGGGATGTGGTTCAGTTTGGTTAAATTTAGGCAATTTAGGTGACACATTAATACCCAAATATGTAATACTCCCTGACTGTAGTTGTATATTTAGAGAGTTCTGGAAAGAATAGTTAATTTGAGGACATGTAGAGTTTAACCAATTTATAGACTGATCTGGAACAATTGAGAAATATTCTATCAATCCAATTACCTGAGACAGAGACAAGGCAAGGCAAGTTTAGGTGTGTGAATGAAAATGTCATCTGCATAAAGACTCATTTTATGCTAAATTTCGTACATTTTATGCCTTTAATATCTTTAATTTGTCTGATTGCTGCTGCCAGTGCTTCAATATAAATAGCAAACAGTGAGGGTGAATGTGGACATCCTTGCCAGGTGCCCCACTGATGACAAAAGCTGGAAAATATTTGGTTATTTCTCCTGACACATGCTGTTGGGGAACAGTATAATATTTTTTTTTTACCAATTTATAAAAAAAAATCCAAAATCAAATTTTGTTACAAACAAGAATTTTCAGTTAACTCCATCAAAAGCTTTTTCTGCATCTAAAGAAAATATATTGGTTTTGATGTTTTTACTATAGGAATAATCTATTAAAATAAGTAATCTGAGTGCATTTGTGGACGACTGCCTTCCTTTTATAAAACCAGTTTGATCAGGATGTATTATGAGAGGAGTTACTATGTCTAATGGTTTTGCTAGGGTCATGCAATCTGCTTTTGTTTTTGTTTTTTGGACTGCGTGGCTGTTTCCTCCTCACACTCTGCGCCACTCATCACAATATGCTACACCTGTGACTGATCATTATCATCAAGTGAATTTACCTAGGACACCACCTACATATACCTGCCTCTCACAGCCAGTCAGACCTCATCATGTGTGCACCACGTCATAAATTGCATCATAAACTTCCTTTTCAAGATTATGAATTACTTATTGTACTGGGATTTATTTAAGCTTTATTTTACTTTCACCTCATAGCTATGATCTTTATTGTAGAGTTATAGTCCAAATTTGAGAAATTTAAATTATTAGTTGTGACATGACAACGATGTCATGAATGTTTTATGCAAGGCCCTGTCAGCCAAAAAGATTTTATCAGCTGCAAGGTGAAATGTTTTCAGCTAGCAATTTTGTATTGAATATCAAACCTACAGCAAACATTTTCCTTTATCACCTTGCACCTTATCACAAAAACCTTTTAATATGGAGAAAATGCAAAGTAATTTCTGGTTGAAAAACTGGCTTTGCTTTACTCAGAGCTGAGATAATAATAATAATAATAATTGAACTTTATTGATCTCACAATGGAGAAATTCACTTCTGCATCTTAACCCATCCCCTTGGGGAGCAGTGGGCTGCCACTGTGCGGCGCCTGGGGAGCAATTGGGGGTTAAGGGTTTTGCTCAGGGACCCAGAATGGCAGCTTGTGGGAGTTGAACTCAGAACCTCTGGGACCGAAGCTCTGTGCTCTAACCACTAGGCCACCCCCCCCCAAATTTCTCTGCATTTAACCCATCCCCATTGGGGAGCAGTGGGCTGCCATGCACGGCGCCCGGGGAGCAATCAGGGTTTGAGGGTCTTGCTCAGGGACCCAGAGTGCAGGCAGTTGGGATGGAACCGGGTACTTGCAACCTTCTCAGAGCACAAGCGCGCTGCTCTAACCAGTCGGCCACCTGCTGCTGACTTCGGTTTATTGTAACTCAAAGGAATTTACTTCATATATTTTTTCTGAGTTTTTCACTACATTTGCCTCAGTGTTAACTAGACTGATAAAATTAGACTTCATCAAACATCTTTTTATTTTAAAACTCACCAAAAAAATCTGATGCGAATTTCCCAAACAATAAAGAGGAAAACGCTGTTCTTTGTCGTTTGCTTAAAATGCATTCAGCTGAAAACCTATCAATGTTGCTGCTTGTTGCTTTAAACGGAATTTGAGCTGATCTGCGCTACACCAATATTTTGTTTCCTTTTTTAATAACTTGAGATGCAAACCTGAAGTTTTAATCAAGGCAAATGTATTGATCTGCACAGTGGGTATTGCAGTTTTACATCATCGCTCGATACTGATATTCCTATCTGCTCATTCCTTGAGACATGCCACAGGAAAAACATTCTTTCAAAAGGAAATGATTTTTAAAAGAAAATGTGGAGGGGAGATCCTGACATTGCGGACTGATAAAGAGGTCAAGAGTCCAATCATACTGATTCCAGTGCTAGCATCATTCACTCGGGCACACAGCAGGCTGTTATTTTTGACAATGAAATCCCTCACAGTGCACACAGGCTCACATTCGTTATTTGGAACAAATCCATGCTGCTATTAGAGTGACAGGCTACTAATGACTAATGCAATTTTAATGAATCGAACCTAGAAGAGTAATCTATCTCTGAGTGTAATGGTATGTCTCCAAACAGTATCACCAAACATACAAGAATAATGTCGACTTAGACTGAGCTGCAATACTGTAAAATCTCTTATATAACTTTTTTTTTTCTAGAGAAAAGAAGCAATTTGAGTTAGATACATTCTCTCAGGAAAATATTGTTGCGAAAAATGTATGTGTTACCCCATTGTGATGTCGGTTTTCCTAAGAACAAGAATGAATAATTAACTGTGTCCATGCAGTGTGAAACTGATTTCTTTAGCTGTCAGGACAAAAGCAAATAAAACTGTAACATATCACAAAAGAATTGATTCATTTTTCCTCACTAATGCACAGTAGATTCAGACACAGATCAGCTGACAGAGTATAACTAAAATACATCTAGATTACTTTTTCAGCCACTACCTCCGGATATTAAACGTTTACTCCACCATGTGCGGGGGGAGAAATTCATCTCCATAGCTAGCACAGACGGCACGCAGTGACTTTCACGGTCCTGTTCTCAGTGCCTGTGGAAATACACTTGCAGCGCATGCATCACCATGCCATTATCACCACAATGGCCTTCACAACACATCACTGCTATATATGTGATCTCAGAAAGCACAAACAACGGTGCCATCGTTGACTTCATGAACCAAACTCAAAAAATTGATTTTCGAATCAGATAACTCTGCAAAGAGACTGCCGTGTAAGCTTTCTTGGTGTGAGAAAGACACAAAGGCACTCCGTTAGCACAAAGAAATGAAGACACAATGGACTGTCGTCTCTCATCATGCCTGAGAAGAGAGGAGCTAAATGTGATGCAAAAAGACCAGAACAAAAGCTTCACATGTTAATGTAATGATTCAAATTCTAGCAGAGGACACTGACATAGTAACAGAAAGAGAGACCCGCCATGCCTCTGGGAGCCACGCTTCCCTCTGTGGACATTCAGGCTTGGCAGGATGCCTTTAATAATAAGTAGGGGGAGAAAACAAAGCAACCAAGTAAACAAACAAACTCCTATGAGACAGTCTCTTCAAAGAGACCTTGCATGAAAATTCAAAGACCTTGACACATTTAAAGGAGCAAAACTGCATGGCACAGCGGGCTTTGAGTTGGTTTGTTAGCAGGTAAATACAGTTATATCCCAACCATCCACTGTCCAGCATCCGAAACTGGATCAGTCTTTGTTTTTGGTGGAGATTATGTTTCAACAGGGCAAAATAATTAAACAGCTGCAGTAAAGCAACAGACCCAACAGTCATGAGATGCATCATGCTGATGCTGTGAAACTGAATCATTAATTGAAAGTGGGGCATTCAAGTTTTAGCAGCGTGGAGTTCAGTTACTGAGGTTGATCCTCTGAAACATAACTGTTCACCCAGATTTGGCATCATCCAGCTTTTTGACTCAGACCAGTTTCCTAGTCCCTGGTGCTAAAAAGAAGAAAAACATCCCCACAGCATGATGCTGCCCCCACCATGTTTCACTGTAGTGACGGTGTTCATGGGGTGATGGGATGTGTTGGGTTTGAGGCAGACATAGTGTTTTTGTTGGTGGCCAAAAAGTTACATTTTAGTCTCATCTTACCAGAGCTCTTTCCTCCATACATTTTGGGAGTCAGCCATATGTCAATTGGTAAACTCAGAACATGACCTCTCATTTTAACAATGAGTAATGTCTTTTTTCTGGCCACTCTTCCATGAAGCCCAGCTCTATGGGGGTGTACGGCTTATTGTGGTCCTATGGACAAGATCCTCAAGTCTCTGCTGTGGAGCTCTGCAGCTCCTTCCAGGTTACCTTTGTTCTCTGTGCTGCCTCTCTGATTAATGTTCTCCTTGCCTGCTCTCTTTGCAGGTTTTTTATGCAACCATGTGCTTTTCATTTGAAGATGATGGCTCTCATGGTGCTCCAGGGGAACATCAAAGAGCTGGACATTTCTTTATAACCCCGCTATGACTTGTACTTCTCAACAACTTTGTCCCTGACTTGTTTGGAGTGCTCCTTGGTCTTCATGGTTTGATGCTTCTTGCTTAGTGGTGCTGCAGCCTCTGGAGCCTTTCAGAAAAGGCTTGATTATACTGACAGATCATGTGATACTTAGATTAAAGACAGGTGGACTTCATTTCACTGATTATGTGACTTTTGAAGGGAATTGGTTGCACCAGAACTTTTTAGGGCTGTCATGGCAAAGTGGGTATATACATATGCGCACATGGCCGTTTTCTATTTTGTTGGCTCGGTAGGGGCCACAAATATATATATATATATATGTGTGTGTGTGTATATATATATATATATATATATATATATATATATATATATATATATATATATATATATATAAACAAAATCATTCCCATTTTGGGAATTGCGATTGATCACTGCACTTTATCCTGTACTGTAATTCACTGCAAGGTATCCTGTAGAGTTACTGCAATATTTCTGAGCTGTGTGAAAACGAAATTTCGTTCTGTATGCACTCTGTGTATACAAAATGACAATAAAGAAAGTCTAAGTCTAAGTCTAAGTCTAAGAAGAAGATAGCAAGAAATTGGACCGGTTACTGTTGGAACTAGAAAGTTTACGCATATATTCATATGTTTTGGTTTGTGTAATGGAGAGCTTCAGCTATTCGCTACATTTGTCTAACTTGTGTGTTTTGTGGTTCTTTTTCAAAAGGCTGTAGGCCTGGAATTGAATCGTATCATCAATGTGTGTTTCCATTGCTTAATGAAGTATGAGTTAAAGGCTGTCCGAAATCGGCACAGGAGTCAGACGCTGCTTTTCTCCCCATGACAGAGTTGACCCCATGAAAGGTCAAGGAACAGGAGCTAGGAAAAGAGTTAGGGGCTATAATTACAACAACATTTTGGAGGCAGCCAAGTTCTCCAGAGTCCTGCCAATGACCTGATAATTTGACACAGGCGTGTTGGACTAGGGACACATAAAAGTTGCAGAACACTGGTCCCTGAGGACTGGAGTTTCCAGTTTGATACCCCTTGTCTAGGGTATCTCCCACCTCTTATCCAATGACTGCTGGAGATGGACACAAGCTCCACGGCACACCAGGTCCTTATTTGGTACTCATCCAACCTGCTTTGTCGTCTTTGTTATATTGTCATCAGCTGTGCTTCAGGTTGGTCATACTGCTTTTACTGGGAGTTTGTTCTGTAACCAGCGGCTTGCTGGTTCAACCCTCCGCTCCAACTGTCTCAGTTGTTGTGTTCCTGGGCAAGACACTTCACCCGGTTTGCCTGTTGGCAGAGGGCCCGGTGGCGCCAATGGATGCCAGCCTTACTTCTGTCAGTCTGCCCCAGGGCAAAATGTCAGTGTGAATAACTGAATGTAGTGCAAAGTCCTCTGGACTGGATAAAGCGCTATACAAGTACAGTATGAGGCCACTGCCCATATATGGTAGATGTGAATGTTGTCAACATCAGGCAATGCAAATAAAAATCTGATGAAAATGCATATCCTTGTCCAAACTCCTTAAAAATTCAGATATGTTTTCATTTTCTATATGCTCTTATCTGTTAGTTTTGAAATGCTTATAGAAAAAAAGAGTCCTTCTGAGTATAAGATGCTCAAAGAATTAGCTGCTTGAATTTGGTTAAAAAAAAGAAGAAATTTTTCTTTTTCTTTTTGTACACGTTTTTATATATAATTTGAAATATGAAAAGGAAATGACACCAGATTACATTGTTCTGCACATTTTTTACTTTGTATTTGTTGTATTTTAGAATGAACATCATGCAGCCATTTTATTTTGCATTTTTCCAAAATGTATACTGACCTGAACTCTTGGGCATCCAGTTATTTTATCAGAGCAGAGACAATAATCAAATTATAAGCCTCTTTTAAACTCTTTATGACTTCTTTTTTTCTTTTTTGATCCTATGCCTACTTTTATTTAAATTTAAGTAGAGGCAGATTTTCAAATGAGTAAAAGTGGTAAAAAAGTGACTTTCCAATCCTGAATCAATTCCAAAGATTTACTGAGTCTGTGTTGTTGTTGTTGGGTGCCAAAAGTTGAGGGATGCTCAGTGGGAATTAGTATGTCACAAAGCCTGGCTATAAAAGCAGTGGATCAACAACTTTCTACTTTTAGTTTTATCATGAGTGCAGTGCGTGCAGAATAGTGAAGCAGCACATGTGGTTTGAGGTGACAGATTGCAGTGTTTTATGCACGCACGTGGTTTCCACACAGTTTTTATTTATTCAATGTACACTGACACAGAGCTTTGACAGAACCATGCAGGTAAGAAAAATGCTTCAGGGTTGAATGAAAAGTTCCTGGCTAGGTTTCCTAAAAACAAGCTTTAGCATCGGCTCAGGAAACAGTCCTAGGTACAGAACAGGAGGAGCTAGCACAGTTGAAACTATGAGGATAAGTACAAAAACATAGAGAAGCTATGGTATATGGAACATATATGGCAGGACAGAAACTGAAATCTTTAACTTTCCTCTCGTATCTAGTAATGCAGCGCTCGAAATTATAAATTATAGCAATCATATTGACAGGGTAATGAGAATTCACAGACATAGTCATAAGATTAACAGGCTATTGCATTCCCTTTCCCGCCCAACCCTCTCACAACCCCTTCAATTTCAACAGGTATGAATTTGTTTACATGCAAATGTCACACCGGCGTCAAAGTGCCGTCGCTCCCACACGGCAACGGATCAACATGACGCTCACTAGGACTTCTCATCGCGCTTCTTCTTCTGGAACTTCCTGAACTGGGACTGGATGGTGACCGCTGCCTTTTCGGTCTCTGGGGCGTCCATGTCAATGTCAAAATCCTCTGGGATGTCCGCCTTGGACTCATCTGGGGAGAGGGGTAAATGGTTGAGTGATTAATTGATTAATCTATTCCTAACATATCTCAAGTGTCTGAGCAATCATGAAGGTCACAGAGGCTGAACCTCTAACATGGAGCTGAAACCAGTCCCATGGCTTAATTCGCTGTGAAAACTGCACAGCGCTATTTGAAACAGTCCTTCAGAAACAGATGTAAAGCAATAAAGCTATACAGTGACTTATAAATCTACACCCTGAACATCTTTACATTTTGGCATTCTAGAAGCAAAAACGTCAACATATTTTTGTTCTTTTTTATGTGATACACCAACTAAGAGTGGTGCCTAACTGCAAAGAGGAATGAAAATGAAACCTTATGTTCAAAATATTATTTACAAGTACGAATCTCAGAAGTGCAGAATGCCTTTTGACCACCCCCTTTGGTCTGATACCACTAAATAAATAAATAAAAACAGTGCAACAATTCAGAAATATCCCAATGAATGAATAGAGTTAGTTGTGTGGAATCTCATTATAAATCCAGCTGTTTTGCGAAGGCCTCAGAGGCCTGTTAGAGAACACTAGAGAACAAACAGCATTATGAAGATCAAGAAGGATAGATCAGGGAGAAAGTTGTAAAGTATAAAGACGACATCCCAAGCTTTGAAACTCTCAGATCACTGTTCAATCCATCATCTGAAAATGAGGAGAGGATGTAACTACTGCAAAGCTACTAAGGCATGACCATCAAACTACACTGGCAGCTCAGGTAAGCAGAGCATTAATCAGGGATGCAGTACAAGAGCCCCGGGGTAACACTGGAGGAGCAGCAGAGACTCAGGTGGGAGAATCTGTTGACAGAACAATTATGCGCACCACAAATCTGGCCTTTGTGAGTTATTGGAAAGCCATTAGACATTCAGTGTAATGGCAGCCGTAAGCCATGTAGGGAGCTTAACAAACGTGTGGAAAAAGATGCTCTGGTCAGTTAATACCAAGCGTGCATTTTTAATTTTAAGGCCAGAAGTACATAGAACATTTCACAGAGGTACCTAGTGATGAGATAAAGACCTTCAATGTCTCTCCTTATTTATCAAATATAAACATGATCACACTCAATATTCGATACAGTATAAAAACAAAGATTTAATCACAATGGAGAATCTGCATGTCTAAGTTAAATGGGTTTTATAATGCCGGGTTTAACAGCATTTCACTTTACAGAGTGATTAACACCATTCCACTTCAAAAGAATGGAACAGAGACCTTAGAGAGGAAATTAGCTGTTCTTTCACAAGTCAAAGAGGAAAGCATGAAGTGCACGTTCTATCTTTTACATTTAGGTTTAGCGCACATTAAACAAGTGGAGCATGCTTTGACTCTTGCTCTTCGGGGTAATATGCTGTTTCCCCTGTATTTTCTGTAACTATAATTAAACAAAACAAAAAACAGGAAATAGACGTGTAGTTCAGTTGGAGGCTCTACAGCGGGACAGTGATTTAGATATTAGCATAAGTTTTTCTAAAGTCTGTTTGTTAATTCTGTATGTGTACCTATTCTCTCCCTCTGTGCAAAACATGCTTTTTTGGGTGGATCGTGCCCTTCTGAGCGGGTGAGTGGGATTGTTTCATCTCTCTTCACCCAGTGATGGACTAGTGACTTGTGCCTCTCCATTTGGTCCACCATGCATTGCTTTTACTGGAACAGGCGAGCAGAAAAAAAATAAATGACTGTAGTGGTGTTACCACTGTAAACCCATTAGAAATGTGTTCCTGAAAGCTCAGGAAACAGCTCCAGAAAGGCAGACATCAGGGTTTTTTTTACAGTAATGAAGCAGGGCAGGCCAGTCTGTGCTCTGAGAGGTCATGACAAGATAATATTGACTTCAGATAGTTTCACTATGATTCAGTCAGCAGTGGCCTGTCCGTTGCAAGGTTAACTTGCTTCCAGCCCTGAAAATTGTAATTCAAGCGCTGCTATTGAGCCGTATGACCATGCAGTTTGTTTTTTTTTACAGTACAACTACTCAACACATAACTGTGTCGTTTGTTAGTTTTATTTTTTCTCTCTATGCCTCAAACAAAGTATTGATCTGGGGGAGTCGGGTCTGCAGAGCTTTCTGTTGACAACCACATGACAGACGAGACCAAAAGCAGAGAGGAGACTGGCGTATTGATTGTGTAGCTAATCCTTAGCTTCTCTAGGGGCTGAGCCCGAGTACCTCTCTCTTGCAGCTAAAGTAGGAAACACTAACGGTCGTGTCAAGGCGAGCTTTGAATTCTGCTGTAATTGATATTGAATTTTCCAACACTTTCGGAGCCTGCTGTTTTCATCCTAGCAGTTTTAGCTGGTGGGCAGTACCCTTTGCAGTCTGCAGAGTCAAGCGTGGACCTGCTCATAATCTTTAATTGACAAATTGTTGTTTCTTGAACTTCAAAGTTTGTCAGAGTGGAGAGCAACGGCTGCGGTCAAAGTTGTTGAAAGACTGTCTTAGCTGTAAGTCCTGCGAGACGCTGAACCTCTGCCCCAGTCTCAAACCTTTTCTTGCCTCTAACAGAATTTCTTCCAGGATTCTTCCAGTTATATCCATCTTCACAGCAACCTTGAGCAGCTTTCCCGTCCTTGCTAACAAAAAAAAAAAAAGATCTCCACAGCATGATACAGGGGGTACATGGGGATGGTGTGTTCAGTGTGATGTGCTATGTCAGTTTTTACACCTTCTTCCACATCTTTGCAGTGTACCCAACATAGGTTGTGGAAAACTGCAAGCAGGATTTCATATGACGTATGCAATATACAGTCTGTTATCCTCTCAACAGATTCTCCCACCAGAGCTGTGGATCTCTGCAGCTCCCCCAGAGTTGGTGCTTCACCCATTAATGATCTAACTGTTCGGCCTGCCAAAGTTTCCTCTTGTGCAGTCTTCTTTGTTTTTTGGATGATGGGTCTGTGAGGTCTTTAGAGCAACAATGTTTCACAGCTCAACGCTGAAAATATCTGGTGACAGTTGATTTTATTGAGGGGTATCAGAGTAAAAGTGGCAGCTATTCAGATTTGAACTAGTAAAAACGTGTGAAAAACATGTATATTTATGCACTACCTGATGTTGTTGTTTTTTGCATAAAATCCCAATAAAATACACTAGTGTTCATAACTGTAATGTGACAAGATTATAGGTACAAGACTCAGACTTTAGAGCTGAACTCTCCATCTCTCTCTAAATTATTTTCAGTTTGCGATTGATTTAATTGATATTTACTTTCCCCCACATTTGTAGTTGAATTGGAAGGTCTTTCAAGCTGAATTTTGTATATGCTGTTGATTGCATTTTAGGGAATTAAACATTTGATCTTTATCAGCCAATGGGAAAAAAACACTGTCAGTAATCCATTATAGTGTTACCTCGGTTTTTATTTTGAAAGCAAATTCCAAATTACAAACCATGCTTTTAATGTTTTTTTTCTTTTCTGTCCCTCAATTGTATGAGCACCGGCTGATTTTGCTCCTATCGACCAGAAGACCTCAGGCTCTCATTACTTTCTCACATATCTGGATTGTCCACATAACCTGGTTACATTTGAAAAAGCAATATTTTGGTCTTTCATCTTCGTTCGGTCAAAGGATGAGATTGCATAATAAAAACACAATTTTAGAAAACTCATTTGTAGTGTAAAGATAATCAGAAATTCTGTGTGTAGTGTAACTTGTTGAAAAGTAAAGCTGTGGGTGTGAAGTGAATTTGGGTTCTGATACATTTATGCAGTAACTCACACGTCATTCATTTTCTTTAGTATTTCAGTCTGCAACTGCATGGCAAATGATGTATGAAAAAGGGACAAGAAATATATGTATTTTTTAAATCAAATATCAGTTTTATTATTGAGATAAAAAGGCCTGATGACTTGTTTGGTATTGTGATTACATAGTAACTTCTTATTCCCAGTGTTTATGTTTGTGCTGTATGTGTTTGTCTAATCACTACTGTTGATTAAAACTTTCATGCAGCTAACTAATTAGGTCATTTTAAGGATTCAGGCATCAGTCTGTTTACCACTATCTTGATTAAAATCTTCCAGACCAGAGGTAAGATTTTCATCCCTATTTAAGACTCAGGGCAGAAGCTGAATGTGACAAAGAAGGATGATTCTCAGAGTTTGGATTTGCCTCCTCATCATCAACATACACCTATTACATAGGCCTTTTACCTCTGCAACGCTTTTGGCGTGACTGTCTTAAACAAATGAGTGTGCAATAGCTTCTGCAGAAGTGTGAGAGCAGATCATCTTGTTTGTGCTTTCAGAGGAGGAGCAAAAATATTCATTGTGTGTGGTGCTTCTGAAGGAGAATGACTCATTTTAAGAACAATTTAATAGCTTTCCCGCTATATTGTGGGACCAAGAGTCATGTAATGTTTGTAGCGACTTTTTCGTTTGTTTTGAACGTGTTATGGCAATAGCAGGGGGTGGAGCTTTGAACATAATTTTGATTTAACACTAACGTTAGGATCACTCAATAAAAGCTAGCGATCACTGGGAATTTAGATCAAAACAACTTATTCTGTGGAAGTTAAAACAGTTTAACTTTTTGTCTTTGTTTTTGCCTCCAGACATTTTCATGAGTTATGTTCTACAATTGGTGGGTATACTGAGTATAGAGAAGCTATAACAAATATTATTTGCTGCTAATTTTGGTGCATTTAATGTTTAGTTGTTAGGTTTTGATTAACTAGGTTAATGTATATAGCCCAGTAATTGGTGTTTTTGATGTGATGTATATAAGATATACCCATATATTTATTAACTTAGTGAGGTCTTTCAAAATACGTAGTCCCTATTTAGTCAATTATTTGGAAAATACAAATGTGCTGGTTCACTTTTTTGTAAGTGTGCCATGATCTGTGTATATTGACTCCAACCTGGCTCTGGCATCAGGAAAAAATAGAATAGGGTAAAATTCTAAAAATAAAAATAAAAAACGTAATTAATTAAGGGTCGAGAAATAGAAATCTAAAACATTTGCCTATTTATTTTATATAGAAGATGAGGTAGTAGCTACTTCAGTGTACCGGAGTCAAGGCTAGAGCAGTGGTTACTCCAGCGCCCCTTGTGGTAACAATGAGAATTACAAATTATGAGCTCAATTTGTGTCAGCAGTCAGCGCTTTGGACTGGGAATTATTTCAGAGGCGATTTGGGAGCATTCAAGTTGACAGTGAGAAAACTGTGGGGTTTGCTAATGGTTTTCATGTCTAACTGCTATTACTAGACACTACAAGCCAATAATAATCTATTTATCTTTCTTGTTAATTAAAACACAAAAGGGGCATAAATTAAGATTTTAAATATGTGCCTCACTGATTTAGGCAAGGCAAGTTTATTTGTAAAGCACATTTCAGTAACAAGACAATTCAAAGTGCTGATTTAAAGAGATATACACTGTCCGAAGTGCTAACAGGTAAAATCAGCTTCCTGTCAGCTGCCTTTCCCAGTCAGAAGTCTGATCCAACTTCCAAATAAAAGGAGAACGCAACAGTGGCCTCAATTTAGTTTTGTTTTTTGTTTTTTTTGTCTCCAGGTTATATTGTGCTTTAGTTAATTTTAACCCACATTTCAAACTGAGATATTGAATTTTCATCCCAACCTACTTACATTTTTTACCCATGTACTTAGCAGTTGTGTATAACACAATTATTTATTTTCATAATTCTTTGTATACCTACGTAATTACTAAGAGAAATATTTTTTTTCTCTTTCTAAGGTGACGATATAATTTCCGTTCCCTGTCCATCTTTTCTTTTTTTTACTTCCAGTTGCTTCAGTCTTTTTAAATATGCTCTTACTTCATATTTGAGGAACAAGTACAGGGACTAGAGTATACAGGGACTAAAGTATTAATTTCCCTTTGACTTAACATTTTTATTGTGTATGCAAAAGAAAGGTAAGGATGCATGATTTTCAAATTTTTTATCAAATAAGAATTGTGATACATTTATATTTAACTTCCTTTACTCTGATGGCCTCTAAATAAAATCTAGTGCAAAGAAACGTGCTTTAAAAGGCACATATCTGTGTGGAATTTAATCCTAACATGAATAAATCTGTTCTGTAAGCTCTCAGAGATCTGCAAGAAAACATCAGTGAACAATAAAGGTTGCATTTTCTAAAATTCCTCAAAGTGAGAATGTGTGGAGGATTCTGTAGAAGCAAAATGATGTCTGTCGACAGAGAGTATATTCACAAAAGTGTGTGTTTGTATGTGTGTGTGTGTTTTCTTGCTGTGGGCATGTTGGTATATTTCTGTCTCTAGCTGAATGTCCGTGTGTGAAAGGAAACTTCATCAGACCTAAGGCCTTGAAACACCAGAGGGAAGTTGTACCACGAGGGAGACCCCAGTGTTCAATACATAAACGCACATGAGGGGCTGGTTGTGTATTGATCAGCACGGTGAGTGTGGTTTTTAGGTCAACTTTCGTTGAGTTTTGAAGAATGCGTATGTGTAACCTACTTGAGGATGGAATAGTACGACTGAAAAAAGAAACAAGGAAGCGTGGGAGGTTTAAAGACCTGCAGAGGGAATATGTGCTTTCAGCTCTTTACATCATCGGAAGGTCCATTTCAGAAATGATTTACTGACAATATCTGACAAAATAAGAATAATTTACTCCTGCAAAAATTTGGAACAGCAAGGCTAATTAAAAACTGTAAAGAAAATAGGTCATCGTCACTTTGGGAGCATGTCCGATGCTAATTAAAAAAAGATGACTTTGATCTCTGAGGTGAGCCTATTTGAAATTACGCCTTTCCCTTATTGAAAAGAGGTGGGAAGTGGTGTTGATGCAGCACTTTGTACTTTGTTCTCCAACAATGCTAAGAGGGCAACATTAAGATTGAGGAATCTTGCAGTTTCATCCCACGAGTTCCAGTAAATTAACAAGGACATTCAATGTAGTGATCAGTTTGTTTTGTTCAGACTTATTTAAATTGTAATACTCCATCAGATATAACAAGCTTACATTATGTTTGTTACAAATCATTACTTTAAGGTCTCCAGTTCCTGTAATGAGACAAAATACTGTAACTATTTAAAGACGGTGGTTGCTACAGTAGAAAGGTGAAAACACTTACTGGAGTTGCTCGATATTCAGTGGGGCGGGGGAAAAACAGATCTTTTGGAACAAAATCACAAGATATTGAAAAATCACGATAATTCTCCTCTACGTAAAGCAAGCTTAAGAAGCGCTATCCAGATGCGGTCAGCACGTGATCTCGTCTGGTGTAATAAAGAAGTTATTACTATGAGACCGGAAATTAAGCTTTTAGCTTGACACTGTTATTACGTTTGAAACTAAATATCAATTAAAACTGCTGTCACACTGTTTCCAATCTTGCCATGTATGCTGACATATTAAAAAAAAGATGTTATGTGGGTCTAAACGTGAGGAGATGAAGGGGATATATTAAGTCCTGTCTTGTCTTTAAAGGTGGTTCTGATGCCTTCCGATTCTCAGTCGTGCATGTTCATTATAATCTCTGGTGGGGAATTTAAAATGTTCTCCTGTGTGAGGATGGCATACATTGTCCTGTCAATGTGTCATTTTTTTTAAAGTAATGCAAGAGCATTCAAGGGTTGTGATAATGAATAATCAGAAAAAAAGGAAAACCCGGCAGTTTCATTTTGGGTTTCCAGCATCCTGTCGAAGTAGGTGGAAGATCGGCATAGTATAGCATGAGATGAAGTAATGCTATTAATGAGTTGCTGTTATGATAATTAAGTCACTGTTGTGATAACTCTAACACTTAATTGTTATATGACACGTGAAAGCTGCTTGTAACAGAAAATTTGTCAAACAGCTGTGGCATCTGGCTTAAGAAGTGATCCAAGTTTCAAATGCACAAGAAAGTAGCTCTTGAGTTGCTTTGTTGTGTTAACAAGAAGTCTCATACAGTTGTTAGCTTTCAGGAACAAAGGCAATCAAAAAGTCTCTTCAGCTTCATAATCATCTGCAAGGCCACATCTTCTGTAGGCCTTGTATAAAAGATAACGGTAAAGAGGCACAAGTGAACCTTTCCAGTTCCAGAGACTTGTTGAAGAGCCGAGGGAAGACGGGGTCGATTGGTTAGCGTATGCTCTCAGGTTAGAGGGGGCGACGTCATCAGGTCCTGGAGCATTCCTGGTCTTTTGACTTTGAAAGAGCCCATTAACAACTTATGCTCCTTTTCCAGAGTGACACTTTGATATGATTTTCCGATACCGGTCTTCTTGATTTCATTTGAAACAGGTGGTGTTACATTACAACCGTGCCGCTGTGAGACAGAAAGAAGAATGTGACAAAATGTTTGAAATGAAATTTTGAGCACCTGTAGATTGGACTGCAGTACTGATTTGGGTGCTTCTGTCGCTATTGTGTCTAATTTTAAATACGGTGGGTTTGATTTTACTTCTGGAGTCTCTCTTGTTATGCAAACAGTGACTCCAGCCCTCAGTCTAACAGACTGTCTTCTAACATGGCATCTTCAGGCCAACTTGCTGCACTTGGACCAACTTCAAACCAGGTACTAAAATTAGTAATGGTTCAGTGTCACCGTTAACTATGGAAAGGCCTAAAAAGAAACACGTATCAAACCGAAATGCCCCAAATTGGTACTAATGGAAAAGTTGCTCCAATTCAAAATCCAGGTAATGGGTCTGAGGCAGGGAGAGTGGCTGGTGAATAAGGAGCTTTGTATCAAAGTGTGTTGTAGACGAGTTGGTGGGTGAAACCGCAGTAGAAGCTTTTGAGTTCATCTGGCAGATGAGGATTCAGCTCAGCGTGGCGGGCTGGGTTTCTGCAGACCGTGATGTTTCTCAAAGCATTCCAAACTCTAGCTGGATCGTTAGTCTTTCAGCTTCTTGATGAGGCATTTCAGAGCTGGCTTGATCTCCTTGGTGAGCTTGTTCCTGGCCTGCTTATAGAAGGCTCGTTCGCCACTGATGTAGGCCTCTTCCTTGTTTTTATGCAGCTTCCTCAGATTTGAAGTGAACCATGATTTATTGTTGTCATATGTGTGAAAGTTCTTGGTCTGCACACACACATGTCCTCACAAAAACTGTAGCATAATGTTACAGTGTCAACAAAAGAATTCAAGTTGTGGATGAAGTGTCAAACACGCTCTATGCTGTGCATTCAAAGCACTTCCTTCCTAACCACAGCCTTAGAGGTTTTCAGTTTTGGTCCGTAAGATGGGATGAGATGAAGCAGGCAGTGGTCAGAAAATCCCAAAGCAGCCCTGCCTGCAGCTTGGTATGCATCTTTTAAAACTGTGTTTTAAACAAGGATCCTGTGTGTTATTATCTCCGGTGGGGCATTTTACCTGCTATCTGTATTTTGGAAGTTGATGTCTTTTTTTCTTCATGTCTGCTATCGGCTCAGCAAGCTAAAAATGACTCCGATTGAGGACTACATATCTTATGTATCACTCTGATGTCAGGTCACCAACCCTCCTCTCTTTCTCCCCGAGAGCTCCGCGCTGCAGTCCAGTCGAAACAGCTGGAAGACCTACATCAGTATTTAAGGACGGAGCCAGATCCGTGGAGGTCTGAGTTGTTGGAGTTGAGAAGCAGGACTTCATCCACTTTGTTAGCCTTGGAGCAGATATTTGCAAGGTGGATTGAAGGCAAGTGAGTGCAGAGTCCCCATTTGGCTTCACAAACACTCCTGCCTTTTTTCCTGGCCTACGTCTCAAGTAACTCCCAAACTGAGCTGCCAACCAAGATCACAAAACATGCAAAAAACAGAAGACTGAAGGGCCAAAGCCGCCATCCGTAGTGCCTTCTTGTTTGTAAGTCATAAGAATTGAATAAAGTTTGAAACCAAATGATGAAATTAGCTAAATAAATGTATGAAACTGTTAGACTGTTATAAATTATTCTGCAGTTGGAGCATTTAGACTAATTCATAACTTCCAAACAGCATTTGACCAAAGATGTGATTCTGGTGAGATTATGCAAGACACAAGGATCTACTGTTGCCTGGTTTTGTTTTTGGTTGTCTTGTAAGTTTTGTATTTTGTCGTCGGGTGAACAAAAGCAGCAAAGTACACAAAAGCTTTCTTCCAATTCCGTCAACTTGTTTCACATTTGTACTTGTTAAATGATTTTCCTACAACAAGCAGTTCTCCTCGCTGCTTCATCAAGACTCCGTGTTACTGCTGAAATCGGGTAAAAAAGCTTTGCTGCATCACCGAGAAGCACGGCTGAATGCACTTGTATTTTCCTAGTTCAAAAAAATAAATTCCTATGAATATGGACACATTCGTTTGTATTCGTCCTTGAGCAAGAGAGAGCTTTTCTCTGAAAGCCGTGTTGTGCTCGGTGGCCAGGGATGCAGAGTGGGCGAACGTCAATAGCCGAGTTTTTCCCACCTCCCTCACTTTCAAAGTGTGCTTTGTGTGTCTCTGGGAAAGCACGTTCTACCGGCTACAAATTAATTTTCAAGGTCACACCACAGAGAAATATTTCCTGTTTATGTGAGTGTCCTGCAGGGTACGCACCTCTCTCTACAAAAAAAAAGACCTACATGTTGCAGTCTGGGAAAAATTGGTCTCCTGCATCCCAGCGTCTGAACTTCTGATGATAATGTGGATCCACTTAATTGCTGTTGGCGAAAATGTAGCAACGTGGTGACTCTTGAAATGGGTTACATTGTCTCAAACATGGTTAGTTGCAGAAAATGTCTACACAGATTTGTCATCTTTTTATTCAGCGATGCCCAATTTTTTTGTAACTTTGTGTTGCATTATTTTAGCCAACAAAACAGCTGCTATTTTATTGATAAAAATATTAAAACAGAAATACCTACTGGAAGTTTAGAACCTTACAGAACAGTATTGTTTTTTAAATAACATTATACAAGAATTAAAGTGAACCGCTTTATTGGCTACTTACTGAAAAGTTAAGGAGGGTAAGGGAAATAAAAAGATGCGGTAAATTCAAGGAATATTGGCCTCTACACTCATTTGGATTCTTTCAGGTTACTTGCCACAAAAAATAAACCAAAATACAAAATTCAACATCTCATGCAGTCCTCATACATTTATTTTTAGTTAAAACAATTATGATTTTGTTTTAGATTTGGACTAAATCATGAGTCGTCTTTAGTTTCAGATCAGTTTTAGTACATTTAAAACAACCAAACGGTGTGTTCTCATCACAAAAACCTTTTTCAAGAACCGGGGTCTTGCAGAGCATTTAGGGCTGCCAGTGAGAACTGGGGCTGACCCGAAGTTCAGAATGAGAATGTCTGCTCCAGAACTGACCCCCAGACACAGGGGCCCCTCCACAAGGCTTAGTAAAGAAGGGCCAGATGGGAACACACGAGAAACAAAAGCCTTAGCAGAATTTCAAGAGTTTTGCTGAGCTGTGGTGGATCTTAAAATTTAGGTCTGGTTTGACAACAGATCTTTTAAGCCTTACTTTTTAGGATTATTCTGTCAGTAGGTTCATTTGAACACATGTATATATACCAAAAACAATCTGCTGATTTAATTTGTTAGCACATTTTTTCTTGTGAACTCACAATTGTCCTCTCTAGTAGGTTTTCAATATCTTGTCTGAATACCTGACCCAATGTTACCCTAAAGTGGCCCCGACACCCTAGTTCTGCAACTGTTCTACTTGCATCCATCTAGAACCATGAAGCAATGCTGAGTCAGGACGGCCCATCAAATTACTGTCAAGATTTAAGGGATGTGAAAGCGGAGAGGGTATTACTTTTCTCGTTGAAGCCTTTATTTGCTTTGCTGTGATAGGTTTAATGACAGAGGCTGCAGAATAAACGTGATTTGCAGCGCACTTGGCACATGGAGCAGATCTTTATTTCCCCCAGGACCAAACTGACACTGGCTGTCTATCTCTGGAGGGAGCCAAGGCAATCATCAGAGAGATGCGATCAGAGAAGTTGAGGGCCAATAGAACTTTGTCGCCTGGTGTTTCCAGTCTTAGCTTTAAAATTAAGATCAGAGTGTCGGAGCCACTTCTAGCCGCTTCCTTAGATGGCGCTGGGGAGCAGGTACTTTGTGTATGAGTAGTCACCTAATTGTATCTGTTGTGATGACAAGAGGCATGGAGGATTGTTTTTATGCTGCTGCGTTGGGAAAGGTCTGGAATTAATGCTTCTGTGATTAGAATAATAATAATAATAATTTTACACATATCCACTCCATGTTCAGTTTTTGCATAGTTGCAAGAATTTGATGGAATCAGATATAGCTGATCATGAGTACAAAACAAACAAATCAAGGTGTGTCGCCACAAATTTGGAAGCCAAGGCAAAAAGTGGAAAAAGTACAGTGAATAATATCCTGTAATGCTACTAGCCAATGCTGGGCTACACAATCACAATGCTAAAGTAAAACAAGGATTTTATTGTAGTGTTGGACTGGGCTTAATTATTGGCAAAAGCCTTGGATCAGGACAGGGATTTAAAACTCCTATTAGCTATTAGCAACCATTTCATCTGTGAATTTGATCACTTCGTTTAACGTATGTTCTCAGATGCAATTAAAAATCACGCGACACCTCAAAGTCACCTCCACTGACAGAACGTCCTGAGGTAGGGCGGTGTGTACTTCAGCCCCTATTACTGTCACTCATTTGTCACGAGTCTCGCATCATTTATATAAGCTGTGACGCATAATAAACCCCAGTCTACTTACTGCCACTTTGGTTCTCCTCTTTGCTTGTCTCCACTGACATAAGGCATACGACTGTTTACTTTTGGTTGTTAAAGGAAAAAAAGAGAATCAAACAGGTTTTTCTTGTGACCCTTTCTTTTACCTTTTCCTCCAGAGGTCTTGTTGTTGCCAGCAGCTGGCCCGGATCCTTGTCTCTGCAACATAAAACGAGAGAAATGGGTTACAACGGTGCAGTTCTATCCATAATATCTTTAAAATATTTTGTGACATCGCGTCCTGTCATGTATTATATGAAATATATCACTGTTGATGTACTTCCGTTCTACGTAGTGGATGCGTATAGGGACCATATTCTGCATTACGTGAAGTTACAATCTTGGTTATTGTTTTTTTCTTCATATTAAAGCATTACCTGACCATTTAGTCAATTAAATTGCAATACGTTATGAGTGCCTCAAAAGTGGTCAGAAAAGTATCAGGGGACCTACTCAGAAAGTAGCTTCAGTAGATTCCAACCATCCTGCATGCCGATGGGAGTAAAGCATCAAAAAACCTAAGTGTAAGGTATGAATTGAAATAATAACACAGGGTTTTTGCATAATGTTTTAGTTGCAGTAGTCGATTCAGTAGCGGCGGTGCAAATGTGGAGCATACATTGTGAGTGAAGAGTCACGCTGCTGCAGAAAAGTTTGACATGTCCAAAGAAAAATATTGACAGTCTGGAATATCTGATGATCAAACTGTTTATAATGCAGTATAACATGTACAGAATATACAGAAAGATGATGCCTGGGTGTCATTTTCCTGGGACGTTGTTACCTATTACATCATTACGTTTTACGTTTACTGTCTTTTTGCACCATATTATCTTGCACTGCACCATTATTTTTGCACCATAAACATGGTTGAACATTCTTTTGCACGCTGTTTTGCA
Source organism: Fundulus diaphanus (assembly GCA_037039145.1). Lineage (NCBI taxonomy): Eukaryota > Metazoa > Chordata > Actinopteri > Cyprinodontiformes > Fundulidae > Fundulus > Fundulus diaphanus. The sequence continues at coordinate 37,248,042 of CM073124.1, forward strand.
CACTATTTTTCTCCTGCATTGTTATATTCTGATCACTGCTGCACTTTATATTGTAATGTTATATTATTCCAACTGCAATCTCATTACACTGTCGTAAGCTCTATCCAACGAGATTTCGTTCTGTATGCACTCTGTACATACAAAATGACAATAAAGTTGTCTAAGTCTAAGTCATTGAAATGAAAGGCATATTTGGAATAGGTTTATGGGTATACTAAGCTTTTTATCGAAACCTTGGGCGGACGTGCCGTGGCTCATTGACCTGTAGTAATTAGGCTCTATCCTCATCATTGTTCTGACATCTACCAGAGACTGAGTCGCCGTCCCTTCGGGGACTGTCTCAGCCGACAGGGTTCTTGGTTCGTACCATGCTGCCTGGGGACAGGAGGCCCGCCAGGCTCAGGGTCGCTTGACAGTAAAAAGGCATAAATACTAATTGCTATACAGTAACCAGGAGTGACACAGAACCAGAGGTATCGCCTCTTGCCATGAGCTGGCACAGTGACACTACCAAATTCATAAGAGCACTGATATAAACAAAGCAAATGACCTGATTACTTCTGAACTGCCACAAAGCAGCATTGTGAGCAACACCCGTTATGCTTTTAATACTAAACGTTTCACTGTATTATGGACATTTTTGGGTGTTTTATGCAACGCAGACGGTGCAATATATGAATGTTTTAATAAGAGGTTAAGATGTGGCAAAAAGTTGGGCGTAGGCCAAAAACCAGTAATCTGTGTGATTATGAGTTTGTGTGTGTTAGGATTTATACTGTTTATAAAGGTCCGCTGCAACATGGTCATGAGATATTGATTACGCTCATTAAAATCTCCATCATAAGATAATAGGGTGTAAAATGGATTGTTGGTTATGCACAGGAAAACCTGAAGGACATAGACAGCTATAGTGTGTACTCGCTTCCTCAACAAATATACATTTGTGATGGTGTATAATTGTACACGTTCACTGTTACTAGATATGATCATTATATATTTATCCTCTAAATCTGCAACATTTATCTAAATGTCAACTTCCATTGTTCGGCGGCCATTTATTTACCCCAGCACATTACCCGTGTTACAAGCTCTCCCGCTTTCTCTTTTCGTTTATTAAACTGCAAATGCGAAGCTGATCTCCAGAGAAATAACAACACAAACCAGCTGTGTAAACTTTGGTGACTGCGTATTTAAAATGATGATACATTAAGCGCAAGAAAGCTGGAAAGGTGAAATATGTACAATCTGACAACTAATATATAGTGTGAGAAGGTTTCTCTCTGGTGAACATTTTTCTTTGACAATTTGTTTTGTAAATGCTTATATATAAACATTTACATATAGCTGTACAGTAGTAAAGTATTGGATATATCCATTCACGTCTTTTGGATTTATAAAGGTACCATCAGCACAAAAGGCGTAAAAAAATAAAATAAAATAAAAGCATTATAGAGTGATTTACAGAAGAGTACAAGGAGTACCAGCCACTGAGAGCAGCTTAAAGCTACTTTTCATTGTTCTCCTTTTAATATACAGCAGAGAGAAGAAATTGATATGATATAAACTAACCCTAAAGCAATTAGGTTTGAAAGGAACAGCAACAGAGACAAAATATTAAGAATAATTTATCTCAATATTTTTTTTCTTCAGTGATAAAGAATGCTATTGTGTGGAAAACCTGGCCTTTGTAGGTTTACTACTCAAAATTCAGTTGTTGTAGTTTTGTTTCTATGTTAAACAGTTGTGACAAAACACTTCACTCGCTAAGACAATTGCTAAGTCCTTGAGGCAAAATCTCATTTAGATTATTTGTTTATTTCTTATAACTTTCTACCATTACACCACCTAATTAACCCCCCATGATTGAAAACAGCTTAAATTGGAGGCCACTGGACTTTCAGTTAGTTTCTCTGAAAACATTTCGACACCCATCCAGGAGTCTTTGCTAATTCTGGCGACTCGTACACGAGTAACCTGTTGTTAGACCGCTGCTGTTTTTAAAGCAGCACCGCATAACTTTTAGTCGCTTGGTGTGCTAGACCTGTAACTTCTGGGTTTAGTGCCCCTGAAGTCCCCCCTCTAGATTAAATCCTACATCTGAGAACCAAAAATATGTCTGATCTCTATCTCTCTCTATCTAATGATGACGGTCTCCACAATTGGAAAAGGTCAGCTCCGCACATTTTATGCATACATTTTCGACAACCTTACAGAGGAAAATGAGTTAATACGTTTTAATGTTGCTGCAATATTTTTTATAAAGTGATCATGAATTGGTGGATGTTTTTCATTTTTTCACAAATACATTTTAGATAAAGAACACAGATAAAATGTTTGGGATGATCACTGTTCCATGTAGACGGGACAAACACTGGGTTTCAGGTTTTTCTTTCCTTGTTTAGTTTTCAAATATAAAATTTGTATTAATTCATTCAAAACTTTTATTTACACATGTCAGATTCAAGGTCTTATTTTCAAGAGCAGCCTGTCTATAAAAAAGTAAAATGCAAGTTGTTGCAAACTTATATTCAGTATGTCGCTCACCACCATACTTCAAAACTATGCATCAAGCTGGGAAGATGAAATACCTAAAAGAAGGAAAAGATTGACATGTGCCTTAAATAGAAGAAAATCTGAAAAAACATCTCAACTAAGCATTTCAGTGTGCTAAAAACAGACAGAAACGTTTAAAGATTTTTCAAGATTACCAAACTTAATGGTACGCCTGTTCATGTTAGGAGGCTCTGTTCTAAAGAAGAAAGGGTGGTGGTGAAGGCGGTGGCACACGTGTTAAAGAAAACATGCATTTATCTGTTGACTCAAAAAACTGAGGAATTATCCAACAGAGTACCAGACATACTATCTTGCTGCTGCCCTATTTGAGATTTGAGTATATGAAGTGCATGTCTCTAAGTTAAATATTCATCCCGTTTTCAATTGGACTCACACCGACAAAGTGGGAATTATAGGGAATTGGACAGTTTTTAGTGGCTGAAAGGTCAAAATCCCATATTTTTCCAAATGGTGAACTCACCATACCATACATAAGCTGTAGCAAGGCATGGGCTGCACTTGAAAACATATTTTGGGTAAGGGTCCTTTAGCCAAAGCAGAAGTGCATCAGTAGTCACCATGATAAGTGGAGTCATTAAGGAAGGAGGTAGGAAAAGGAGCCTGCATGCCTCCTCTCACAGCTTATTTAGCATAGGAAACCCACAATGTCCCTTACTGGCACTAAGGAGCTATAAAGAATCCCACAATCCTTTGCGTGACCTGACGTATAAGCAAAGCCCACCTCAGGGAAATTAACAAAGGGAGGGAAGAGAGCGCACACCTTGTAGTTCATTTTCGGAAGACTGTAGGCCCGGATTTGACTCACATCATCCCTGTGCGTTTCCCTCACGTAATGACGTCAGAGTTGAAGGCTGTCTCAAATCAGCACAGCAGTCCTTTCCTACCCATGATAGAGTGCTTACTGTTGACCCCATGGTTTTTTTTTTTGATGAAGCCAGGGTAAGTCTTTTTGATGTGGACTGCTGTACTGGGGGAAGAAGACTCAAAGTTGACTATTTTTCAGCATCATCTACGTGTTTAAAAATTAAAGCGTGAATCCAGATTTACGTGCACAAACGCGTTAATGAGTCTCTTGAGGTGAGAGCTGTTGTTCCCCTATAGAAATAAAACTGTCAATAGCAACGTGACTTAAAAAAAAGTATACATGCTGTCGCTACATGAATGCTCGGTTTGAGGGTTTGCTGCAAAGTCAACGACACAATGCAGGCGACTGTCCACTGTGGCCAGACGCTCTTTCAGGACGAGTGAATGCTGCAAGTCAATGACTCCATGCAATCTGCTGGGCTTCCTTAGAAAACCTTTTAATCAATCTGTCTGTACAATTTGATTGAATCGACTTTGTAAAGTGCCCTGAGATGAAATGTGTTGTGAATTGGCGCTATATAAATAAAATTCAATTGAACTGAATATTTCAAATAACATTGAACAGACTGATTACATCTTAATGATGCAGACTGCTGTCTATGGAAGCAGACTCTCCGTGCAATCAGTGGAGTAGGATTTCTGCTAGGTTATAATTGTGCCTGAAAAATTACACGTGCTTTAAAAATAAGACAAAATTATCTGAGTCCCTTCATCATGAACATGTTTTATTACCAGCTGGTATATCATTTTTAGCTTCAGTTTCATATACACAGCCTGGGTGGGAGCTGTCTACTGAGGAGGAGGCTGAGGACAGCAGAGCAGGATCAATACAACCCTCTGCAGTTAAGATGTAGAGTAAAAAACAGCTGCGGTGGGAAGATGAATGACCAGAATTAACACTGTGACTACATTATCTGGTCTGGTGGAAAAAAATATATAAGAAAAAGAAGTTTGGAGGGAGAGTTAGCCTGAACTAATGTGAGCCTTCTCAAAAATGATTGTTAGACATATCTGAGACAGAGCACAAGGATTTTATTATCATTTAGTCATTGAAACAAACGGGACAGTTGGGGTAACAGTGTGATTGGTAGCAGACATTACAGAAATGATACCAGACCTCTGCTTTGATTATCGGGTAGAAAAAGATCTTATCGGCAAGTCAATACGCCTTACCTGAGTGCTACCAGGCTCTCTTCAGTGTAGATACAGTTACTGAGAGAGGAAAAATGATAGCTGGCGATTTTTTGTATAAGTGAGATGTTTAAAAAAGAAGTTAGAAGAAACCCAAATATATTATTTTAAATGTTTAAAGTGAAGTTGTATTTTCTATGACGTGTGTGGTTAAATGAGGCGGTGCGCGCAAGAGACGTTTTGACTTAACAGAAGATGAAAGACAAAAGAAAGACAAAAAAGAGGTGAAAACTGCTCTGTTTTATACTTGTCAACTTTCAAGTACGACTGCAAGAATGTTGGAAATCATGACATTGAAATTCTATTGTTGAATATTAAAATGATGATTTTGATTACAACTATGTAACTTTGATCAACCCACATCTTCCTTTGTCCTCATCACAACGTCCCCAGCACTCTCCGAGGACCGCGTGATCTTGATCACTGCAATCTACATTAGGTGTGACCATAAAGGAGAGTCAAAGTCCATCTTAGTATTCAAATATGTTATTGTTTTAAAACATGTTAATACACTCTGAAATCCCAGAGTTAAGGCCTTAGTCAAAAAAATTAATGACCAGTTATGGCCTGAAGGCTAGCAAAGAAGAAAACAACATTAAATGTTGTTGTTGATTGATCTTATCGATTGACTAACGATTAATTGATAAGCGGCCATTTCCCACATCAAGTGGGTCTTTCCATAACATGAAGGGCTATTTATTTTTTTATTTATTTTTTACAATATACTGAATTTTAAAAGAGGCATTATATTTTAACTGTTTATTGTGCCACCTGTATTAAATACTGACTGAATGAAAAAAAATTGTGGATTCATCACACATTAAACACATTTATAACATCTAACAAAACACAGAAACCTATCGTAAATTGCCTATTTGTTTGCATCCCTAATCAAAATTCTACTGATGTCCCATACCATAAAGCCACAAGAGAAAGTCTACAACACCAACAGAAATGATCATTTAACATAATCAAAATTGCACGTTATATCAATCTGGGTCCCCCACAGTCTCTTGGCTGCTCAGTCAGCTCAATCCTCTGGTTGTTGTGTGTCATACGTGTAAAGTTTTACCCCGTCATGTGTCCTGATTACAGTATTAAGATTATCCGCATTGTGCCAGGTCTCCATGAAAATCCCATTGTATTCTGGCTGTGATTCTCCATATTTATCAAAGGAAGCCATGACGCTGCCCTGTATACCTCTGGAACTGTCTTTTCCTCCTGCTGCCCCCTTGGACAACCGGAAGCAAATGTTCGGGTGTTTCCATACGAGGTTCAAAACCAATGCACTGTTTAACAAGTATTACAGTCTTACTCTGTAGCCAAAAATACACAAGATACTGAAAGAAGGTACATGGTGGTGAGATAAGGCCTGTAATGTCTTTTAACAAACCCTAGAGGGGTACTAAACCGTGTTCATCACAGGTTTTAGTTTAGAATCAAAATCAGATTAAATCTCGTTTGTGCAAACAAATAAGGAATTTGACTTTGGTGGCACTTTGCTCTCGGCGAAAACATTCTATATATGAATGTATAAAAAGGAAAACAATATTTTTTTATATAAACATATATGTACACTGTGTCTTTACAAAAGCGAGCAACATGGTTGGATTGGTGCAAATTTTCATGGTATTGATCTGTTAAGTGTTCATCAGAGAGACAGCCTGGGGGAGGAAACCACCTCTGTGCTGGTTTTTGTAAACAGTGCTCTGTAGCGCAGATCTGAAGGTAAAAGTCCAAAGAGTTTATCTGAGTTGTGTCTGCACCGATGTTAGCAGCCCTTTTCCTGAGCCTAGACCTGTACAAGCCCCGGACAGAGTGAAGGTCAGCCCTGATGATCCTCTCTGCAGACCTGATTGTTTGCTGCAGTCCAGACCAAACCTCTGAGAACAAAGCGGCGGGATTTATACTGTAATTAAATTACTCTGTTTATTTGCTATGTAGCTTCCGTTTCACTGGATTTTGATTGGGTGTATCAGCATAAAAACAGGAAGAATAAAAATGAGTTTCAGACTTATCAGATTTTGAAAATGTTTTTCTTAAAACAGACAAATGAAATCCCGGTAAAATCCCCTAAAGTTGCTTACAAAGAAAAGTTAAAGGGGTAATCAGATCATTCCTTACACGCATTTGCAAACCCCGTGCATAAAAAAAACATCACGGACTAAGATAAATTTCCAAGAAATCGAATGAGCATACATCTTTAGAATACAGTGCCATCTGACCGACTCCATCTGTCCTACATACCATGCCATCCCAGTATCTTTTTTTTGTCCCTTTTTTATGCTCACCAGCTGGTCAGAAGAAGAAAAAAATTCCAGAAGATCCACTGTGCAATATTGTACTTAATTCTATTAAACCTCTTTTATTATTTCTTATAATGTGCTTCGAAGAAACCCAGGAGGAGGCAGCAGGAACAAGAACAGGGAAAGAAAGACAGGAAACGGTTTCATTTAGCTAGTGTGTATCTGTCTACCTCCTGGGGGATTCAGCTCCTGTAACTTTCATCACAACCCTCTCCCAGCTATTCACTTCCTTGTTCAAAGGTTTTCCAATTTAGTCGTGTCGGAAGGGTTTTGCATGCTTTAACGGTGGAGGAGTCGGGAAGACATCGTGCTATGTGTCTTCTTTTCGGAGCTTTTCTCTCTGCATTATTAATCCAATGCTTTCAATGAATTTCAAACAGTGCGAGCTGCGCTTTGATGCCGCGTGTGGAGGGGCATGTGTGACGAGAGAGTACGAAGCATGCTTGTTAGCTCAGAGCACAACACACGCGCCTCTTCTGAGAAGAAGCATCTAAATTGGGGCAGCTCTTTGATGCGCCTCAGAGTTTCTGAAAACTCGTCACTCAAACTGTGTGAAATACTGTATGCGCGTGCAACACCGCAAATGATGTTTACTTGTTATGCTCATGAGAATGAAACCGGATAGCTCTTTATACTTTTGTCAGGTATACTCAGAAGGGGGACAACTTATCACATTTCTGTGTGCCGTGTCATTTTACAGTAACTCAACTAAGCCTCCCCCCTGACAGCCATCAGCCTTCGTATTGTTTTTCCAACCACTAATCCAAGTTAAAAGACAGCAACGGTCTTTCCAGCAGCCGTCTCTAATGTCCATGAAATGAACTGCGGAGGCTACGGGAGCTGCTCCTTCACAAGGCACCAATGTGTTTCCTAAAAAACCTGCTGTGGCACAAGCTGAGTGAGCAACACGCGACCAATCCAACCTTGCTGCACTGCATCAGCAGTAACTGCAAGAATGCGGCCCTGCAGCTCATTTGCATTCATGTTCGCCCGTAGACCTTTGATGTTGATGTAACATTGCAGCTTTGTTGAGCAAGATTAATTGCAAGGGCTGAATAGTTGTTTAGTTATATTTATGGAAGCATTCTGGTTGGCCTACAGTAGGATTTGCAGGCATCGCCAACTTGATTTAGGTTTTACACACGTTTAAAACCAGATGTTTACATACGGCATGTGAAAGGATGCAAAGCCATTGCCAGAGTAATGAGTGATGGGACTTTTTTACTGAACCGCTTTAACCTCAGAGTAAGAGGTTTGCAGATATTTCCTTTAATATTCGGCGAGACTGCATTCTAAACTGGATGCGTGACATAGACCAAATGTTTCTTCCCCAGGCTTCTTACAACTTACTTGCTGAACCGTTCACCCACTTCTCAATGCAGAACCACTGTAACTGAGTCATGTTTGTCTCTCCCAAGTTATTTCTTTATTTTGCCAAGTTGTGATGTGCATTTGAATGTCTGCGTTTAACAAAATAGTGTGGGTAAAAAAAAAGAAAACTTATCAAATCGATCCAGACAGGTGAACGATATAAGCAAGAACGTTTTGATATTCCAAATAAATTTATATACACTTATCAACATCAAGACTCAACATTACATTCATGTATGTTTTACTTAAAACCCCTGCAGTTAAATGACCTAACGCTGGATCTTAAAAGATAGAGGCTGGCATGCTTAGCGGTGAGCAGTATGCCGCGTGCCGCATGGCGCCGCAACGCCCACCTCCTGCTGTGTGGAAGCAGTCTAATGCAATGCAAATGCAAATTCACTTTATAATTCCTTTTGGTAAAAAAACGATCCCGTGATGGAAGCCCAGCGAGTCCTTGAATTTGCTCCACTCCCTTCTCCTGAGCAAGCAAGTTGCCGCGGTGGACAGTTGATTGAATGACCTCGTTAACTTTGCTAAAATCCCTCGTATTGACCAGATGTGTGGCAACAGGGGAAAGGAACGACTCCCTTTTAGGAAGAGGAAAGCTACGGCAGAACCAGGCCTAGTATCAACTGCGACCTGCAGCAACCCATAGCTAACAATCTGTGACCTTTATTTATACAGGTAAGTATAAAGACTGAATGTCTAAACTAAAATTTCACAAAAGACCTGCAATCAAGTTTACAGAAAGATATCATACTGATTAAAATAAATAAAATAACATCACAAAGGTTTGCATGCTAACAGCTGATGTCTCTGCCCCAACCTGGAAACATCGTAAAAGGTTCCCAAGAAGCCAAGCATTTTGTGCTTTTAGGGTTTTCCAAAGCCGCTTGCTCGTTAACTTCTTAAATCATACAGGAGCAAATGAGTAACGAGCAATAAATTGGTAGGTGTGAGCATTTGACACTCTATTACACCTTTTAATGTCCTCCGAGATGATGTTACTGTAGATGTAGCTTTCCGGCCATGATAATTATGTTGCATTCAGAAGGAGCGAGGGTTAAACGAGTTGTAATTTGTCTTAAATTCAAGGTGTGCCCTGAGGTCCTTTGGTTTATAGGGAGAATGCTCTGCTCAGCACAGAGGTGATGAGGCGCTATCACCCCCTCCAGAATGGAGAGGAGAGCGGCCCGACTACTGCTGAGCAGCTATGGAGCTGAGCCAAGTGAGTTGCAATAACAGTGGATCGATTACTGAGGGGTTAAGGGACTATATCCTCACTGTGCAGATAAACAAATACATGTTCACACTAGTGAACGTGTCAGTACAGCTATAGAGTCAACCTAATACTGTACTGGAGGAGATGCAAGGGGATGAGGGGTCGGCAACGCTGAAAAAGACCGTGAATGTATGAAGCTGAAGGAGAATATGGAAAACAGAGATAGTAGCTGGAGCTCCCTTTAGTCACTAACATACTCACAGCTACACAAGATCAGTAAGCAATGTTTGCTGTGGTTTGTGTGCCTTTAGAAATGACCACTGTAGCACGCTGCCAGTGGCCGCCTCAGAACGGACTCCTCCAGGCTTTCAGCTGGAATACCACGAGGAGAAGCTACAAACTAACATACATTAAGCAGAGATTTAAAAAAAAAAAAGTCACACAAACACATACTCCCTCAAAACAAGCAGAGCAACGAAACCCTTGATTCAGCGTGTATTCACTGTGAGGCCCTTTGCACATCAGAGAAATGTAAATATGTATTCATTTAAAGAGACGGAAAGGAGCAAGGAGATTTTCTTTGAGAATCCACCCAAATATCCGTCTGCTTTCATTCAGCGGAAAGCGTATCTTTATTCTCTTAAATCTGAGCCCGAATTCATTTTGGCGTTTTTCCACCCAACTTTTGTGCATGTGAATTGGTAGGAAAGAAACTCATTAAACCCCCTGCTACTCGGATGGAGGGGATTAATGTGTGTGCAACTCCCCCAAACCCTAAAATGGGGTCAAATTTCATCTTTATTAGATTTAAATAAAACAGATCCAGAAAAATGTGGAGCCCTGATGTGTTTATGCTGCATTTTCTTCACTGCTGTGATCCTGCAGCTTGTGAAGAGAGTTCAGAGTTTAATGGAGCAAATTCATCTTCATTTTAATAAATGTGCTTATTGGCTGTCACGTGGAGAACTGTAGAAGACTCATACAGCTTAAATGGCATCTACAATAGATAAACAGTCAACGGCCTAGCTGCGTAGCCTGGAGTGAAAACAGGCTTTTGCTCAAAATCTGCCCGGCAACAGTGAACACTGACAACTTCTGATGACAAGAAATTTTAATTAGGTCCAACATTAGAAGAGGTAAAAAAAAAAAAAAATACTGTAAAATAAACCGAGTACACCGAAATATTAACAACAGTGTTGCTAATAAACTTTGTCGGGATTTTTGAAAAACGCTTAAAGCACCTGTGTCTTTCTCTGTTAAAACTGAAGATGTGATTTAAAAACGATAACACCGTTTTTTAAATCAATGATAGATGTGAATATATACACAAAACTGATTCACGACATCATCTCAAACAAAACAGAACAAAACACGCACAGACACACACACACACAAAAAACCCTGAAAGATATGCAGATTTCCTGGACCTCTTAGGAATGTTGGGATCTGCATGGCTTTTCCTGCAATCTGCTTCAAAATGCAGCGCAGAGACAAAACCTGTAAAAACAGAAGCAGATTGCATAGCTGTCTAAATTCGCCCCTCTGTGTTTTACAGGTGCAAAGCTAAACACTGACACGGACTGAACACGCCAGCCTTGGTGGGAAGAGTTTGGATGGCTGGCCTTGTTTCCATGACAGTAACATGTTCACATGATCCACAAAGATCATCTTCAAGGTTATGTTCAGATGACTCTGCTCTGCTGAAAGCCTGGATCACAGCTCACCGTCTCTCTGTTGATTGTCTGACCTCCCTCTCCTCCTCTCAGTCCCCCCCCCCCATCCTCACCATGCAGCCAGTGGGAGTGTGTGTATACTGTATGCTCTTTACTACAAGAGATGTGTGTGTGTGTGTGTGTGTGTGTGTGTGTGTGTGTGTGTGTGTGTGTGTGTGTGTGTGTGTGTGTGTGTGTTACAGACCACTCATCTGTATGAGCTCCACTGGCAGTTACATAAAGCATACTGTCATGAGGACTACAGGGCATACTGAAGCATTGCCAAATCAGTGCTGGGTCAATAACTCCTCGCTGCAGATTTTTTGGGTTTTCTTTCTTTTGTTCGGAAGCCAGTACATCTAGTCAAAAATAAGGAGAAAGTGGGTGGCTTCTAACTCATGCAGTGTGGCACTGAGGTCGGTAATTGCCACGAAATCTATAGGCGGAAAGACAGACTTTAGGCACAGTCATTAGAGCAAAGAGATTTATGTGGATAACGAAAGAAGTCTGCAGGAAAAGCATCATTTAGAAACAATCAAATTCTCACACAGAACGATAAACTGTGTAATTTACAGCAAAATGTCTCTAGTATGAATAATTCAGAACTATTACAGCAAGATTTTCCTATGACAATCTGACGTGGAAGGGTTCACTCACAATGCATTTTTGAAGTGTGCCATGAAAGAATGAGAATTATTAAATGATGCTTTGCAGACATTGTGTGCGGTTCTACAAAGTAACATTTGCAGTAAAAGCAGTTCTTTTCCTCATTACAATACCATAAACAGAGCAATAAAAATGAGATCTGAAACATAACATCTAAACACAGAGTAACCAACCCGTTAACCTTTAAAAGATCACCATTTACATGCATGCTACATTTTACGTGCGCACGCTGAAGATGCCAACGGTTGGTTGTTAAGCTCTGGACACATCTAGAGAAATGAAAAGAGCAAGAAAAACGAATGGAAACAAAATGGATAAGGAGCTCCGTTTGGTACCTGAAGAAATACAAAGATTATATCCAAAGCATCTACTGGAGTTTGGTAAGGGGGGCTTTTATCTCCAAAAAATGTTAATAGATAATAGCCTTGATGCTTTAAATAGAAGGAATGTAGGTGTTCCCATGGTTGTTGCCAAACGTTTTGCTTTCAGTCTATTTTTATACCCTCACTATGACCACATTCTGCTGTTTTGTCAGGACTTTTTTCAACGCCAAAACATTCTTAGGATAAAAAAAAACAAAAAACAGAAATCCCTCTGTTGCATTATGGAAGCGTCTTTCTTAATTAGTTTTAGTAGGAAATGTATCCAGTAGCAGTGCAATGCCAGAAGTCTCCAAGGTGAAGCGCAGGAATTGTGAACCTCCAGGATTTTATTTGAACAAGGACATTTTTACTTGGCTTAAAATGAGCCTTACTGATCAAACAGTGTCTTTGCACTGACAGTTTCGCCCACATTATGAAAGCTCCACATGGGGATGCCTGCCCATGTTTATGTACATTTATTTAACTTACAGTCGGCGCAAATAGAGTTTGAATTCCCAAAGACCAGAGCTGTTTGTGTCACACAGGTTAAAAACTGGTAGTAATTTAGTAACAAGGGAGGAAAGAAGGGGAAAGTGAATTGCTTCGCACAAATTTTTTCTCTAATCAAAATAATTGCTTAAATTGAATCTAAAAATAGCAAATATTTCTAAAATCCGTCACTTCCTGCTAAACAGTAAATTGAAAAAGTAAAAAAATATATAAAAAAAACATTTATTGGCTTGGGAGTGTTAAACTTCCTTCATTCCTGAAAGAGGAAGGTTTTGTTTTAGGTAGTCCGGAGATGTTGTCATGACCTGGAGCTCTCTGCCAGGAAATAATTTCCCTTTCCAAAAAAATGTGTATGCGGCCGAAGAGATAATAATCGCGCCCCGATGTCATAAACTCATGCAAGTTGCTCACATTTGGTACGCTTGATGGGAATATCTGTACCTGCATGTATTTAGTGCAAATATTCATAGTATGTAGTGCAGAAATTAAGCAGATTACGTGTGCAAACCGTGTGCAGGAAATATAGCAAATTGCATGACTGTGTGAATTTGGCCTTCTGTCTTTAACATGTGCAAAGTTAAACACTGAACCCAGCTAAAGATGCATAATTTTAAATAGTGAATTAGACCACGAAAGTGAAGTGAAAATAAACAAGTAAAAATAAACAGCAAGCCGTGACAGGGAAAAAAAAGTTCTTTTCTCCTGAGTCTGAAAGCCAGTTGTCAAATGTTACAGTCTTTTAAATGTTCTGCACACCAGAAAGTCAGCAACACACATCCCCTCACATCTTATTCCAGACATTTATCAAGTAATGTAACCGCTTCACTGTTTGCAATGTTCATGACTGCTGCTATTGTCAGGCTGCCTCAGCTCAGTGCACATGCCTGCCAACCCTGTGAGAAACACATTTACATGTTTTCTCTCCTTTCACGGATGAGATGAGGGGAACTTCTGCTAAAATTATGAGTGTAAGCAAAAAGCAGGATTGTATTTTTTTTCTCTTAGAAAGGATCTGTTAGAACGTCTCCGGCAAAGTTATTTTATTTACATTTGTAAATCTAATATTATTTTGAAGTATTTTTACTTTGCAACTACATAACCTACAATTTCACAAGTGCATTTAATAAAGAGCAATATGCTAAATATTTTTGCAGCCCATAAAGGAAAGCCATAACATTTCAGGAAAAGAAGATATTTGTTTTTAACAGGGCTGCGGCTGTTCTTGAACAAAAGAGAGCAAAAAGGTGAAAAGGAAGGAGATAATTGCAACCTGGCACCCAATTGTTGTTGTTTTTTTTCTGACTTTTGCCTATTGGGCCACTTAATGAGCCAAGAAATGGGTGACTTTCTCTCTTTAGAGTGGGTGTCACTAATCCCAGTGGACTAGTTTCCTCATTTTGAGATTGAACACAGGGAATGCACTTCATTGATGAAAGCTGCATTAAACTAACCAGCAAGCCAGTAAATAAATGAGGCTGTTCGCTCTGATCAACTGGAAATTAGGTTCACTCACCAAGCTCTGCAGCTAAAGAGAGCAAACCTGTTTCTCTCTTGTTTCAACACTTGTTTTCAGAGTAATGCGTCCTGTTCAGAGGAGATTTTTTAATTTTAGTAGATGTGAGAACTTTACAATACTCCCAAATATATATGAAGAAGCTTAGATATCATAAACAATGTGTTGCGTTTAACCATAAATTTACAGGAGGCCATGTAATCTGTACTTGTGCTGTATGGAAATGTTTCACTCACTTATAGATGTACGTAATTTACCTGTTAAAGGAGTTCAGTTTATTCATGGTGGTGTCAAAACTCATTATTTGATGCACTGCTATTTGTTATTTTTGTAATTTTGCTAGTTGTTAATGAGCTGTAATGTTTTCTTGTTTTAACTGTTTTGCTTCTGCAGCATAATTCTAAAAATCAAAGCAAGATTGTTGCAGAGGTAATGAAAAATGTAATTGTTGTGGAAGCTTGTTTGGAGTCCACAGTTTCTTAAGTCACCAGGTCTGTTTTTTGTTTTGAATTGAGTATCAAATCATCTAACCATCTGTATATATCTTTTGATTTCGAACTAGGACTGCAGAAGTCCTTTTCTTTTCCTTTTTCTGTTTCAAGGAAAAATGTTTCGAGCCAGCTCTTTCTCTCCGTCCTTGCTCTGAAAGTCCAAGTCTTCTTTTAAAGCTGGAATCTAAATGTGTTTTGCAGGCCTTAGGGTTCATTATTAAGGTCAGATACAGATTGAAGAGTTGAAGCTGACCCACCTTTTGAGCAACCCGGGGGACACGAGCTCTTAAGTAGGTGTGAAGTGAGTGATGGTCTGAGCGATGTTTCATTATAGTCAGTCAGTCAAATCGAGGCTTTCACTGTTATCCCTTCCCACCAGAGGTGTGACAATACATCGAGCTCAGGAGATGAGATGATGCAAAAGTTTTGCTGGATTTTTCAGCAAAATAAAGAACATCCCTTTTTTGTTTAAATAAAAATTTATTCACAAATCACAGTGTTTTAAAGAAAGAAAAATGCTCCATTTTCTGTGTTCACAAACAATAAGATATGTTTTAAGGGGCCTTTTCAGTGTATAGCTATTAAGGTTAGCTTTGGTCAAAGTACAAATTTTTTTTAATCTTAAACAGGAAAGAACGAAGTGCAGCTCTAGTTCAATAAGTGTAAAACAGCCCTTCAATGTAATGCTGATCGACTCCAACACCAACTTTTACTCTATTAGCAGGTTAGATCGAAGTGCTACTCTGGGTCTTCTCCCGAAAAAGTTAAAAAACAAAAAAAAAAAAGTTGCACTCTCCATCCAAAGCGATTTCTCAATTCAAAACTGGTGATGGAGGAGTTCCAAGCTTTTCAGCTGGATCACCTGCTTAATTTGTCTGAGCCGGCAGGTCGAGAGGATATACTCGCATTAATACGCCATTACCGTGTTAGCTGAAAAAGTCTACAAATGATAATAATATGATTTGTCGTAATATGTTTTAGAAAGATTCATCGTCCAGCAACATTTGTTATGGTGACAGGTCTAGCTGTAGGGATGTGCCGTTCTGCAGATCTAAATTCTCCTGCAGATTGGCCTCCCCTAAAGGCATCGTTAGTGCCATTGTTAGCCTGGCTCACTGTGTAGGGTGACTAGACATCCCTGATTTCATAGGACAGTCCCCATTTTGGACAACCTGTCCCTGTTAAAAGCTGTCCCTGGAAATGTCCCCGATCTTATGAATGAGAAAAAAAAGGAGCGCAGCACAAAAGCTATTAAGTGACTTGGTTGTGCTGTTGTTAGTGTTACAGAAGAGAGCAGTAGAGGAATCAAGCGCGGCGTCTTCACTCGACCAACCACAACCCCCTCTCTGTCTAAAATAGGAACATTTTGGTACTCAAAATGGTGTCCCATAATCCTGAGATGCAGGTGCACAGCTGAGTCTTGTCCTGAGGACCTGGCTCCCTGTTCTGAGCCATACATCTGTGGAGAGGATGTTTAGTTTCTCCAATATAGAGGTCTGAATATTGCTCAATGCACTGAACTGCGAGTTTTTGTTTGGAAATTTTACCCTGAGGATGAACCAAACGTCTGCCAGAGAGTTAGTTTCGGTCTGAAATGCAACGGGATGTTGAGTTTGGTCATAATCTTTCTGAGTCTCTCAGATGTTTCTGCAACATAGGGGATGACAATGTTTTTGTAATGTGCCAGACTGTGAACCCAAGATTCAAGCCAAACACAGTGCTGCGCTTAAAAGGTTCATTAGGGAAAGATAAAACAACAAAACTAGGGGCAGGCAGAACAATGTCTGGAGTAAAGCAGGGGACAGTCAGGGCTGGAGTCATGCACTGAGAAGACGGACAACAAACTAGCAGACAGATCCAGAAGAGGCTGGGCTGGAATCGAGATCAAAAAACAGTCCTGGGTCGTGTCCAGAGTCAGAGAGCCGAATGAGGTGTCCAGCGAGAGCAAGGCAGACCAGGAAACTCCAAAAACAGGAAACTTGGTCCAGAAACAGGCAATGCAGACAAGACCGCTAGACAGCAACTCACACAAAGGCTTGAAGACAATCTGAGAAGCAGATATATAAAGGCAAGAAAACAGGTGGAGGTAATCCGGGGAACGGCAGATGTATCTGCTCATTCTAGAGCGGAGCAGCACACAGAGTGCCAAACAGCCAGCCAGTCCAACAAACAACAAAACCTGGCAGCGAACAGCAAAAGCAGAGCTGATACAGAGTAGTTTTTGCATTTGTTCTCGCATCGCTAGAACAAAAACTCTGTCTATTGACTGGAATCAGCTATTATTAGACCTAACTGTCCTGGATCAACAACAAAGAACATTGAATGCACCACGCCAGGAGCTACTTAAACTGACAACAACACAATTCGGAGTGGAAGTCAAAGTACCACAGTTAAAGTAAAGCACTGCTTGCTCTACAGGGAAAATACAAAGCTACTGCAATAATGCTATCTGCATTAATCATGCTAGTCTCTTAGAAAAGATGCTAGAGATGGTATAACATGTCAACATTGTAATCATGTATTGAGTTTTAAAACATTACTTAAATCATGCATATCTGCAGAGCTGTGTACAGACTCTTCTCTCTGGCATGGTGTAATGCTGCATCATATCCTAAATATTAAATAATCACAACAGGCAGGCTGTTAAAGGTTCCTGCATCATTTGCAAATGAAATTTAACTATTTAAAAATATCATAGCAAAAAAATCAGAGCGTTTTTCTCTCAAATATTATTCTTGTCACAACTATTATTTATTTTAACGATGTATGAAAACATGTAACGTCTTATGATGCTCTTCTGCATTCTAAGGTGTTGATTAAAAGAAGAAAACAGAATTTTCATAGGAACATTTTTAAGTAAAATTTGCGGATTGATGAACTTATTGGCAGAAACCAACTCGGTCATTCTGATCAGATTCCAGGTCCAACGAGCGTCAGGAAGCGTCCACATGTCGTAGCAAGTGCTCACCGTGTCCCCCAGGCAACCCAGATAGCACTTCTGTCTGCCTTTGTGGGCCAGGCGGCTTGAGAGTAGCTTTCCAAATGAACTTGCAAGAGAAAGGTGTTCAAATAAAGCCTCTAATTATGTCAAATGATGGTTCTGTCCTCCGCTTATGCTGTCCCACCGGGCACCTTTGGGTGGAAACGTCCCACAGAACACCTTCTAGCAAAGTGATTTAATGTGATAATAACGTGAGGACTCAACTGTTTGACTGAGATCTTAAGATCCTCTCTCAATCGCCAGCAGACAAAGCGCTGCACATTTGAAGTGCACTGCTCAGCTATAACAACCAAAGCAGTGGGCTGGTAGAAAATGAAAGAGAGAAATTTGGCAGTGAAAGGAAATAGGCCTCTTATCTTTGTCTCTGTATTTATTTTGAGACTTGGCAGTTTGCTTAGTCCAAGAGTTCCCATCTCCCACCCAATGGACATTAAGAATAAAAAAAGTATAAGTGGGCCACAGAAAACTCCAGAAAAAAAGAGCGCATAAACAAACTGCCTCTTTTAACGCCTCTTGCTTGGAGAAATGCAGAGTCCAAGAATCATAAAGAGATTTTAAATAATAGATCAACTTAAAACAAAGGAGGAAATGCATCTTAAAACAGCTGCAACAACACCACTGAAAAGAAAAGAGCACAGAAGTGAACTTCTGGTGAACTTTTTACTGGCTTATTCCTTCATGGATCTAAATTGTATGATTTCAATCTGATATATGATCAGATTCAGTGTAATCATGATTGATTTTGACCCCATAAGCTCTCAACTTAGTCTCCGTTAGGGTTTGGCAATAAATCGATTTAATCAATTAATTTGAATTTACAATTTTTTAAGATTTAATTTCTGGAAAATCAGGATTTTATTTTGCCAAAGCACTTATTGGGCTTCCATGAAGAGAATATCATGCAATGCGGAATATATGTTTAGGAAAATATACTGTCAGAATATTGTAGAGAGGAAACGTTTTTACCATAATACAAGACACTTTTACTCATTTAATTATGTTTTTAAGTTAGTTTGAAGTTACACAAGTCAAGCATGTTCTTAGCCCATTGCGTAACACCACCAGCAGTAAACATTTCGTTATATTTTCATCGTTTGAAATGGAAGGGCCGCCATCTTGTTTCACCAGCATGTTTCACAGTTTGTATTTAGTTGCACTTTGAGCCATATCGCCCAGCCCTAGTCTTTGTCTAGTGAAATCTTCCATTATCAAAACTCTTGCCAAAGGGAGGTGAAGCCCTGCCTAGGCGCAGTGTGTATGTGACAACACCGCTGAAGGGTGAAGACTCTTGTTTCGAAGTAAGACAGGAAGCAGTTTGACTTATGGAGACCCCTCGTCAGGCTTGCCAACCATGGAGTGTTACATATAGATAGTAGAGGCATCCACCACATTTAAATAATTTATCTGGCAGCATTTGGAGACAACTAAACACAGTGAAAATACCTCGACTGACTCAAGCTTGCTACATACTTCATGAGAACCGAGACATGTGTTCTTGTTGTTGGGGCCGCAAGAACATGAAAGAAGTGTGTTTTGGCTCAGTCTGAAGCTCATGTGCTTCAGGGCATCCTATCTTCACTATAGGAGTTGTTTTATTGTTCTTTTAATAAGCCTGGGTTGAATTTTGATTATCTGCAGTTCGAAATCTGAACTGGACATTTCCTCACTGGACGAAAATTGTTTAAGGCACATCTTACTGACCTCCTTGCTGACCTAAATTTTCCTTTTTAAACTGTTAAATGCTCCACGAGAAGCAAGTGTGATCACTTCTCCCTCCTGGGCAGAGATCGGTGTGCTGTGCATGGGTGCAATGCTGGATGTACGACGTGATCTGACGAACAAGTTCATCAAAACGACTGCCGGACGTCCTGAAGGATGAAAATTGTCTTTTTATCTGTCGAACTAAGACACTGTATTCACCCGGTTGAACTCTGGTGGTATTCTGGCGGCATTCACTTGTTTTTCCAATTACTTCAGCAATAGCAGAAGACAACAAGGAAGCTTTTCCTCTTCTGCTTCAAATATTTTGTTCTCCTCTTCTGCCATTGTGATGTTGTGAGAAAGGGTGTGATTTTTACAGTGGGAGAGGCTTTTACGACATATAAACAGTCAGAGACAAAATGAACCTTGTTCTTGTTCTTGCCACCTTGAGAACAAAATCAAATGTTTCCGTTCTCACAGAATATGTAACAAGCTTTATCATAATTACAGGTTGTTGCCATCTGCTCCCAGATATAGGGCACTAAAGGGCAATACAAAGAGATGCGCATATTAATTTGATCCTGTTCAGAAACACACAGTGAGTTCTCATTAATAATTTGCTTGATAAGCCCAACAGGAACTGTAGAGGCCCATGTTTTCAAAGTCAAAAGTCAAAAGTATTTTATTGTCACCGCGGCGAAATTTGTCTTTGGCCACTCCGGTTCACATCACACATAATGAAAGCAGGAACTGACAAACAAACAGGCAATGATCAAGGGTTATAGTGGGGTTTTTGTTTAGCGTTTAGGAGAGTCACAGATAACAGATAATGAGGTAGTACGGTGCTTATTAAACAACGATGATTTGAGGCTTACAGAAATGTGCATTTAGATATTCAGAGATGACAGTGTGCAGTAGGCAGCACCATTAAGGTGATTGTAACGTATGACGGGCTAGTAAAAGTGGGGTGATTTAAAAGCGTTGGACTGCAGTCTCCCATCAGGGAGAATAATAGGTGCTTAATGCAAAAAGGAATATTAAACAGTTGCCTTAATTTTACTTGACAGTTTAGCCGTTCTTTGACCAAAGGCAAGAAGAACCGGAGATAAGACAGTCGTCGCTGGACTGTAATATGGACTACGTTGGCAAATAAGGACCTAAATCATTTGGTGGTCGGAATGAAGAAAAGGAAAAAAAAAAACTTAGAAACAGCTTCTTCCCTAGAGTTGTGATGACAACTCTAGGGAAGAAGCTGTTTCTAAGTTTTTTTGTTTTGGCTTTGAGGCTTCTTAAGAGTTTACTTGATGGGAGAAGGGCAAACAGCGCATTGCCTGGGTGAGTGGGATCAGTGGAGATGTGTCTGCCCCTTCTTTGGACTTGTTCTGCATAAATTGAGTCTAGATCCTGCAGACAGCATCCCTCAGTCCCCTACGCTGTTCTCACCACCTGTGCTAGGTCCTTCCTCTCCTGGACTGTGCAGCTCCCATACCACAAAATTATGCTGATACATAAAACACTCTCTATGGTAGCTCTATGTTTGTATCCTGAATTGTGTGAAAATTGTGTCTTTCTGGGTTTTTTTTCCTTTTCTTCATTCCGACCACCAAATCATTTAGGTCCTTATTTGCCAACTTAGTCCATATTACAGTCCAGCGACGACTGTCTTATCTCCAGTTCTTCTTGCCTTTGGTCAAAGAACGGCTAAATTGTCAAGTAAAATTAAGGCAACTGTTTAATATTCCTTTTGCATTAAGCACCTATTATTCTCGGGAGCATATGAAACTCCTCTTGTTTTTCCATCAGTTGACTCAGATCGTTAATTATGAATGCTCTAATTACAGGGTGTAAAATCTAAGAAAGTATACTGGGAGGGAAAGCCACTATTTAAAATGTAATCACCCTACTTATGGGCACATTAATAGTGATGACTGAGAAAGTAATACACCCAACATGTTTAAGTGCCTCACATCAGCATTAGTCTAGATATCTGAATCAGGAACCCCCGTGGCCACAAACCTATTTCGGTGGCCTGCTTGCTTATTAGATTGCCTTCCAGTCGCAGCAGTCTCAGAAGCGTTCCTCCCCGTTTTGAATCTGCGGAGTGATGCAGTAATGATTTTTGTGGGAGGTAAATTTGCAGCTTGCAGCAGTAATGGCATTCCATGGTGCTCTACTAATTCAGCCCCTCCGCACATACTGAACTCATAAGATGAATGACTAAAGTGCAGACAAGAGCTTACAGGCATAGCGCACGGTGGCACGGACAGCACAAATGCTTGATTTCCATGACTGGGGTGAGCTCAGATATGACTGTAGTCCCCTTTTCCACACCTTAATGCATTAACACATTTTATGGTTGTCAGAACGGCCTTTCATTTTCCAGTCTGTTGTGTTACTATCTGAATATTGAAAGCTACCATATCAAAGTTGCCCACAACTTAATTTAAAGTCGTAATAAATGACCAAAGTCAAACGCACATTTTAAAACAAAATTGTTTTATTATTATTCGCTCAGATGTAAATGACTCTAATGACCCATCCATCTCACACCAGATAAAATAGCCTTTGCAAACATTTTCCAATGCTACAGACCAAATGAAGATGTCATTCTACTTTATAAGTTATCTTTACACCATATTGGCTTTGCAAAATTAATCTGGGAAACAGGAGCCCATCAACCCTGTGTACACAGCTGGTGAATTTATGACTGTATGTTAATCAGAAGACGGCTACACATGCGCTGCAAACACTATTTTCACCCCAGACACTTAACCGCCCAATGTGTAATGGCTTCGGCGTTCATTCGGCACCAATCCAAGTGATTCATAATCCAAGTGATTCATGAGGTCACGGGTGGGTAAATTGCCATTTGTATCTTCTTTGCCAAAGCTAAAGATTGTGTTGCTGATGGAGTGTTTGGTGATTACGCTCACAAGGGGAATCTAAACCTGGTTCAATCATAAACACATAAATAAAAAGACTATTAGCTGGGTGGTTGAGATTAGCAAGAAAATATATTACAGATATGTTTCTGTACGTTTTGAAACTTTAACATAATAATAAAATAAGTCATAAATCTTTTTATTTTCATTTAAAATGGTGAGTACTAGACTTTGTGTATATTAATTCTGTGGTAAATGCGAAAAATGCAAGAATACATACCGAAATGGTTACAGACTTTCTTTCCAATTTTATACACAACATTATTTATTTCTTAATCAATGACTTTTGAGGAACTACAACTAATTTTTGGGACATAAAATAGTGGGCTATAACAATAATGTCTGTTCTGTCCAATAACCTGTTTCCCTATCCCCATTTGGATGAAAAACAACACAAAAGAAATCAGCTTAATAACCATTACAGCATAATATGGTCAGCAAAGGAGGTTTCAAGACGTTGAACCTATTTTTGTATCACCAAACAAACGAAGGAATAGTATTAATGTGAGAGAACAAGCTCTAAATAGCTCTTAATATCTGAATGAAGGGGTTTTGTATATCTATCAATAAATTTGAAAAACTTCACAATTCCCTCATCAGTTAAAGGAACCATCTGGTAAAATACTGAAATCCACTTCTTTTAACTGCTATAGCATAATCTTACAATGAAATATTTGGCCAAATCCAACATTTATTTGAATATATTCATTCAGATCTCATATTAAAAATTGTTTTTTTTTCTTTTTCCAAAAAACCCCACAGTTTCAATTATTTACAACCCTGCTGGTAATACCTTGTACTATACTGATTCTGCACACCTACCTTAGATAATGGCCTAAACTAAAAGCAGGTAATATTTCTGCCCCTTTCTTTATATAAAACAACCCATATAGCTGCATTTTATAAATAGATTTCATTTTGTCCAACGGCATTTGCACAATGAATCAAAACTCCTACCATGCACTTTGAATCGTTTTGTAACTGAAAGGGGCTTTATAAATAAACTTGCCTTGCCTTCCCTTACCCACAGCTCAGTGTTGAGTACAAATGATCCAATCTGATAATGGTGCTGATAATTAAAAATGCAAGCCCAGCATTAAAGGGAACATTAAAGGGAATGTACAGAAAATGGAGAATTGGTGTCGATAAAGTCGATGAAGGTTATTGTCTTTTTGTCAGATGTAAATTAGGTTTCTGAAAACAACACCATGAGTGTCATGTTGAGAATAAATAATTTGAAGGACAGTAGCCATATTGAAGAAAAAATCTAGAGCAGGAACTCATATATCTGTAAGGTTAAGGAGGAATTGAGAGAAACTTGATTTGTGTTGGCTATCAGTGTTGTGGTTTCGTTTTTTTTTTTCAGTCTAAGTAGAGCAAGAAATTACTCTCCAGGCTTAAAGTGGATTAAACAGCATTTTATCTCATTTATGTCACCCTTCCGAGCCAAAAGTAAGGCTTTAGTCTTTTCAGCAGATTTAATGCTCAGGATGATTTCTCTGTTAAATCAGCATTTGAGCAACTTTTCAAATTTCCCTGTCACAAAGAGTAATTTTGGATAAAAGTGTAGTTTTTAGGGGAGTGGTAGCCTGGTAGTTAGAGCAGGGCAGTTGCATCCTGGGAAGGCTTTAAGTCCCCTGGTTCAAATCCCACAGACTGCCACTCTAAGTCCCTGAGCAAAACCCTAAGCCCCAGAATGCTCCCTGGGTGCTGCAGAGGGCACTGCTCCCTGGGGGATGGATCAAATGAAGAGGACAAATTTCATTGGAGTTTATAAAGTTGCAATGACAAATAAAGGTGATTATCATTATTATAATTTGTTTATAAAGTGGCAATTCACAACACGTCAATTGAATTGACATTCACAAAAAAGTCAATTCAATTAAATGAACCTAGTTATCAAACAATGCTGTCAAGTTCTAACCTGACAACAGCCAGCTGCATGTCGCTCCGCCTAGCTCCACTCACATACATCTGGGACTCCGCCATAGGGATTGCATTTACAGAAGGCTGGGCCTTATCAAAAATTCTTGCATATGATTGGATAAGCCACTTGTCTGTCATCTTTATTGACGTGCTATTTCAACCACTCACACCGAAGCTAACCCGTGACGCTAATGATAGCGACGCAGGAAAAAAAAAATAAAAATAATAATAATGTGTTTGCGGCTCTAGTGGCACGCGTTTTATTGACAGTGAGCTGACAGCAACAGGGGGAAGACAGGCGGCAAAGCGCCGCGGGTCGGAGTCGATTCCGGGCCGACCGTGTTGAGGACTAAAGGCCTCCTAACATGGTTAGCGCTAACCGCTAACCGCTCCGGGGTGCGTCCGCGTCTGCACGTCCGCTGGCCCCGGAAAACAAAACTTGCCAAATGCGGTCGGGAGAAGGGCGAAAACATGGTTTCCACCAACAAAAGCCTTCAGAGGCGTTCTCTGATGTTCTTTTAATGAAACAATATTAGGTAGATTGGACAACACGGAAGAAATAGCAGCATTAATGCTAACGCTTGCTTCCTCGACGAGCCGCCATTGCTATCAAAACAGTCTCACGTCATGGTCGCGTCTCCACTACGTCACATATATGAAACTCCAGCCCTGCGTCCTGATTGGCCAGACCATAAAATTGGTTGGAGAAATCACTCTCTATCGGCGGTGTCCCAGATGTATGTGAGTGTAGCTAGGCGGAACGAGACATACATCTGGCTGTTGTCAGGTAAGTCAAGTTCAGGTTATTATTCAAATTTTCTATCTAATGAAACCCAGCAGATTGAGTCATTGGCCTGCAGCATTCACTCTGCCTAGATGAGCATGAAGCAACAGTGGACAGTCACTTGTAATTTGTTGTTGACTTTGCAGCAATCCCTCATACCGAGCATGCATGTAGCGACAGTGGAGAGGAAAACTCCCCTTTAACAGGCAGAGACCTTCAGTGGAACCAGGCATAGTGTGAACGGCCATCTGCCACAGCCAAATGTGGGTTTAAAAAGATAGAGCATAAAAAAAACACAGAAGCACTAATGCAGGCGTAAGTTCTAATTTAAAGAAAAGTAAAAAGGTAATAGCGCCTTTAGAGACTTCATCTAAGAGAGCAATACAGCTAAACAGATAAGCTCTGAGCAAGTTTACAAGTCTAGGGGATGAAAAAGACCACAGGTAGTTGCAGTTAAAGCTCAACCAAAAGCTATTGCTAGGAGAGAAACAGGGTTAACCACTGAATGAAAGGGCCAAGTGTTTCATCCATAGAAAGAGAATATGAAGTTGTTGGCAGCAGTCCAGCTGATGCCTCCCTCCAAGATGGCGTCACATTGAAACGAAACACAAAGCCATATGTGGCTAATATGAAGAGAAAACACAAAGAGAGAATATAAAGTAAAAATAATGAAATAACTACAAATAATGCAGAATTAGATAAGCTGAAGGCTTTAAACTTCATTTTGTGGACTTCCTAAAGAATTACAACAGTCTAGCCTTGAAGCGCTAAATGCATGGACTTGTTTTTCACCATCACTTCTGGACAGGGTATTTCTAATTTTGACAATGATATGTCCTGCCAGAGGCCAATTTAATGGCATCCAGATTAAGTGATTGACTGGCTTTCTTTTTAAAAGACGAACACTTCTGTCTAGTGTGAATTTAAAAGCAAAAGATTTAAAGTAATCCGGGTTTTTATGTCTATAAGACATGCTTGTAGTCTGTCTAACTGATTGGATTCATAGAAAAATAAAACAGAATAGTATTAGCACAACAGTGGGAATTTGTTCCCATGCTGCCTGATCGTTTTGCCCTTTGGAAGCATATATGTTGTAAAGAGAACTGGCCAAAGCACTGAACCCTGTGGTACTCCACAAGTAACCCTGGCGATTGAAGAAAATGTATCATTAACATGAGAAAACTATAATCATCTGACTCTGGGACATCCACTGTAATTATTCTCCTGGATCTTACATCTGCCTTTGACAATGTTGATCACAGTATTTCGATTAACAGGCTCCAATATGTTGTCGGTCTATCACGTGTGGCTCTAGAGTGGTTTAATTTCTACCTCTCTGGAAGAACATAAAGTGGTTTTGGGAACCAGCTCTGGCTTCTTAAGAGCCATTCCCTTGCTTTCAAATATTGTGCCCCTAGGCCAGTAAACCAGGCACCTCCCTGGTGTGTCTTTTCATTTCTATGCTGTTGATATGCAGCTCTACAGCTCTTTTAAGCCAACTGGATATTTAAAGTTGTCCTCTTTATAAACTGTCCGTAGTATTAAACAGTGGCTCTGTGACAACTACTAGCATGTAAACTCTGATGAGAGTGAAACGCTAAGTATCTCCCCTAAGAACCAAATAACGGAAATCAATCAATATCGTGATGCATTTGCTTTTAACTAGTTTTATGCTGTATGATGTTGCATGAATGCTGTTTTTATCTTTTCTTTTATGTTTTTTATTATATGTGTTGTTTTTTTATGGTTGTTTTGTTGTGATGCACTTTTTGGTTGCTTTATATTATATGCACTAATATGTCAGACAATTAAGATTTACACCATCCTAGAGCGATTCCCTTGATACCTACAAGACATTTTAACCTTTGTAAAAGTATAACATCCAGGGAACTGATGTTGACAGTGGACTCTTCTAAGTACCTGGGTGTTCACCAGAACAGTAAACTGGACTGGAGTCCCAACAGTGACACTCTTTACAGGAAGGGTCAGAGCAGACTCTACCTGTTGAGGAAACTGAAGTCTTTTGGAGTGCAGGGGACAAACCTGAAGACCTTCTTTGACTCTGTGGTGGCATCAGCCATCTTCTGCAGTGTGGTTTGTTGTAGCAGCAGCTTATCTGTAGCTGAGAAGAAACAGCTGGACAAGCTCATCAGGAGGGCCCGCTCTGTCCCAGTGCAGGTGGTAGGAGACAAAAGGACTGTAATAAAAATCACATCACTGATGGACAATGTCTTTAACCCAATGCATGGATCTGTTGAGCTGGAGAGCTTTTTCAGGGGACCAGGGACCAGGACTGCTGCATCCCAGATGCTCTATGGAGCGCTTCCGCAGGTCATTCCTCCCAGCTGCTCTTAGATTGTATAATCTCTGCTGCTGACAACAGATTCATTGACTGTTTACAACATGCTAATGGTTCATCTGATGATGAATAGTTTACACTGTCTCTCAGATGCTACAGTACCCTTGCACATGTCTTAGCTACTTCAAAACACTGCTGTTCTATCATGGATATTGCATATTATTTCATATTTTTTTATAAATATTCTGCCACTCTTTTTTCCACTTTTAAGTTGTATATTTACTGTTTTTTATCATAGTATTCCATATTATCAATAATTGTGCAATATTTACTCTGGCATTTTATTTTTTTTACCTTTATTTTTGCCATTTTTGATAAAGCTCCTCCTGTGCTGCTTTAGAACTAACTTTAGATTAGATTAGGTTGTCTTTTTTCACTACTATACACTGTGTCTAACTTAGACACAGTGTATAGTAGAGAGAGGTCTGTAGTTTTATGACATCTTGATCAAGAGAAGGTTTCTTCAAGTCAAACAAAACCCTGGAAATGTTCTTTTTTCATTCATTGTATAATGGCAAACTTTAAGTATTATAACTAGTAATTTATGTTCCAATGTGGGGCTATATAGAGTAAAAAAAAAATTTTTATCCTTTCTGCGCTTTTCACGGTGCTGCCATCTTGGCATCCAAATAACTCGCAGTCATTTAAATCACACGAGAATATTTGGAATCGTGACGTACACAACTGCACCAGGCCCCAGAATACGAGCATGCAGCAGATCCAAGGCAATAGATCTAAACTTGCCTGAATGCCAGGCATACGGTTGCAAAAATAAACCACATGTATGTAAATAGAAGTTCTGTTTCAAAACTCCCGACCCATCGAAAGATGCAAGTTTGCAGAAACAAGAAGCCGCATGGCATGCTGGCTGAAGGACAGCTTGCAGTATCATGGGAAGGTGTGTTTACACCCTCCTTGGTGCAGTTTGTACGTCACTTCTGGACTTCTGGTTCAGTTAATAATGGCTGTGCTCGAAGATTGCCTATAGTCTGCTATCGTAAATGTTTGTTTTTTTGGGGGGTTTTGTGTGTGTGTGTGTGTGTGTGGGGGGGGGGGGGGGTCAGGAGGTTATTACGTAGCATGTGTCAATTATGAATGCACCAATGTGTTATACTACTGGCACATTTTATATGAAATTGGTTTAATAACAGCTACCTTTAAAGCCTGTGGTACATATCCATTTACTAAAGATAGATGTCTGAAATGGGGGCTGTGATAAAATGGAACTCTTCCTTATATAATTTGCTTGGGATTGGGTCTAACATACAAGTTGAAAGTTTGGATGAAGCTAATAATTTAGATAACAACTGAATCAAATCAACAAACGGAAGTGATTTTAGTGCTTTGCAAATTGGACGAGGAAAACTAAGGGTTAAGCTATTAATTGGTCAGGGACCAAATTGGTCTGAAAGATGGTTGCTACTCCTCCTCCTTGCCCAGTATTTTGAAGAATGTCAGAAAATTAAAATGATTAGAAGGAGTTGACTCATTTATAATAACATAATGCTCTTGCTGCAGCCAGGTTTCTGTGAGACAAACTTAATCACTGATTATCACAAATCAAGTCATCTCCGAGTGGAAGTATTTCTTTCATTGCTATTTTCCCAATTAGCTCCTTTTAGATTTTTTTGGGCAAGACACTGTCTTAATGGGTTAATAGGTGGTGCAGTCCATGACAGTACAGTACAGAAGCTGCAGAGAGGGGTGTTAAACTATGGCTGTACTTTTTGGTCTGGACTCTGGGTTATCAGCGTTTAATAATAAATTTGACCAGATTCCTAGAAAGAAGAGTTGCTCGATCCAAAGTGGGATGGATGCCATCTCTCTGTATCTAACTAGGTTTTCCCTATCATTCATGATCATTCAAGATGGCGCCACAGATGGCCACCTCGGTATTTCGCTTGCTCGTGTTTTGTGTATTTTTCTGTTGTTTACTTTTCAGAGAGCTTCTCTGAGCACGGCAGCTCTCTGTGGGATCTACCGAAGATGCAGGGACAAATATTTAAGCCTATGGTTTGTAAAATGTTAAAGGAAGCATGAATGAACTACAGGGTTTCCCTCAGAAAATTGGGTAATCCTAGCGGTAGGTGTTGTGATGGGTTGCGAGAGGTGCGGGCGCAGAACCTTCGAGGGGGGTGGGGGCTGGGGTTACTGGAAGCATGAGGAGCATTGACCCTAACCCTTAGCCCACCCATTAACCAGGTACCATAGTGTGTGTCGAGCTAATAACAGCTAGCATTAGCTTATTCTGACCAGAAGGTTTTCTCCCAGATGGGAACTTTATTGACCGTGTCATGTTGCTCTCAATCATCGAGGTATTTAAAATAAACAGACGGCGCAGGGACTACGTGCTCTGGTCTCATGCATCCATCTGACAAGAGTCCGCTCCCTGGTCAACTAAACAGACAAACTGCTCCTTCTCTGCACAAAGAACTCAGAATTTTGGCCATCTGCCGCACTTTACTTCCCCGCAATGTGGCTGGCCAACCACACTCTGGACATTGCACCGCATCTGTTTCGTGCGGATCGCAGCGCAGAGCTCTCGGGGAAAAATAAACAAGGTGGGATTTGCTTTACGTTAACGAAGACTGATGCTCAGGTGTTACACTGCTACAGAAATCATTCCTCATCTAGAGACACTCTCTATTAAGTGTAAACTCTTTCTTTTACCAAGGGAGTTCTCCTCATTTATTCTGTTTGGTACTTATATCCCTCATCCTGCACATCTGAGGTGGATAGAGAGCTCGCAGACCTGATAACAGACATGGAGAAAAAACACCCTCATTCTCTCATGACATTCTGGGTGATTTTAACATCGCAAACCTCTCCAAGGAGCTACCCAGATGCAGACAGCATGTTAATTGCCCGACGAGAGGAAAAAACATACTGGACCACCGTTACACTGTTTTAATAGATGCATACAGTGGCTGTCCCTCGTGCAGGGCTTGGACTCTCTGAACGTTGTCTGCTCCGCCTTATTTCGACCTACAAGCTGAAACTGAAAAGCTCTAAGTCTGTGATTTGGACTGTTAAGAAATGGGCTGATGAGTCAAAGCGGATGCTTCAGAGCTGCCTGGACGGCACTAACTGGAATGTTTTTGAAGCTTCAGCCTCTGAACTAAACCAACTAACGGATGTAGCGACGTCATACATCCGCTCCTGGGTTTCCTCACATTTGAGGCAACTGTGTAACACCGAAGAAGAAGCTTTCCACAGTGGAGAACTGGCCCTGTATAAGCAGACTAGTCAGCTTTTATATCACTGGTGAGGGAAAGCATTCCCACAGCATATTGCTGCCACCACCATGTTTCACCTTGGATGGTGTGGTCAGGGTGATGTGGGGTCTTAGTTATTTCCTCTATACATTTTTGCACCTTTGTCCATGTTTGCTGGTTCCCCTACATTGCTTGTGGAGAACCACAAACAGTGCTTCTTATGATTTAACATTTGCTTTCTTCTATTCACTCTTCCATAAAGGCCAGATTTGCGGAGTGTACAGCATCGTTTGTCTAGTCAATTGATTATTCCTCCTGAGCTATATTTATTTCGATTTTGCCATTTTATACCGGTATGTGTATCATTTTTGAGCAATTAAAAATCAATGTGGAGTACAAAAGTGAAAATATGAAAGTACTGTGTTTACATTGAGTAAAGTACATGCAAACCTAAATTATTCTCCTTTGCTCTTAGAAATTGGGACAATTTTTGAGCAACAACACATCTGAAAATAAAGCACTAGAGCAGTGATACTTCTGTTGAATATGGCGAGCATTAAAAACGCTAAAAAGAGGATTACAGTACAGATGGGCCCTCTTTCAACAGCTGGGTTGAGATTTTAATGAAAAATATAGGTATATATCAGGTACAGTGCTAATGTTTTAATTTTTATTTTCAGATGGTCAATATAATATACAGCAACAACTTACAGTACATAGCCTAACAGGTAAGCTATAATAAAGCCACGTGTTCTTTTTATGCAAGAAAATAGCTTATAAACTTAATTTGAACCTAACAAATTACAGAATTGGAAAGCTAATAAACCAACATTGTTTGCTCTATGAGTAACCTCTGCAGATACAGACTGTTGTGGGCTACACTATCCATTATCTTTTCACTTTCCTGCATTTTATCATATTCATCTTTAGTAGAAGCCAGAATTGTTTAAATGTGTTGCTGCACTTTCCTGGAGGGGTTTCTTTCTTCATCTCTCAACTTTTTAGTGTCAGCGCCACTTCACGACTAACGCGGATCTATTTAATCTTGCTCATCGCGTCAGTGATTGACAAGTATTGTCCCGCAGTCACGGAGGAAATGACACGATGGGCTTGATCCACAGCACCGCGCATCTCTCTGTGAAATGCGAGGGACAAACTGGGAAGGAAGAGGCTTTTCGATTTGTGACTGCTGAGTTATAAGCGCCACAGAGGGGTTTTGTTTTCGTTGGCCGGGTTTTATGGGACAAGTTTTCTTATATAGGCTATACGCTGCTCAGTCTGCTTGTCGGCCCTGTAGTGCTTGTTCATGAGTTAAAAGGCTGAGCAGAGCCTAGCTACAGAGGAGGAAATGTAGAGAAGGCCACCGGCGCACAGGGGAAATCCCTGGTAGCCTCAGTCCGCCACTGTATTAACACTGCAGTAAAAAAAATTTACTTTATTTACATTCATGCTGTGCGTTGTCCCACCCGCACAACACAAATCACTCAAAGCTTTCGCTCATGAACCCCATGGACAGGGGAACCAATCGATTCAAAGGATTTTCTGAATCGGTGTTGAATTGGGAAAAAAGTCATTGCAATGCATTGATGAATCGTTATTTTTTTACCCACCCCTAACTAGAAGAGGGCTATTACACCGCTATAACACAGCAAGATTCAGTCGGTTAGAAATATTTATAGTTGTGAAAAACATAAAGTCAAGGCTTAGAAACCAAAGGAGCGCCACACATCACTCCTACTACGATAATGTTGTCATAAAAATACAGCTGTGGTCTATTGCAGCCTCTTGCCAAGCAGATGACTCATTACTTGAAGAGTAAAATCACAGGTGGACAACAGAGTTTTAAGCTTTTTTTCTCATTCCTTCTGTTTCAAGTGGATTTGGTGGTCCCTTTCAGGATGATGGTGTAACGCTTCATCAGGAAACACATTTCAGCCCAGTGACACAGGGAGCAAACTGAAAACATACGCCGTAAACTGAAAGAAATGGTCCGTGACAAGACTCCGTCCTTCAAAGCTAATCTGTCAGCTGTTTTTACAGAGAGTAGGAACCTGATCAATGAAAACCTTGTTGTTGTTTTTTTCATTCCAAACAACACCTAAATATTTGTGCTGTTCTGACAGTCAGAAGGGGTGCAACAAAGTGCTCGATGTTATTTTCATGGCTAATTATCTTGCTGTATGTGACTGGCAGTAGGCCTATATTTTAACCAGACCATTTTTTCTTCTTCTGCGAAGGTTATTTTACAAGCACAAAATGTTCACTGGCAGTTTAGAATAAGGTGGCTTTGACTCATATTTGTCATTTATTTTACAAAATCCAACAGATATGGAAGCTTCACCCAGGACTCCTGAGTTCATGTTATGGCCTATTTGTAATATTTTGAAGTAAAACGCTGTGTAAAATGTGAAGAATAATCCAACCATTGTGCAACATATTACCAACATGTATCACTTTAATATCAGTGTAATGCAAGCATCGTCTCTGGCACAACTCTGCACCCTTGTTGCCTTAGTAACATGATGGCACTGCAGTGGTTGCATGTTTATTTCAGGCCATTTTCTTCAGTGTAGGAACATTCAGATCAAACAAACGGCTCAAAAAACTGAAAGCCTTTCAGAGAGTGGTTCTGCAATATGGACACAGAAGAGCTCCTGCTTAAGCTTTTAAAGATCAACCACTGCAGCCGGCCATCTTTAAATGAAGATGGAATTACAGAACCAGTGAGTGGTGATAGCTTCATGGGCTAAAATGGAGCGTTGCACTGACCACCCTCCACTTTATGCCCAATCACCCACTGGGCTCTTCGACTACCTCTCTTGATAGCTTAGGAGTGTAACAACATTGAATTAACTTCCACCCACAATGGCAGTCCTTACACAGGACTCATGTAAATAAGGTATTGTGATACTATTGCTGGAAATAGCAATGACACATTGATTACAATTAACCCAGGTGTGGGCTGATGGGAAGATTAAGGGCTGCTGGAGTCCATCAAGCTGGCCAAATATAGCATATCAACTAAATATGCGTAGCAAAAATATACTGTGCAACCAAATATTGCTTTCAGTAGTCTGTTGCATTTGCCACCTTGCACATGATAATACAGAGATGGCTACAGCAATTTGATCACTATGCAGTTCTACTTGTGAGGCTTTAAAACGTTTGCCGATCTATGTATGTCCAATTAATCAGACCAGGTCTGGATTTCAATTAAGACTTTGCAATATGTATATTGAATTGCCGTCATCATCACAATATCAATGTGTGTGTGTTGTTGCAATTGCAATATTTGGTTGGCTAGCGTATTTCTGCGTCCACGCACTGTAATGTATTTGGCAGATTGGATGGACTTTTACTGCCCTACATGCCCACACACAGAGATGGCAAAACCACTTGAGCAATTGCGACATTGTAAATATGGAAACGAAAGAGATGGGTGATGGGATTGTGGGTTAACCGCAACTAATTTACGTATTTGAATAATACGTAAATTATAAATTATAAACAATAATGTCACAATTCTACTTTCCTAATGCCATGCAACCTTAATTTGAATTATGGTGGTATAGAAAATAGTTCAGGGTTTCCCCCAGTGTATTATAAGCCTGGCGGGCCACCAGGCTTTATTCGTCCCCCCGCCAGGCTAAGCGCCGTCTGTTTATTTTAAAAGCCTCAATGATTGAGAGCAACATGACACGGTCAATAAAGTTCCCATTTGGGAGAAAACCTTCTGGTCAAAATAAGCTAATGCTAGCCATTATTAGCTCGACGCACACTATGGTACCCGGTTAATGGGTGGGGTTAGGGTCAACGCTCCTCGTGCTTCCAGTACCCCCACCCCCCTCAAAGGTTCTGCGCCCGCACCTCTCGCAACCCATCACAACACCTACCGCTAGGATTACCCAATTTTCTGAGGGAAACCCTGTAGTTCATTCACGCTTCCTTTAACATTTTACAAACCATAGACTTAAATATTTGTCTGATTTGAAACACCACCCTCTGAATGCATCACACACGCTTACTAATCCCCCTTGACCTTCAAGCCATCCTCAAGTGACTTCATGCAATGTTGATGGCACTTATAATCATCAGTTTAAAACTTATGTTTTATGCTCGTATTTGCTTTATTACATGCTACTAAGGCTACGTTCACACTGAAGGTCTTGCTCAATTCCGATTTTTACATTGTTGTTATTCATACTGCCAATTAAATACGACCGCCACCAGACTTCTGCCTGAATACTTCAAGACCCCAAAGCGACCCGCATGCGCAGATAACAGGAGAAAGTAGACATCACACAGCAACACACTGTTTACAGAAGTAATAATGGCTGTAATTGTTACTAGGAGTGTTCAATAAAGCTGTTAAAAAAAAGAACGTGGATAACAGCGTCTCTGGGTTATTATGAAGTTGTTGAGCAACTTCATAATATTAAGACAGCAGCATAAGAAGGCAAAGGAAGGTGAGAAAAAAAGCCCAGTTATTAACAATTGTCTTTTGTGAAGCAGTGACTACTACTGCTGTAGAGAAGTCTAGGTGGATGTGTATGTGAAACCAGGACAGTGATGTAAAAGACGGATGAAGTTTGACATTACAGTTCAGACTGCAGATGCTATTAAAACTATGGGATATGTATCCAGTTTAGTACCATATATGAAAGTGCCACAAATCAGCTTTCTGTTCCTTTCACAGTTCAATGAAAAAGATGGGCATAAAGATTGGATTTGTGTCAGATTCGCCTGCAGTGTGAACATTTCACAAGCTAATGTAATATTTAGCCAGTTGGACAGAGTCTTACAGAAGCAGATGCTCAGACCTGTGCTTCTTTGAACTTTCTTTTTAAACATCTCATTGATACTGAAAATAAATAGCTTGGCTCTGAAAAATATTGCCTTTTGAGTTTCTGATCGGCCAATCACCGTGCAGTGTCGGTCAAGAAGAACATTGTCCAAGTTTTGTACTGCATCTCTAGTCTTTATTAACCAACTTGGTCAACACAATAGAGCTAAGCAAATCAACAACCTAATTTGTTATTTCAAATTAAGAGATAGACATGAGGTGCCTAGATTAAAGTACTCACCTTCATACCGATAGCCTGTAATATTACATTACACTTATTTGATCAGATAAAGTCACTTGATAAGAACAACTGGGTGTCCAAACCTTTCTGTACAAGGGCCAAAAATTGTCAAGTCAAAATTACTGGAGGGCCAAAAAATTTATAATAAAAGATTAAAAGAAATAGCCAAAAAATTATGTTGTGATTTTTTTTTCCCTGCTCTAAAAAATATGTAGAATTTTGAATTAAACAAAATAGTTTGATTCTCTGTAGGAAAGTCATGTGTAAATCCTTGTAGATCCAAAGCTAAAAACAGGTTTTGCAAATTTGCTTTATTAAAAGATGGTCAACCAGTTTTTCCAATTATTTAGGCTCGGTTGAAAAAAACTGGTTTATTTTTGGTCTCGTAATTTAAGAACAGGATTTCTGTCAGCATTTCATTTGAAAACACTTGCTGTATTTAGCTAATTTTAATAAATTAATTCAAAACCGATTTTAATGCACAAAAGTCTGCATTTGAGTTAAAGTCCTCGGTGACATGTGGTTCTGTTTACTATGAAATTATAGAGAATGAAATAAAAAGAAAAGGTGTAGATATGAAAAAAATTAAGACCTTGTGTTGTACCTAATATTTCCAATTGTATGATCTCAAACTGTCTGTAAATAATTTTGGCCCAATTAAAAACAAAAAGTTTCCATCTGCATCCCCCATGTGTGCTGGTGGACCAAGTCTTTCTTGAAATGCAGTTAGGGTGGCCGCACAATATCAGCCCAGGGGCCACACTTTGGACATACCTGAACTAGATAGTGATATATAATACAATCGCCCATTGGAAAAGATTTATGTTTATTTGTTGTTTGTTTAAGACAGTCTTTGTCTCTGAGTTAATTACAGCCCTTATTGAATTGAATGGTTTTATTGTCCCCCGTAGGGGAAATTACGTTTCAGTTCAACCCATCAAGTGAAAGATAAACATGGGTAAACAGGTTCACTGAGGCCTTGCTGCCCTTTCCAAGACACTGCCTTTTTGCAGAATATAGAAAAATAATATATTATTGGCACTGATCAATTCATGTTCAACAAATGCAAAAAAGAATTGTCATCTGTGGCTATGCTTGGATATCTGAGTAAAGACCAGATTTGGATTCAAAATGTGGGGTAGCAGTACACGTCCGTGCAATTCCCTGACTGGCCTCCATTTTAGCTCCCTTACTTTGGCCACATTAGACGTATTTAGCAACACTCAGGTCTCTAG
The DNA here is from genome assembly GCA_037039145.1 of Fundulus diaphanus. NCBI lineage: Eukaryota > Metazoa > Chordata > Actinopteri > Cyprinodontiformes > Fundulidae > Fundulus > Fundulus diaphanus. Next base: position 37,285,071 of record CM073124.1, read on the forward strand.
ACTAAAACTGTCTACTACCTCTCTGAATCACATGTCCAGAACTCATAAGCTGGTTTGTTAAATCAAAATTTACAGCCAAAATATTAAAACAATCTGTAAAATACACTGCAGCTGTTTGACAGATAGAGAGTATGATTCATGGCAAACAAATTCCATGAAGATGTAGATATAAAAGGAATTTACATCTAAATCTAAAACCTTTTTGTCTCTGCATGCATTTGCCTTGCAGTTTGTAGAAAAGTGGATTAACATCCAGAAGGCTGTGCTATGATAAAGCAAAGTAAGGCCTTTTTTTTTTCTTTTAGTATTGTACCTCTGAGCAGTGCGGCGGCAATGATGGAGCGAGCACTGCAATGCTGACCACTGCAGACTCATCCATCCAGAACGCGTTAAACTGCTCCAGCTTCACTTAAGTCAACTATGGAGACTGATTACGCCCATAACTTCAATTGAGAACAACTTCACTTTGTACGGCATGACACATAAAATTACAAATATTGCTCCACGCGCCTTGTATCCTTGTCTTCCTGACATTTTCTCTCTGCTGCTGTTGTCTCTTAAAATAACAGACATTATTAAATACAGAGCACAGTTTCTCTTGCATGTAACCACAAAATAAAACACAGAAGAGATTTCACTTCTGGCAAAGCAACCTCTTATCCCTCAGCGGTCAAAGTTTCTTTTATTTATAAACCCTGAACTCATCGTGCTTTGAAGCAGTGAGAAACATGTTAAGGTGCAGCTCGTGAAGGAAAGCAAGTTGATACCTGTACTGGATCCATTTTAAGAAAAGACAAACCATCCGGAAAGATAAACTCTACAGCACCTGCAGCCTCCTAAACATGTTGTAGCTCATTATTGAGAATTTAGTCTAAATTTATAGCAGCAAAACGAGTTTGTGTTAAAAACACAAAGAGGCCGAACGAGTTGGACAACCTTTATGCAAATATTATTTCCCTAAAAACATTTCTGCTTTGTCCTCTCGAATGTTACGCACGCATGGGGAATGGCATGCACAATTTTGTTTGCAACCAATGAAAAGAGAAATACTTTAGAGTGCAAAGAAGCCCATTTAAGCCTAGCTATATTATAAATTACTTTGAATGTGCTCAGCGGTATAAATTAAACTTTCAGGCTAATAAAATGAGAAGAGACTCCATTTCTTAATGTGAAAAAAATTGCACCACAGAGCTTCTTTTATCTACAGCTGAACAGCAGGAGTTTTTTCTGCCCTGACTTTGATTTTTTTTTCAATCTGCGGAGGAGTGTAGACTTTCTAACCAACCGAGTCGTTTGGACGCAGGAAACAAAAAAAATTGTTAAAGGATGACCAATAAGGAAGAAGTCATTTCACCGTTTTATCGGGCATTAAAAACTAGAAAGTGACACTGCAAAATTTAAAAGTATATATATATATATATATATATATATATATATATATATATATATATATATATATATATATATATATATATATATATATATATATATATATATACATATATATATATATATATATAATCGATTCTCTCCTTCCACTTGGACATGAGTCCTTATGAAGAATCGGCTTTGGGTAAGCCTGGACGGTCTCTGTTATGTCTGACCCCTATCACCCTGATAAACCCGCATCAGAGTAGGTATCCCCGTCCAATGTATTTACACAGCTTTCCTGAATGGGACGGATCCAGGTGGGAACGGGAAGGCACTAATAACTTCTGCACCTGTTAAGGTAGTGCGGGATTTTCGCGTCCTCCAATGTGCGGTGCAACACGCAACTCATTCAGTGGTGAAATGTGGGATTCTGTACGGAGAGTAACGCGGTGCGCGCCGCGGTTCCATCCTGGATCAGCTGCGCTTTATCTGACGCACAACCGCCCCACATCGACCCTCCAACTCTTAAATCGCGTCAAACCTCATCAGGTAAAGCACGTCCGTGGCTCTTAGAAACCTTTCTGACCATCAAATGTGTCTTTAATGTTGCCTCTCCTTGCGCGCCCCGCGTCAGGAATCGTGCGTATTTTGGATAAAATCCCGACACGTCTTTGTTTTAAAACATAAAAACAGTCCTACCTCACTCATGGTAGAAAGTATCGCAGGGGTTTCGCTTGCTTCCAGTGGATGGGGTGGATAAAGGAGTTTCAGCCTCGGCGGTCTTTATTAAAAGAGCGGCTCGCCGCGGACAGAGAAGCTTTATAAAGTGTTAAACCCAACTCCTCCGTGTCATCACGTCACTAATAAACCAATAGGAACGCCGTGGGCAAATGTGTCTCCCAAGTCACCACCCAACTTCTTCGAGCGTTCACGCGTTGCTGTGTAAGCTCTTTTTTTTTAGGGTGATCAGCCAAATGGAGCGGCTCTGCGCTGCTGATGAAAAGCCTCTCACTCCTGCGAGGCATTTCATGCACCGGGCGCCATGTCATCAGTACAAACTCTCATCTCACTAAGAGGGCGCATAGTTTTGTCATTTCCACCTGTGCCTGTGTTCAAGTGCGTGGGTGTTAACAAAAAAAAATGTATATTTAATCTGCCATATGATGAAGAACGGGACATGACGCGTTGTTTCCCATCATGATTGCCATTTGTAGTTCATATTGATCATCTGCATTGATTAATAATTTTCTTATGCCAAGCACAGCCCTGAAACTGACAGATTAATACAAAGCGCTGTGTAATTGTGAACTAGAAGAAAAGGGCCAAGTGGCTGAATTAGGTTTGGAATTTGACTAGGCCATTCCAACACAACAGTTATGCTTCTACTGTATATCTAGCTGTGTGTCTACAGGCTACACAGCTAGATCTAAAGCTGCCCGTAGGAAGGTGAAACTCTAATCCAGTGTCACGTATTTTGCAGTAGCAACACGTTTTCTTCCAGGATTACCCTGCATTTATCTCCACTCATCTTCTCATTCACTGTGACCAGCTTTTCTGCTGATTTAAAAACCTAATACAATAATAAAACAAACACTCCCACAAGATAATGCTGCCGCCGGCATTTTTCTTTGTGGAGTCCTGATTTTCAGCCAGGCATATTTTGCATGTAGGCCAAAAAGTTTTGTTTAAGTCACATCTAATCAAATCACCCTCTTCCCCGCGTTTACTGCATCCCCCTGCATGGCTGGTGGTAAACAACAAACAGAACTTCTGATGGTTTTCTTTTCGCAATGACTTTGTTCTTGCCACCGTTTTACAAAGGCCAGATTTCTGGACTGCATGTTGTCCTTTGCAACGGATTTGCTCACCTGAGCTGTGGATCTCCATGCCAGGTTTGTCAATTTCAGATGAAAACCTTAATCCCGGTAAGGATTGTAATACTCTTTAGATTTTCGGATCATAAATTGAACGGCTCTCAGCGAGATGTTGAAAGGTTGGGATATTTTCACATTGCCTACCTGTCCTAATTGGTCATCATGATGCTGTTTATTCACTAATGTGTTCTACCAAACTTCTGAGGCCTTCGCAGACCAGCTGGATTTATACTGAGATTACATTACATTCAGGTGGACTATTTACTAGCTAGGCGAGTTTCTGACAGCAGCTGGTTCCACTCTTTTGTTTTGTTTTTTGATTTTTCGTTGTTTTTAAGGTTGTAAAGGGAGCTGAATACAGAAACATGCCACACTTTTTCAATTTTTATTGGTAAGAAAACACAACCATGTATAGCTTTCCTTCTACCTCACAACTATATGCTACTTTGTGCTGGTCAGTCAAACAGAATCCCAATACGCTGATGTTCAATGTTGTAATGTGGTTAAATGTAAGCAAAGTTCAAGGGAAATGAATGCTTTGCAATACTGAGCTGATTGTGTGATATTTCCACACTTACAAGGGAATAATCTGGTCTATTAGAGTTTACTAGAGTATGATAAGCTAATTAGGTTTTCCAAAAACAACCTCTTGAATATACTGCATCAGTAATGACTGAGCTTTGTGTTCACTCATTTTCCTAATTGAACATTAAAACACTGCTGATTTTTGCAGAGGGAATACTCATTCAGTGAAGCCGTCTTCATTTTTTCTATTCACTTCTGTTTTAGTTTTACAGCAACAGCAGTAACTCAGTAATACCTTTATTATTATTATTATGATGATTATTATTATTATTATTATTATTATTAATGATATTCCAATGCAATCCAAGCTATTGACACTGGGTCCTGATTATGGTATTTTTAAATGGTTGATATCATCGGCAAAACTAAACTACCCAGATATGTTGCTGGTGTACAGGCTGTGTTTTTGACCCCTAGCGAGATTCTGAAACTTTTTCAAACAAGTATCATCTCTGTAAATACCAACTTCTTCCAGATCCACTAAATTCTTACGCCTATTAAAACTGTAGTACAATAGGAATTGGACTTTTCCGTTTGTTTTATTATGCTGTAAGTGTCTATACCTGCTTGATCTTGGGAAAGTTGCTCAGGGCCTGTCTCCTGTCTCCTATCTATTTATAGACTCCTTTAGTGAAAGTAGAAAATACAGGGAATGGTGTATTAGTGTTATTAGGTTGTGTTACAAAATCCCAAATAGTTTTTAAACCTGAAAAGGAACATGGTCACGTTGGGTTTGATGTCATTCCCTCAAAAGTATCACCAGGACTACTTGTACCACCAGTTTGAGAACCATAGCTTTACAATCGTAAAACTGAATAATACTGCTGGAAAGCAGAGTGCAGTTTTATTGCATGTGCTGGGTATCGGACTCAGCAATTGTCTGTCCTGAAATTACTTGGATTGGTCTCAAAGGCAAACTATGTAAAGCTTGGGCTAAAATTTAGTCCAAGACCCTCGAAGTAATCTTCATTTGAGCCGTGATCCATGCATGTAAATGGATATTGATTCAGACAGGACCCGTGTTTTCTCAAAGCTGTGATGTAGATGGAAATTGAAGGTTGTGGAGCTTACATGAACCTCTACTGGAATGCCATGAAATCCCAGTGGAGTTCTGATGGATGGAAAAACAGGAAAGCGGTTACACATAAATCATCTCTGCCGCTCTGACCTGACCTGTGTGTGTCTCTCTGTTACTGTCAGAGCCTGTGAAAGCTGGAGCTGGCTGAAACAGGCTTTTGGGGTCCATGATCTGCAGGAATAGTTTGCTAAATCTCTCTGCGCAGGATATTTTAGGGTGAGAGGGAATCATTTTTCTTTTGCCAAGCGCACCAGATGGTGTTGGGGTTTAAGTGGAAGCTTATGAAAGCTAGCGAGACGCTGCACAATCTGTAGCAGCAAGCAATGCAGCATCACATCTCCACAGCTCAATGTCTCGATGTTCAAAATTCACGTTTTAAAATGGAAAAAATTGAGGACACGAAATGCACAATTGCTTTTGTTTGACATATGGTTTATTGTCTGACTATAGCAGAAAATTGTGAATTTATTTATAGATGAAAATCAGACAATAACACACACTGCATAAATAGACATACTAATCTTTTTTTTATTTGTTCAATTTAAGGTTCAATCTGATTTAATTTCAGACTTAACATTTTCTATTTTAGATTAGTAAGGATTTCCAAAATTATTTAGATTTTGTAAATGAAAATAATCAGTGAGATATTTTCTTTATTACTTTCTCCAAATGTAGAGATTAGCACACACTTATTACATTGTTATGCTTATAAACGGTTTGGATCAAATGATCTCACGGTTTATGGAAGCTTCTTTTTTTTTTTTTTTTTTTCCCAGTGTCCTGTCTAGCAATGTGGCAATAAGAATTGATGTCTTAATGCCAAATAGAGCTCGACAGATTTTACTTTCACAAGTGGAGCAGTACGGCTTTCGCCATAGTGCTCCGCCTGATTTATGCATGTAAATAGTTTTATTGTGATTCCTGCAGGGAGAATTTCAAATTATGTGGACACTACAATGGGAAAGTAGGAGAGTAAAGGAAGAACAAGAAGAGGGAAAAAAAGAAAGAGAAGAGGTAAAAGAAAGAAGAGATAAAAGGGAAAGAATGATAAAACGTCTTCCGTCTGCTTCGTCACCTGGAAAGAGAGATGTAAAAAGAACAGCACAACCAACGGACATAGTGTAACAGATACAATAGAGTAACACCTTGATACCATTGCTAAATCATATGTATTATTATTTAAGCTGACATGTGTGAAGTGATACCTGAGAATGAAAGTGAAAAAAAATTAAATAAAAAAAAATTTAATTACGGGCTTTCTGTATATAAGTGAACACTTAGAACCTGGAACCCAGCACCTGTGGGTGTTTGTGAGAGTGCACTTGTGTATGTGAAATTTATCCAGAAGGAAATTGCTCAATATTGGTTGTGAAGAACCAAAGGCCCGCCTTCCCCGAGCACCGAGGCAGGCGCCAGGGGACCCATAACCCCGGACTCCCAAAGGGGCCCCCAAAGCAGGGCGCCCAAAAGGGGCCAATACAGGAAATCTGCAACCCCCCCAAGGAAAGAGGAGAGACTACCCCGATGAAATCCCCCAGCCACCGCAATGCCAAAGCCCCCAGGGGCCGTGGGGGCGAGCCCGTGGGCTCCGCCGGCAGCCAGCTATGCTGAAGTGGTCCTGGCCATGGGCCCAGAGGCCCCAGGGGTGCCCCGCCCCTGCGGCGGGGGCCCCGGCCGAGCCCCGGGGGGCCAGGCCCCGCGAAGCAGCCACCAGGAATGGGCCGGCACCCACCCGGGAACCCGCCCCAAACCCGAGGGCCGCCAATGCGCCAGCAGGCCAAGGCGCCAGCCAGCGGAGGGGGGCAGGACGTGGGGGGATGGGCTCCGCACCTAGCGGAGACTTGAGATGTTCTTGGGAGAGGGAGCGGACCGGACCCGAGCCAGGCAAAAAAAAAAAAAAAAAAAAACCTCATTCATACCATCCCTCCCTAGTGCCCCACTCACCACACACAGACTTACAAAAAAAAATAAAAAACACGACGCTGTACACACATTACCACATAACACATCCAACAATCCCGAGTGGGGGGAGGGGGGGGGGCACCTCAATCCAACTATCCGCCTGCCTGTGCCCGACCCCCGATCCCACCCCTGGACCAGACGCCCCCCGGACCAGGCCCCACAGGGAGGGGGCCAACATGACCCTTACGGGCCACCCAACCAGAACCCCCCTCCCCCCTAAATACCTAATAAACCAACTCCCTCCCCCACCTTACCCTAGCCACCCCTCCCCCCCACCCCTTTTTGGGGAGAGCAGAGGCGTCAGCCCCAGTCCCGGCAAGCCGCTCGCACCCCACAGCAGCCCTCCGCCATGACCCCGGACCCGGTGGCCCGCACCTCCTCCAGGGCCCAGACTCCGTGCCGCAATTGGAGAACGGGGGTGTGGAAAAGACCCCGATCCTCCCTACACCCGCTCAGATGTTGTGTTGTTGCATGTTGTTCTCAAGTGTGTTTAAAACTGGGAGCACCGAAGGGGGTGCCCGGCACAGTCCACCCCCCCTCCGGAAGGTAGCTGGTGCCGGCGCACCCCCTCCAAGCAACTGCCCATAACCCTCAATGTCTAAATGCGAGAGGGGGTGAAGGGAGCCGTCTGAGGCGAGGCTCACACAACATAAGCCCCCCCCCCAGACGTCTTCACCTCCACCCCCCCATACCATGGCCTACATGAATGTGCGTTGTGAAAATGTTTGGAGTGAAAGTGTCTAAAATGCCTGATAAAATTGGGGTGAGGGACGTCATCAGAAAGTGGCAACCTCCAGTAACGCCCCCCTCCCCAAGGTCCTACATGTGTGCAGCGTGATGGAGCAGGCAGAGGGAGGAGTCCGGGGATGGGGAGAAAAGGACTGGGGAGCCTACAGCAGTCCTAGGGAGCCAGCTCCCCTACTGACTCCAATAGGCACCCCCGTTCCCCGAAAGCCCACCCGGAGAAGGGGGCCCCACCAGTGGCCCCACCATAGCCCGGGGGCCAGGGAGAGGCGGCAGGGCTTGCGAGCCCACCACCCACCAGGTTTATGGAAGCTTCTAAAAGGTTAACTCACAACATTCGAGTTAAAAGGAGGCACACTGGTGGGTGCACTTTAAGGCAACATCTCAAACCCACTGCTTCCCGTATCATATCATGAAAAAAAACCTGCTAAGAAATTATCATTATTCACAGAGAAACAATTCCTGTACCAACATGGGCTGAAAGGCTACTCAGAAAGGAAGAAGTCATAACTCCAAATGCAACAAAAGAAGCCAGCATGCAGTTTGCAAAAAACACTCAGGGACAAAAAGCTTTAATTTTTGTAGACATGCCCTGTAGTTTGGGGGAAATTTAAGAGTTTGGCCAAATCATTAAAGTTACACATGGAAGAAAAAAAGGTGGAGTTCACCAGCTGGAGAACACCATCCCATTTATGGAGTAGCTGGGTGGCAGCATCATGTCATGTGAGTATTTTACTGCAGGAGTGACTGGTGCACTATATGTCATCTTCATAAAAGAACATTATATGAAATATATTGAAGAAATGTCAGTATCTTAGTCAGAAAGTTAAAACGTGGCCACAAGTGGGTCTTCCTAATGGTCTCAATGATATCTGCAAATAAGTTATAAAGTGGAGTCAGGACTATAAAGTCCATGTTTTGGCGTGTCCACCACTAAGCCCTCATCTCCATCCTATAGAAGATTTGTGGGCAGAGCTAAAGGAGTGTACGAGCAAGCAGCCGTCAATCCTGACTCCTCAGTTACACTCTTTTTGTCTGGAGGAACGAGCCAAAAGTATAGCAAACCACTGTGAGATTCTTGTGGAAGGGGGTCCAATGCGCCTCAAACGTATGCAGTTTGTTAGGAAAGTCTACCAAAACTTTTTGAATTTGAAGAAAGTTCTAAAAAATTCTCCAAAAAAATCTCTCCTGATATGGACCAGCGAAAACCCATCCCCCGCCACCCTGCACGGATAAGCGGGTAGATAGATGATGGATGGAGAGAAAAAAAGATCTCTCATTGTTCTTCTGTTAAGTGGAATAATGGCGATAATCTTTTTGCAGCTATCTAGTTTGAACTGTGTACTTGAAAACAATTATGTTTCTTCAATATGAAGTATTGTAGATATAATCTGGACAGCTGTCAACTCAGTTTCAGGTTTTCACGTGTGTGGCACCGTCATGTGTACGCTGAGAATGAAGGTGCTGCAGGGGTGGAAGCAGGTCAGAAACCTTGTGAGGACGAGTCAGAGCAGGGTGGACGAGGGCTGACAGGGACGGCCCGAGTGGGTTCCTTTGAGTTCTCTCGGGTCAACTCTAGAAAGAAGAAAAACAAAAGCTCTTACAATGTTGAAGTTTTTTCTCCAAATACAAAAACAGATTGCTTTTTCACACTGTTCACCCTTTTCCTGTCACGTGTCGTTTCTTTTTTTGAATTTCTATCACGGTTTTCTCCTTTGAATTGGTCAGACATTACTTTTTTTTTTTAGCTTTGTTTCATGCAGATCTTACCCTCTAGGACAATTTTTATACTCTACATCCTGCTTGCTCATTCATTCAAACCATTCATGGAAATGCATGTTAACAAGACCTTTAGTGAAGATTTCTCAAACAGCAGAGATATGTCCTCCTCAACAAAGCCTTTAGTGTCCTGTCTCTGTCTGCAAAACGTCATATTTACTAAAGAAAAGCGAGAGAAGCTTTTCACCTGCAGTGTTCTTTTTTATCTGCCTCAAAGTGAAGAAGCCGATCGGAGCCCAGCAGGCTAGTTTGCAGGAACAAAGATTGACCTCAGTGCTCTCCTAGCCGCAGGTTGAAGCTGCTGGATAAAAATAAACACCCCGACTGTTCCTCTTGAAACGATACAAGTGAAGATCAGAAGCATCCAGTGAAAAGGACGTAAACCATATCACTTTTATCGTGACAAATTTGATCATTAATGTGCTGAATAAGCTCCTGAATATTTTTAGATACATTGTGAGGTTCTTCAAGCAAAGGCTTGTGTGAATAAATCAAAATGAGAAAAATGGTCTTTGTTACAGTTTTGTACAAGAACACGTGTTTGACATAAAAAAATGTTTGATTGTGAACAAAAATGTGGCTTTAAATACTCCTTACACTCCAAAATATAAGCCAATCTGCAGCTGAAAGTAGTTTTGACATTTAAATTGTATTGTTTGCATGAGGTCAGAAGCTGATCATCAAATCTGTAACCTTTTTGTAAAAATCCTTTGTTCGGTTGGTGAAAAGACAGAGAAAATTGTAAAAATGTAAAAAATAGAAAAAAAAAGAAAAAAATATGTATTCAAAATTGATTTTGTTACCCAAAATTAAAAGTCACAGTTTATTTTATTTTACCAAAAACCTGTTTATACTTTAAATAAGATTATAATGTGCAATAACAGCCTAGTGTTTTGGAAAATTTTAGTTTTTCAGAAACTGCTTCAGCTCATCTTTTTGTCAGATTAGGGTAATTTATTCAATATAGATCTTTTAAAGGCTTTTACTGAAAACAACGGCAAGTTTATATGCATGTCGTTATTTAAAATGTTCTTTTTCAAGACCTCTGTAGTTCACACTGGCAGGACACTTCAGGACACTGGCTAATGGTGCAGCTCTCAATATTTCATCAGGATTTGTGAGTCTTGTGTAGCATAAAGGACTCACATGATTTGAAATTGTTGGACATTTTTTAAAGAACACACATGACGACATGATGTCTTAATGAGATCTTATCCGAATCTGATTGTAAAAATCGCAATAAATCGATAAAAATGCGCAGACTTTTAGCTATGAAAAATTCAGGTGAGCTTAAAAAAACATGGGTTGGTTATTAAAAAATTCCCTAAAAGCCTCCCAAAGAATCAAGGAACAGTTTGATCAAAACCAACGATGCAAACTTTGTGGCTGTATCAAGATTGTTTTACAGTCATACGGTATGTTGGGCATTTCCCAACTAAAATTTGATCATGATCAGTCGATCACTGGACTTCAAATACATTGATGAACTGCTTTCCATTTTTTATTTTGTTGTTATAGTGTGATGGTTGTTAGATCTTTTGGTTACCCACTGTTGGTACCGTCTTATGGTATTCTATGAATACTGATATAAATTAATATTCTGAATACCTTTAATCGATTAAACTGTAATAACTTTACTTTTCTAGTGTCATTTCCATCGTGCATTCACTTACTTCAGAGCGTGTTGGAAAGCCATCCGAAAATATATGTCATATGTGAAGAATCTTTATGTGTTGTTTTGTATTTATTTATCTTTTCCCATTCTATAGGGCTTTACAGAAAGATTACAACAGACGCGCACAGATTCATCTCAGTAACGCTCTTGTGGACTTGTTGGCTGCTCACAGTTTCAGGGAGCACGTAGCCTGAGCAGCGGGAGCTAAGTGTAAAGCATAATTCACAGTCATTCTGCTCTGCAGAGGACATCACCAGATATATGATACACAGCTGAGAACACAGTTCAAAACCCATCCTCACATGCACAGTCAGGCGCCCTGCGCAGCGTTCAGGACTAAGAGTTCCCACAAAGAGAGTCTTACAATATTGTGAGCATATTAGATGAGAGAGATGATTTATCTTTATCATTGTTTAATTTCAAACCCCACAGAGACCCTCACAGACCCCTGCAGGCAGTTAACTTCATCTCACATATTTCACTGGCGTCACGAAGAAGAACGTGTCGGTGTCTTGCTTTGCTTTGCTTTGCCTTGAATGTAATTTTCTGTTACTTTAATTTTGCATAGAGTAGAAATAGGATAGTCTGCCAATCACATGCTCTTTTTCATATTAATGAGGTTCCTGCCGGCATCCGAATAGAGGTTCTGTTTGTACAGGCAATCGCATTTTCAACAAAATGTGACCCTGCAACAGACATGAACCTGAACTTGGCATAAAGGGCCTTGAAAAAGTATTCACCCCCCTTAACATTTTCCACACCTCGTCACTGCTGAACAATATCTTTTATTGGGATTTTATGCAAGAGACCACCATAAAAACAGTGCAAAAGTATGAGCTGGAAGTAAAAGAGTACATAGGATACATGGTTTTCAATGATCACAAATGAAAACGAAACAATGTAACATGTGTTTGGGCTTAACTCCTCTGATATCCTAAATAAATCCCATTGTAGTTTGATTCCTTCATAGGTCACCCTATAAGTAAAAAGACGTCTTTGCTTCTAGGATCTGTGTGATTTAATCTCAGTATAAATGCAGCTGTCGGGGAAAGACTTGAGAGGATTGTTGGAGAAAATTAGTGAAGACTCAAGGACAGAGCAGACAGGTCATAGAGGAATTGGGCTGAAGTTTAAAGCAAGCTTAGGTCATAAAACGGTATGCCAAGATTTTAACTTTTCGCATACTACTGTTAAATCAATCCTGTAAAAATGGTAACAAATATGGCTCAAATGCAAACCTACGGTATGGCCATCCAGTCAAACTGACATTAATGTTTCGTTCAGCAGGGAAAGGAAAACTGGTCAGAGGTGAAGATGGATTTAGCTAAATACAGGGTAATCCTGGAAACAGAAAATACTTTTAGAGGCTCCACGGTGCTTGAGACTAGGACCCAGATTCAATTTTCTACTTGACAACCACCCTAAACATTCAGCCAGAGCTACAATGCAATAGTTTAGATCAAACAGCATTCTTGAGGTAGACCGACCTAGACATGAGAAGTGAGGTTCACAAATGCTCTCCATCTAATGTGACTTGGAAGAATGGGAAACATTCAGTCAGGGGTCACCAACATGGTGCCCACAGGCACCAGGTAGCCCCCAAGGCCCATATGCGGTGCCCACAAGCCTGTTCAAAATACAGCACAACTCTCCAGTGAGCTGCATCTAAAATGTTATTTTATTCAGGTGCTATTCCTTTTTAATCATACTTGTATTTATGTAGATTTAAAAATGACAAAAGCATTAAAAACATACTCATATTACGTAACATTAAGGTGAACTTGGACTCTTGTAGTTCAAACGTCAGTACAGGTAGCCCTTTGTATGACACAGTACCAATGAAGTAGCTCTCAGTTTCAAAAAGCTTGGTGATCCCGTTTCTCTCCTATTTTTTTTGACTGCTTTTCAGTACCAATGTCAGTATCACTACTGGTAGCATCAGACGATACCTGGACCCTGCAGAGGTTGCACAGGCAGTCCAACTCCACCGGGATGGTGCATCAGTATGTGCCACTAACACAAGATTTGCCGTGTCTTCCAGCGCAGTCTCAAGCGCATTGAGGAGATTCCTGGACAGGGCGGCTGGAGATCCTTAATCCATCAAAAAGATCCATATCTGCTCCTTTGTGCAAGGAGCAACAGGATGACTACTGTCTGAGCCCTAAAAGGCGGATCTCCTACCAAATCATTAGAAACAGACTTCACGAGGGATGCCTGAGGGCCTGACGTCCTCCAGTAGGTCCTGTGCTCACTGCCTGGCACCATGGGGTTTGACTGGCATTTGCAAGACAACGTTAAAAGTGCAGTGCAGTGGGCCCTGGATTATCATGCACCAGGAGGAATCAAGGAAGGAAGGATACTGTGGAAAGGGTATGCAGGCAGTTCCAGGAGTATGAATGAATTGAAACCATTGACTGGCCTCCCACTATCGCTGACCTAAATCTAACAGAACCTCTCTGGGACATCATGTTTAGGTCCATCTCACAGCACCAGGCTCCACCTGAGACTGCCCAGGAGAGATACCCCCAGATAGCATCTCATACGGCGCGTGCCCTAATGTTGTCAGGCATATTATATACAAGCACATGGGGGCCACACAAACTACGGAGGGCCATTTTGAGTTGTTGCAAAGATATTTCAGCAAACTGGACTTGCCTGCTGCATCTGTTTTTCAACAGACTTCAAATTAAGCCCTGTGTAGGTTCATCGTTTTAATTACATCAAAGGAATTAGCATCCTTTCTTTCCTAAGCATTACCCATTCCATATCGGTATGTATATCCAGCTCGTTAGTTTTTTTATTCCAAGTTGAGATATGATGTGTTTCCAAAGTGTTCCTTTAATTTTTCTGAGCTATGTATATAAAAAGAAGCTTTCAATTAGTATGTACAGCCAGGGGCTGAACACAAATGAAAATCACCCTTCTCAGATAACTATTTAGAAAAAAAAACAGCTAGGGCTAGATCAAGACATCTGATTAAGGAAATTAAATGTTACTGATCCACAGAATGTTCCTAGCGGGGCCAAAATAAAGTGCAGGAAAACTTCAAATGGCCAAGCTGTGAAAAACGGCATCTTGAACAGGGTCTGCATACATCAACTTTTTCACGATCTAGAACAAGAAGCAATGGGAGCAAAATTTCGATGCTCTGGAGGAGAGCTCCAGGAAAAAGTTGGGGGAAAAAAGCTGACTGAGGAAGACTTGTCGCAGCAAGTGGAGATGAGGAATCTAGGAAAAGAAAGATCAAAAGGCAACTCAGGCGGAGATAAGTGGTAAAAATCTGCAGAAAAGTTTAAATACTCATCTTCAGATATTTAGCCTTTGCTCAAAGCTTTTCACAGGGACCAGAAGAGATGAGAACAAGCTCAAATGATGCTTCCGCTTGTAGCTTCAACAAGACAAAGAAGCCTTTTTATTGATGTACAGTACTGTATAGTTTCTTTGCATAAATCATGCTACTGTGTCAGAATTCAGATGAGATGTTGCATGTAAACAGGAACTGTATACCCAGGTTGTCCACAATAGCTGATTTCTGTGCGTAATTACACGTACTTTTGACTATTCAACAAAATAGAAACTGTATTGAGACACGATCCTTTTTTCACAGCTGTGTTGGCAATTTACTCTAATCCTTCTAGCAGATCTACCAGCGACAGCTGCATAATAAACTTGCACAAAGAAAGCTTTTAAAGCTCAGCCTGATGAAATCTGTTGTGTCATCTAAAGCCATTGTCTCTCTTTCCTTCAGTGCTGTTTTATGTCTTCTTTATGTCTCTTCCCCTGCACTACAAAGCTGCTGTCAGACAGCACATTACTGTGGGTTCCTGGGATGCTCTGGATCTGAATTTCCTTGGCAAGATTTCATGAAATCCTAAGGTTTTCAAAAAGCATGCTAAAAAACTGACATTCTCCACACATGTGGTTTCAAGGTAATCTTCTGGGTTTTATTAACTCTGTGGCAAACAAAAAAAGGAAAAATCCAATATGGATTTAAAAGAGTTCTCAGAAAAGAGTTTAGTCTGGTAGACTTATTTTCCTAAGGAATATACAGTATGTAACTTAGAAAAAGAACATTACTATTAAGATAAGTAGAGAGTTTCAAACAATAAGCCTACTTAACATGCCAAGGGTAGAGTAGCCAAAAATTGTACTCAAGAATAGCATTAGTTCAACATATTTTTGCTAAAGTAAAAATAAAAAGTAGCCATAAATGAAACTACTCAAGTAAGAATAAAAAAGTATTTGGCAAGAAAGGTACTCAGGTATTGAGTAACAAATCATAACAACTGATTTAACATTTAAAATTATCTAAATTATTACAGACAAAAATATAAACTTATACACAAAATAACATAATCAGAAAATAACAAATCTAGGCAGAAGAAACGCTTCTAGAAATATTTTTCTTTCAACATAAAACGTCTGAAACCAATTCTTGTATACACAACATTGCCAATGGTATTTCTTCTCCTGCTTTTCCATGTACGTGAACTCTGTGCAGTAAAGGCAAGTTTCTCTATACCAGACTTCATACGCCTGCAGCCATGGACGTGATTAGACCACCTGAATTATTGATCTGCTGATGAGGCCCAATACTCTTGGCAAATAACTGTATGTTAGAACAGTGCAACGCATTTCCAATGACAGCATCTACTTTGACTCTATGTTCACTTGACCTCCAAATGGCTCAATGAATTCAGCAGACAGAAAATAACATTAAAAAACAAAGCTTGTGTACAAACAAGGAATCTCATTTTAACACAAACTGTGGGTGTCAGGATCCCCAGGGGTGTTTTTAATTATGGTAGCTTCCTGGGGATCATGCAGTCTGAGTGTGAGCACTGTTGTTTTGTTCACCCTTAGATCCTCATTTTGTCACCTGTTTAGCTTTGTGTTAATATTTATTCTCTATATTATTTCAGTAGTTCTGTTAGTTCTGCTTCTGTTATTTTGTATTGTCCATCCCTAGGTCCTCATTTTTGTGTTTTGTTCCCTGTCAGGATTTAGATTTATTAGTTTGTAATGTATGTTAGATCCGGTTTCTGTTAGTTTGTGTTCTTATTGTTTTAGTAGTTCTGTTCCTCTTCAGCTTTATGTTTGAAACATTCTTGTGATTAGATTCAGCTCCTGTTTTAGTTTACTTCTGTGGTTAGTCTTTTATCTGTTAGATCTGCTCCTTATTAGTAGTTAAGTTCTCCCTCACATCAGTCCGTTCCCTATTTCCCCGTTAGGTTCTGATCATTACCTGCACCTGCCAGCTCATTATCCTCCTTTCCTTTAGCCTGATTGCATCCCTCAATTCACTTGTGCCTCATCATCCACCTATTGTTTCCCTCCGTCACTTTCCTGTAAGTTCAGCTCGCTCTGTGAGATTCATTGTTAGGTTCTCCATTTTCATTCGTGCCATGCTTGTGGTCCCTGCTTCCCTGTCAACCTGAATGCCTAGTCTAACCTGCCTGTAAGTCTCATATTCAGTTATTAAACCTTCTTGTACAAATAATGGGCCTCCCAAGCATTTGTTTGCGTTCTGGTTCAACCAAAAATCATGACAGTAGGTCTGTCTCTCTGCTGCATTTTCTTGCTGTTGATGTTTGTTCTATATTCAGTAAAGTTACTCACAATGGGTAGAGTAGCCAGACGTTTTACTCTAATAAGAGTAGTGATATTTTACAATATTACTCAAGTAAAGTAAAAGTACAGTGCGGTAAAAGTATTCCTAAAAGCACATTTCGTTCAAAAAGTTACTCAAGTAAATGTAACTAGTTACTAATCACCTCTGCCGATGAGGAAGAACAATGATGGAAGTTTGTGGACTAATTCTAACAGAGAAAGCATTACAAAAAGAAAAAAGGTCTTGGTTAAATGAGTGCAGACAGTGTGAACAGGGGCATACGCTTGCTATATATGATATGGAGGTAAGGTGTGTTTTTTTTGTTCCTCCGGGTTTCTATCATCTCACTTTCTGATTGGCTACAGGTCACATTCAACAGGCAGCGTGCTTGTTTGTCCTCGGTGAACACCATGCACGCTAGGACATCAGGCCAAGACATGTTGTATGATGTTCAGGTCGGAGCGGTCCCGACATTCTTCCGAGTGGACTAGATCACTCATAACACACCACACATGACAGGAATATTTCTTAGGGTTATCTTACGAGCCATCATGATAATCAGGGCAAAGGTCTAGCTAATTATCTTGAAGTGTGAACTCGGTATTACATGCTTGAGTCAGAGTTTGACTCTGATGATCCCCACACCTTGATAGGCTCTGCAGTAGGTAGTAAAGTTTTACATAATGGGGACAAGGACATTATGCTGAAACATGTTCACCACTCAATAAAAGCCATGTTCTGCTTTTGGCAACTCAAATTCCATGCCGAAGAAGACTGAATGCTGAAATTATTAAATTACTGTGCATCAATACATTATTTCTTTAAGGGTCTACACACTAATGCAAACAGGTTATTGTACCTTCGTTTTTTGGGTGGGTGGGGGGGTGCACATCCTCACTCCAATTTGTTTCTTTCTAAGTTAAACTGGGCAGGATACAGAGGATGTAAAGTAGGTGACAAGCAGGTGACATGTTGATCTGAACCTCACAATGCTGCAGCTGTAAAGCCTGTTGGTCGATCTGCAACAGAGGATGCATACTGTTCATTTCATGTCTCAGCTCTGCAACCTTAATCAGTTGGAACATTAACAATCCACAAAAAGGTTATGATGGACTATTCACCTGCCACACACCTGTTTAAGGTCTACGGAAATGACAAACCTGACATCCAGTGAGACCCTTTGCCTTCATGTGAGGACTCCAGACTCGATTTGTCTTGGTCTCCCTGTGCTGCTGATCAATATCAATTGTATTATAGGTGGAACAGAGCCAGACCCATGTGCACAGTCAGCACCTGCATACAGATGGATGGCTGTGAGGGAATATTGGCTGTGTCGCTGCTTTTTCACATTAGGGAGAAACACATTAATAGTAAGTGAATCCATCATCAAGCAATCATATCAATGGCAAATTAGAGGTAACTGTATTGTCATTTGATTGCAAAGTCGATTTGAGGTTTGGGGCTTGGAAAAGGCGTATTTGAAAAATGATGAAAGTACTGTAAAGGAAGTGGTAGGAAAATATAATGACATTTTGAAAGTCTTCTTCCTTGCAAATAGCTCGACGGGAAAGAACAGTCTGGGTGTAATCACAGAAGGACTTTTACACCACCACTAGTGCATCCTTCAGCATGGAGGAAAATTTAGCCAATTCTCCATCTTTAGGTTATTAGTTAAACCTTTACTGCTCGAATTCTAAGGAGAGACCGCTCTTTTAAAGGCTATATCTATTTCAAGTAGCTTCATAAACCGGTTAATATTTTTTGGGTTTGCTGTCCTCAGTTTTAGCTCATTGATTTTGTTTTTTTGTTTTTTGTTGTTGTTGTAACAGAGCCATCAACTCACTGAAATAACAGAGCAAATCGGAATATTAGAAGATCATTTATCTCAGTAATTTGGTTAAAAATCTGAAATTCATCAATCAGATTGATTACATAGATAGAGAGTGATATTTTGAAGCGTTTACTTCCTTTCATTTCATACAGTTTGTGCACACAATGCCTGGGCCGGAGCTTCTTTTGCATGAATCACTGCATTAATGCAATGTAGCATGGATCCAACCCACCTGTGGGACTGCTGGGATGTCCCCTGAAGTTCGTCCTTCTCCATCTACCTCCATGTTCCTGACAATGTCTGTTATTCTCAATGCAGTTTGGTTCATGCGAGTTTGCTGGCCCTTGTTATAGCAGGCAGTTTATTATCTAGTTTGGCAGTGTGAGTAAGTTGTGCAGGAAAATTAAATCATAATTTCCATAAAGAGTGTTGGCAGAGAGGAGACAACAGTGCTCTAAATTAGTAGACACCTGTGCGGATTTTTTATTTTATTTTTTTACTTTCTAAAAGACAGAAGACCAAAGCCAGCAGATGACATAGCCCCTGAAAATCATCACTGAATTACTTCTAATTGTGTTTCTGGTTTATGGAGCAACGACCAATTTATAGAATAGAGGTGAATTGAGACAACAAAAGAAATAATCAAATCAAGGGGGAAATCAGAGTTCTAACTGAAATATTTCTAAATGTACAAACACAAGAATAGACCTGGAAGCTAAATACAAAGGAATGATCTAATATGGCAAATCCCTAATGGCAAAAATAACAACTGTATATGACAAGACCTTAAGAACCTAAATAAACAAGGGAATGATTAAAACACAAACAGAAAAAACCACACATCTAAAGAACATAACACTGACGCTTGTCTGTGAACTCCAAATACAGTGAATGACTGGGTGTCGCACCTCAGAGCGTCAGCTGCCGACCCCACCTGTGTGGGGTGTTTTATTTAAAAAAAAGTTAATGATAGGGCTTTATTTTTTTACCTGTGTCTGAAGCTGATAACATGTGTTTTTGTTTTTAAACTGAGTAACAGAAATAAACTTTTTCATGTTGTTGTACATTATTGATATGCAGTTTTACAAAAACCCTTCAGTGATATTGTTCACCATAAAATTATTGATTATTAGTGCTCCTGCTAATAATAATGCTAACAACAATTCTATAATTAAAAATCATTTTTGTCATACAATTAATCCATGGTTAGAGGTGTCCACTGTGCTGTTTCAGTTTCTGCATGCATTGCCCCAACTTTCAGCGATATATTAGTAAAATTATAATTTTTCTAATAATCACTATTATTATTGATATTATTAGTAGTAGTAGTAGCAATATATTCATTAATTTTGGTCAAACAAATCTATTTTCATACTGAATTAAAAATAACCTTTTTTATATGAGATGTGTTTGACTGGATGCTGAAAAAGGGCGATGCACGCAGAAAGTGAAACATCACAGTGGGCAGTCGTAACCATGGAAAAATTGGATAACAAAAACCCACGGGTCTGACAAGGTCAGCTGAAAACGGACGTGCGGTGAAATGTCAAGTTTTATTCAGAGGCAAACAAATATTCGCTTTGCCTCCGCATGATTTTGCTGCTTGAGGACACACACACACACACACACAAAAAAATCAACAACAGAGACACAGCAGGTTTCTCAGACACAGGATGAGCCTCTGCTTTCCAACTCCCCCAAAGAAAGGGTGCTAAATCAAGAGCATGCTCAAAGACGTCCACTCTGAGGGAGGTGTGCAATTATATTGTTTCACATTGTCCTTGGCTCTGCTGGGGGAGAGAAAGGCTGTAGATTATGCCATTAACAAAGTAACAAATTAGCCCAGCTTTTTAGTGAAAGAGAGGAAGATTCAGGCACCTCTGACGCAGCCATGATGATTCACTGCCTGATTAATACCCAACCAAAGCACTCTGGTTTGCTCAAAAGTTCCAAGTGACAATAATGGAAACTGATTCTGAAAATTACTCCAAACCTATAAGGGGTGAAAGCACTGAACGTGGCAAAAGGCCTCTTAAACAAGATTGCACAAAAGGCAATCGCAGAGTGTTTAGGGCCATTACCTATAGATGATCAATACCCATTAGTTGGAAAAGCTGTTAATTATTTCTTGTTTGCCCAGCTACATCTGATGAGAGAGGACAAAAGGCAGACAGACACATTCTGCTCATACGTTTGAAACCTAATGTTTTTTCTAGTCCTAACAGTGCGGAACAGTTATTAAACTCATGCATTAGCATTAATTGTGTTGGGGATATAACGATATTTCCCCAACCCCACAATATAACCATACTTCTTATCTTCTTGGGTCTGGTTGATAATTTGCTTCCATTGGGTACCTTTAATGTTACAGCAAAAGGTTGAAGTCACCTTTATCTCAGTGCCGATGAGAAACATTTTTTTTCTTTCTTCAACTCAATTCTTGACATTTATCTTTCCATAATAACTTTTCATCCAGTCAGATCGGCTCACTCTGCAACACTTCTCCTACCTGCACCACCGGCGCCATAATCAGCAATGAGTCAGCAGGATAAGGACTCAGCTTAAAGCCATTTCATCTAGACTCAGCTCGTTCAATGCTCCCTTTTGAGATGCAATCTGTATGAAGAAACTGAGAAGATTGCGTTGCCCTGGTTTGTAAAGCGGTGATCTGATGAAACCAGTTTCAGCCAATTCAGATATCTTTGAAGAAGTATAAAAGTTACATCATTCAAAATGTAATTTCTAGCTTTTGATCCATGAACGGACACGTATTGTTTATTTCAGGAGTTAACCCATCATTACACCATATACATGAGGGAGCCGTCACTGCATTTGGTTGTACCGATGCTTTAAAACAAACACAAAATGATTACGGAGTTAACGTTTCATGATCTTTGGAATGTTATGTTCGCGATTAGCAAAATTAGCACAATTAGCAAAATATACGGTAACCAACAGGCTCCGTGTATATTTCACAAAATGCAAACATTTCCTTAAACTCTGAGATTTACTAAAGGGTGTCAACATTTCCATATCCACCATAAGAGGTAAAGGTTTGAGCTCCAAAGGCTAAAACAAAGCAACTTTGTTGCTCTCCGTTCAATTGTTCTGTTACTCTGTAAAATCTCACTCCCCATTTAAAGGCAAGAGGCTGAATGAACACTGGGTGTTTTTCCTTAAAAACTGTGTTCCTTTTGAAAAACTTTGTTTGAAATAGCTTTGTTCAACTTTTATGCTCTCTCTGGCTTAATTTTTAAACACCTCACCAATAATGAAAGCAACTAACTTTGAGTCTCCCATCAGTTGTAACTTGCCTGATGAGAATTATTGATAACCCAGCCTGTTGGCACTTTGGTGTAGTGTAGTGGTGTCCAAATGGTTTGCTGTGTGGGCCAAAAATTGTCGAGTCTAAAGACAGTAAGTAAGATCCTTTTTTTAATAAAAAATGTAAAAACATTATTTATTGTTTTTTCTATTTTTACCTTAACAATTATTGCCTAAAAATTATTTTATGGAATCAAAAATAGTGTCAAAAACGACCCGGTTCATGATCCTTCACAGAGCTTACATCTGGCCACATCAAAGGCAAAAATTCAAACATAACTTCTCATCAGTGTTTAAAATGTGAAGCTGAGAAACATATTATTACACACTGCTTCTGGTCCTGTATTAACGTTAAGCAATTCTGGCAGATCATTGGTGGGGAAATGATCAAAATACTGTCTATTAAATTAAACAATAATCCTTTATTATTATTACTAGGAAAAACTGACCAAACTATTCCTGATAAATATAAAATGAAGCTTTACAGAGTGTTAACTTTCTTTGCAAGAAAATGTCTCCTTTCTATTTCTGTATATGCAGCTAACACTTGACAGGGAGTCCTGAGTAAGTTTATGTTTATGGGCTGAATATCTGTTGGTCTTGTTTTTGTTGTGTGTGTTTTTCTGTTTATGTAGTCCATTGTTGTTGAAAAGTTTAATACAAATATCTAAAAAAAAAACAGATTGTTGAAAATGGATGCATAAATCATTTTAGATCCAAAACATGAACATGTCTAACACTGTTGCGTCCTTTTGACACAGGCCTACAGTGGCTCCATTTTCTGGGGTGATTGTTTTCTATTTGGCCCAGAACATTTTTTTAGACTAAACTTTGCACCAAGAATCGGAGATCGAGCTCGCTTTCTTTTAAGGTGTGGCTGTATTAATCAATGGGAGGGGCACCCAAATCTGCTCTTGAATAGAGGTTGCTGCATGTTTCTGTTTATATTTAATCCATTAATTATGGCAACTAATGCGGATGCAGAAATCTGGTTAATAAATTAGGTATTATTTGTACTGTACCTAACTTTTTTGCATTATTTTAGGATGATTTTATTTGTGTGTTTTATTGCCCTAAAAGATTAGAAAATGTGTCCATCAGCATCAACCAGCGTTACTTGCACACCAGATTTGCGCTTTTCTCGAATGGTGGTCGGGCAAAAATCATTCGAATGGCCCCCGGCTGCACTTTGGACACCCCTGGTATATTGTTTTCTCTAACACCTCCTGGAGGTGTCAATTGACACCTCATTATTCTGAACATTCCCTAAAGTTTAACATGGTTGTTGTGATTATCTCAAATTGAAAAGCAGTAATGCTATAGCAGTCTTGGCAGTCTGGCCATTTATATCAACCTGAAATCAACCAACTTTTGACAGCTTCAGTTTTGATACCAAACTCAAAAATAGTGTTCAGTCTTTTCTTAACTCAAGATGATCTTTAAAATGATGTAATTTCCTCCGACTGCTGACCTCACACAAGGCGAGCTTTTGCTTACTCTCTCCTCCATTACATTCTTTAGTCAGGGCTTCCTGTCACCTTCAGGTCCCTCAAAATGCTGCAGCTAGTCTCATTACTGGGATTAACAGGCACAAAAACATTTCCCTGTGCTTGCCATGCTGGCTCTTCATTAGATTCTGTATTGATTTTAAAATCTTACTTCTCACCTTTAAGGCCCTGAATGGCCTTGCACCAAACCTCATCACAGATTCTCCTTACCATTTAAATGGAGATCTATAGACGGCGTTCTGGTATCTGTCTCCTGATTGGGCCTTTCCTATTAGAGTCGCTATTTAAATGAAATTTACAAGCCTTTAAAAAAAGGTATTGTTAACACATCTAAAATGTGCTGTTGCTTTGCTGGGTTCAAATCCAGATTATTTATCAAACCAAAATTATTCTTCAAAATAAATGACAAGAAAAGTTCATTGAGATCTTGAGAATAATGGGTAAGAAATTGAGGTTTCTAACATAGAAGAAAAATTATTTAGGGGCCAGGAGGAGATGTCTGCCTCAACAACAACAAAAAAGTGTGAATCCTTCATATAGGTCTGCTTCTAATGTGTATTTGACAGCATAAAAGAAAGAAAACTGGCCCTCTCAAAAATAATTTCAGAAATGTATTATTGATTGCAGAAGTGCATTAGGAGTGGATACCACTCTCTAAAAACCGTAGAAACCCATTGTCTATGCTCCTTGCCTGCAACACACTTTGAAGAGAGTATAGAAACCTTCATTAATATGCAAAGCCTCTTCCAGAGTGCCACTGGATAAATCTGCACTCCTCTATCAAGGTATTCTATACATCTGCCTATATTTAGATCTGAACTTGCTCTATCCTCATGTCAGATGTTTTTTTTATCCCCACGGTGGAAGATGAAGGATGTTTAACTGGAAGTAAAACCGCACACACATAATCTGCCGCAACATCTTAAAACAGTGATAAGATATATATAATTAACAACAGGGGCACTAAAGAGGCCACAAGGAGACAACCCCAAAAACAGGAATGGTTTTGTAGATGGAGGCCTCAGACATTTTTCTCTCCTCATTTTTTTGACTGTTTTTTAGTAGTTTTGCATTTGACTTGGGTCATTGTCTATACTGTAGCGTGAGGCGATACCAGGACCCTACAGAGGTGGCACAGGCAGTCCAACTCCACCAGGATGGCACATCAATATCTACCATTGCCAAAAGGTTTGCGGTGTCTCACAGCACAGTCTCAGGAGCATAGAGAAGATTCCTGGAGACAGACAGTTACTCTCTGAGAGCTGGACAGGGCGGACGGAGATCCTAAACCCATCAGCAGGACTGGAATCTGCTCCTTTTGTGCAAGGAGCAGCAGGATGACTACTGTCAGAGCCCTACAAACACGTGTCTCTGACCAAAGCATTAGAAATAGACTTCATGAGGGGTGCCTGACGGCCGGAGCTCTAGTTGGCCCTGTGCTCTCTGACTGCCATATCGGAGCTTGACTGGCATTTGTCAGAGAACATGGAAATTGGTAAGTTCCACACTGGCACCATGATCTTTTCACAGTAAGTGTAGGTTAAGTCTGAGCTCATGGGACAGGCGTGAAAGGATCTGGAGGAGCTGTGGTGAACGTTGTGCTGCCTGCAACATTTTTCAGCATGATTGGTTTGGTGGTGAGTCAGTGTTGGTCTGGGGAGGCAAATCCATGGAGGGAGTCACAGACTTGTTCAACATAAACAGTGGCACCCTGGCTGCTGTTAGATATCGAAATGAAATCCTTACACACGTTGTTAGAACTTCGCTGGCACAGTGAGGCCTGGGTTCCTCCTTGTGCACGATGATGCTCGGCCTAAAGTATCAAAAGTATACAGACAGTTCCAGGAGGATGAAGGAATGTATACCATTGACTGAGCTAAACCCAACAGAACATCTCTGGGACATCATGTTCTGAAGCAGGTTGCACATCAGACTGTTCAGGAGCTCATTGAGGCTCTCCAGGACACCATCCCTCCTCTCATAAGCAGCATGCCCCAATATTTTCAGGCAGGCATACAGGCATGTGGGGGTCATACAAACTACTGAAGACCATTTCGAGTTGATGCAATGAAATTTCAGCAAATTGGATCAGCCTGCCACGTCAGTTTTTCACTTTCACTTTCTCATTGACTTGATAAATACATTTTTAAATCCATTTTCATCTAAATGTATGGCATCCTTTCGTTCCCAACACATTACCCATTACATATCAGTATGGACATCCAAAACAATTTTTCTCCACAACTGAGATCTGATGTGTTTTCCGCGTCCTTTAATTTTTTTGAGTGGTGTATCATGAATATGTAGAGAATGTATGGTTCCAAAACATGTTTGCTCCAAAACGGATTCGCATACTTCTCTTGAACTGCTGTGTCATGGGGAAAAGCACACATAGAGATGCAGTTGGTTCTGTAAGAGGCTTTCACCTCATCGCCAAGTGCTGAACAGCTTAGTGTACTGCAGGATATTATCTAGAGGCACAGCTGCCTTTTCTTGGTGATCTTCTTAAATGTCCTCTTTCTGTAAACCTTTTCCTAAAGTGCCCTAATTTCCACTGTCAAAGTTGACAAAAACGAAACCATTTCCAAACATTGATTCCAGTAAAATGTTTGCCACACGTTGCTGTTGAGAATTTAAAAATGCAAGTCTTTGTAAAAGGACAGATCGTTGAATGTTTCTAATTACATCAGGACATAATTTTATGTTTTTATATGTTTAAGATTACCCAAATAAATACAGTAATAATGGCACTTCGCAGCACAATGTGCTGCGAAGTGCCATTATTATTATTTTATTGTGTCATTATAATTTCATACACTTTGCAGCAGTGCTGCGAAGTGTATGAAATCATGTATAAAATCAAACTTTAATTTGTGCTGTAATCAAAGGACAATTTCAGCTTTTCATTTATGTGGTACTTAGAAGCCTCTTAAGTGATGAAATAACTGCCTGCATTTACTAGCATGTCATATGTGCTGTAGCAGAGGCAATTCTCTCCATTAAAGTAAAACACACAAATAAATGGCAGTGTACACCAATGTTAATGCTGTTAATGCAACACCAATGCATTAACAGCATAATGAGCAGCTTTGCAGTAGCTACCTTTCTTAAAAGTCGAAATGAAAAGTGTTTTGAATTTAGCATCAAATAGCATGAAATACACTTTCATGCCATGGATTGGCATAAAAAAACTGTGTGGGTTAGGGTTAGCTATCTTCAATAGCCTCCAACATCTTGCACTTCTTCAAAAAAGCTGTTGGAAGTTTGTTTGAAAACATTTCTTTTTAAAGGTCCCATGACATCACTGTATAAACCATTTTATGTTGATATTGCTACATATGTAAATTCTCCAAAGACTTTTATAAAAAAGTAACATCATGTTGTTATCTTGTCAGGCCAAATCTTCCTCTTCAGTATGCAGCTCCACTAAGTTGATTTCACTCTGATTGGCTACAACCATATTTGGAAAACAGGTCAAATGTGTATCCCCCCCACACACACACACACACACCCACACCCACAACCCGCACTTACCCCCTCCATCTACACCTCGCTGCAACACAAACCCATTATTATGGTTTTATGGTTGGTTGAAGTGTTTGTGTTGTATTGGTGCAGCACGGCGGGGGAGTTCACAGACGCTGCTGATGTAGCTGGGAACCAGAACCACTGTGGTACCGTAGCCAGCTTGCGTTCTTGTTTGCAGAACTCATATTCTGCAAACAAAAATATTAGCTTCACTACCATTAAACTAATGATAAATAAGGAAAATTGAGGAAACTAACACTTGTCGCTAACCAGTGCCTGTCACTCGGTCTCAGTCACACATCTTAAGACAAAAGATACTGCTAAGTCGCTTATAATAAGCAGACATGGCAACACTGCTGGAAGCCCAGAACACAGTGCTGAGGATTTCCTGGAGATCACTTTTCCCCTGTCATCAGACTCTTGAACAAACATGCAGTAAATCATGACTTTTTGGGTTACTCATTGTGGTAACATCAATAATATCAATATTGTTAATGTGCACTATTTTTGAAACGAAAAGCATAAATAGAAATTAGTTTCATTATTAATTCAATTCAATTCAATTTTATTTATTTAGCGCCAATGTCATCTCAAGGCACTTTACAAAGTCAAATTCAATCATATTATACAGATTGGGTCAGATTATACATTACTGTGTAGAAACAGGTTTTTCTATCCATTACATGCTGGTTAAATGTGCCTCAAGGATTGCCATAGGGTAGGCACTAAGCCAACTATCACAGAGGCCGCTGTTTTGTACGGAGGTGTTGGGGGGGAAAAAAAGGACCCCACTGAGCCATCCAGCGACCCAAAAGCCCAGCTCTGAGTCCTGTCTCCTTCCACCTGATACGGTACTGGTAACAAACCCAGAAAGCTCAGTTACAATACTAATTGTAGGGTTAGGGTCAGAGAATAGTGCACTGTTTACAGAAAAAAAATGTTTTTTAAAGGTTTATAAAGTAGCTTTTTCATGAAGTGATAACACCTTTAGAATGAAGGTGGGTGTTTGATGGAAATCAATATTTAACATTTTGATCATTTTAAAATTTGGTTTGGTGTGGTTCAGACAGCATAAAAACTGTGCTGGCTGTCAAATGAAAAGGATTTAAAAAAAACTGAAATTTAAAGGCAGAAAATCAACTTGTCTCCAAAATGAGTTGCACACCATGTTTGCAAAACCATGTCTCCATTTTCCAGTATGGTTTTAGCTGAAGCCCAGCTCCTGACAGAGAGGGACACCCATGCGTTAACTTATTGCCCCACCTCTCCGTTGTTTAGGTTGTTAAACTGAAGAAATCGGCAATGAATCTCACAGAATGGGCTCTTTATCAAGAAATAGTTGCCAAATAAGTCTTTTTTTTTGGGTGTCCATTTTGTAAGAGCTGGATATCATTTATCAGGAGGCCACTGTCAGGGGATGTGGTCTGCAGAAGTGCTGACATGCTAGACAGCCAGCCCACTCCCTGCCAGAGTTGTTGCCATTTGAGTAGTGATAGATGGGCACGTAGAGACTCATGAGGGAAAAATGGCCCAAATGTTAGGACAGTCTCAGTGGCCCTGACAATTTTAGTATAAAGACAAGGCCTCAATGACCTTTAGAAGTAAAACAGGTTATGTAGAAGAAAAACCCACCAAAAATAAAATTAAAATTTAACCATTTGTAAAGTAAAGTTGGGATTCTGCAACAAGAGTCCCTCTATGATAAAAGTGCATTAGTTCAGGCTGGTGGTTTTCAATTCCTGTCCTCGGGACACTCTGTCCTGCATGTTTCAGATGTTTCCCTGCTTTGGTGATGTAGAGGCCTCTGCAGCCCTCAATGGCTGCTGGGAAAGGAATTAAATAATTTGATTCAGGTGTGCTGGAGCAGAGACACGCCTACAACATGTAGGACAGAATTAAAAAACACCGGTTTAGGGTGGTCAGGGGTAATTTTAAAGGTAGATGTTGATCAGAAAAAGGCATTAAAATTAAAGTTTAAAAAAGTAATTATTTCCATTATCAATTCAAGGATTGTGTGACAATGCCAGGTGGACCCCTCCAGGGCACAGGTCGGTAAGTCCGGCTTCAGAAAGTAAAAACCCTGCCTAGTTTTCCTTCATCCTGTTCACTTAACTAGGTGATTTTAAGTGGTCCCAAACTCAAATCCTCGAGGGCTGGTGTCCTGTAACCTTTAGATGTGTTCCTTGCCCTACACACCTGAATCAAATGGCTAAACTACCTTCACTCGGATCTTCAGCAGGTCTCTTGAGTTGTGTGAGTTTCCCTCCTGCTTCAAACGCTCAACAACCATCCCCAAGACTACAGACTACAGACCTGCCGCCTGTGGTCATGAAATCCTTTGAGTGACTGGTGTTGAGACACCCAACAAAAACCACTCACCACAGAGACAGTTATTTTCCCCCAGGCTGTCAGATCTGAAGGACACAATGGACACATTAACTCCTGATTATGTAATTGTTCTTTAAAACTTTTTCATTTGTGTTGTTTTTTTATCGTGATTTGTCCTTGGGATGTCCTTGGGATGCATACATACATACACACATACATAGAGAGAGAGAGAGAGAGAGAGAGAGAGAGAGTCCATAAATTGTCCATCACAACACATGGAAACATATGAGACAAACAGCATTTGCAGTCACACTCTTTCTAAAAGGAAAGATGGAATTTTCTTTTGTTGTTACCTTAAAAAACACATCTTCATTGAAAAAACGTGAGATTTGAAATTACGTCAGAATTTTAACTGTCAAATTTGAACTGATCCTCAAGTAAAAAACCCTTTTACAGAAATTATTGGCAAACTCACCAGCTTGCATTGTCCTTAACTAAAAATGAAAAACAATAAACTGTTTCACATTGTATTGAAGGGAGTGTTTCTTAAACCCCTAGCCATTTTAATTGACAGACCCGGCTATCCAATTTCGTTATTCAGTTTGAATAATTTAACCTTGTCTTTCTTTTCCTCTCCCTGATAAACCGTTTTAGAAACTAGTTTGTTTTCTGACTCCTATGTCAGCTAAATCTGTTCATTGCTTCATTGCATGCTAATGATGTCAATTCTTCTTCTTCAACATATAAATAAGCTGCAGATTTTGGTCATCTACAAAGCTGTAGTAAAAACTACAGAACTTTAGGTGAATAGCTACAATCCAAATGACCCAAAATTGTCACGATTTGGGTTTTGTCTTGGTTTATGTTATCAGATTTATTAGTTAAGTTTCTGCTTTTGGGGTCTTGTTTGGTTTTGTTTTAGACATGTTGTTCTGTTTAGGTTACCTGTTTTCCACCTGTCACTTTATCAGTTCTGTTTGGTCTCCCCTCAGCAATCTGTCAGCTTTCTTGCCTTGATTAGATCCACCTGCTCACTTATAATTAGTCTTCACTCCTGTTCACCTGTTCACTCCCCTATATAGTCCTGCCACAAACCTCTGCAATCTGCCAGATCATTAACGAGCCACGGTGAGTTTAGTTCCAGCATTCTTTATTCTGATTGACCTGTTGACGATAACCCGAGAGCCTTTTTGATTCTGAGCCAGCCTGTTCCCTGATCTGTTTTTCCTGCCCTGTCTGACTGATTTACCGGTTTACCGACTAGTTTCTGTCCTATGGTTATCCGAGCTTGCTTTGCCCTGTCTGTACCTCTGCCTATTTTGGACTGCTTTTTGTGTACCGGATTTTGGACTGCCCTTTTGACTATTGAGCTCGCCTGTTCCTGTTTTCATTATTAAAATCCTGTTTTTTGCCTTAACCTCACTTGTTGGGTTTGAATACTGGGTTTGCCTGATTCACGATCATAACAGAATGATCTGGACCACTAAAACCTATCGCCCAACAAGTTTTTAGAGGTTTTTTTTTTTCCCCTCCACACGCTATGGCTTGGGAGGGTTCCAGATTGGCGTTCTGTCCCCCTGGTATCGGTCCCAGACGCCATCTCTCCAGCAGCCGCAGCAGCAGTAACCCGCTGCCTGCTCCGAGTTTACGATTGGGAGGGCTCTTTGTCACAAATTCAGATTCAACTCAGAATAGAAGGGATCACTCACCCAGCGACACCGCTGTCGGCTCTGCCCATGGGTTTTATCCAGAACCAACTTTGTTTATGGAGGTCGAAGCGGAGGTGGTGCGGGATCTTCGCCCGGATCTTTTTTTCTCTCTCCCTCCAGAGGAGGAGATGCAGGGAACGCTGTGGGCTCCACCGATCCCGGCTCTACCGACAGGATCAAACCTCCAGCAAGTCCTGCCGTCCCGCCGTCGGAGGAGGGGACGGAAACCTGTGGGTCGCTCCTTCACCCGTTCTGTTCGGCCGACAGGCGAGTCAGTACCGCGCCCTTCCGTTGCCACTTCCTGCCCAGTGGATCGGAGTCCGGTGCTTCCCAGAGCTGAGCAGCCCACAGCGCCTCCTGTTGGCGCCCGTGATGCTGAGGATCTGGCTCTGGAGGACCAGTTAAGAGCTTTTGCCCCTATTATTAAAGACCTTAGGGAGGTTCTTTTCTGCCAGTATTCAGAGGAGCTGGAGGCAAAATTAAAGGAGGTCGAGGGGCACTATAGAGCGGCTCTCCAAGGTTTCTATAGTGGACTCAATCCTGTCCCCAAGGGTCCAGCCGACGCCCCGGCACCTGCACCTGTCCCAGAGGACCCGCCTCCTACCTCAGCTCCAGTGCCGGCCTCCGGCAGCTATAAGGCAGCACTGTCTGCGCAGCCGGTCCAAGACGCTGCAACCCCGGAGGGTCCGCAGCCGGCCCAAGACGCTGCAACCCCGGAGGGTCCGCAGCCGGCCCAAGACGCTGCAACCCCGGAGGCTCCGCAGCCGGCCCGAGACGCTGCAACCCCGGAGGCTCCGCAGCCGGTCCGAGACGCTGCAACCCCGGAGGGTCCGCAGCCGGCCCGAGACGCTGCAACCCCGGAGGGTCCGCAGCCGGCCCGAGACGCTGCAACCCAGGAGGGTCCGCAGCCGGCCCGAGACGCTGCAACCCAGGGGGGTCCGCCGCCGGCCCGCGACGTGGGAACCCAGGAGGGTCCGCCGCCGGTCTGGGACGTGGGAACCCAGGAGGGTCCGCCGCCAGTCTGCGACGTGGGAACCCAGGAGGCTCCGCCGCCGGCCTATGAGAGACCTGCTCCGCCACCGGCCGCCGGACATCGTTGCTAACCGGGGCCGTCCTTCAGGACACCCGCCGGATTACCTGTCTCACAGAGGTCGTCCGCCGGAGAACCTGACACGCCTAGGACGTCCGCCGGAGAACCTGACACGCCTAGGACGTCCGCCGGAGAACCTGACACGCCTAGGACGTCCGCCGGAGAACCTGACACGCCGAGGACGTCCGCCGGAGAACCTGACACGCCGAGGACGTCCGCCGGAGAACCTGACACGCCGAGGACGTCCGCCGGAGAACCTGACACGCCGAGGACGTCCGCCGGAGAACCTGACACGCCGAGACCGTCCTTCGGGACGTCCGCCGGAGAACCTGACACGCCGAGACCGTCCTTCGGGACATCCGCCGGACAACCTGACACGCCGAGGCCGTCCTTCGGGACGTCCGCCGAACAACCTGACACACCGGGGCCGTCCTTCGGGACGTCCGCCGGACAACCTGACTCGTCGGGGCCGTCCTCCTGGACGACCGCCTGAGAACCTGACTCGTCGGGGCCGTCCTCCTGGACGACCGCCTGAGAACCTGACTCGTCGGGGCCGTCCTCCTGGACGACCGCCTGAGAACCTGACTCGTCGGGGCCGTCCTCCTGGACGACCGCCTGAGAACCTGACTCGTCGGGGCCGTCCTCCTGGACGACCGCCTGAGAACCTGACTCGTCGGGGCCGTCCTCCTGGACGCCCGCCTGAGAACTTGACTCGTCTTGTTTTGTTTGAGTTTTTATTTGGACATTTATTTGATTCTAGCCCTCCGTCCTGTACCTCCCTCCACCCACCCGAGCTAGTCTGTTTTGTTTCTGAGGCCGTCTGGAATCCGGCCTTGAGGAGGGGGTTCTGTCACGATTTGGGTTTTGTCTTGGTTTATGTTATCAGATTTATTAGTTAAGTTTCTGCTTTTGGGGTCTTGTTTGGTTTTGTTTTAGACATGTTGTTCTGTTTAGGTTACCTGTTTTCCACCTGTCACTTTATCAGTTCTGTTTGGTCTCCCCTCAGCAATCTGTCAGCTTTCTTGCCTTGATTAGATCCACCTGCTCACTTATAATTAGTCTTCACTCCTGTTCACCTGTTCACTCCCCTATATAGTCCTGCCACAAACCTCTGCAATCTGCCAGATCATTAACGAGCCACGGTGAGTTTAGTTCCAGCATTCTTTATTCTGATTGACCTGTTGACGATAACCCGAGAGCCTTTTTGATTCTGAGCCAGCCTGTTCCCTGATCTGTTTTTCCTGCCCTGTCTGACTGATTTACCGGTTTACCGACTAGTTTCTGTCCTATGGTTATCCGAGCTTGCTTTGCCCTGTCTGTACCTCTGCCTATTTTGGACTGCTTTTTGTGTACCGGATTTTGGACTGCCCTTTTGACTATTGAGCTCGCCTGTTCCTGTTTTCATTATTAAAATCCTGTTTTTTGCCTTAACCTCACTTGTTGGGTTTGAATACTGGGTTTGCCTGATTCACGATCATAACAAAAATGTATAGAAAAGGGCACGCGTACATATTTCTGAATGATAAAGACAAAAATGTCTCCCATGAGACGTAAACCTTTGGCCTTGAAACCTTCTCCATTTAGCAAAAATGTTCTACATTAGTATCTTCTGTCCCAGTTTTGGGTCCTCCTCTACATTCAGTTTTCACTCCTATTGTTGATCAACCAGCAAAATTGCTTACTAATCTGCATTTAAGTTCCCTTTACCAACAAGGTCACATAAAGAGATCTTACCTTAAATGCATATAATGGCTATGGGGTAATAATACAGCTAGGCTGAGCAACTTTTGAAGGCTTTTAATTAGGAGCCCTATGCCACGATACGCTTAAAAGCACGGGCTTTTACTAATGACTGTGTGTTAAGTTATTTATCACTGGAGTGCTGTACCAATGCTTTCCTCCTGAGAGCAAAATGAAAAACATCTACTGGCTAATTTGTCGTCATGACCAGAACCAAGAGATTCCACTTAATTAAGTCAATCAACACAGCAGCATTTTAAGCCTGCAACACTTTCTTCACAGTATTTTGGTTAAAAATAATGCCCTGTCTGTTTTTCTGTGTGCTGCAATGAAAAAAATTTGAAACTATTAAGGAGCTAAATGCATTTCTCACATTTAAATAGAATAAATCTTTTTCATCAAGTTGTTGGTTTTGCTGCCTGGCAACAACTGAGCCATTGGCAACACACTTTGTTTCAATAGGGAGCCCTGGGTAATATACATGCAAAAATAAAAGTCCCAAAATAACAGAAACAAACTCTCCAGGTAGACAATATTGATGGAAACACATGGCTTGCAGTTGACTGTATGAGATGCAGAGATTCTGTAATGTGAGGATTACAGCTTCAGTTCACTATAAAAACTGCAGTCCATACTGATACCTTATTTTATTTTCTCTTCCTCTGTCTCCACTCTTTACATGATGCACTATTTACATGAAGCTTCCACTGTACATTTTTGAAAGAGGAACATAGAATGTTTAATTCAGTATTTAATTTAGGTAACGAGTCTTGATCTGCAGTAGATAAATAAGCCTTTATGACCTTATCTGTATTCATCTGAATATCTATAGAGCTACAAAACATGCGTATGGCTTACTTAGAAACAGACTTTTCTCATCTATTCACTGATTGCACCGTATCCCTGTTATGAACATCGACATAATGTGCCAGTAGGACTATTCATACATATGAGTATTCACAGTTAAAAATAGCCCTCACCAAAAATACTCCTTGCCATTCTTAGTGTTGCTTTGTACATGACTAATAGGAGGAAAGACTTCACGTTCCCAGCCTTGTTCTTTAAAACAGTGAGACAGATTCCTGTGAGCGTGCAGCTTTAACGTGCTCCGCTCTCCTAGCAGCACTTCAGCGCTCGGATTGCTAATGGACCCTGGCGAACAAGAAGTGGAAAGAAGAGTATAACAAGCCACTGGAGGCATCATACTGCCCTCCAGAGAGCCATTAGGCAAAGTTTCCACTTGTTTTATTCATATGGCAAAACAGCAGTTGCAATGGCTTCTTGCTAATTACACACAGATCACTGTAAAGGTAACTGAGGAGATGCACCTTAGCAGAAGACTATCCCCTCCTCATCCCCGATGATTTTGTTCTGCTGTGTAATATCCTGTGATGCGTGTGAGGAGGAACTAGATAACTGTTTAACCGTCAGGCTGTCCCCACATACCAAAGTTAGCATGCTGTTGTAGGAGTGAGGTTGCTGGAGAAACACTGGACTGGAGACTGAGGATGTGCTGAACATCATAATATCAAGCAAGAAGAAGGAGATCAGCTTTTACCAGACAAGAAGATGGCTGCGGTTATGATTGTTGAAAAAAGATGACCTTATAAGATTGTCAGTGCTGAAAAGATGGTGTACTACACTAGCCAGGATTACTTAATGAGCCTTTAAGTTACATAAGTACACTTTGTGGGGTGTAATTGACACCAGTGGAGTGCCCCAAGTAAGCCCCGTGAAAAGATAAGGTCAAGCCGGAAACCATAACAGTAAAAGCGGGTCATGTGATACGCATGTCATTTAACCATTGTCAGTGTCATGCACGCTAAAGGAAAGTTAATTTATTTAAAAGCTTGTTGCCTCAGTGCCAGGCATTTGGTGCGAGAAAACAGACGATGAAAGCATGGCTGGCGACAAACACTTTCTTCAAGTTCACTGGCAAGATGTGATTTCCAAACTAAGGATCTGTGTCAGCCATCTGGTGATGAAGAAGAGCAGGAAACTATGTCAGCATGCTACTTTCAATAATGCAGGCATGCATGCTGTCACTACAACACTATCAATTAAAGAGGAGATTTTCCTAAACTGAAGCCTTTGCGTATCTAAGTCTTCATCTGTGGATACTATGACCAAGAGTAGACATTTTCTCATCCCAGAGGAGAGAGTTATACTCAACGGCTACTTCTTTAGGTACGCCTGTTCATTTGGCTGTCAACATAATAGTGAATCCAGATTTAGGCATTATTATTATTATTAATATTATTATACATTTGATTTGTAATGCACTTTATATTTACACAAATCCCAATGGGCTACATGATAAAACAGGTAAGTGCTAAAAATAAAAACATGAAAATAAAATGATAATGACAATTTCCAGAAATTCAAACTGAGCATCACATCAAAGAAGAAAGGGGATTTAAGTGTCTCTAAATGTGACATGGTTGTTGGTGAATGACAGGCTGATCTGACTATTTCTAAAGTTACTGATCAGGGTACGGACCGGGTTTGCCCAGGTTAGGGCAGTGCTTGGCCCTCAGTAGTCTGCTCTCCTCCACCCTGGTGAAGGGGATCATCTACTGGTTAAGGGGGCTGGTCGCCCCTCTGGGGCATCTGTACCTAGAACTGGGAGTATATAGGGTGTGTGTGGGGAGTGCAAGTGTGTGTACATTGTCCATTCTTGTGTCTTATTACGTTGAGTGTTTAGTTATGAGTGTCTGTGTGTGAGCATTAGGGTGGGAACGTGTGATTATGACTGGGTGCCTCTGTGCTTGTTTCTCTGTCAGGTTGCTGATACCCTGGCTGCTTGGGTGTGTGCTGGCTCACTGCACCTGGATCCCCTGGCTCTTTTGGGGCTCTGCTGGGTGGTGGTGGGCCCTTGGGTCTCCGGTCTCTAGGCCAACTGCTGGATCTGCTCTGGCGTAGCTGGCTGTCAGCAGAGCTTGCGAGCTTGTCGCTGCAGTCCCCGGGAGCTTCTGCACTGTGGCTGCTGACGGGGTTTCCTGGGGCTCTTCTCTGGGATGGGGGAGGCAGCTATCCCTGTGTTGGTCCTTCTTGGGCTCCTGTGCTCTGGGGGCCCTTTTGGATGTCTGGAGTTCTGGTGTCCCCGGTGTCTGCCTCGGCGTTCTGGGGGCCAGGTCTGTGACTCCTCATAATCACTACGTATACAAGCGCACTCTCAAAAACACCCACAGGTGCTTCCAGGTTCACTTCTATACAGAAATGCCTCTAAATACATGTTTTTCTCAGCAGTGTTATCATATATGTTGTACCTGTGATACTTTTTCTGTTTGTTTTGTTGTTCTTTCTATATCTCTTTCTGCAGGTGTAGAAGCAGACTCCGAGGATGCTGTCTTGTATTCTCTTTTCCCTCTGCTCTATTTTTGTCATCTTCTCTCCCTTTTAACATTTTGAATCACCTTTCTCCATTTCCTTTTTTGTTCTTTTTTTGCTTTCCGTTTCTGTGTCCATTGAATTTGAAATGATCCCTGTATAATGTCCAATAAAGTTTTTTGCATACGAATCAAGCAGAACACTATAGCGGAAGCAGTAATGCTCCACTTGTACATGTAAATCTTTTTAGGCTCTCTTTGGCACTGAGTGCTACACTGCCAGACACGATACATTGAACAAAACAAAACAAAAAAATGAAAATAACGACAAATAAATAAAATAGCTGATCTACAGATTTTACAGAGAATGGTCTGAAAAAAACATTTGGTTGCATGGACACAATTGTCTTCTTTGTGTCAGACATAAGAGAAGAAAGGGCAACCAAGACTGCTATGGCAGAGAGGAGACCATAGTTCAAATAAGTACTCGTCACAACCAAGCTCTGTGGAACACCTTCTGTGAATGTACAACAGCTCAAACCTGGAAGCCAATTGGCTGCCAAAGCCCAAGACCACGCTAAATGCCACTTCTGTCTGTTATGAACAGGAAACTGAGCCTATACCTTGCACCGCCTCACCAAAAATGAACAATAACAGCTTTTGGAATCATCTTCTGATGGCTACTTCATGCAAAATAATCCACTATTTCTGAAAGCTGAATCATCATCATTTTTATTGGTTTCTTGAACATGACAAAAGGTTCATTGTCCGGCAAAGGCCTCCACAGTCACCTGATCTCAAACAGAGTAGAAACTGTGTGACATCATTGAGTCAATGGGGACTCAAATCTCTAGAGTGGACCCTAAACCTTATTGTAGCTATGTAATGAAGAATTAGAGAGGACTTGAAGGCAAAAATGGCTCCAACCTGTTACCAGCTGAGTGTCCATTATGAAGTGGCAAATATGTGTACATTAAAGTAGGTCCAGGTTTATTTGAAGGGTCAGGTCTTTCAGATCACTAACTTTACCTTTAGAGCTAGCTTGTCAGAGGCTAGAGCATGCTTCCTTAATAAACCGTCTCCCATCTTCTGCCACCAGTTCAAGGCTAAATATTGGTCATGCTCTGACCTATCAAGTTTTATTGCTAGTTAGCCGAGGGAAGCTCTGAATTCAGCCATCATGACCAGCAAGACAATTAAAGTGCCAGATACTCTGTAGTGTATTCATATACATCAACATCTTCCACTTTGTCTCTATTAGGGATTGCAAATGTTTTATCAAGCACCACACACAAAGATACATCTGGGATTACCCCTTTAGCCTTTGCTGCTGACATTAATAATCAACTGATAACTGGGTTTAAGAAGATGAAGCACTCTTGGAACTAGGCATGCAAAAAACTGCTTTGAAGGATGGGTGTAGGTTTAAAAGAAGGAACAGAAATGATCAGTTACAGGCATTAAATGCTTTCTTTCTTGCCTTTTTAAGTCTCATCAGAATAAGTTTAGCACGTAAATATCTTCGCTTATCAGTAATGTAAATGCCAATCCTTTTTATATAAGCTCAACACATGACATGAGGTATTGAAGTTCTCAGACATTCTGCAGGACTTTCAAATATTAATTTTCCTTTGGAGCAACTGCTATCAAAACATCTCTGCTGAGTCAACACTGAAATGAACATACGCTTATTTATTAAAGTAAGCAGACAATATCAGGGTAAGCAAAATAATTATTTACTGAAGAACATCAAGTGCAAAAATATAAAACATTGCCAGTAAATAATACAAAATAAAAGTATTTAAACTGTGGTAATTCTTCTGGTAGTACTATACGTGTCGTCTTCTTGAAACTCAGTGGTTTGGTCGTCAGTTTGCAAAGAGAGGCTGCTGGAGTGTACAACATCAGGAACCTGCAGAAGAGCATCAGGTTTTGAGTTATATAAACCAAACACAGGTCTTTTAAGTCGATACATAACCGAGAAGCAAATAAAAACTGGGATTCGAGGTCTGGAAGTTTTCTCATAAAACAAATTGGATTCAACATTGATACACAAGAGAAAGTGCAGGTCTGTTGGTTTGGGTTTGTGAATCCAAACCAAGTTTGAAACATCAAGTCAGAGCTGCTCCATGTCAGAGGTAATTGGGAGAAGAAGCTTCATTTCACACCTACAGTTTTCACACAATTTCACTTTCACCACATTCCTGTGAAAAGTGTTGTGCACCAACATGTTCAAACGAATGCTCCACACATGAAAACGTGACGCAGTTCAACTGCATTTTTAACCCTTTTAACTTTAATCTTCACTATGCCGCCTTCAACCTTGCTTTATAAATAATGACATTAATTGAAGGATAAAACTCCAAGATTTAAACCTTTCAAGTTGCCTTTAGTTTTTTGTTTTGTTTTGGGTTTTTTTTTGTCTAACTTTGGTTGTTGTTGTTTAAAGGCGGGTCATGGAGCAGACAAGCTGCAGCTTTGAACTATTCTACCTGACCATCCTGCAGGTAACTAACTGAAAGGAAGAGATGTGCTTAACTTACACGACTGAAGATTTTGTCAGCTAATGTGGGTAAACAGGGTCATCAGGATTTCATAAAGAGGAACATCGTGAAGCATTGACTCCCGTGAGCAAAATTATACATAGACAAATTGAATTTAAAAACAAATCCAATAAGTGCAAGCTTCCAATTTATGGCCATTTTTTCGGTGGGGTTTCGGCCCACAGTAAGTGAATGACTTAATTATTTTTTAACTTTTTGTTTGGACAATTATGGTTGATGACTGAAAACTAGCTCAAGTCAGAGCTGTGAATTTAGTTCAAAATGTTGAGGTGAACATGAATCAGGTCCTTTTAACCTGGCTGAACTAAATTTAGAACTAGTTCCTGTTAGTGATGAACGGGTGCGACATGGTCTGTGAAAAAGCCCAAATTTAAATGATATTTCGCCATGTTAGTCACAAAGACAACAGCAAAAAAAACCAAAAAAACAGATCAAGTAGAAATGATAAATTTACTGAAAGTGTAATGAGAAGAATAAAAAACGAGCAGTCTATCTGAAAAGCTACACTACAGTGCCTAAAGTATTGAGATGCTTATAAACTTTAATTACATACCATATTGAGTTTGCCCAGCCTTTGCAGCCATAGCAGCTTAAATCATTTTCAGATTCTGTATAACAGGATATCCAATTGGACCTGTTTGTCATGCAAATTACCTCCAGAGTACATTTACCTTCATGATGTAAACTGGTGCAATATAAATAAACTGAACTTAGTTAATTCCACAGTTTTGTCCATTTGAAATTAAAGTTTATAATCAGTCGACTCAATGAAATCTATTGTGTGGCTGTGTGATGACAGGAACATCTGCGGATCAATATAGCTTCAACATGTCTCCACAGGCTGTTGCAAGTCTGGAATAGTTACTGGACTAACTAAGTTACTAACTTCATTTTTCAGCTTCAGTCTCTCTCTCTCTCTCTCTCTCTCTCTCTCTCTCTCTCTCTCTCTCTCTCTCTCTCTCTCTCTCTCTCTCTCTCTCTCTCTCTCTCTCCCTCTCTCTCACCTTGTAGAAGGTATCAAAGCTCGTCTGGTTACGGGTCCCGGTGATAACCTCATTGCTGTCCACATCTGTAGATTGAAAAACAGTTTATTTTTCCAATAAAGTGTACCAAATAAAATAAGTGTGTTTATTTGGTACACTTTATGGGGGAATTTTCTGCACAAGCAAAGCAACATTATTATTAGTATAGAAAAATGCAGTCCCAAAAGATTAAATGAGAAAAATAACATCTCAGTGTAAGAGTTTGTATAAGGTTAAAGTACTGGAGTGTCATTAAAAAGTTTACTCATTTCTATAATTGATTTCAAAAACTGAAACATAGATATTTAACGTTTGACACAGATTTTTAATAACTATAGATTACAGCTAATGAAAGTTCATAAAATTGGAATATCAAATGTAACCAATAAAAATTAATTTTAACACAGCAGTATTATGTGATGGCCTAAACCAGCGTTTTTCAGTCCTGGTCCTCAAGGCACGCTGGCCCACATGTTTTAGGTGTTTCTCTGCTTTAACTCACCTGATTCAGATGATTGCAGTTCAGCAAAAGCAGGTTTACTAGCCAGCTGTTGAAAGCAGGTGTGATAAAAAAGAGGAACTTCCCCTCATTCGAGCCGGCTCCACACTGACTACATTCCCTCCCGCTCCATCATCCATCGCAAAATGCGCCATGGTGCAATCCACACTGCATTTTTGAGGGTCTACTCTAGGAATGCTCATTCTTTGTTTTTCCATGGATGTCTCTGATTTGTGTCTGTCTGTTAAATATGTAATATAAGCCGTTGTCTTACCAAAATGTCATTATGGTTACATAATGACAGTAAAGACTCTTGATTCTTGATTCTTGTATGAGTGTCCATTCATTCCCTTACATTCTGAAATGTTGCAGATCCACTTCACTCTTCCTGAGTGTGAATTCCTGTCTGACTCATCTGGTTTTTAGAAATTTGTGGCTATTGCTCCGTCATGGGTTGAGAATAGACTTGATTTATTTATGACAGTTTATGACAGTCGACACGGGAGGAGGGCGTGCCGCAGCGCCACCGGCAGAGGAGAGTTATACTCTGATGCAGGTTTCATTTTCCAGCAGGACTTACCGCTTGTCTCTTTAAATCTAAAGGAGGCACCTCACACCCCACCCATCTCTTGGTCGCAGAGCGTTCCACTCCACCCCATTCGCCCATTTTTATAGTATGCTGGGAGACTGTGTAATCGATTGTGGGTTAATACACCCAACAATAAAAAATAAAAATAGCAGATTTCTGAAATAGGTTAGCCAGATGTCCACATCCTTGTTTAGTAGCTCTGCAGCAAATACTGTCACACAATCGTTCATAAACGTAACAGAGAATGGAGACAACTAAACGGATTAAAAAATGTGACCCAAACGGAATATAAAGATATCTGTAAAGCACCCGGAGAGGCTACAATCAACTTTTTACACTCCTAAAGACTCAAAGTACCAAAATATATTTAAGGGGTAAAAACATGGATTTTGCGTCTTATGTCCGTTTTGATGAAATCAGTGGAATTTGCAATGATTTATTCAAATGGACTCAAACTGTTTTTATACTGATTATTACTATCAAAATTGACAGCTCATGTTATATTCTGTTTGCAACTTGTATTTTATCTGTGCTACAAATAGACACAAACATTTTTTTTACAACATAGCGCATAACCTGCACTCAAATGATCCAGATTGGAAAGCACTGGTACCTTAATAGGCCTTCACTTATGGCACA
Source organism: Fundulus diaphanus (assembly GCA_037039145.1). Lineage (NCBI taxonomy): Eukaryota > Metazoa > Chordata > Actinopteri > Cyprinodontiformes > Fundulidae > Fundulus > Fundulus diaphanus. Next base: position 37,327,450 of record CM073124.1, read on the forward strand.
GAACAGATCAGCAGGTAATATGCTCAAAAAGGACAGAGAGGAAAGATGTTCAGGAAGTGATAAATAAATGTACTCATGGTGATGCTCTGTTTAGCTTGACATGTTTAAAATGCAAGTAAAATTGACGCTTCATCTGGTAATTGTCATAAAAAAATTCCAAAATTAATCATTTATGTACCAGTATTTTCAATGTCTGCTTGTCACCCTCTCACCTGTTGCATCCTCACTGGAAAACCCCTGGTTGACGTTGCCGCCTGTCACCTCAGCAACCGAGCTTTCCCCAAACACCGATTGGTCGGTCCTGCGACAGCCCATGATGGACGGTCCAATGAAAGAGATAACCTTTAGCTGAGAACCAGCGGAGTCGCATTGTCAGAGGCGGTGTTGCTGCGAACAGACAATTTCTACTCCCACAGAGCAGCAGTATATCAGAGGGCCCCTGTATTGTTCTCGGCATAAAGTGCACTGACAGATAAAAATTGAGCATCATCAATTTTTTTTAACTCTTTATTAGAGCCTGCCAAGATTCCTGAACTGTGGCTCTGGATTTCATCTGAGTGAAAAATGCTGACAAATAAAATGCTTAGTGCATTAGCGTGGACAATATAAGTCTTAATGAAGTTGTTATAAATGATGAGGACTACTTAAAGAATGTCATTTCTAATTCATGCCTTTCATTTTCTTTCGTAACGAGGATCAATGAGGGCCTATTCTCTCTCAAACATTGGTTTAGCTTATCAACAAAGACTCATGCTGAGTCTTCAAAATAGCCTAAATTATATGAACAGCACAGCAGGAGAAGGGGCTTTATGTCTATGATTTATGAAAGCTCAACACCTTGGTTTGAAAGTCATTTTCTTCAAATCATTGTTTAAAATTCGCTACATAAAGAAATGCAAAAGAAACAGCTTTTAAATCTTACCTTATTACCTCCTGTGTTTTTCCTGAAAAGTGAAAAAAAAAAAAAGTTTGATCAAGTTTAGTACTCTGAGTTATCAGGTGCTAACTTTGTAATTATGACAGCGCTGTGCACAGAACGCCTCAGCTTGCTCACTCCAGCTACAGTACAGCAGTAAGCCAGCTGTAAATGTCCTGCTGTTTATTTGCTTCGAGCCCTGCGCTGATATCCGCTTGCTTTGTAACCCAGCAGTAAAAGCTGCAGCTGAGCGTTTATGCGTTTTGTAACATGGCTTTATGGGCTGAATTTGCCAAAGGTGTCCATGGTCTTGGAAAAAGGGCTGCAATAATACGAAGCTGCAGATGCATCTTGCCTCAGGAGAGATCTAAACTCTTCCTTTCACAGAAGAAGAGGCCCACCTATCATTGCTGGTTTAATTCGATGCTGTCCTTAGCTAAATTCTTGTTTTAGATCCATTCTCCTATCTCAGTAATTTGAAAGCAGGCATTAGGCCTCAGCGAGAGGGATTACAGAGGAAGGTGTTTTGTGTTCTGGAAGCATGCCGCATTCTCCGACATGTGAAGCATCCAATTAATTTGATTTAAATGAATAAGGGATATATATTCCTTCAACGTTTCAAGACTGGATCAAGGGCAACCGTAATGGAGGCCTGAAATGTTTTAGGTTCTCAAAGGTCACACCTGCTTTAGGCTAATCCCTTAAATCCAAACCAGAGCCACGTTTAGCAGTGGTCCAGAATTTGTGCAGCAGATTACTATGACTTAAAATGTTCTAGTCTTATTGTTATCTCACAGAAACAGGCATCTTTCCCCCATTTCAGAACAAGAATAACTGAATTCATCACCTCTAAGTCTTCTTTATGCTCATTGGTATTATTCCTAATGATACAATGTTAAGTCTTTTGGTTGCGCTATGAGAGCGTAGAAGGTATTATCATTCATGTGAAAACAAAAAGGGGCCACAACACTGCCCTTGAGTCACAAGGGGGTAATGAAGACCTTATCAAAGACTTTTTCTATTCAAGAATTGCTGTGAACTTTAGACATTGCTACCCTTGCTGCAAGAAGAGACGGTTTATTTTAGTCTCCATATGTAACCATGCAGTTTTTTGTGGTTTTCAATTATGACAAGGAGAAATGGCCTGTTTGGAGGAGAAGTCACATGTGTTAATGTGAAGAAAGCAACCAACTGTCTAGGCAGCCAAGGGAAGATGCACGGATTGTGGTGTGTTTGGAGATGCGGGCTATGGATGTACATCCACAAATTAAAGACGTGTGTTTTTGTTTTTAACTGGCTCCACAGCAATGTTTCTGAATCCAGCTGGACAAACTAGCAGACTGGCAGTTAATGTCTCACAATCCAGACAAATCATTGGGTCTCCCTGCGAAATATTATGATGATGGAGTTACTATCTAAGTTATAACCTGTAATGAAAGTAATGGACACCACCACACATCAGCCAGTATATCGTATGTTTGCCATGGAGACTGAACACACACTGTAGGATAGACATTTCTGGACAAAAAGTCAAGATAGCTAGTTAGGCCTGTCTCCCCAGTGATAGCTTTTGCACGAATGGTGCCCCGGGAGAGCCATTCAGCACACTGGACAGCTGCAAGTACAGCAATCTTTTTTCTTTTTTTACAACAGGCACAACACGGTGTGATCCCTACTACACTATTCACTGCCCATGCAAATAAGCAAAAGAAAACGTGTTTGGCAACTGACAAATTATTTCTTACAAGCTCGTGCTGCCAGCTAGTCCATACTGCCCTGGACAGTGAGCAATATCCCCGCTATCTACAATTACCACTTATCCCCCCGAAGGTTTTAGCATCACGACACAAGACACATGCAGCTCTTTCTCAAGTGTTGTTTGTTCTGCTGCATTTAAAGGAAGACTCGTCTTCATCAATATCCACTGAACAAGGAGAATGCTGTCTTGTTTCATTAGATATTTTTAAGAAAACAAATGATATTTTTTAACAAAAATGATATTACTTGCTGATTGGTAAATAAATTTCACCTAATTCAGGTTTACATGAACTAGATAATGGTGAGACCACGTTAAAAAAGGGTAAAAAGACCATGGTTATGGTCTTTTCAAACAGCTAAAGATTAATTGTGTTAAATTGAAGTGAGAGAGGAACAAAGTAATTATATAGTAAATCATCAAATTGTATATTGATGATTTACTATATATATATATATATATATATATATATATATATATATATATATATATATATATATATATATATATATATATATTTATATATATATATATATATATATATATATACAGGACTGTCTCAGAAAATTAGAATATCGTGAAAAAGTACGCTGGACAGTTGCAGAGTGGTCCAAAGTCCTCTTTTCAGACGAAAGCAAGTTTTGTATGTTATTTGGTAGTCAAGGCGCCAGAGTCTGGAGAAAGGCTGGAGAGGCGCAAAATCCAAGTTGCTTGAAATCCAGTGTGAAGTTCCCACAGTCAACGATGGTTTGGGGAGCCATGTCAGCTGCTGGTGTTGGTCCACTGTGTTTCATCAAGTCCAGAGTAAATGCAGCTGTGTACCAAGAGATTTTAGAGCACTACATGCTTCCATCTGCTGAAAAGCTCTATGGAGATGATGATTTCATTTTCCAGCATGATCTGGCACCTGCCCACAGTGCCAAAACCACCAGTAACTGGTGTACTGACCATGGCATTACTGTCCTTGATTGGCCTGCCAATTCCCCTGACCTGAACCCCATCGAGAATTTGTGGGGTATTGTGAAGAAGAAGCTGAAAGACACCAGACCCAACAATGCAAATGAGCTAAAGGCCGCTATTGAAGCATCCTGGGCATCCATAACACCTCAGCAATGCCACAGGCTGATTGCCTCCATGCCACGCCGCATTGACGCAGTAATCTGTGCAAAAGGATTCCCAACCAAGTACTGAGTGCATTAATGGACATTTTCAAATGTTTGATTTTGTTTTGCTGTTATATTTTTTTTTACTTGGTCTGAGGAAATATTCTAATATTTTGAGATAGGATTTTTGAGTTTTCTTCAGCTGTACGCCATAATCAGCGATATTAAAACAATAAAAGGCTTGCAATATTTCAGTTGATTTGTAATGAATCCAGAATGTATGACATTTCATGTTTTTTAATTGCATTACAGAAAATAAAGAACTTTATCACAATATTCTAATTTTCTGAGACAGTCCTGTATATATATATATATATATATCCATGCACAAAGACCCTGCACCGAGATGCTGCTCGGTGCAAGTCAAGGCAACAGAAGCCCTTGACTAATCATAGTAATATAGTAATTCTACTTATGTGATGCTGGTGGATATTTTTTAGCTCTTGATAAAGGAGTTGGTTCCTACCTTCATCATCATTATCAGCAACAGTAACAAAGCTACATAAGATGCTACCTTCAATACCTGACAGCTGTGTGCTTTCAGAGCTGCCGTGTATTACAGTTGATTGTGTCCATTCAAACATACTGACTCATCCGGCAGAAACCAAGCATGAGTTTCCAAAGGCACAGTACACTTTCCCCAGCTTGTCAACAGCGGTGATCCTGTTTGCAGGCAGACTGATAAGCTGTCCAAGGTCATTACCTTCCCACACAGACCAAAATCAGGACAATGCTCTTTGTTTTGCCGAAACTGGAACATGCAAAAGTTTGAGAGCTTCCTGAATCCTGGAACAGGTTTTACCGAGGCTGCTAAATGGTTTCTTTATTATTTGCTTTTTTTCTTTTTGCTGTTGTTGTTTAGTTTGTTGTTTATATATGTTATTCAGAAGCTCGAGTTAACATTAGCATATTAAATTTAACAAAATAGATATGACACAAAAAAATCAACGTTAAAAGTTCTAAAACTGACTGTATCGCCATATAAGTTATACATCAATCCTTCTAACAGATGATACTGTCACAAAAAATCGCAAATTCTGTTCTTTCTTTCGCCCTGGTTGATACCAGACCTCTACAAACCTCTCTAACCTTTAAGCTATTCTTTTCTTGTAGGTACAACTAATCTTGTGCTTTTGTCTGAAAAGATACAGCATGTCCTGGATGAAGGCTACCACAGGGCTGCCCCAGTATGCAGTCAGCCACCTCTGTGTTTCATTATCCTTTAAAGAAAACTGTGAGCCGAGCTGGCATTTGTTCACTTAGAGCAATTAGAGGAAGTAGAAAAGTGCCTACTTGCTTTTCTCTTCTGTCTGTAGCAGAGGACAGTGCTGATGGAGAGCAGCACAAGCAGCAGAAGAGCACCTAGAGAGGCGCTTACTGCCACCAGGACTGTGCAGTCGTCCTCTTCCTCCAACACCTCTGCGACTGAAGAGAGAAGGTCACATCATTGTTTTATTACAGAGCGTTGAAGCAATGGGAATGCTCTGAAATTCAGTTACAGATGTGCAGACAAGGAGTGGCCAGATCAGAGGAAGATTTGTGTTTTAGCCAGGAGGACGTTCACTGAGTAAAAAGATGGAAATAGATTTTTCAAAAAAGAGTTTTTAAATCTGTGGTCCCTTTGGCTGTTTTCAAACCTGTACACTGCTATGATTCAAACTCATGCTGTTTCGGTTTCATAACCCTTTTCCTTCTCTCCTCTTTTATAGCAGCTGCACTCTGGGATGATTCACGATGCTTCCCAAAACAGAAAGTGAATAAAAAATGTAACCGTTTGAAACGAAAACAAACAAGGACAGACAATCTGTCAAAACAACAGAACAGTCCGTTACATATGTTGTATGAAATATAATGACGTTGACGAGGCACAGCTACAACAGCTGATTAGCACAGCAGGAGGCAAAATGGGGTTAGCCATGAAGTAGGTAGCTGAAAGACGGTTCAATGACTTCAACAATCATCCTTGAAAAGGTTATTTATTTATTGAGTAATCATATTTTTCTGTGTATATTTGAGGGGTTGTGTTGAGAATCGGGAGTAGTTAGTATCCTACCTAAAGCGATAACAGTCAGAGTGATCATAGTTCAGAGAAATGAAACTAAAACGTCAAATTTAAAACTTTTATTGTAGCTTGAGTGAATGTCATGTAAGATATTTTAAAACCATACCAGACATTTTTACTATTTTCCTTCTTTCTAAGAAATGTCTGTGTAAGCATACATTTCTACTTATCTGCTTTGACTCATTGCTCCTCACTACTATTGATCGTATTTTAGAATAAAAAAATAAATAAATGTAACTATATTTTTTTTAAACTAAAAAAACATTCTGATCTAAACTTTTGCAATAGGGACAAAAGAAATCACTTAAGGTGCAGAGAATTATAAAAAAAAAGATAAGGCGTTCTCACCCACGGTTAGTCTGACGCTGCTCTTCAGAGGATCTTTGAGGGCAGACACTGAGACCAGACAGCCCACCACAGAGCTCCTCTCTGCCGGGACGCTGAGGTTGCTGGAGACAGTGAAGAGGTTTTCCTTCTCCTCGGTGCTGATGTTGTAATCCTCCGGACTCACCTCATCCCCGCCAACCAGAGACAAAACTGTTATTTATCAAACAGACTGCGACTCAAAGCAAAGCTTTTCCAATATCTAAAGGAATTTGTCTGCAAGCGGCCCGGACAGATCTGGGTTTGTTTTTGAATGTAGAGTTCACAGAAGCTGACAGTCGACATGCAGCCGACAAGATCTTTGATGGCAAAGGGAAGGAAAGGGATCCATTGTTTCCTAAATAAATACATAAAACCTATGTTAAAAGCGTGGCTTCCCTACCACTTTTGCAGACAGAATTGCATTGTTTCCATTCTTCTGGGCTAAATAGACCAGTTGATTTGGAGACTCTGTAAATATCAATTTTCAACCACAGATTCTCAGCTGGGTTTTGGTCTGGACTTGGACTCAGTCATTCTAATGTATGAATGAGTTATTTCCATCTTTCAACACAGAGGCGTCCAAACTTTTTCTCCCATGGGCCAAAATTGCCCCAAGTATTTTAGGGCCAAAGGTAAGATAATTGAGAAAATTAAAAATGATATTGAGAATTCTTTTTCAGCGCATGTCCACATATAAAATATGACAAAGCAAGCCTGCTCTGTTTAGGGTTGGCTTTATTCTAGTATTGCAACAAATCTGCCTTAGCACTGGAATAAATCATATAGGAGAGGATGTTTATACTCAGAAACATATCTTTGGGATATTTTAATCTTTACGGCATAAAAACAAAGCAATTAGATAATAGACAATGATCTTCTGCTATGTGATTTGTCCCATCAATTAAGTAGATTACGGTGAAATATGAAGGATTATATGCTCATGATTTTTATTACAGCTTATCCCAGGGATATGAGGTCTGCACGCAAATATCCAATGAAATTAATTAATTTAAGCATATATTTGCCAAAAAGTATACTAAAAAAATTGTATGTTGTTAATACAAACCTGCAGTGGTAAAGTAACAGCAGGTTGTGGTCATTTTCACCTTGCCATGAAAATGCTAGCCTCCATTTTAATAATCAGTTCGCTGCATAATTTAGGAAAATGGCTCGAGTAGGAAAAGTTGATCATTAACCGGAAATAATGGCAGAGAGAAAGATGCTCAATCAAATCAGCTTTTTAATCCCCTAAAAGCATTTTACTGACACACTTTTTCCTAAAACATTCCCAAGCTCCCAGTAAACAATTACAGCGTCTTGTAAAAGTATTCAAAGTCCTTGAACTTTTCACATCTGCTATTTTACAAATATATATTTAAAATAATGTTTTCGTGTGGGACCAACATGAAGTACCACCTCACTGTATAGTGGATGTCAAAGGATATGTGGTTTTCAAACGTTTCTGACAAATAAAAATCTAAAAGAAGCGTTGCGTATGTTTGTATTCAACACCCTTAATTCTGATACACCTGAATTAAACCCAGTGTAATCAATTCTTTACTTACTGATAGTTAGAAAAACTATATAAAGGTTTTCCTAAATGCACATAATCTTAAGAATAATACTGAAGAAGTCAATATTTTTGTGTAAATAACCTTTGGGAGATCTGTTTCTTGGTTTTCAACCTCTTAATGCAAACTGGGATTTCTTTGGTTAATATCTGTCAAGAAATTGGCAGTAATGTTGACTGTAGTCCATTTTTACTTTGGTTCAACATTATCACAATGAAGTTGCTCCACCCGGGTCCTTCCAACAAGTAAAATACCAAAATAGCAGAAATAAAATGTAACCTATAGATATAAGCTTTCAATTAGTTTAATAAATGTCATTGATAACTTCACTCTGCAGTAATACATGCAGGTAAGTATTATTTATTTTTGTGACTTCTTAGCCTCTCAAGTGCCACTGCTTGAGGTTTGTGTCTTTAAAAAAAGCACTTTTTAAATTGGAGACAACAGCACAAACTACCAAATGGGCCTGGGTTACTCTTCAGTTTAAAATCTATTTGAAAGGCTTGAGGAAAACAAAAGGTAAGTCATTAAAGTTCACCTCAAAACACACGATTTGGCCAAATGTTATCACATTTGCATGAACCAAGTAAAAGTAAGTTAGAAATAACATTTAAATGCAAAAAATGTCAAGGGATGCCGGAGGACCTGACAGGGAGCTCTGAGGATTATCAAATTTCGACATCTCTTAAATCTCAAGATGAAACAGGATCCTGACTTCCTGTTTGCGGTAAGGCGTATTGTGTCACTTCCTGTTGTTACTGTGTGAACGACGGATTTTTGCTCCAGGCTCTCTCGCTTTTTATCTTTAAACCTCTTTGCTGTAACATCTGTTTCCAAACATAAGCACTTTTAAAACATTTTCTGTGGCTGCTCATCACGTTTGGGAACTCCTCGTGTTTCACACGGTTTGTTCTTTGGCGTGATAACAGGGCGCTAGCCTAGCTTTAGCCTAGCTTTAGCCAAGCCTTAGCCTCATAATGGCTTCTCCGTCTCTGACTAAGTCTCCTATCTGCTGCTCTCTGTGTCAGATGTTCAGTTATTCCTCTGCCTCCTTTAGTGATAATGGTACATGTAATAAATGTAGTGTTTTTGTAGCTTTGGAGGCGAGGGTGTCAGAACTGGAGACCCGGCTCCGTGCTGTTGAAAAACCAGCTGATAGCCGCTCCTTTGCTAGCGCGGAGCCACAAAGAGTAACTTCACGTAGCGAACCAACAGCTGCACTCGAACAGCCGGTTAAGCAGGCCGGCTGGGTGACGGTTCGTAGTAAGCATAGCTCTAGATTTCAGCCCCCAGATCACCACCAACCCGTCTGCGTTTCTAACAAATTTTCCCCTCTGAGCGACAGTCTCGCAGAGGAGCCGATCTTAATTATTGGCAGCTCCATAATAAGAAACGTGGCACTAAAGAAACCAGGGACCATAGTTAAATGCCTGCCAGGGGCCAGAACGGGCAACATAGAATCCTACCTAAAACTGCTGGCTAAGGATAAGCGTAAATACCGCAAAATTGTTATCCATGCCGGCGGTAATGACACCCGGTCACGCCGATCAGAGGTCACCAAAGTTGGTGTTGCTTCGGTGTGTGAGTTTGCTAAAACAATATCGGACTCTGTAATTTTCTCTGGTCCCCTGCCTGATCTGACCAGTGATGACAAGTTTAGCCGCATGTCATCATTTTTTTTTTTTTTTATTTATTCGAACATGATACAAATATAAAAATAAAATAGTGCACAGTAACAAGAAGTGCATAAGAAAGAAGAGATAATACAGATTTTTGTTTCAGTTAACATATCATGCTCAAAATGGGGTAGGAAGAAGTGAGAACTTATAAACTCCTACCCCTAAACTAACTGGCAAACTTTCTGGGGAAAACCTGGTCTGATCAGGAGAGACAGCATTCATCCCACTTTGGATGGTGCAGCTCTTCTTTCTAGGAACCTGGCCGGATTTATTAGTTCTCCTAAATGCTGACAACCCAGGGTCCAGACCAGGAAGCAGAGCCATAGTTTAACACACCTCTCTGCAGGTTCTGTACTGTTACCCACCCATTACCCTATTGAGACGGTGTCTTTCCCACGGCCAAAACTTTACAGATCAAAACTGATCTAAAGGGAACAAATCATAAAAATCGAATAAAAATCCATACGGATCACTTTGAACCAAAAAATAAAATAATTAAATGTGGTCTATTAAATATAAGGTCTCTCCCTCCAAAGACTGTTAGTTAATGAATTGATTTCTGATAATCAGATTGATTTGTTTTGTCTCACAGAAACCTGGCTACAAGAGGACTACGTTAGTATAAATGAGTCAACTCCCTCCAGTTATTCAAATTTCCACATTCCCAGATCTGTGGGAAGAGGAGGAGGAGTGGCAACCATCTTTCAGTCTGATTTATTAATTAGTCCCAGGCCAATTAATAATTACAGTTCTTTTGAACATTTAACCCTCAGTTTCCCTCATCCAAACTGCAAAGCAATAAAACCTCTTCTGTTTATTGTTTTGTATCGTCCACCAGGCCCTTACACTCAGTTTTTGGATCAGCTGCCAGACGAACTCTCGGCTCCATACTTTGGACCTTGTGCTGACATATGGCATTGATTGTGAAGAATTAACAGTATTCTCTCACAACCCTGTCCTATCTGATCATTTTTTAATAACATTTGAGTTTAATCTAACTGAGTTCTCCACCCCCAAAAGAGGGTTCCATTATAGTAGGTCTTTATCGGATAATGCTGTATCAAAACTTAAAGAGTCTGTCCCCCTCTTAATATCCTCAGTATTGCAGAAATGCCCTGTAGATGGCAGCAATGCTGTTTCTTCCCATTCACAAATCGATACCTTTGCTAACAGTGTGACTTCGTCATTGCGTTCTGCATTAGATAATGTAGCTCCCTTGAAAAAGAAGGTGATAATTCACAGGAAGCTGGCTCCCTGGTTTAATTCAGAGCTGCGTTCCTTGAAGCACAATGTTAGGAAATTGGAGAGAAAATGGCGCTCTACACACCAAGAGGAATCCTACTTAATCTGGAGGGACAGTCTATTGTTGTATAACAAGACCCTTCGCAGAGTTAGAGCAGCATATTTTTCATCATTAATTGAAGAGAATAAAAATAATCCTAGATTTCTCTTTAGTACAGTTGCCAAACTTACTCAGAGCTGCAGCTCTGTTGATCCATCCATTCCCTTAGCTCTTAGCAGTAATGATTTTATGGGATTCTTCATAAATAAAATTGATGCCATTAAAAATAAAATAATTGGCATCCTCCCAAACATGATTACCTCATCCCCAGTAAGTAAGGCAGCATTGGAGGAATCTTTAGAACCTGCACAGTGTTTGAACTGTTTAGAAGGAGTAGAGGTTTCTGAGCTATCTAAAACTTTAGCTTCATCTAAACCTTCTACCTGTATGTTAGACCCAATCCCAACCAAGTTGTTTAAGGAGGTATTCCCTTTGATCAGTGGTCCTATTTTAGACATGATTAATCTATCCTTAGTAAATGGATATATATACCACAGGTTTTTAAAGTAGCTGTTATTAAACCTTTACTTAAGAAACCTTCTCTTGATCAAGATGAGCTAGTAAACTACAGACCTATATCTAATCTTCTTTTCTTATCTAAAATTCTTGAGAAAGTAGTTGCTAATCAACTTTTTGAACATTTACAAAGCAATGACCTACTTGAGGAGTTTCAGTCAGGCTTCAGAGCTCATCATAGCACTGAAACAACTCTGGTGAAGGTCACTAATGATATTCTCATGGCCTCAGATAATGGACTTGTGTCTGTACTTGTCCTGTTAGATCTCAGTGCTGCATTTGATACAGTTGATCACAATATTCTCCTACAAAGACTTGAACATACTGTAGGGATTAAGGGAAAAGCATTAGGCTGGTTTAAATCTTATCTGTCGGACAGATTCCAGTTTGTTCATGTTAATAATAAATCTTCCTCAAACTCTAGGGTCACCTGTGGAGTACCACAGGGTTCAGTCCTTGGACCAATTCTCTTTACTATATATATGCTTCCGATCGGAAAAATTATCAGACAGCATGGGATTAATTTCCACTGTTATGCTGATGACACTCAGCTATACTTATCCATAAATCCTGATGAATCCAATCAATTACTTCGACTGCAGTCATGTCTTGATGACATCAAAAGCTGGATGACTTTAAATTTCCTGCATCTAAATTCTGACAAGACTGAAGTTGTAATCTTTGGGCCAGAGTCCTCAAAAAATAAACTTCTTAACCAATCACTTAATCTGGATGGCATTAACTTGGCCTCTGGTAATAAAGTAAAAAACCTTGATGTTATTTTTTACCAAGACATGTTATTTAAATCCCATATTAAACAGGTTTCCAGAGTTTCCTTTTTTCACCTCCGGAATATTGCCAAAATTAGAAACATTCTGTCCAGGAGTGATGCTGAAAAACTAGTCCATGCATTTGTTACTTCAAGGCTGGACTATTGTAATTCTTTACTATCAGGAAGTCCACAAAATGCAGTTCAAAGCCTTCAGCTGATCCAAAATGCTGCAGCAAGAGTTCTGATGAAAATCAATAAGCGGGATCATATTTCTCCAATTTTAGCTTCCCTTCATTGGCTTCCTGTTAAATCAAGAATAGAATTTAAAATTCTTCTTCTAACGTATAAAGCCCTTAATAATCAAGCTCCATCATATATCAGAGCTCTGATTACCCCGTATGTTCCTAACAGAGCACTTCGCTCTCAGACTGCAGGTCTGCTGGTGGTTCCTAGAGTCTCTAAAAGTACAATGGGAGGCAGATCCTTTAGCTATCAGGCTCCTCTCCTGTGGAACCAACTCCCAGTTTTGGTCCGTGAAGCAGACACCCTGTCTACTTTTAAGACTAATCTTAAAACCTTCCTTTTTGACAAAGCTTATAACTAGAGTGGCTCATGTTACTCTGAGCTACCTTTATAGTTTTACTGCTATAGGCTTAGGCTACTGGAGGACATCAGGATCTAATTTTCTCACTCTATAGAGTTCTACTGTTCTTCAATTATGCATTACGTGTTGTCATTTCTGCTTTAACTTTCTGTTCTCTCTCTTTTATCTTCATAGTAGGTACACCTGGTCTGGCGTTCTGTTAAATGTGACATCATCCAAAGAAGACGGCTCACCCGCTATTACCATCTAATGTAGAACAGATTACTGGATCAATGTGTGCTTCTGTGCTTTTTTGTCTCTCTTGTTGTGTCTCTGCTCTGTCTTCTGTAACCCCCAGTCGGTCGAGGCAGATGACCGTTCATACTGAGCCCAGTTCTGCCGGAGGTTTTCCTTCCCGTTAATGGGGAGTTTTTCTTCCCACTGTCGCTTCATGCTTGCTCAGTATGAGGGATTGCAGCAAAGCCATGTACAATGCAGACGACTCTCCCTGTAGCTCTACGCTTCTCCAGGAGTGAATGCTGCTTGTCGGGACTTTGATGCAATCAACTGGTTTCCTTATATAGGAACATTTTTGACCAATCTGTATAATCTGACCCAATCTGTATAATATGATTGAACTTAACTTTGTAAAGTGCCTTGAGATGACATGTTTCATGAATTGGCGCTATATAAATAAAATTGAATTGAATTGAATTGAACTAATAAAATGAATTTCCACTTCTAAGAAAATGATTCTAGAGAGTGGAGAAAAGAAAACAATGGTGAACACTGCAGTACTTTAGTTATTCCTTGGACATGGCCAAAGGCAAACGCAGGTAGTATGCTGGCATTTTTGAGGATTTATTTCCTGCTAAAAGTAGCAGGAGGTGTCCAGAGCATTATCTTCCTTCAGGTTCAGACCCATAAATCAAGACTCTTCTCATTCAGGCCACGCTCCAGTCCACTTACTGAAAACTTAATGCAGTGATTTATATATTAAAGCAAAGGGAAGTCTACATCCCACACAGTTTTCTTCTTCAGCTGGGATTGAGCAAGTTTTGAGTACATTTAAGGGACAGATTGGGACTTTTTTTAAGTAAGCTTATGTAAAAAGGCTATAAGCATTTAAGATCTTACCTGCAATAGATAACTCTCTCTCTGTCTTTGTTTAATGTGAGTCCAGATTAGTTGGTGCAGAAACTTCCGCAGGAACAATTTGTTCGGGAGTAGCGAATTTGCAAAATCCTGAAGACGCTTTGGACCTCCATCACCCCAAATGATCCACTTTTTTACATCGTCGCTGTGCCTACACCGATTTTTGTACAAACATAAAAATGAGCAACATAGTCCTCAAAAGCCTGCTGATACTCACAGTGAAATAATTGTTTTGATATCTCTTATAATTTTTCAGCTAGAGCGATTTGTTCGGGACTGTTTTTAGAGGATTTTGCAAATTCCTTAAAAAAACCCTTTAGATCATAATTTTTTACGCCTTTATTAAACTTTTTCCAGCAAAAAACGATAGCTTTTCTTCTTCCCCTATCCGTTACGAACTAAACGCAGAAAAAATTACGTCTCTACCATTTAGGGATCAGGAGATATGAAGCGTTGTTCGAGGCAAAGTTCTCCATTATAATCCAATGGGACTTATTGTGAGCAAAGTCTCTGCACTTCGGTAGACTGGCCTGCAGCAGGTGTGTGAGTGAGTTTCCATGACGACGGAACTCTGAGGGCCAGAGGGAGAGGCTCAATTGAGATAGAATGGCAACTTTCGACGCTCACCACAGTTGCTGTGATTAATGTAGGAATCTGAAATTCGCACAGTCACTTCCTCTTGACATTTTAAAATTTTCCAGTGACTTTCAGCTATGTAGGGCCAGAGGGAGAGGCTCAATTGAGATAGAATGGCAACTTTCGACGCTCACCACAGTTGCTGTGATTAATGTAGGAATCTGAAATTCGCACAGTCACTTCCTCTTGACATTTTAAAATTTTCCAGTGACTTTCAGCTATGTGTCATTTTTCTATCCCATTTTGGATTTCACATGCTTTCCTATTGGGCCTTTGCTTCCAACAGGACCTGGCATGATGCCCAGACACGACCCAATTGGCCAATACAGCACCACCCACCTGTGGGAAATGGCGCTACTGACCATTTTGGTCAAATATTGAGTTCTGGGCCCAGCTTTTCCAACAAGGCCAAGACTAAAGCAGATTTCTTGCATGCTGAAACATCTCCAGTCTCAAAAACATCCCAGTAGTTTATGGTGAAGATATTTCTTTAAAGTATTTCTTGATTCTGAGATTGACCAACTCGGAAATACATGCATTAGTGACCATATTTAAAAAAAAATGTGGCATCAAGATCGTGATTGCGCCGTTAAAGTTTTTTTTAAGGACTAAAAATTGTCCCTCGGCGACCACTAGGCTGAAAATCCACAATTTGGGTCACGTGGTACGATGACGCAGTTTGTTGATGTAGCTCAGGCTACGCTACAGAGAGTACAGTGGAGTACACAACGACAAGTTCAAATGCGGAGTCACAAAGTGATGATTTTAACACGAAAGACAGCGCAAGCGTCTGTTACGATTCGGGTAAGTCTGAGAAAAATATTTTAGGAGAATAAACGAAATGGGTTGCTGGTGTATAATTGGAATCGGGGCTTATAATCGCGGTTCTGGCTGACAGTTCGGATGTAAACATGGAAACAACTCGTCAAAGCCCGATTCCCTGGCATCGTATATGATGGCTGAAATCCGCCAAAACGGCACATAAAAGAAAAAGATGTACATTCAGCACAAACCACAGTGTCTCAGCATTATGTGTTCCTGGAATTTTACTTAATAATCTGGACGTGAGCGCTCTGAGAGCGGACGTGCATTTATCTGTTACGCCGTGGCGCTCATATTCTCCGGGGGCGAATGGGGGTTCAGAACCGAAAGGGCTGTGGGTCTATCCCCACCAGGCTTTAAACGGCTCAGGGTTCTGCAGGGTAGCAGGGCCGTGCTGAGAGGTAGTGTGGATAACACGTTGCTTCACGGCAGGCTGCTGTGATGACAGACAGATTTCTCCGCTCCCACTGCGTGATGAGGAGAGAAGGAGACATCAGCAGAGAGCTCGGTGGGCTCTGATTGAGCGCAGAGAGCTTCTCTGGGCTCAGGCCGCTCAGGGATTGTCGTGGCTGGAGTGGGAGAAACACTCCGCTCAGGACTCGTGAGGCAACGCTGCGTCTGAAACGAAAGTTTAGAGGCTACCGGCTACTTGGCGATTCCATTCAGCGAGGATTTTCTCACCTCCGGGACTTTTTGGGTTCGGAAATGTGTGTAAGGAGACATTATCCTTGTTGGTATTTGACCAACCATAAGCCACACACTTTTTAGCCATGTTTAATCCGTCTATTTGTGTTTGAGAAAGCGAGTTTGCAACCAGGAGGTAACTTGTTGCAATGTCAACAGATCAACGCTTGTCAACGAATAATGTCATCGGTCACGATGAGCCTTGCGCTAAAAAGCCTTAAAAATCCACTTTGTCATCGAATTTTAAAAAAAAATTTCCTCAGGTCATAATAATATGTGAACTTTCTAATATATAGCAACTTGAAGTACTTTAACCTTTAAGCCGTAGTCACCTTTGCATTCGGCAGTTATTTACACAGAAGTCAATAATTATTTACATGGAAAGCTAAGCTAGGGGGCGTTGCACCATCGACGATCTTCCTGTGTGAAACATGTACTGAGAGCAAAACAGGTGAAGAATTTCTACTCAGAGGTCAAAACCATCTGGTGAAGGCTAGATCCCTTCCTTAATATAATGGGGCAATATGGCTGCAAATGTTAGTTTTTGACCTTGAGCAGCTCTAAATTTAAGACAAAATTTAATGGCCAATTATAACTTAAATTTGATCAAGTTAATTACTTTAATAGATAAAGTCCCTTTCTTTACACACACACACACACACATACACACACACACACATCCTTGTTTTAAATACTTACTGAGGCCCGTGGATTGACTTCATTTTCAACCCTTTCTTAACCCAGGACTTAACTTTACGAGTACATACCTAACACTAACCTAAACCTAAACCTAACAGACACCTATGCCCTAAACCTAAACCCTGAGGGTTTAGGTTTAGGGCATAGTGACAGTCAGCAATAGTAGTACTTATTGGCTATTATATGCTTGGAATAACAATCAAAAAATCTATAAAAATAAAGTTAAGCAAATTTTCCCAAAGTGAGAGTTGTAGTATGATCTAGATGAGTTTATCTATGTGTATGATGAGTTTGGTGGCACTACAGTGATCTGTGGTGTACTTATTGAAAATAATACACTTGTAATAACAATGAAAAAATCTAAAAAAATAGAGTTAAGCAAATTTTCCCAAAGTAAGAGTTGTAGTATGATCCAGATGAAGTGATTTATGTATTCTACAAGTTTGATGCTAATCCACCTCTCCTTGGTGACCCTTTTTAATATTTCTCTCTGATTACTTTTCTGGGGTTGCAACTTGCAGACGGTCCCTAAGCATCTGCGGAGCAGCGAGCTCTGCATTAGGTCCAATGTAATCCTCCCAGCGTGGTGGGAGACTCATTTTGAGGAAACAACGTTGTAGCTGACTGTCTGCCTTGCTGTGGTTACAGAGAGGTGTCTGTTTTGTAGAATAAATCATCCGCCGATGAGTTATTGATCCGGAAAAGCCGAATCTGTGAATAACTTTCTAACTTTACCCAAGTCCTGTTTCGGCACTCCTCCGCTCGCGGCCGCCGGTGCGTCTCGTCCCTCTTCTCTCCCCTCCGTTCCCACGACGCACGGTGCCTCCTGCGGGCCTCGCCAGAGCTGGGCTCGACCCCCTGCTCTGGGTCCCTGTCACCCACCGTCGCTCGCCTGCCTCTGCCACCACAGCGAGCGGTACCAGAAGGGGCACGACGTACAGTGTGAGCAGTCCGGTCGCGTCCGAGCGTCGCGCCGCACAGATCGTGAGCGGTGAACTATTTAAACCCCGCGGTTCCGTCGCACAGTTTGAGATGTATATAAGTACCACGACTGAAAAACTCGTACAGTGTATGCCCGGCTTAAGGTGCTAGGCTAAGGTTAGTTAGCTTCCTCTTTTTTTGATGGGACTCCTTAATAATTTAGTTGATAATGTGTTTATTTGTGGTTCCAGTGCAGTGAATCAAATATGGCTCAAATCATACATAAATAGTTGTTATCCTGCTTCAAAACCTAAGCATATTGCTTTGAATCTTGCATTCAGGTCCACACAGCTGTCTGTTGAATTTCTGGTGAATATGCCCTAAAGGTCCAGGTCTGGACTTTGAGAAGCATTGGTTCAAAGGCTCGTTAAAACAGTGTGCACTTAAAACACAAAAACATTTTTGAGGATTGAGTTGTTTTAAAAGAGCAGCGGTCTGTTTTGGTCTTGGCTCTTCTTGGACAAACAGGTTCAGCCTCGATTTAGACCAAATATAGACAGAAGAGTAATCTAAGGTATTTTTACAAAGTTAAAACATTATTTTTCCTTTAACTAAGAGATTAAATGCTTATAACCATTTAGCAAACCTTCACTCAAGAATCCTAACTAATTTTAAAAGCAGAAAACAATTTGCTCAATACGAACCTAAATGCAGTCAGGACATTTTTATAATGAGTGAAAGTCTTATACGCAGACAGAAAACTAAGAAAAGCAGAAATCTGTTAGCCGTTTACCTTTTTGTCATGCACCTGCCACTGCAGGGTGGGTTCAGGGTACCATCCTGCTGCTTGACACTCAAACAGGGCCGACTCCCCTTTAAATGCCAACCGGTTCTCTCCGAAAACCCTCACGTTGCCCTTTTCTGTAATAAAGAAATAAATGTGCTCACACGGTTGAATAAAGTACATTTCTTTTGGGTGGACTGTGTATTTACTTGGATATTCCATCTGTTTTGTTTAAACTTTCCTGACTTAAAGCTGGTGGTCACAGCCTTGCTTGGCCTGATCCCTTTGAAACGAAGGATTTCACTCATTCTGAGTGATTGCTCCGGTCTCCGAGTCTCAGTCTATCCCGCTTCCTCTCCCTGCCTGCCAGCCAGATCAGCCGCTTAGCTCTCTGAGAGGAACAGTATCTCTGTGAAGTCTGATGTCTAGTAAAACGAAGGGATAAGGATGCAGCAGATAATTCCTATAGACAGATCGATAATTGGAGGAGCTTTGGTAGTTTGTCCGTGGAAAATGACATGTCTGTATTGATTAGGTTTGAATCTTCAGACGTGTTGTATGAATCATGGGCTGTTCTTTTATACCATGTGCTTTCATCTGATGGGTTGATTTCTTGTCAGAGATGTTATATGAACCCATGTGTGGAGCAACTGGTTCACATTTTGCAACTTTAGCTGCTCTGACAGAGACTTGGCACCTGTAAATAATGGTGGGCATGGAACCAGCAGTATTATTGGCACCCTATGAAGAACGGATCTGGGGGATTTCTGACTATTTATGTGCTTAAACAGAAAAAAAAAGTGGTGTGGTAATCAGATCTAGTTTCAGTGTGTTTCTGCATAAATCCTCTGGGATCGTATTTCAAAATGTGTACATCTACAATGCCTGGTAAAGGTATCAATACTCCTTGATATTTCTTACATTTGGAACTATTGGGAATGTATGAAAGACCAACACAAAGTAAGTATAACTGTGAAGTGGAAGATTAATGATTTTAAAAATAATTTTTAAAATACTGTACATTCAGAGTATGTCTCTACCAGCTTTGCAAATTCTTTCAAACTTAAAGATCCTTGTAAAATGTTTGTAAAAAGTAAGTGGCAAGTTTTGCCACAGATTCTTGGTCGGCTTTAGGTGTGGCTTTGGCATGATTAGGTGAGGTTAGTTATCCTGAGGCAAACTGCAGCCCCAGTTTAAAGGAGCTATACCTGATTCTGCACAAATTCGAACCATGAGTGAGGAGAACAGTTTAGTTTGAACTCTAAGCCCTGCCCCTAACATTTTTTTTATGAAAAACCCTCAACATGCACCACACTAAACACGCACCTCAAGCTGGTGCACAATCCTCCGGAGGAAACAAGGCTTCATCGAGAGACTTTTCTTCGTTTTCTTCGACATAAATGGCTACATCTCGGGTAAATTATATTTTCCTGTGTGAATGCTCAACACATACACGCCCGCCATGCTTTTCTGTTTACATACCCTGTGGTGCATGGCGCTGGGGGAGCCTTGTTGTGCCACTGGCAGAAAAAAGTCGTCCTGGGTTGTCCGCAGATCGCTGCTTATTCCTAATTTTAAAAAACAGCCAGGATTCGCTTGATTGCGCAATCAATTAGTCAATTGTTGTTATCTAATCATGTCTTTTAACTCATAATTCATTGAGTAAAAGGCATTTTTCTAAGCCAGACAAAACCAAATTCAGTTATAGTTCCTTTAAAGTATTTTGCAATCTCTAACAAGTTTTCCTCCAGGATAACCTTAGCTCCATCTAGCTCTTAAAGCCTGAACATCTTCCCTGTCCCTTTTGAACACGAAGAATCCCTGCAGCATGATGCTACCACCCCCATGGTGTATTCTGGGTGATATAGCATAACATTATGTTTTGCATGTAGGTATGGCTCATCAGACAAGAGCACCTCCTTTCACTTGTTTGCGGTGTCCCCTTCATGGCTGGGAGCAAAGTGAAAATTGAGCTTTCTTTCTACATTGTTTTTTTTTTTGTTTTTCCTTGACACTTCTACGAAACCCAGATTTGTGTAGCGCACAACTGGCCCCTGTCCTGCTTAATGGATTCGACCACCTGAGCAGCTTGTCTCTGCAGCTCCTCCAGAGTTACCATGTGATTTTGGCTGCTTCTCTAATTGATATTCTCATTGGCAGGCCTGCACCTTCAGTGTATGCTTGTAATTTTGGTTATGTTAAAAGCTTGAGAGTTTGTTTATTGAAAGTGACAAATATCGAGTGGTTTTAAACCTTTTGCAAGACACTGTAAATGTGGAGTATATTTGTATATTTTGTCAAATTCCCTGTGTGGGCCAGAGCCTATTCCAGCTTGCGTATCCTCCACACCTCTACAAGCCATATTGCCTCAGGGAGAATCTATCCACTCTGATTTATATCAGAAATCTCCTGCTAGTCGTCAGCGGCATACGCCGTCGTATTGATCTGCTCAAGTGGGGACTCTGTGTCGATGTGTTGCATATGTGACTGAGTGAGCGTCCAGACACAGAGCAGCCAGAGTACTCTCCCGTTTGCATCGCCTTCAACTGGAACAATTAAAGCAGAGAGGTTTGGGGGAGATTGCACAGAGTCAATGGGGCTCGCTGTAAATCTGTGGCTCAACTTGCTCTGTCTATTTGAGTCCGCAGTAAACAAATCATGAGCAGAGTTGCTGACTGTTAACTTGCCGTGCCAGCGCGCAGGATTAATTCAAAGGCGATGTCAAGCCATAGCGATCTTCAGCATCCAGGCTGGAGGAGGAGGGGGGGGGGGGCTGATTCACCATACACTACTGTTAATGGCTGCATGTGTCAGTGGGGATTTGTGGCACTGGCAGCAGCGGGGGCGCTCTTCGTAATATATTGGAAGCACTAGGGCATTGAGTTTTTTTCTTGACTAGGTGCAGGGGATGATCCCATGCTTTTTATTTTTGTTCCTGAGCACTCATTTCAAATGCAGTTACTGTAAATGCAAATATACCTGATGATAAACAGACAACTGACCCAAACAAACGCTGCAGACTCGTGTATCGAGGCCTCTTTTAATCTGAGGTGGTTCCTGTGAGTCCCCCCATCAGCCCCATTCAAAGAAGTTGTAACCAACGTAGAATAAATTGTTCCAGAATTAACCCATCTAGATATTAAAGTTTCACACTTCTCCTAATCCAAAGCCTGAATCTCTTTTCGTAAGATATCCAGACACCTCTTCCTCTCCCTTAGCACTGGATTCAGGTGGTAGGAAAATATCCCACTGAGATGGGGCACTCCTTTGAGTGGCATATCATCACTTTCACTGATTCCTATTATGTAAACATAAGTGGCTTAATATACCTCTTTATGTCATATAAACCATTCAATAACTGTTTATATTAGATTTTTATAGAGGTTAGTGTTTTTTAATTTTTGATTGTTTCTTTTTGTGACAATATATTTAAAATGATTACTAAGCTTTTCCCCCAATCCCTTTTGGATTTTTTGTGAAGAATTAGAAATGTACTACACACTGTAGTTTTTTCAGTACAAAACGTTTTACAATTTTCTGTATTGTTAATGCTTATTACTGAGGATTTTAAATTTTTTATTTATTTACTTTGTGTGTGTGTGTGGGGGGGGGGTGTACTGTGTACATTTAGCTGGCACGAGCAGGTATTTTTTTAATAGCTCTTGTTGTGCTGCGCAATAACCTGAAAAAGGATTTCTGTTGAAAAACACCCGAGAACGTCTGTGGTCCTGCCTCTGTCTCGCAGGGTCCAGTGGACGTTTCAGTTCCTGTCCTCGTTCCTGAACTCACAGAGGATGGCGTCCCGGTGGACCTGCTTCCTGCCCGGCCTTAAGAGCTTCGCCATGTGCTCCAGTGGCTCAGCCGCCACCTGTCATCGCGTTGAGGACAAAGTGTAAGGTTCCTGAATCGGTTCCCAAATGAAAATAGTTTAATCTCTCTGATTAAAAAAACTGAAAAAATCATGTTCTCAGCTCCTCTCCATCCAGGATCATTTTACCCGGTCCATTTCTTTGTGTACATGAAGTATTTGCAATACATAGGAGCATGATAAACAAGAGATTCTCACACAAAGTCACACAACACACTGCAGCACTCTCCTGCTTCTGAATGCTGGAGAACTAGCAGTCCTCATCAACTCCTGAATCTTAAATTATCTCACAACCTCCGGCTCAACGTTTGTGTAAGATCTACTAAATGAAGAAGAGAGAAGAGGAGATTGGCTGCAGGTGCTGGCTGTAAATCTTCCTCTGCTGCCTCATCCGACTGGCATCGAGTCTATCCATTTCCAACTTGTATTTATAACGGCGGTTCAATCAATTCCCCGCCCCCACCCACACTGCCATCAAGCCGTTGTCACAGAAACCATCAAACATGTCGGGCCAACTTCACTCCACTACACAGGCCCTAATAATCCCCCCCCCCCCCCCCCCCCCACCTCCCCACCCTCGGTGATTGATCCTTTGCATGCTGGTTCAGCTGCCTTTTCAGAAAGCTAAAAGCTTCAAAGCTCCAAACTGAGTTCAAAGAAAGGGACTTAAGAAGTGCAAGTGGAACGCTGTACCGCTTCTTTTGTCTTTTAGCAAAGCAGGGAGGGCGTGGGCGGGCTAAATTAGAGCTGTTGCAGAACTTATGCTCTGTCCCTTCTTTTACCTCTGTTTTTTTACCCATGCTGCTTTCTGCTTCACCGAGGTTATATTCAATGTGTTTCTGTACTCTCTCACATGAAGCCTTGTTTTTTTTCTTTTTAGAGGAAACTTGCCATCTGCTTGTTTTCTTTGGTTTATTTTGGCTGGATAGTGTGTGTGTGCACAGAATATCCTTGAGAGAAGCATCAAAAAAGTGCATACATTTTCTGCTGTACAAACATGGTGATGCCATGAATTAATGCAATGCATGCAGGAATACAATGCCTGTAAAAGTGTTCACACCCCTAGAAGTGGTTCACGTTTTATAATGTTACAGCCGCACATCTCAGTGGGTTTTTGATGGGATGTTCTGCAATCAACCGATGCAAAGAAGGGTATAAATGCAAAGTGGAAGGAAAATTATAAATGTTTAAAGGGGCAATGTCTAACTAATTTGGCTTTTAATTAGCAAAAATCCAGTATTGCTTTTATAAATGCATATTCTGGCAAAGTCGAATAACGTTATATCAAAAATGAAAGTGTTCTCATAGCTTCTCATGTTGCGTCACTATTTCTGATTTCAGAGGCCGAAAAGGATCAAACGTGTTAGCCGTATGCGTTTTGACCGTAGATCTTCCTATTTGCCGTTTTCGGCTTTCTGCTTTCATGTTGCTGACGCCCAATTCTGACCCTACCATCTGAATGTCGCAGCAGAAATCGAGAGTCATCAGACCAGGCAACGTTTTTCTAATCTTCTATTGTCCAATTTTGGTGAGCCTGTGGGAATTGTAGCCTCAGTTTCCTGTTCTTAGCTGACAGGAGTGGCACCCGATGTGGTCTTCTGCTGCTGTAGTCCATCCGTTCAGACATGCTCTTCTAACTAGTGGTTATTTGAGTAACTGTTGCCCTTCTATCAGCTCGAACCAGTCTGGCCATTCTCCTCTGACCTCTGGCATCAACAAGGCCACTGGATGTTTTTTCTTTTTCGGACCATTCTCTGTAAACCCTAGAGATGGTTGTGCGTGAAAATCCCAGTAGATTAGCAGTTTCTGAAATACTCAGACCAGCCCTTCTGGCACCAACAACCATGCCACGTTCAAAGTCACTTAAATCACCTTTCTTCCCCGTTCTGATGCTCGGTTTGAACTGCAGCAGACCGTCTTGACCATGTCTACATGCCTAAATGCATTGAGTTGCTGCCATGTGATTGGCTGATTGGAAGTTTGCGTTAACGAGCAGTTGGACAGGTGTACCTGATAAAGTGGCCGGTGAGTGTAGTTTAATGGCAATGTAAAAAGAAAATAGATTTCTAATTCACATTTCTGTGCTGCTTTGTGTTGGTCTCAAATGTAAAAAAGTTTCAAGAAGCATGAAAACTTTTGTTATTGTCCCAGAAGACGACAAATTTAATTTACAGCGATTTTGATGTTAAATCTTATTCTGGGAGGTAAGCGCAAGCAGGAGTGGGACCATTTCATCGCATCAACCTTGACACAAACATGCACACAGCTGAAAGGGCCCACCTTGAACAAATAGCTCTGCCGTCCTTTTGTCAATGAGCTGCAGATCACAAACAACTTGTCCTTGGTTGTTCCTCTCTGTGTTCCTCAGGACAAACTCCCAGCAGTCTGTCTTCGAGTTGGAGCATTTCACAGCCGTCACGTTTGGGTTGACAGAAGGCAGGAGACCATCCTGCTTGGAGATACTTAGTACTGCTCGGTCCCCCAGTAGCCACGTCATAACAGTCCAAGGAGTGTTGGAGGTACTGCACATGAATCTGGCCTCATCTCCTCGGACAATGGTCAGGCTTGCAGGAGTCAGTCTCATCTGCGATCTGACGGCTAAAGACAGGGCAACACAGTTCATTAACATGCACTATGTGTTTGAAATGGACAAAAATATTAAAAGGATCTAGTATTTCAAGAAATATTATGACCCAATGTCATGCTTAGTATTAAATGGAAATGATTTTGTTTAATCCATAAACATCTCATAGGTCTTAGACTCCAAAGCATACGAGCTGCTATATGTTTGCGTCCGTGAAATCTTTGTTGCATTTTATTTCACGTGACGGACGCAGTCCTTGATGATCACTCATTAAACAGCAGATTGTCTGTGGAGACCTAAGGGTACTGCTTCTAAAGCCTACTTGCAGAGCTGCAAATGGTCCGTTTGTTTGAGAAATTAGATGTTGGAAATGTTTAGTTCAGCATAAATGGCACCTTATTTTGCTGCAATCACAACCAAACACTCTAATGAGCCTAACCTTTTGGTTCAGAAGTAGGATCCGTGAACTGATGACTGAAGCCTGACGATTACTGGAGCATTTAACCATGATCTATCTTGCCATGTGTGCAGGCAAGTTAAAACTGATAGCTAAACAGGTGTTTATGTGTTGAAACGAAGTGTATTTGGTCCACCGTCAAGCCGTCTCATGTCTTTAAAGGGACAGTGTGTAACTAATTTGGCTTTTAATTAGCAAACATCAAGTATTGCTTTTATAAATACATATTCTGGCAAAGTCTAATAACTTCACATAAAAAATGAAAGTTTTCCCATAACTTAGAATTAGTAGTTTGTGAATACACAGGTGTCGGTGCACCCACTGGGAGGCGCCAAATTGCGTCGCCATCTCTGATATCAGAAGCCCAAAGATTCACAGATTCTTGAGTGTGGAATTCACAGTTTTCTGCTCCGTCAATAAAATGCGCGTTACTTTTGCTATTGACTCAGTCTCTTTTTGAATTTTAAGGATCAGCTGGTCATCCGTCATTACCCACCCCCCATGCAGAAGGGTGTGAGGTGAATGAAACAGCACAGCACAGTATGAGGGTCAGTAAGGTTATCATTGGGTCAATCCTTCACAGTTGTGTCGATTCGGTAGAAATGAAGCACATGTGCAAGCTACACAGCATTAGGGGGGGGGGGGGATCACTGATAGCCTGGCTTAGGCGGTGATCAAATTATGGATGCCACAGTCTTACACTGTGTTGCCCTATGCCACTGAAGCAAAAGGCAAATATGCAATAGAGAAACTGGGTTGTAAGAAGAAATTATTAATAAAGTGCAAATAGGTGATAAAACCATACATAAACTCTGTAAGGTCATACAAAGAGGAATATCACATCTTTGACATTTCTAAATGGGAGTGTGTGACTGACTTCTGTGGAAGACCTCTAATTAAATAAGAAGTGTTTGTCTCAACCTGAACTCTCACCTTCAGTCTGCCATGAAAAACAAAGCACTAACAGAGGCAGAATGTCCATGTTTAACATGTTAGTCCAGCCAGTCAATTGTTCAATGGCAGCGTGGCCTAAGGAAAGAAAAAGAAGTTACTATTTCATATACATCACATAGATACTGTTTCTCGTCTGCTCTAGATTTTTATACGAAGGGGGATGACTCATTTGTTTGTTTTTTATCTTTTGGCCTACTTCATGTTGTTAAATAGCTTCTATTTAACTGATTACTTGATTCTAAAGGTCCAGCTGTAATAAGGCCTGGATATGGCTTATAAAATTGACATGAATTATTGTTTATCTTATGACTTAACAAGTGGGGTAATTATATTTTCTTATAGGAGCAGGTTGGTTTGGACAGCTTTGTTAAAAACTTGGATGACTTTAAATTTTCTACTTTTAAATTCTGACAAGACAGAATATGTGATCTGTGGACCAGAGTTGTTAAAAATAAACTCTTAATCAATCACTTAATCTGGATGCCATTTAATTGGCATCTGGTAATAAAGTAAAAAAAAAAAAAAAAAAAAAAAAAAACGGGTTCAGTCCTTGGACCAATTCTATTTACTATATATATGCTTCTGATTGGCAAAATTATCAGACAGCATGGGATTAATTTCCACTGTTATGCTGATGACACTATATTTATCCATAAATCCTGATGAATCCAATCAGTTACTTCGACTGCAGTCATGTCTTGATGACATCAAAAGCTGGATGACTTTAAATTTCCTGCATTTAAATTCTGACAAGACAGAAGTTGTAATCTTTGGGCCAGAGTCCTCAAGAAATAAACTTCTTAATCAGTCACTGAATCTGGATGGCATTAATTTGGCATCTGGTAATAAAGTAAAAAATCTTGGTGTTATTTTTGACCAAGACATGTCATTTAAATCCCATATTAAACAGGTTTCCAGAGTTTCCTTTTTTCACCTCCGGAATATTGCCAAAATTAGAAACATTCTGTCCAGGGGTGATGCTGAAAAACTAGTCAATGCATTTGTTACATCAAGGCTGGACTATTGTAATTCTTTACTATCAGGAAGTCCACAAACTGCAGTTCAAAGTCTTCAGCTGATCCAAAATGCTGCAGCAAGAGTTCTGATGAAAATCAACAAGCGGGATCATATTTCTCCAATTTTGGCTTCCCTTCATTGGCTTCCTGTTAAATCAAGAATAGAATTTAAAATTCTTCTTCTAACGTATAAAGCCCTTAATAATCAAGCTCCATCATATATCAGAGCTCTGATTACCCCGTATGTTCCTAACAGAGCACTTCGCTCTCAGACTGCAGGTCTGCTGGTGGTTCCTAGAGTCTCTAAAAGTAGAATGGGAGGCAGATCCTTTAGCTATCAGGCTCCTCTCCTGTGGAACCAACTCCCAGTTTTGGTCCGTGAGGCAGACACCCTGTCTACTTTTAAGACTAATCTTAAAACTTTCCTTTTTGACAAAGCTTATAACTAGAGTGGCTCATGTTACCCTGAGCTACCTCTATAGTTATGCTGCTATAGGCTTAGGCTACGGGAGGACATCAGGGCCTATTTTTCTCACTCTACTGAGTTCTCCTACTGTTCTCCAATATGCATTGTTTATTGTCATTTCAGCTTTTAACTTTTTGTTCTCTGTCATTTTTGTCTTCATTGTAGGTACACCTGGTCTGGCGTTCTGTTAGCTGTGACATCATCCAGAGAAGACAGATCACCGCTATTACTATCTAATGTAGAACAGATTACTGGATCAATGTGTGCTTCTGTGCTTTTTGTCTCTCTTGTTGTGTCTCTGCTCTGTCTTCTGTAACCCCCAGTCGGTCGAGGCAGATGACCGTTCATACTGAGCCCGGTTCTGCTGGAGGTTTTTCCTTCCTGTTAAAGAGGAGTTTTCCTTCTATGCTCTTTCATGAGGAATGAATGCTGCTTGTCAAGACTTGATGCAATCTGCTGGGTTTTCTTAGATAGGAAACTTTTTGACCAAGTTGTATGATTTGATTGAATTTGACTTTGTAAGGTGCCTTGAGGTGACATGTGTTGTGAATTAGCGCTATTTAAATAAAATTGAATTTAATGTAATTTAATTAATAAACAAAGTCAAAAGTTGACAACTGCTTTTTGTATTTACTCATTTGTTTTTAAATGGGATGCTTTTCAAGTGTGACATAAAACTGTAGAGAGCAGGGGGGAAACAAAAACAACATTCAATTAATATAAACAAAGCACAATCACAGTTCATAAAGCTGTAAAAAGGGTACTTATAAGATTAGCCTCCTCTGGGGCTTCGTAAAAGTATATATATATACTTATATATATATATATATATATATATATATATATATATATATATATATATATATATATATATATATATATATATATATATACACTTTTTTACAGCTAGATAGTAGGAGGTCAATCTCATAGGTTGTAGCCATAAAGCTCAAGTGGGGTGAACTCTGTTGCCAAACATTTGAAGGCATAGGTTTATTTTATAATATTTAGTTTAGTTGTTAATTTTTCTGGTGTGGGAAGTATGTTAGTAATATTAAATAGAGAAGCTACCATCACAAAACATCTGGCAGATCATGTCACTGAACGTTCCACCGATAATGATCAGATCAGATTTTACGAAAGTTTTCACATTTTATCCTTTACAATAAGGAAAATAAAAACTTCAAGGGCGTTCTTTGTATTTAGCTTCTTTGCCCCAGTGTCTTGGAGTCTTAAGAGCATTGAAAATATATCACCAAAAGAGGTTTGCACAGTAGAGGCTGGTCTCAAAATGACTGAATGCTTGCTTGACAGTCCAGACATTTCCTTTCTCACTTGTTTACATCTGCATGAACCATATTTGCATAATGCCTCTACAGTAGCTGGGCTTGGCACTGTCGCAAGCAAACAATGAGCAGCTGCTTCACACTCCACCGTCTTTAACTAATCTGTGCCAGCAGAGCTTTTCGTAAAAGACTCTCAGGGCTCTTATACACAAAAGCAACATCAGGGACTAGCAGCAATATTACTGCCCGTTAAAATGTCTACTCATTTCATCAGCATCTGCAAGAAAATAAATTGCACTTGACACACAAGATCCAGCTGTAATCTTTAAGCTGCACCAACAGTCACCAACCTATCAGTTCAGTTCTCTGTCAGTCACTTCCCTGCCTCTGATTAGTTCCAGCTGTTTCCCTGTAATTAGTTTTCACTCCATTTCACCTGTGCACTTCACTATATAGTTCTGCCTCAGTCTTTAGTTCTCCGCCAGATCATTAACGAGCCTTCGGTGAGTTTTGTCCAGCGTTCTTATTCTGATAACCTGTTGATATTACCCGGATTGCCTTTTTGACTTCTGAGCCAGCCTGACCCCTGAACCTGATTTTCCTGCCCTGTACGATTGATTACCTGTTTCTCTGACCTGGACCTGCCTTAGGATATTTTGAGTTTTTGCCTTAGCCTTGACTGTACTTTTGCCTGTTTTTGGACTGCTTTTCGTGTACCGGATGTTGGACTGTCATTTTGACCATTGAGCCTTGCCTGTCCCTGTTTTTTTTATTAAATCCTGTTTTTTGCCTTCACCTCGCTTGTTTGGTTGAATTCTGGGTTTTCCTGATTCACGTTCATAACACAAAGTGACTAAATGTAGCAGAGAAGAATGGATTTAAACATCAACAAGATTTCTACCATAGATATATACATTCATTTTCAATAAATTAGAATGTGCATTTCTAAGAGGCTTGTCTGTCAGATTAAAAGTACCTTTTGAAAAACAGCAACTTTTAAGCCTGTATTAAATATACTTTTCATTAAGCCCCCATTTCTGCATGTTGCTTTTTATTGGTCTGATGTAGTATTCTAATCTTAAATGGTGTGTTTTATTAGCTGGAAGTGAAAAAAAAATCATAATTAACAGAAATAAAGGCCTTAAAATATTGTCAGTCTGTGTTAATCTGTGTTTCCCTTAGTGAAACTACTGTCCCTAGTGGCTCACACCCAGAAAACCTCTAAAATGAAGCATTGTACAGAATCAGCATTATTAAGAGTTGTTAATGATATCTTGTTGACGTGTGATTCTGGTACCTATATGGTCTTGGTTCTGCTTGACCTAACTGCTGCCTTTGACACTGCTGACTACAATATTTTAATCCATCCATCCATACATCCATTTTCTAACACATCTATCCCTTGTGGGGTTACGATGGGTGCTGGTGCCTATCTCCAGCTGTCAATGGGTGAGAGGAAGGGTACAATATTATAATATCACGTCTAAATCATTTAGTAGGCATCCAGGACACTGCTCTGGACTGGTTTAGATCCTACCTGGCTGATTGATCTTTCTGTGTCAGCATTTCAAACACTGAATCTTGTGCTCCTTTATCATGTGGGGTCCCACAGGGCTCAATTTTAGGATCTCTACTCTTTTAATTATACTTAATGCCTTTAGGCTCCATCCTCAGGAGACATGGAAATTCTTTTCATTTATATGCTGATGGTTGTCAGCTCTATCTGCCCCTGGAGCAGGGTGACGGCTTCTCAGTGAAGGCCCTGCTGTACTGTCTGGAAGACATCAAAGCTTGGCTAGCCCAGAACTTTTTAATTTTAACAAAAAGAAAACCAAGGTAATACTGTTTGGACCAAGTCGCTCCTTTGACCCTAACACTGTTGATTTGTGAGCCCTGACAGCATATTGATTTGGGTTTTAAGTTAGACAGTGATTTTAAATTAGATGGTTCAAAACGCTGCTGCAGGTACTCCAAAAGCAGAGCATGTTACCCCTATTCTGGCCTCGTTCCATTGGCTCCCAGTACATTTTAGAGTTCATTTTAAAATTCTTATTTTCATTTTTAAGTGTTTGAATGACCTTGCCCCGCCGTACCTGTCTGAGCTTCTTCATCCCTACTCGCGCCCCTCAGGTCAGCTGTACTGTATCTCCTGGAGGTACCAAGAGGAAGCTCAGAGGCAGCAGGGCCTTTTCTATTGTTGGTCCTCAATTATGGAATAACCAGCCCCTGCACATAAGAGAGGCTCCTACACAGCCCACTTATAAAACTCACCTTAAAACCCACTATTATTCTTTGGCTTTTACCATTAGCAAGACTTAGTTTTCACTTTAAATTGGTTTTATTGTTTCTTTTAAGTGTTTTTATGCATTACCTTTTTTAATGGATGTGTTTTAGCTTGTAATTATGTACAGCACTTTGTTTCAGCTGTTGGCTGTTTTTAAGCGCTTTATAAACAAAGATGGTATGGTATGGTATGGTATGGTATGGAAAGCCTAAAACCACCTCAACCGGCTCCTGTCGATGGGAAGGAACAGCGGTGCTACTCCATGTTCTCCCAGATGTCTGGGTTCTTACTTTATCTCCGATCCTTAGCCCACTGACCTTAAAGAGGAAGCTGAGTTCAGGCGCTTGTTCCTGGGATCTTATTCATTTGGTTAGGATAGCTCATGGTCATAGATGAGGGTCAGAATTCAAATAAACCAGCAAATCAAAGCTCTATATTGCGTTCTATTTAGCTATTTATAATACACATTTTAGTGATGCATTTGGCACGTGTTTAATCAGTAAAGTGATCCAGTCTTACTAATCTTTTTCTAATTAACATGAAAGTCTGTTGCTGTTTCACTGTCTCTGTTTCCCGATGGGGACATCTTTAGGGATGTTGCTTAAGCTCTTTGAAATTGAACCTGTCGGCAGTCACATTCCTTATGACCAATTTTTAAGATGATCCCTTTCAGCAGGGATTTCCTGCGTCAGGCTTATAACTGCATTATTAAGACATTTATTTTGTTGCACACACTGCTCGACCTTAAAGTTTCTTCAACGCTTTGTTGAAGATTTCTTTTCAGATTGTATCCAAAGAATACTGGTCATATGACTGGTGTCTTGAAATAATACATGGCAGCACTGTGGCAATGAAAGTTTTAGTGGTTAATGTCCAGAATAATCTCAATCATCTCTATTTTTACCCTGAATGGTTGGTTCCTATTTGAATAAAAATGGAGCCGATGTTGAGTTCAACTGTTCTAACACCTTTCTCATCTGTGCCTTCCAGGCTCTGGAAAAAAAAATATTTCACAGTAAATGTGAGATTAAAATAACTTCTGAGGCCAATATGATTTAAATACAGATTATTAAGAAGTGGGAGTTCTGCAGATAGCATCCATTTGATTTAAGGCAAATCTAATGATGCACAGGTCTCACAAATGTATAAACCTGCCCATTTGGTAAATGACCAAAAACTTACATTAAACTAGACACATGTGTAGACACATGTATACACATCAGAGAACCTGTAGACATATTTCTTGTTGACACCAAACCCTGATTAAACATGTTGAATTGGCTAAAAACAAAACAAATTTGAAATTACAGCCACGGTGAATACAGAATGTAGCTTGGTGAATAATAGCCATTCAGAGGAGAACAGTTCTAATCCAATATGTACATTATGAGTCACAGGATAGATAAAAATGTTCAGTGATTAAATATTAAACTATGAAAATTTATACTTTAAAAAAGTCCCAAACTGAAATGAACCATTTCTACTTTCCATCAAGGGCCACGTTTGGGTCGAAAATGAGCAAAATATAAATAAATAAATAAAAAACAAAAATAAATTACAGCCAAATTAAAAATATTTCTGTAATTCCACACTGTAACTTGCCTCATTGTTAACATTATGCACTATTCCAGTTCACAAGCAAGAAAACATTTTTGAAATAAGTGGAAACAGCAACCCCCACACTTTTTGCACCCCTAGTAAAGATGTGCAAAAAAATTCAAAAGAAATTCAGCTACTGTTAGGCAATAACAATTTACTGTCTGTTTTTCTGCAAAACTCCTGGTCTCACAGTTGTTGGAACATCAATAAATGTAAGAATTATAATTTGTGCATTACTTTTTTTAAATGCTTAATTAATTAGTGTATAGGAACCTCTAACTGGCTTCCTTGTTCCCAGGGAGAGAGCCTGACATAGAGACTGATTTTCTTAGCCACTCTTCAAAAGGGGAAAGACAAGAGAATAAGTAATTTAATTGAGGTAGATGTGTGTGGATTTCCACAAGTCAGGAATTGGGTAAAATAGCTTTTCACTAGAACTTGTATGGGCCAGTTCTAATGAATAAGAGCAACTAAAAATAAGTCAGATCAATGAGTCAGCAACAATGAGAGCAAAGATCAGAAAGTGTAAAGCTACTGGAACTGTGACAAACAAGACTAGAAAAGGTTTATCATTCCACCACACACTGAGGAGGATGGTATGGGAGGGAAAAAGGAGTCCCTATGTTGCTTTTTATGGTCAACAGTCTCCTTGACAACAATTAGATGTTCCCTACATGCCAGCAAGTTGTTCAGGAAGCATGCCAAAGAAAAGTCTTTCTGTCACTGCTGGCTTCAGCAGGGCTGTTTTCTTAGAAAGCACCAATATATACTTACAAATACATGCAGAAACTATTGATTTTAAACATGTTTTTTTATTTAGCTAACAAGAGTTATAGGCCTAAACATCTATTGTCAATTTTTTTGCATAGATGTTGAAGTTAAAAACAATAATTTGTACAGTGGCCTTTTGCCATTTAATCGTTTTTTAATTAATTGTTGTTTTGTTGTTGTTGTTGTTTTTTTGTTTTTTTGCAGCTTATGTTGATGATGAAATGTTTCATAGAGTGAATGTGAATATATCTCATCAGTTTCAGATCCACGTTGATGCAACACAACATGGCCGCACCAGATAAATATCAGCCAGTGACAGTGGCTGACCTATCTGCTGATAGGCTGTTGTAAACTGAAACAACCTGATCGTTGGTCTAATTTGATTATTGCTGGACAAAAGGAGTGCATCACTACATTACTTACATATTCTAACTGGATTTTGTATAAATAGACTGACAGAGAAATATCAGGATTACAACTGTATTACTGAATTATGACTATATTGTGAGTACATTCCCTTTACTATGATCAGGCTCTATAAGAAATTAACTGAACTGCTTTTTATGTTAAATAAAAAAGCAATATCTACCATTTCTTTTCATACAAGATTTACTTTATATAAGATTTTATATTTACTTTACATATTGTAAACTTGCACTTTAGCAAATTTATATTGCTACGTCATAAAATAAGTAATAGAAAACCATCTTCTTTCCTAACAGAATGCACTGTTGAAAGTGCCATTCTGAAAAATATGACTACAATTTGCATTAGTCTGAAAACATTCGACCCAGGGTGCAGATGTTATGTGAAACCTGAGAACCAGCTTTTCTACACTTGCTGCTGCATTTTTCTCTCCTCTGTTCCTGCTGATAAGCAGTCTATGCCAACAATCTTTCCCCGTCAAATTACTTCAGCGGTGGTATTTGTAACTTCGCTAAAGGAAACTGCATCAGTTGGACCTAGTTTAAAATACAACTCTCAGGATCAACACAGAAAAATACAGCGATTAACCGAAACAAACACATCAAGGTCTACAATGGTCCTATCTATGCACTGCATCTGTGTTTTCTGTTATTTCCCACTGAGCAGAAAGCTTCATTCCCACATTAAATTCTGATTTTAAATATAATAAACAGCCGCGAACGTTGCTTCTTTCCTTTAGCTTACCTCAGCCTGGGGTTCCTGTGCATAAAGATACAAAGTGGAAGCATTTCAACCATGCTACGTCTTCTTCATACCGTGTGTACTGTT
Source organism: Fundulus diaphanus (assembly GCA_037039145.1). Lineage (NCBI taxonomy): Eukaryota > Metazoa > Chordata > Actinopteri > Cyprinodontiformes > Fundulidae > Fundulus > Fundulus diaphanus. The sequence goes on from CM073124.1 coordinate 37,362,416, forward strand.
CTGTGATGTCACCCAGAACTGTTCTGTTAAACATTACCGAGCTCTGGGGACTTTATCCTCTGATGCACACACACACACACACACACACAGATAGACTGCAAGCAACATCCACTGATATAACTTAGTTAGTTCATCTAGACGTTTGTGTAAAGTGTCTACAACCAGAGGGGGATTTTGTAAACTGGCAAACGGGAGCAATTTCCTGGGCCCCAGAAATATCTGTGCTCCCATTCAGTAGCTAATAAAATGAAAATTGTAGATCTTATTTTTTTATTATTTGTTCAGTTAAGTATTATGTTAATAGAGGGACTGTGTGGTTGTTGTCTTTACATTTTTTAGTCAAAAATAGCTTAAGAAACCTGAACAAATAAATGTCAAAAATAAAAAACATTAGAAACAGGAAGGATTTTTCAGATATCAGAGAGTAGGCAAAGCAATAAGAACATAGCTGGATATGTGAAATACTTATTTGGAATAGTAAGAATTTCATCATTACATGTTAAAGTGGCCAGTTTACATTATATTTTTCTGTTAAATTTGTTCTATCCAAACACAATCTTAACCGTGTTGATATTTAAGCAAATATTCTGAATTATTGTTGAGCAAAATCAGCTCAGGCACCGTTGGATTGCATTTAGTGTGTTTGTCAACATCAGTTTTCAAGTTTTTAACAAAGCACCATATTTAGGTCTAAACCAGTTCTTTGTAGCTCTGACTGGATGTTTAGGGACGTCGTCCTGCTGGAAAGTGAGCTTTGGTCCCATTGTCAAGTCTTCAGTCTGGTTTTGTTACCCTGATAGCTCCATCTGTCTTCCCATCAACTCTGACCAGCTTCCCTGCTCTGGTGAAAAAAAGCATAATTCTGTCATCAACAAGTTGCACAATGTGGACGGTGTGCTCAGGGTGATGTTCAGAAGTAGCTTCCTGCCACACATAGCATTCCCTTTAGGCCAAAAACTTTAATTTTGCTCTCATCTGACCAGAGTTTGGTATACTACAGCTAGCTTTTTCTTTTAACAGTGCCTTTCTTCTTACCAGTCTTCCACAAGGTCAGGTCTGTTGGCTAATGGTGGTTCTCTCAGAAGATTCTCCCACTTGAGCTGTGGATCTCTCCAGCTCCTCCAGAGTTCCTTCGCTGATCAAATTTCCCCTTGTCCTGCCTGTCAGTTTAGGTGGACGGGTGTCCCTCAGTACTATTGCAGTTAACAACTGTGGAGTGGTGGCCAAGCGGTTGGAGTAGAACGATTTTGAAGGCTGCAAGTTTGAATCACAGTGACTGCCACCCTGGGTCCTTGAGCAAGGCCCTTAGCCCCAGAATGCTTTCCAGGTGTCACACAGTGGCAGCCCACTGTTCCCTAATGGATGGATCAAGGAAGACAAAATTAATTGGAATGTAAGTTGCAATGACAAATAAAGAAAATTATTATTATTATTATTATTATTATTATAAACATATTAATTGAACGTTGCATTGTGAGATGTTGCTTGGGAAATTGAACTTCTTCACAACTTTCTCCCTGTCAGGTTGACCTACCTGGAAAGTAAACTCCTGAAGCCACTGGTTGAACATAATTTTTTTTAGAGGTAAAAGGGGCGAATCCAAGTTAACACACTTTTCATATTTTATTGGTAAAAGAAAGAAAACCATTTATCATCTTTCCCTCATTTCACAGCTATCCACTAATGTCACATCATTTGTGGCTGTAATATATAAAACTGTGTGAGGTCTAAAGGGAAGAAATACTTTTTCAAGACACTATATAACTATAATAGTTTTCATTAGATGGAATCCTTTTTTGAAATGACCTAATTTAATCAGCAATAATATTATTTATCATCAGGTCAATGGTGCCCTTACAGATTGACTCTGTTTTTACTTTTTTTTTGTCACACTTATTTTGTTTTTAATGCTTTTGCTCAAAGCAGATCTCACCAATGCTGATGTTGTTCCTCCGCCTGTTTTTGTATCTTGATTTAATTACAGGTAATATTTTGTATTCATTCACTTATCTTCCACACCCCCTTAATCCTCTGCAGGGTCACAGCAGGGGGGGGGGCTTTTGCCAATCTCCAGTGATCAACCTTTTACAACACAGACAGTAACCACACCGTCACACCTCGGGTAATTTTAAAATTTCCAATCATCCGGAGTACCCAGAACCGAGGCATGGATGGGGCGAACCTTCAAACTAAACACAACAGGGCTAAGGCACAATGTTAAACACTGTCTGGTAATGGTTCTTAGGCTTTCTTTATGGATTTCATTTTTAGATTTATTATTCAGTTTTCATATAACCCATTTTCATTTTCTTTTTATTTATCTCTTTACAATACAGACAACCATCAGCAGACGCACTTCCCGTAAAGCTTTTCTCAGATTCTGCAGGCACAGTATTTGCCTCAACATCACCTTGCGTTCCATTTAACACTGCAGCATACCCAATTTGATCGCCACACCAACCCACCTGACACACGAGTGAAACATTCTGCCACACACGCAGCACTGTCCTCACACACCATGCATGCCGGACATATGCAGCCTGCCAGCATCGCTGGCAGAGATGAACACAGCTGCAGCTCAAATTTTGCATTAGGCTAATAATTATCTGAACACTTGGTGGCACTTATAGATGACTGAAATTTCATTTTCCGATAGTTAGTTGAATCTTTAATTGGAAGAGAAACTAAAATTTGGCTGTGACATGAGGGAAAACTGATGCACCTAGTTGTGAAGCTGCAGAACGCTGTGACCTCCCAGCATAGACAACATTTTCACATCAGGAGCGCATAAAAAGTGAGATACATACTCCAAACACATGACAAGGCTGGAGGTTCCTTAAGACTTCCCTAATTTCATTATTCTAAGACCAACATAACAGCTGCTTTTCATAACACCAGCATGCATTGGGGTTGTATAGTATGCTGGGTGCTAAAGATGTTATGTGACAAACCTTCAAAAAAAGCAAAAACATTCTAAAATTCAACTTCGGAGTAAAATTGGAATATAAACAAAAATGGTATCTTTCAATCAATCATGCAGATTCACTTTATTTGTTATTTTCACATCTTTATGACATAAAGCAACAAATAAAGACAACCTTGTAGTACGGTAAAAACTGTCTGTCACTATGGTGGTAGTCAGAAAACAAAGGCTGCATCTGAAAAGGTCTGATTATAAGCTCCTTTCATGAGGTCAACAGTAAGAACTCTATCATGGGGAGGAAAGGAGCTTCTGACTGCGGTGCCGATTATGGACAGCCTTTAATTACGTAACAACATTACGTGACGGTAACGCACATGGATGATGCGGGTCAAATCCAGGCCGACAGCCTTCCAAAAATGAACTACAAAGTGTGCGCTCTCTTCTCTCCGGACGTTCTTGTTGCTTTACGTGAGGTGGGCTGTGCTTATACATCATGTCACGCAAAGGATTGTGGGATTCCTTATGATTCCTTAGCGCCAGTGAGGGACATTGTGAGCTACCTATACTAAAGGAACTATGGTAGGAAGCATACAGGCTCCTTTTCCTACCTCCTTCCTCCTGACTGCACTATCCGGACAGCACTTGTCATTGGCTAAAGAGTCCTTACCCAAAAGACGTTCTTCAATGCAGCTATAGTATTTAGCATGGTGGTGAAAAAAGGTTGAAAACCACTGATTTGGTCTATTGTTTTGTACACTTTTAAAATAACTCACATTGAAGCAACATGAAGCTTTTATCAATCTAAAATAGTTTATTTTTTCCGTTGTATCCACGTCTTGGTTACATGTTTCCCTCTTTGTTCAACAAAGTGCATTGATTAGTCAGCAGTAAGGGGAGGGGTACTTGTAAAAATTGTTAGATAATTTGAATCTTGCAGTATCTGTTTTTTTCTTTTCGGGGGCATCGAAATTCTCTTAAAAGATTCAGCTGATAAAAGGAGTAAGTAAGGCACCTTACTGGAAAAAAAAATGAGCAGAACATTTACAAGAGAGTGAATTATGAAAGTCAGGGAGTCACACTAAGGTACACCATTTTTTATGAAAAGGTCACTTCCTCCTAAGGTTAGAGAACTAGAGCTAGAAAGTAAAACATGGCAAATGTGGTTAGGCTGAAGAAACCAGCGTGTTGAAATCACTGCTAATTACAAACGCCATCCTGCTCCTCTGCACAATTTCAGTACTTTATGTGTTAACATACAAAATATAAAAAGGAAGTCAAAACTGCGGTCGTAAAGACAGTTTTAGGTGGTGCGTGGGTCAAGCACATGACCGGCGGTTTGCAGAAAAGTCCGGCGCAGCATCGGTAGTTGGGGTTGCTGCCTGACGGGTTTGAAGGGAGGGTGGGTCAAGCGTCAGGCGTTGGGCAGAGATGGACCAGGGGGCTCCTTCAGGCTGCTCAACAAAACAAACAGACAACAGAAAAAAAACGAGGTCACACATTTTCTAGTGGTCTGACTCCGCCGCCACCTCTGGGCCTGTGCCACCCTTCACACACGCTTCTCCGGGGCCACATCTGAAAGCTCACTTAGCAGCTTCTTCTAACAAGGCATGACAGGAGGCTCGCAGGGGTGGGGAGAAAGCTAAGGGAGGAGAGACGGGAGACCCGCCGCCTGCTCCTTGGTTTTATTGGAGCCCAAACATGCAGAGCGGAAGCAGAAGACATGGCTTTAAAGATACGGATGATTATCACCGCAACCATACTGATCACCGTCAGCATCATAATACTCTTTACCACAGCCTCAGAAAATAAAAAGGAGAAGTGGGAGATGCTTTTGTTGTGGCTCTCCCTGATCCCCAGGCACAGTATGCTCACTGAAGCTGATTAGAGATGGAGCCTGTTGTCACAGGCCCTTCTTAATCGGCTGCTGCATTGTTTTGGATCCAGTCTATAAACTGCTAGAAGTACTGAGGCGATTTAAATCAAAGCATTAACTGCGCTGAGACCCTCAGGTAAATGTAATTATCTTCTGAGTTTTAATATAAAGTCAGAAACATTTTAATAGTAAAACGTGCCACTGCACTACAGGGACCTCATGTGCTGCTGTAACTGCGTCCGCTAGATTTATAGGCGTAATTTTATTCTGGAGCGAGGTCAAAATGGGAAAACAAGCGTCTAAATAAAGGTTTGTGGCTTTAATTAATGTGGTTAAAATACATGCCAAACAATGAAGCGAAATCAAGCGCTACAATGTTGTACTGCCCTCCAGTGGCGGAAGACAGCCTCCAAACTCAGTAAATGATGGTGAAGGGCTTTACCAGGACAGTAGATGGTCTTCATCTGGATGTCACTGTAATTACTCAGCCTCCTCTTCAGCCTGGGGAAGACAAACAAGAAATAGGGTCATGGTATGAAACACAAACACATATCAGTGAAAGATGGCAAGAGGGAAGGTAATAAAGTGCAACCTGGCAAGAATAGGCGGGTATAGGCATTGAATGGATGGATGGATATTATTTATTTTTTTAAATGGGAAATAGTGTCCTGGAGACACAGAGTCTGTTAGTTTTATAGCCTCTAACCCAGCAGCCAGAGTTAACCTATGGTAGGGAGATACAGTTCCTTGCAAAGGGAAATAAGACCTAAACTTTCTCACATTTTATCACATAACCACACACCTCACTTGGTGGGATAGCCCCATACATAGCAGTGAGGGGAAAAGTATTTGTGGTATATAAGATAATTCACAAATAAAAAGCTATGAAGTATGGCACACACGTGGGTTAGCCTTTTTTAAGGTGATACAGTCCCAGCTGCAAGTCTCTTGGGGACTGTTCATATCAGCTTTACACATTTAGAGCCCAAGCTCAGGCAGAATGGATGGTAAGCCTCTGTAAACGGCAAACTCTACGCTTTGCTGAAAATTCGCAGTTGCATTTGGGTCTAACGTTTGGCCTAAATCAACACATAAACATGCTTTGATATAAACTACTCCATTGTAGCTTTGGCTGTATGTTTATAGTCTGGATCGTGCGCCATAGAGTTTTTTTAGATGAAGAAGAAAAAGTAACAATGGTCCTCTCTGACCAGAGCACCTTCTTCCACGCGTTTCCTGTGTCCTCTTCAGGCTTTTCGTCAAACCTTGTTATGGCTTCCTACCAACAGTGGCTATATTCCTGCCAATCTATCGCTAGGGTCAGATTTGTGGAGTGCATAACTTATAGATGTTCTGTCAACAACTTTTCTAACCCGAGCTGTGGATCTCTGCAGCTCCTCTGGAGTTATCATGAGCATCCAGACACTTCTCCAGAAATGACCTCCTTTCCAAGCTTATGTGAATGGCCAAAAAAAATCAATAATTTTCCTACTTAAGCACTAGCATGTTGCAGCTCCTCCAAAGTTTTCAATTCAATTCAATTTTATTTATATAGCGCCAATTCATGAAACATGTCATCTCGAGGCACTTTACAAAGTCAAAATTCAATCATATTATACAAAGTTACCATGTTTCTCTTTATTGCTTTTCAAATAGTGCTATAATTGCCAGGCATATCAGTCTAGGTGGACAATGTCTTAGTAGGTTTGCAGCAGAGTTCTACTCTGTCCATGTCTTGATGGACTGAATGGTGCTCTGTGAGATGTTCAAAGCTTGGGATATTGTATTATAATCTAACTCTGCTTGAAACTTCTTTACAGCCTTCTCCCCGACCTGTCTGCTGTGTTCCCTGGTCTTCACGATGTCGTTTGTACACTAATGTTCGCTAACAACAGCTGTGTTCACACTGAGATCAGCTAAAACACTCTATTTACTAATACGGTGGCTTCTGAAGGAAATTTGTTTGCCCCAAATCCTATTTTGGGCTGTCAGAGCGAGGGTGTTGATGGCTGATGTAAGCAATAAATTTTAGATTTTTACCTGTCGGAAAATATCGGAAAGCACGGGTCCTTTTTCTATCACTTCACAATAACATGCTGTTTTGTATTGATCAATTTAAAAAATCTCAGTGAAATACTTTAAGGCTTTGTCATGATTTAGGTTTTGGTTTGTCTGTCTTGAAGTTTTCTGGACTTTTTCTAGTATCAGCCCTGTCACCTCTCAGCCACCATCCAATCAGCTCAGTCTCCCTCCAGCCACCACTCTGCTCTTCATCTTGCTTCATGTGCTCTGCCACCGGGCCTCTACCTGTTAGCTGGACTCTTCTGTTTTATTTGTGTTCATCCCTCACTGTTGTATGCTGCCAGTGTCTGCGTGCTGCACAAGTCTGCCCTGTCTCCCCGTGAGTTCCCACCGCTTGCTCTGCCCGTTCTGGTCGTTCCTCGGTCTGCATCGCCTGTTCTGGTCAGCTCCTGCCTTCATCTCTGGTTCAAGTCTGTCACTGCCTGCTACACCTGTTTAAGTCCAGCTCTGCCAGTCACGCCACCTGTATCCTCTGGTCTCCTTCCCATTACTGTCTGCCTGCCTCTTCATCCACTATTCATCATGGCAATAAACCTTTTAGAACAAAACTCTGTGTCTGGCTGATATCTGGTTCTCCAGCTCTATTCACAACAGGCTTGCAGCTGGAAAGTCTGTGAAAGTTCAAGAAGTATGAATGTTTTTCGCCCACTGCCGTAAGGCTCAAAGAGGAAACATTACAGTTCATGATTTTATTTTAGCTTTTAAAAAGCAGGAATGGCTCAGCTTGACAAAAAAAAAGTGGGCGCAATTATATCTTTTTTGGGCTCTCCACCCACATTCACAGTTTCAACATAACTGGAGAAGGTCTTTCACAATAACATACTTTCCTCTTAACAAAAACAAGACTTTTTTTGGGGACACGTCAAATACAGGCACGTTGTCAGATGTGGAAATGTGCAACAATGCCACCTGTGTTTCTTCCAACATCCCTCCTTTTGACACAAAAGAAGGATGGGGTCACTTGTTAGTGGTTGCAGAATCAGAGGGCTGCAAATGGAGAAGACGTAACCCGATGCACATGCGGTGTTTAGCAATGATGGCAGGACGGAGAGAATAACTACTCCTGCATGTACTCGGCTATAAAAATATTTCTAATATAACAGGAAAGTATGCTAGGCAGCAGCTGGCTTCCAGTGGATTATCCAGCAGAAAAGCTTTCCTCTTAGTGGTCCTCCAAACTCTGTGCAGTGACACTATGTCCTCAATCCCCCGTGAAACTTGTCACATCCACTTCATATTCATTTTGTTTGGAGCGCTCTTAGCAAAGATAATAGGTCATGACTTCTTCTTCTAAAAAGTCATATAAATTCGGTGCATCCAACCAAAAACAAACACATATGAGTTTTTTTTCTCTTTTGCAGTCAGGCAGACGCAAAGAACAAACAAAAGTGTCCGACTTGTTCATAAAAACAAGAGGGTAAAACATCCTGGCGTTGCAGCCTGGAAGAAAGTGCCTCTGTGGATATTTTTACAGGTCTCTACATCACTGAACAAATATTGCGTTGCGTCAACCCTGAAGCATTGCTCATAAATAAGGACCTGCTGCAACACTCCACATTTGTGCTTTGTGTATCGAACTGAGTGACATACAGCTGACTTGGGAAGAAACAACAGTTTTAGTTTTAGGTTGTGATCTGATCATGCAGAAAACTCCCAATCTCCACAATGATTCACACCGTGCCAAGCAGGGACAGAAATAATCCAAGCATATACCTCTTGGGACTCTCCCTCTTCTTCTTCCTACAGAGGATGAAATCAGGTAGAATAAAGCTTAGAAATATCAATAAGCGGGGAAATATTGATCTATATATCATCGCCGTTTCCGTCACTGCACTAATTCTACCTTAAGACTTAAGGCAAATACATGCGTCATGCTGAAAACCATTAGACACCTCCATGGAAAACTGTGATAAAAGTAGCATGCAGCACAGTAAGACATAAAGACAAAGGAAGAAGTACTAAGGTCTCCCGAGTCTAAAAGGTGTGACGCCACAAACCACAACAAGACTACATCGCTTACTTGTTCGTCTTGGTCCTGCAGGGAAGGTGGTACAAAGACAGAGATAGAAAGGAGGGAGCAGAGAATGCAAAGCGATGAAGCAAAGGAAGCTCAAGCTGGAATGTTGAAGAAACAGCATTTTCCACCCAGCATTTTAAATAGCGAGGCCTTTATGTCCTTAACTGCTGTCCAGCAGTAGAAACCAGACAGTGATTGATTCTACAATTATGTAGCATATTCTGTCTGAATCTCAATTCTCTAGAAGACTTAAGAAATGTGGTGAGAAATAACTAGTGGACTGACTTACAGCGCTTTGCGTAAGTATTCACCCACTTGGTTTTTTACCTATTTTGTTAGATTCCGATCTGTAATTCAAATGTTTTTTAATCTTACTTTATGTGACTGATCTGCACATAAGCGTCTACGTTTGTGAGCGGAAATTAGAAAAAATATGCATAAAAAGGAAATTTTAAAAATGAAAATTTAGATATGACACATTTCAACCCCCTTTGCTAACAAAGCCCCTCAAAGGTTCTGGTATAACAATTACCTTCAAAAGTCACATAATCAGTGAAATGAAGTCTACTTGTGTGCAATCTAAGTTTCACATGATCTGTCGGTATAAAGAAAGGCCTCAGAGGCTGAAGCACCACTTAGCAAGAGGCATCACACCATGAAGACCAAGGAGCACTCCCAACAAGTCAGGGACAAAGTTGTTGAGAAGTACAAGTCAGGGTGGGGTTATAAAGAAATACGGATATTTCAATTTTGAATGCAGCATTAAACATTTGTGTAGCCTGAAAGACACAACCGTAGGTAAAAAGAGGCCTGTAACACATTCTACTGCTTCTCAAACTTCAATGCTCTGGACCCACCATAAAAACTCCAGACCAACTATCTAAGAACTATTCTCTAAAAACGATTGTATGAAAAGGTGATGAAAGCCTACCTCCTTTGGAACCTACAGCCCCTTGCAAAAGTATTTGTTCCCCTTGAACGTTATGTCACTTTATAGCCATACACATTTACATCATAGACCGACACAAAGTCGCACAAACAGTAAATGTCAGATAAAAGGCAAAAAAATAGATCAATGGGGTCACTTCAGAAGGTAATTGGCTGCACTGTATTTTATTTAGGATTATTAGCGGAGTATCACACATTTTATAGCTTTTTTTGGTTAAAACAAAAAGTTAAAAATCAAGCCTCCTTTTCCTTCTTTTCCAAATATATTGAAGTCTGTGTTGGAAATGTGAAAAGCAGACCAAATAGCCGGCTCTGCAGGAACAATTGCTACACTTTTGTCACAAAAGTGTGACTATAGATGTGATGCACTATCAAGCGTCATCCATTATCACGTAATAATTCAAAGGCCTTTATTAGCAGTGTATAGGAATTACCAAAGATGACTATTTAACCATTTCTATTCATTTACATCAGCAGAATGTGAACACAGGTGACTAAAGGAATCTATATGGTGTGGCTGAACGCAGCCCTGTTGCGCTATTATTTAACTGATTCTAAGCTGCTTGACAAGCTTTATAATGGGCCACGTTTGGCCTGAAGACTAAGCACTTATATTGAACTTTATGGGATGTTTATGATAAGGTAACAGAAAGCATCATAAACTGCATCCTACACATTTATTGGTATCCCTGGTAAAGATGTATAAAAAGCCCTGAAATAATTATGTGTTTCACTGCAGTAACAAAATTTAAAACTTTTTTTTAAATCTGGCATTTAATTTGAGAACATTTATTCAGCGAGGAAAAACAAATCCAACATTAAGAAATATTTTTTTCTTCACCAGTACTGGGAACCCCCCACCAATGATTCGTATAAAATAAATGCAAATAAAACCTTTTATTTATTCATACTTTATTTCTCCTCATCGTTTTCACAGTCTAGAAACTTCTTTGTAATCTATACCTTTAGTTTACCTGAAGTATAATTATTATAATTATGACATGACAAAGAGCCCTATTTCTTTTAGCCACTGATCACCAGGGCAGACAAGGACCTATATTTATCTTGCCACTATGCACAGTGGGGGAGATGACGAGAGAATAATCTCCTGTAGCAAACAGTGCTATCCTGGGGTCACCGGGAATGCATAAAACCATTAAATCCTTACTACACACCACACAGGTTGTTGGAAAGGTCCTACCAGCACAAACGTAACCATCTGAGGTTTGGAGGAAATTCTACAGTACGGTAATTGTGCGCATTGGCCAAGTGAAACTAAGACTGAGCTTTTCCGTCACAAACGCTCCAGGTGGCATAAAACAAAGAACGGTTCGTAAAAACACCTTAGGCCTACTGTTAAACAACGTGGAGGATCTGTGACGCCGCAGGGAATCTTGTTGGAGTGGCATCATGAACTTTTTTGAAAGAGCATATTTTAAATAGAAATCAGGTGGACCCTTACCTGGCAAGCCAGATTGGTGATCTTTAGCACTCTACGTTCTGCACATTATCAATCTGGGACTGCTATCATCAAATCCGTTTGGGGAAAGGAGCGACATTCAGCAGAACGTTCCGAGCTGGTCGGACGACCCGACACCTAGTGCCATTCTCAAATGAAAATGTAAGCAGTGGGCGCCATGAGAAGCCACAAGAAGTTATGCTGGACAAGGCGCTATTTGTGCAGTTATCATGGCGGAACCAGCGAGAAAAGAGCGAAAGCCCATGTCGGAGCAGGCAAGAAAGAGGAAAAGGGCTCTGGACAGAGAGAGGAGTCGTACACGGGTGAACATCGGACAAGCTTTTTCCCGAATGGCGAGAGCTAAAAGAAAGAGAAGGCTGCAAGGCTGACGTGGACCTCGCGTTTCTGCTGATGCGATTGTAAGTAACATTGTAGGGTTTCCCTCACGCTACTGCCTCCCAACATACCAAATAATAAAAAAAAAAAAAAACTAACTCCATATTGTCAGGGTTCTCTGTGTTGGCTGCTCTAACTCTACTCCTCAGGTGTGTCTAGTTGGCTGAGGAGGCGTGGTCCACACCTGCAGCTCGTTGCAGGCGGCTTCCTCTGGCTTCTTAAGCAGAGCACTGGCAGATGGAAGACGCCGGAGCCTTAACCAGTCGTGGTACGACGTGGCCTCTGTCCCAACTCTCGGAAACCAGCTTGTGAGTTTTTTTGTTACTCTTCTTTTTTGAGTAATCTTTTGTACCTCTCTGTTGCTCCAGATTTTGGTGCTTGGATGCACTCACCTGTCTTGACGTCCCGTCCGAAGAAACAGACCAGCAGACCTGTCTGCTCAGATTTTGCTCTGGCGCTCCCCCCATACTTCCTGGAAGTTACCCAGCGAGGCCTGAGATCCCCTTTCCCGGGTTCTGTTGGTTCTGTGCTCACTCTGGTCAATCCATCTGTCAACTGCTGCCGATGAGGTCGCCTCGGATTCCTCGCCAGCTACATCTGCCGTCCTCAGCCACTAGCCACCTATCTCCATCTGAGTAGTCACATAGAGTTCTCATGACGCTACTTCTTCCCGGTTAGGTCCGCCCAGCCTAATGGTAAGCAGCGCAACTCCTAGCAAGTTTCCTGGCTCTTATTTCAGAAGAACTCACTTGCTCTTTCTTACAGACTCTCCAGCCGTGACGTTCTGACCCAGCCGAGTCACCTGTAGTTCAGTCCATAAACCTGCCTGTTTTCCTTTAATAAAAATCTTAAAACTGTGCATTGCCTCCCGTTCGTATCTGCATGTGGGCTCGTCATCTGAAAACCATGACACATATGCGCGCAAAGCTTGTCTCCCCCCCGCTCCGCTCCGCCGGTCCGGTAAGCAAATTCCTAGGGGAAACACTGCATTGGAATGGTTTCTCTCTCTCTCTGTGTGCATGTTCATACTTTCACTGTGTTAGTCATTGTTTGTACTGCCGTTTTTTCGACTTTTGTATTCGTTGCGTTCGCCTGTCTGCTAAGCTCAAAACAACCGCGCCTGGCTTGACGGAGAAACCAGTACAACAGCTGAGCATCTTTACGACAGTGCACTTTTACTTTCGGCCTCTGGGGGGAGCCTCGCTGGAAAATCAACCCCGGTTGCATAGTATACCTTTAAACCATAATGTGCAATGTGATCGATTGAGAAGGGAGCGGGACAGGATGGATTCTCGTGAACGCACAAATACCACGAGAATTGTGCTCGCATGCAAGGTTAGGCGGACACCTTAGAAGGTTGAAAATGGGTCATCATTGGGTCATTCCGTAGGATTCAAAGCATACATCAAAATAGAGGCGGAAAAGGTAACCCAGACACAAACTCTGCCTTTTTCAAAGCCTCCTGTGGGGAGACCTGAAGAGAGGAAAGCATAAGAGAAGACCGGACTCTAGATGACGTTGAGAGACTGTGCAAAGAGGAATGATCGAGGTTCCCTCTCGCTGTGTGCGCCAACCTTGCTAAATGCTACAGAAGGGAAACTGTTGTGCTTTAAGCAAAAGAGAAGTGTGCAATTGCCAGCAAGTGTGCTAATAAGTGTAACACTGTTCATTTTGTTAAATGCAGTCACTTAAATGTGTGAGATTTTGCTACCGTTATAAAAGATGCATTTATTGTAAGGCCTTATACACATCTTTACCAGGGGTGCCAATAAATGTGCAGGCTGCTGTAGCAGGAGGTGTCAGGGGATGCAATAAAACCACAACAAGGAAGATATGATTAAAAAAAAGACCAGAGAGAGACTCAGGTTGGCTGGGGAAAGGTAAAAAAACAACATATAAACATATGAATCTACCTCAAGCTCTTGTAGTTCTTCTTCCTCCTAAAAGAAATAACATACAGCAGTTCAGCAAGCTGTGTGGGGAGCAAAAGAGTAGCACATGCATGCACAAGAGGGTCGTCCGTGGAGAGGGAAACTAAACGGGACGTCTGAGGGTATCAGGATGCAGCTATAGCTAGGAGGAAATGAAGATGTTAACTGAATGGGAACTCAGAGATGGAGGGAAAGTTGATGTGTTGGAGCGAGGAAATGAAAGAGTTTAACCATGAGTAGAAGGAACAAACTAGGGTCCCTAAACGACGTAGAACCTCTCATCTGAGCCCCATCAAACACACAACGCTGATGGCGACACGGCAGAACCGTGGATGATCTACAGAACCGCAGAAGAACACTGAAGTACAGTTACCTCTGAGTGCAAATCCTCTTCCTCCTGGAGGGAGCAAACCAACAGATGGACAATAAAGCAAAGAAGCAGCCTTACAGCGTTCATGTGCATGAGTGACAAAATGGTAGGAGCAGGGGGAAGATAATGCATCAATGTGTAATCCCAGGCAGGTGATGGGGGGCCTGCAACATCTCTGTTCTGAAATGTTGGATGTAATAAGTTAGTGAGTCAACTAATGCAGACAAAACATCTGTTTCAATAGGCTGGAATAACAATTTGAGCTTGATAAAAAAAAACAAAATCTCCCGTTCATGCAGTCTGAATGTGCGACCATGTTCCTAAATAAATAAATAAAGAGCTGTCCCTCCACTGAGCCCACCATCATTTAGTCCAATTCAGTCAGTTTAATAATGTAGCACCAAGCATCATTTCAAGACACTTTACAGGCTAAACAGTTCCAGTTTATGTCAAATTATGTTCAGTCTAATTCAGTCCATTCAACCAAGGCAATTTAATCCCATTCAGTCATCCCAGATCACAGCCCTTCCAGTTATAAGACATTATGGGCAGATTTATGTGATTATAAGATGATCATTAATGGGAAGTCTTGCTTCTAAGGAAGAAAATCTGACTAATATGGATGGTTAATATGGACCAAAATCTCTGGAGAAGGTTTGCAACAGCTTGTTGAATCTGTGCCACAAAGAATTACGAAGGTTCTGAAGGCAAAGGTCGGCGCGAGCCCTGTGTCACCAAAACACAAGGCTGACCGAACACCAATGTTGCTCTGACAAAGCTTGCAAATTACAGATAAGATATTGCATGTACGTGTTTGCATTTGAAAATTACCAGGAATACGACGTGCGCAGCTGGTGTTATTAACCAAACATTTAACTACCGATTTCACAGTGACGCACAGTGGTAGGTAAATGATAAGTACAAGGTGGAGAGGGGATAACAGGTATGAACACGGGTTCAGAACCAGCTAACAACGGCTAAGAATGAAAACCCTTAACAATGCATCAACTTAACGCTTGTTAGGAGTAAGGGGCCAAGAAAGTCTGACCCTCTTCAAGGGTAAACTGTACTTTCCTGTAAAGGATTAAAAAAAACTTACATGCTCTTCATCCTCTTCTTCTTGTGCCTCCTAAAACAAGAGACAGGAGGAGATCTCTGAGTTTTCCCACAGCGTACACAACGTGCATCAGTTCTTAAGAGACATCAGCATCCACAAATAAACTAGGAAACAAACTGAAACGCAGCGGGCGGGGATTTGGGGTTTTCCCGACACACTTTAACCAGAACAGTTAGTGGTCAATTATTATTGCAGATTATTATGAACTAAAAGGTCAGGCTAAGTATTAACATGACATCAAAATAAAATAAAATAAAAAGCTGCAAAAGTGAAAGAGGGAAAAGCAGTATTACAGGGATTAAGGATCCATTGATGCTGCCGAGAGATTTAAGTCCACGCTTTGCTTGTTAGTGGAGGGAGACACCAAAAGATGAGGTGATGTAAAGTGGGAGGACGATGGTAGGTAAATGAGAAGTACGAAGAAAAAGTTAAAGTCGGGCATTCTCGGAATGACAAGAAGGCGCAGGAGAGAGTGAGATTCAAACGCTCCAGGGTTATGGAGGTGGAAAACTGATGAGGGGGCGGGATTTGAGTTATGTGGCAATTACTGTAACACTGTAATTCTTCTGTGACCTCGTCTGCTTCTTCCTCTGCCTCCTCCTCCTCCTCTGCCAGGTGCTCTCCCCTTGATGTTTCTAGTTCGGCGGCTTCATCGTCTGCTTCTCCACCCTCTCCTTCCTCCTCGTCCCCTGCCTGCCCCTCCTCCTCTCCTTGCGCATCCCCATTATGCTTCTGAGAGGTGAAATAGGTAATCAAGGAAAACAAGACATGGAATCCAGAATAAATCGATTAAAACAGGCAGACGGGGGAGGGGGGGGGGGGGGGAGACACACTTTCAACTGGATTAAAATGGCACACTCCTCAGCTGGAGTGGTTAGTCTTGGAAAAGACATCCAGCAAGTAAATGGAAATTAGAAGATGGGAAGTGAAGGTTTCAGTGAGGTAGGGAAACATTAGAGAGGGTGCAAAAAGAGCAACGTTGTGCTAAATCGACGTGTGATTTTATGCCGTACCAAGATTAGTCAGTGTCATGGGTGGGAATTTGCAGCTATTAGGGGGATAAAGACCCTGCTCCAGTTCTCAGTTATGCATGGAAGGGAAGTTATTAAATTATACTAGATGAGGTGGACGAAGAGATGTGGCACAATTATATAAAAGAGCACGATGGGAAAATGGAAACGTGTCGTCGGCTTTACTGCTGAGTCGTCAGGGTGGTCCTCTGCATGGGTTCCGTTCTGCACAATGTGCTCCTTCTCAGCCTGCAATGCTTCCTGTGCCATGGAGACCAGGGAGGGGGAACACAAATCCATCACAGATCATCGGAAACAACAGATTGTTTTACAGATCAAGGCTTTGAGAGAATTATAGCATCCATTTCAGCATAGTATGGTTAAAAATAGAAATATTACTGAAAGTAAAGATGTTCTACAAATAATCTCAGCCTCTTTTGGCCAATGTCTTGTAAAACCACCTCTCACTGAGATTACAGCTACAAGGCTTCCGGGGTGTGACTAAAACCTTTTACAATTCTTTGCAAAATAACTCGAGGCAAGTCAGAGTGGATGGGGAGCATCTATGAACAGCAGTCTCTTGCCACATGTTCTTAAGGTCTGGACTTTGACTAGGCCCTTGTAACACATGTTTTCATCTGAACCCTTCCTCTGAGATGAGGGGTGGCTGTTCCTCTGGAAGGTGAACCGCTGCTCCTGTCTCAAGTCTTCTGCAGCCTGTAAAGGGTTTTCTTCCCGGAGTGTTCTGTGTTTAACTCCACCCATCTTCATTATTTATTTTTCAGCCATTTCCTTGCACCATTGTCCTGCAGCACTTGAGCTGAGGGTCATGATCTGATGGCTGGACTTTCTCCTTTAGGATTCCAAGTTCCATCAAAAACGACGAGTCGTCCAGGTCTTGGATCAGCACAGCAGGCCCAGACCATCACTCTACCACCACCATGCTTGACCTGCAAGCATGACGCTCGTTCCTCTTGAAACGCTGCGTTGGCTTTACACCACGTAACACAAAACTGCCTTTTTATTTCATCGGCTCATTGGAAAATTTCTCCAAAAGGTTTGGTGATTATCAAGAAGATTTTGTTGTTTTGTTTTTTTTTTACAAATGTGGCACTGGCCTTTGTGTGCTTTTTGATTAGCTGTATTTTTACATTTTTGCCCCATGTGTGTATTTTTTATTGTTTTTTTTGTGTTGAATAATTTTGCGATGCCATGCTTTTCAGACTTTTATTTGAAATAACTGTTTCCTTTTGCTGTATCCAATTGTGCACTACTTTGTGTTCACCAAGACTCAAGATTCTGGTTGCAACATAACCAAATTGAAAAAAAAAAAATTTATTTCAAGTGCTAGGAATACTTTTGCCAGGAGCTGTATCCCCTTTGAGCCTCTCTTTAACGGAGAGGTTCTCACTTACTGCAGCAAGACAAGTTTTATGACAGCAGGGCTGCTTCTTATCAAAACAGTCACAGTAATCATTGTACCTCTTCGCCGTTCAGACAATGAAAACAAACAAACGCCTTAGAAAAATTAAAAACTGAAAAATACAGCAAAAAAGAGTCCAAAATTGTTGAACAGCTACATTTATGTTTACACAAAACAAGCATTTTCTTTCAAATAAAATCACTAGTTTCCCCTGCTTCCAAAAACACAGTGTTGCTGCTTTTTGGGGGGGCGGGGGGGGGGGGGGGGGTTTGTTTGTTTTATGAACTAACAGAAGGAATGTAAAATGTGGTTTTATAATAAGTGCAGTAGTACAAAGATATTGTGTTTTACCCACTGAGGTGTTGTAATTTCACTATTGATGAAGTATCTGATTTAGATGACATGTAGCTAAAGATGTCCAGCTGTACTGTAAACAGGCATTTAATTACTCTTCTTTTTAAATTCTATTACAAACACAGTCGTAGACCATTGTGACTCCTGCAAAAACTGACAATGTTTCTAATATACATGCAAACTATGCATCCTTTACCGTACACTGAAGCTCTGGTGTCTTTTTTAGTCTGTTGCTTTCTTTGTTTCAGTTTTAATTCTTGTGTGCTATAGATCACACCGCCAAGATACAGAGCGCAATAACAAAACCTGCATCTCCATAATTCCTAACCCTACCTCTGTTTGGTGATTGTAAATATTTTATTAAGGGTTGATGTTTTTATATCAACAGCTGAATCAAGAAATCTTGGAGAACATCTTAAAAACTCTCTGGAAACGGCTGCAAAGGATGTAATCTGAATGTAATGTGATCAGAATACAATGGCAGGTATTTACTTGGCAGAAAACTATAAAAGGCAAAGATGATTTAGTAAAGTATTTGTTCATAAAATCTTAAAAGATGTCTCACCTTTGAGCCAGGAGGAGGGGGCAACCCTAGGAAGGAAAACACCGCGTTGTCCTCCTTGGCATCGAAGAATGTGTCATAATCCTGCAGGAAACAGAAGCATTTTTAAACCTTTCCCGCTAAGCAATTACATAATTATGTTACAGATATTTTTATATGTGATGCTCCACCTGCAAACAACTAGTGACCCATGTTATGCCGTGAAACAGGAATCCTCATTACGAAGGCATTTACGCTCACCCCACAGTAGCTCTCCTCGTTGAAAATCTGCGGAGGGAGTGGGATGCCGTTGGCGGGCTTCTTCTCTTCGGGAACGTTTTGCCTCATCCACATGCGGTTCTGCTCGTTGCAGGCGATGTCCAGCTCAGCGTACTCCACTTTCAGAGCCTCCAGGAAGGCGACCACATCTTGCTGCTTCTTCTTTATCTGAAAGGCCGGAAAAGTACCTCATAAATGTCCTAAACTTTTACGTCTTTCTCTGCTGTTAACCCTACGACCGAGGAGGGCTTAGACTTCCTAATATGAAGCTATGCTGCTGGGCAGCTCAGTTGTGTGCCACTACCACGTATTTTAACCCAAAGGATACTCCATTTTGGATGCAAATTGAACATAACAACAGAGTTGCCAATAAAATCTTATTTTTACTCAGCTGAGTAAACAATTGCCAAAAAACACAAACAATCCATTTGTTAGAAACACCATATCAGTTTGGCCTCAGGCACACACGGCTTTGAATGAGGAGTCAAGGCTCTCGGCTTTGCCACCTATTTGGGGCAATAGTGCACTTAAACCTGGACGTCTGACTTGGGTTTCAAAATATGGATAAAAAAAGGTGTATGTAAAAGTCAAGACTTGTACAATGAAGGGGTGTTAATGTCATTTGAACAGTTAACAAACAAATACAACTTACCCAACCAACAATTTTTAAGTATCTCCACATCAGAAGCTTTGTTACCAATTTATTGAAATTCACTGCAGAAGCCCTACTGTCCACTATAGAGAATATGGTTGTTAACAATTATCAGAGTAGAGGGCTTCTTTCCAAATTTTACAATGATTTAAAAAAGTAGCTCATCATATTTGCAAGCCTGGAGATCTGATATAAAAGCTGACACCTCCATTGAGGAGTGGAATAATTCCTGTTTCTTAGCCCAAAAACAAACAGTCAGTACGAAGTTCAGATTACTGCAGTACAAGTGGTTATTTAGGACACACCAGTAAAACTCCATCATTTCAACCCCAATATCCCTGATGGCTGTATAAAATGTGTAAAAGAAAAAGGAGAACTATCATTGTATGTGGCAGTGTGAAGAGCTTCACATTTTCTGGAAACAAATGACTACCATCATTTTAGATTTAATTGAATGTAAAATTCCCATTGATGATAAATTGTGTTTACTACATCTATATCCTACTGGTTTTAAATGTGATGCAAAAAAATGAAACTTGTCAAAGTTTGGCTGACACAAGCAAAATGAGTTATTGTTTTAAAACGGAAGGACACTGAGACCTGGTCTAACCCTAACCATGGATCTGATGTCCAGGAACGTGGCTCTTGAGAAACTGAGCAATATGGCCAAAGGAAAACTTTGATTTGTAGAAACTGACTTGTTAAGTGAGTGTATGATGGGTCTTTTTTTGGGGGGGAGGGGGGGTGGATCTGGGCTGTGTGCATTGTTAATATTTTTTGTGTTCCTTGTTAAAAAAATTAAAAACTTCGATAAACAGATTTGTGAAAAAAATGTCCTAACTGTAGTGACTTTGGGTTTATTTTAGGATTTGCCACTCTGTGCTTTCATATTCTGTTTATTCCGATTTCTTGTGCTTTTGCTCTGTACGTGAATATTTCATACGTATTTATATCCTGCTTCCTGTGTGTTCCATCAGCCATTTCCTCCCATTTTCTCAGTTCAACTTCAGCTCCTTGCCTTCCCTCACGGCTACTCCGTGTTTCTAATCAACCACCCCCTCCTTGTTCAGCAATCAGCTCTCCGGCTGAAACGTCTCTCTGTTAGTCACACCAGCCTGTTTCACTGTGTTCCTCTTGTGATTTACTATTTTAGATTCTGCCTGGACTTTAGTTTTTGAACTTACTTTTTTAAGTAATTTTTTCCCACCTGCCTGACTCCTGCATTCGGGTCCTGCACCTCACCGTTTCACGTCTGTTTCATTTCCAACTGATAGCACAACATGTTGGCATGAAGGTGTTTAAGAGTAAAGAGAGTGTATACAGCTGGAACCTGATGTTTACATAAAAAATGGAAATCTGGAAAAATCAGCTGGGCTTTTGTACTCAGTCCCCTCTTTACTTTGATGCCCCTTAATAAAAATGACCTTCAGATGTCACCTAATTATTAAATAGCGCACCCTTGTGTCATACTTTAATCTCAGTATGAATACAGCTGCTCTTTGAAGGTCTCAGAGAAAATTTGTGAACAAATGGCACTTCGACTGGGTGGTGGCATCAGCCATCTTCTATGGTGTGGTTTATTGGAGCAGCAGCTTATAGGAAGCGCCTGGATAAACTCATTTGGAGGACCAGCTCTGTCCTGGGTTTCCCCCTGGACCCAGTGCAGGTGGTGGGAGACAGAAGGACTGTAAGAAAAACAATATCCCTGATGGACAATGTCTCCAGCTTCATGCATGGAGCTGTTGCAGAGCTGCAGAGCTCTCTCAGTGACAGACTGCTGCATCCTGGATGCTCAAAGGAGCGCTTCCACAGGTCCTTCCTCCCAGCTGCTGTTAGACTTTATAATCTCTGCTGCTCACAACAAACACTGTCACTCAGATGCTGATGTCCATTTGCATAAACCTTCACTATTCTGGGTGTTGCTTGTACAATTATGAATATTGCATATTTTTCACGCACTGTTCTGTAAATCGGCTGCTGTGTTCACTCTGTTTAACTGAATATATCATAGTGAGTAATAGTGCAATACGTACTCTGTTTTTATTTTATTTTAATCTTGGCCTTTCTGATAAGTTTGTTCTGTTACTCAGAACAAATTTTAGTTTAGTTTGTTTTTCATTACTGATTTAATGTGTACCGGTAACTCTGTGTTTTTTGCCACTGTCATGCCCAAATTTCCCCATTGTGGGACAGTAAACATGTTTCTTATCTTATCTTATCTTAGGAAGACCAAGGAACACAGTAGAATGGTCGGAGATAAAGTTGTGAGGCAGTTTAAAACAAAGTTTATAAAACAATGTCCCACACTTCGAACATCTCACAGAGCATTGTTCAGTCCATCATCTGAAAATCTAAAGAGTATGGCAGACCTGCAAACCCACCAAGACATGGGCATGATTCAGAGAAGCATCCAAGAGGCTCATGGTAACTCTGCAGAAACTTTTTGGCCTGATTGCAAAATTGTACATGTGGCAGAAAACTGTAACCACTTTAAATTTATGCTGTACTTTGTGTTGGTCTGATTACACCAGATCCCAATGAAATACATGGAAGTGTGAGATTCTAATGTAACAAAATGTGGAAAAATTCAAAGTGTATGCATACACTGTAGAGCATTTTCTTCTTTTTTCTTCTATCCAGAAAATTAATGTACATTTGTATAACTCTGTTGTATCCTGTCTATATGTTTTTACCACTGCCACACCCAAATTTCCCCATTGTGGGACAATGAAGGCTTTTCTAATCCTTTATGCTGGTTGATTGTTTACCATATTTCTATTGGTAGAGTAATGTAAAATACGGTATATGATTTAGTTTAAACAATTATTCAAGGTATCTAGGGGTAGGTAGTGAGCTTAGACCTATAAGGCTTTATCTACGGTACAATTTTTAGACAAGAAGAAAACTAGTTTGACAGAGAAAGGATGTATTTTTCCTACTGTTGTGAGGGTTTTAAAAGCTGCTCATTTGATCTGGCCTAGAGATCTACAAAATAAATTCAGCCTCACCTCATTTATAATCGCCCCACCTAGTAGCCTACACAAGCAGTGAGTTCTGCACGTTAACAAACCCAGTAGTGCAGAAAAAAGGTCTTAAATAATTAGGTCCTAAACAAACCCTTGACTGGGACCATTACTGGGGTCTGAATCAGAAACCCCAGACTCTGGCCTGAAACAGGGAGCCCCTGTTCTGGAAAGCTCCGCCTGTTGAATCACATCGTCTTGCGAGATAATTACACCAGATCACTCATCAGGACTGAATCTGATCACAGCTCAATGCACTTTAACTTGCTGAAAGAGCAAACAGTCATTCAGACTCATTCGGACTTTAAAGCAAGTAGCGTTAGTTTATAGATTCAACCCATAAAAGTCAGCGTGAGTGACTGACAGTCCCGTCCGGTACAACCTGCAGAGCTCGACCCAAAGTTAGGATCACGTCCCACTGTGTGAAAACTTACCGCTGTTGACCCAGAGGAAGAGGCGAGGAAAACTTTAATGACCATTTTCACTCCAAACTGAGAGAGAGGGAAAAATAAACTATTGTAGAGGTGGCTGTGCAACAAGAAGGGCCTTAAAGGAGCAGACTGCCTGCTCTATTATTAGAGCGCACCCCGGACGGAGAAATAACGGTGAGATCACACACACACACATTGCTGGAGGTATTTTTGTCTCTGGGCTCCATTAGAGACGGATTGGTTGGTCGGGCCCCCGGGACGCGGCGCTGCATGCTGATTGGCAGCCTCAGCTGTCTGTCGCTGCAGGGACAGAGAGACAAGTTGAGTTTGCAAGTCCATGCTGAGGAGGACAGAAATAGCTGGGTGGGAAAGGGAAAGCTTGGTTTTTACCATTAAACTTTTACTTAAATCTTCTATTTCCTATTTAACTTAATACACTACTATCACGTCATGGTGTATTAAGCCTACAATTAACGTGTTTTGACCTAAAACTGCTTTAAATCAAAAAAGCAAACGCTAGCCTATAATTACTAAAATTCAAAGATAAATGTTGAGTCCAACAGAAGTCTTGCCTAAAAGGCATTTTTTTTCTTTAATTTTAAGTAATTTAATTGTATTGCTAAACCATAAAAAAGAAAATAAATCATGGTATTGAAGTCAGTATCTGATTAGAAGCATATTAAAGGGCTATTGCGCTCTATTTAGCGACAGCGGACCATCTTAGATTTTGTTCTGCCTTGTTGTATATTCATTATAAACATGGTTTGTGATTTATAAAAGCTTTATTTAATTTGTGAAGAGTGAAAAAAAGATGAAGGTTTTATACTTTTTCTGTTTGCTCCAACAAGGCAGGGCAAGCGAAAAATGATTACTCACTAAAAGTCATGATTTAGGTTTTTGTTTGTTTATTTTGGACTTTTCTTGGATCACCTTCACCTCTCAGCCACTATCCAATCAGTTCAGTCTCCTTCCAGCCAACGCCTTGCTCTTAATCAGACCCACCTGCTGCACTAGTTAATCAACTCTGTTCACCTGCCTACATATACCTGCCTCATCCCTGCCAGGACGTCTGATCTGGGGTCCGTTCTTCGTACGTTGCTTAAAACATCCGAGATCAAATGACACATCCAAGATGATTTCATCCGGCTAATCATGATCCGGCTAATTGGGTTCTTCTAACACACCTGTTGTTTACGATTAGTATCGCTGGATTGAGTTATCTGAGATAACTGCGCGTTCATGCGTTTGTTTAAAAGGGGAAATGTATCGATAGTAGAAACATTGATCAGCAACGCTGCTATTGGCTGTTCAGCATGGCCAAAGAACGCCCACAGTTTTTCTCCCAAGCAGAACAAGAGCTTTTAATGGAAGGTTATGCTGAATTTGAGTCATTAATTAAAACACCTCAAAATCCAGGAGAGAGGGCTGGCAAAAAGCAGCGGACAAATTAATGCGTAAATACTGTCCATGGTAGATGTTTCTATCACTTTCTACAGTATGAATTTTTGCATTTTAATAATCTCATATTTACTTTGTTCTTTTATGTCAGAGCCTCCACAGGACCCACTAGAACATAGGGACAAGTAAAAGTGAAATACAAGAATATTCTACAAAATGGTAGCCTTTAATTATTATACTTTATTTTAAAAAAGCACTTGTTATGTCAAGAGATCCAAATTTCAGTGTCATTCCTTAGACACGGGAAGTAAAGGACATGTGCAAACTGGGAATTTTAACAAAAAAAAATCTTTATCCATAAAAAATTAACATTTTCCTTTTCCAAGTCATCCACAGTTTACACGGTAAAACTGTATTGCTCCGTGGCTAGATAATCCATCCATAGTTTTTTCTAATACAATATACGGCTCGACAGGAAGCAAGCCTTTCAAAGTAAACTAAACTTCACAATAAAATGGCCCGAACAAATCTTACTGAATAGGATAAAAATAAAAAGCAAACCATCATACAAATAACTTAAATATTTTAGATTTATGGCTCCAACACCACTTTTTCCTCTTTAAAAGCCACTGTTAAATGATGTGTTTGTCTGTTTATAACAGCCACCAAGAAAATCTCTCTACTGTCGCGCTGCGCTAAAGGATCCTGTCTATTGCGCAATACGCGATTAATTCGAAAAACTCTGCAAATTATTCTTGCACCTTCCGCAACAGGTTGCAGTCGTAAAAATGGACATGGCTACGGCAGACTTCCCTATCTCCTCCGCTTATACAGCCGTGATCTAATCTTGTTTACATGAAATAAGCCTGCTCTCGAGCAGGCTTAAGCTGGCGCACATGTTGCTATGACAACAAGTGCAGGATGTCTTTCGAAGAACCAAACGATCCAAGATCATGCCAAATCGTCAACAATGAAATCCTGCTAACTGAGTTAGCGACGTACGAAGAACGGACCCCTGATCTTATCTTGTGTAGTGTGCTTGGACTCTACCAATTCCTGTGTGCTTAGCTAGCTGGACTCTTCTGTTTGCTTCACAGAAGAAAGTTGCCTGTGTCTGCATGCTGCAGTTCTGCCTGTTTCCTCGTAAGTTCCAGCCACTTGCTCTGCCCATTCTGGTGGTTCCCCGGTCCACATTGCCTGTTCTGCTCTGTCACTACCTGCATCTTCTGGTCTCCTGCTCATCCCTGCCTGCCTGCACCATCAGCCATTAAATCATCTGGTCAAGTCTGGTTCTGCTTGCCTGCCTCACCTGCCACTATTCATCCCTCACAATAAACCTTTTTAAAAAACTTAAATCTGTGTCTGGCTGAATATCGGGTTCAGTAGCATTATTCATCACACTAAAGACAGATTCTATAAAACAAAGTTGGTAAAACTTTTATTTTATTTAATATCTGAAAAAGAGAGGGCAAGACAAGTTTAAAGCATCTTTTGGCCTCGTTAAATAGGGTTCCAATAAAAAAACAGCCCCCCCCCCCACCAACAAAACTTGAACAGAATCTGTTTTACATTAATAACAGATTCTGTAAAAATAAAGTTTATACTTATAAACAGGGCTTTGAACCGATTTTTTTTCCCCAATCGGTTGGTTCCGAACAGAAACGGAATTATAATGTTTCCGGTTATGAGTTCCATCAATAAATTGACGTTCCCGAACCGGTTAGAACAAAAAAATAGTGTTCCCGGAACGGTTAATTTCATTCCTGCCAGCTGTTTGGAATGAGCGTTTTACTTAACGATGGATCGTAATTTACCTCTTATTTAAGATGTGTAGCTCTAGTGGAGACACCACTCTCGCTCCATTCAGTCAGCGAATGTGTGATGTGATGTCACACAGGAAGTGAACCTCAGCCGTCATGGTAACGTGCGCAGGAAAATAATTACTTTTTTTTTTAGTTAATTAGGCAACGAAAACTTTGAGGAACGAAATAAAACAGGTATTAACCGGTTACCATTATTTTTAAATAAGTGTTCCAGTTCCAGAACATAAAAAAATAATAACGTTTCCGGGTTTCATTTCTGTTCCCTGTAAAATACAAAAAGTTCCCGGTTTTCGTTTTCGTTCCTTGAACCGGTTCAAAGCCCTGCTTATTAAACCTTTGAAAAGTTGATTTTAAACAGGCAAACAGGCTTAAAACGGAGGCAGATATACTTTCGCTTAGTTTTTTCAGAAAACATTTCGACACCTATCCAGGGGTCTTGTCAAGAATCAAGATTCTTATTTGTCACTATGTGTTATCATAGTGAAATCTTTTTGAGACAGACACCAGGTCATGGTGGACACAGATAACATATATAACAGGCAGATACAACAATGCATAATATTTCCACGCTTTTATATATATAAAATCAGTTGATTGTGTTGACCAACCTGTTTCCTGAGAGGAGTAAAACCTGCAAATAGTCTTTAGGGTCAAAAATGGAAGCCCATCCTTCTAGGTAAATTCCAAATCAAATGCAAATCATTGTCCCACCTGTCACATTCCTGGGTCATTAGAGGCTATTGGTTGGTGTGGGTTGAGTACTTGGTCCCTTGAAACATGATGAGACTACTTAAATAGATTACGTGTCCTCCAACAACCCAGGAGAGTGACATTGATTTGCATCTGACTTGGAATGTGTCTAGGAGGATGGGGCTCCCTTTGAAAACTACAAAACTACACAAATGACAGATTGGTGAGGCAAACACATGGGAAAGTATTTTAGATGGTTTCTGGTTGTTTTAGGGAGGTCATTACTGTAGAACAGGCATGGGGATAGTGATGCCACGTTATGATAAACTTGAGAAATACACCAGTATCACTGTATTTACACACATTCATTTTCATAAAGTATAGCATATTCTAACTGCTTTGATTTAAAACAAATATCTATACTGCTTCTAAAATAATATAATAGATTAATTATCACAGGTATATTAATTATTTCGGCAACATACATTTTATTGTTTGTTTTTGCTTTGGTACACAGTGTTTTCAGATATAGATTTGGTCTAATTTAGAACAGAAGCAAATAATTAGAAAAACGTTGCTAAATTTATTGTTCAAAGGCTTATTGTTAAGAATATTATCCCTTTTTGCTACCCTGTTCAACACTGATCATACAAAAATAACAAACAGAGGGTTTGTTAAGTGATCAGATCTGCCTGCTTGGATAGACATGCTAGCTTTCCAATAAAATAGCATTCCTTAGTGGCGCACCAGTTCCAGACCATGACCCTGTGCTCTGAAATATTTCCAAACAGCCAGTTTCTTCCTTTCTTGTATGTGAGGAATAAATGTTATTTTGGCCAGCTAACCAGCAGCGTGCAGCAACAAGTAAACTGCTTCAAGTGCTTTAAGCGTTTATGACAAAACCTTTTGGCTGTTTCAAAACTGTAACTTCCTATAATCTTGCTGTACTGGCCCATTACCACCAGAATAATGCTGTCCAGGTTTGGCCTGATGTTTTGTAATAAAAAAACTAGTCTTTTCTTGTTTTCATAAACTGTTTAAAGTTTCAAAGATTTTAGATTTTAAACTAGGCTGGATCAAAGGCAGCCCTGGCTCATTAAATGTGGCGGACTGGCCCTTTAATCGCGTTCCGAATCACACACCAACTTCCGCGCAATGCCTTCCGTGCCAGTTACCATGACAACCACGGGGTTTTTGTTTTGTTTTTGTTTTTATTTGTAAAAATCTTGTTTCGGATTGAACATTTAAATCATAATCAGAAACCAAAGATCATAGATAGACTGCTTTACTGAGCTGAGTTGTGTTTCTGGTTTTGACAGGAAAGATCCCCTAATTGATGTTTTAGAAAGTATGTAATGCAATACTCTCTTTAACATTATAGTCTATCTCCTTTTTTCTGATGGATGACGGGGACCATGAGGCAGTGAGCTGCAGCACCAGCACCTCCAGGTGGTCCAGTCCCCGCTGTGACTCTGAAGGGCCTCAGTATCCATCTGACCGTGAAGAGGCCGCAGACAGGACTTCAGGTGACCAGCCATCAGCCAAACTGCAAGGATCAAAGCTATCCGGATGGGATAAAGGCGATGCAGAAGGTAGTTGGCCACAGATGCAAATATTTCAGAAGTAAACCACTCTGTCATAACCAAAAGGATTGACTTCTCCCCTCAGGTAAGAAAGGCCGGGAGGTCCGGAAGCAGAAGGTGAAGCATGAAATCCCGAAGCTGCCAGCTATCAGGGCCCCGCAAGGTTCAAAGCCAACCAACCAGTCTGCCAACATGACCTGCGTCTGGCTGCTGAAGAGCCACGTTTGGGATCTGCAGCAGCAGCTGAGTGAGGCCAGGACAGAGAACAAGCTGCTGAAGAAAGCCCAGCATCGCCACACGGTGGCGCAGCAGCACTTCAGAGACCCAGAGGACAGCATCTCCCAGGTTGGATGATAATCTCATCTCCTGGGGTGCTGCTGTAACATTTATTACTACCACTTAACTGTACCCTGTCTAGATCTGGAGAGAGAAAGTAAAAACGCTCTGTTCAAATACGATTAAATAGCAGAGACTATTCTCGCATCACCAGAACAAGCTACGATGCTGAAATCATGTTAGGTCTTTGCTTCTTTCTAGATTTTAGCCAAGCACAACAACGAAACCAGAGCTCTTCAGGGCTTGCTCCGTGAAACCCGCCTGTGCCGCGACAACCTGGCCAGGCAGCTGCAGGCCATGGAGAGAAAGCTGATTGTCACGAAGGACTCTCTGCAGCACCTCCAGCAGCTCAGCCAGGACCGCAGTCTGCTGGAGAGGGAGGAGCTCACCCTGAGGCTGGCAAGGGCCACCACACAGCTGGAGGACAAGGACAGGAGGATACAGGTCATATCAAACAGTAAAATGTGGAAGTAGGCAACAGTATCTAAAATTCAAAACTAAACTGACATGCTTCTTTCATGTATTCATTTTTCTTTCAATGGAATTTTTATAGTAGTGTTTTTATGCGTGAATGTAATGTGACAGCCATGGTTTGGACTATGCAGCACCCAGTCTGTACCCATGCCAAATTTCCTTTGGGACAATAAAGTTAATCCATCTATCTATTTATCTAGAACTTAGAGAGGACCCTGGAGTTGCACCGGGAGTCGTTCAGACGGCAAATAGACTCAGAACAAAGAAAGATCAGAGAGGCAAGAAACACATCCAGTTGTCTGCAACAGCACATCCATCAGCTGACCAGGGAACTCCAGGTAAGCATGAACAGGCTGACACATATCGCTCAAAGCTTCTCTATGAGGTTTAATTCCCACCCGTTTGCTGACCAATCACTCACAGTGATACTGTGGTCATAAAAACAGGTATTGGTGCTATCAGCGCTGCGGGGTCCTGCTGGAAAAGCAAATCAGCATCCTTACAAAGCCTAACAAAGGATGGACTCAGCGGCCCTCAAACTGGGGTCCCTGGACCCTCGGGGGTCCGTGAACCACGGGTTGGGGGTCCATGAAACATGTTGTCGGGCCTGAGGAGGCAATGCTGAGGATGCCTCGGGGTTGGACTAAGTGACACAATGGACAAATATTTAACTCTGTCCACTTCATCAAGTTAGGTAAAAGCCAAATCAGCTAAAATTAGGAAGTATGACAACAGTTACATCGAGTTTGGCTTTATGGAGAATGAGGAACTAATCTCCACCAAATCTCTAATATTAGGTGTATTTATATATATTAAAAAAAATTCTAATGTATTTAACAGTACAAAAGGCTGTTTAAAAGTATTATCAGCATGAGGAATTTAAAGGGGTCCTTGGAAAAAGGTTACCGCTGCTAAGAGGTCCCTGGCCAGGAAAAGTTTGAGAACCCCTGTAACAGTAGTCCAACATCATCAGATGACATGGCTCCCTATCACTGACTGTCCCAACTTCCCACCAGACCTCAGGCAGCTGATTATGTGCCTTTCTGCTCCTTCTGAAGCTTCTTATGTTGCGTCTGGTCCAAAAGAGGCTCAACACGAGGGATTCAAAAGGTGTAGCTGAATTTCCCTGACCAGTTTGTGTGTGGTGGTTCTTGAAGCAGGGCCTCCAGCTGCAGTCCACGCCTTATGAAACCTCACAGTTAAATTATGGCAGTGGTGAAATCCAGCTTCTTCAATCTGAGGCAGCCAAAAATAAAAGTCCTTACTATCAAAGCAGCTGTTTGAAATAGCAATCTATGCTTTTATTTCATCCAGACTGGATGAGAGTAACACATTATATTTAGGGATTTGTGAAACATCTATTTGGCGCCTGCAGATTGTTCAAACTGCAGCAGCGCGGCTCTTAACTGAAACAAGAAAGTCTGAGCAAATCACTCCATTGGTTACCTCTGCATTTCAAGATCCATTTTAAAGTTCTTGCATTTGTTTTTAAATCATATGTACCAACCCGCTCCCTTAGGTCTGCTGACCAGCATCTCCTCAAAGTGCCAAAAGCTAAGCGTAAACTTAGAGGTGACCGCGCTCTCTGTAGCCGCTCCAAAGATGAGCTGCCATCGCATGTTGGACAGGCTTCATCCCTCTGCGAGTTTAAAAACTCTCAACACACCTTTTTTCAAAAGAGATTAGATAGATTAGATAGATATTGTAGGATGCATTTAAACTTCTGTTTCCTGTATGTTTTTATCTGCAATACGTGTAGCACTTTGTGGACCCTGGTTTCGCTTTAAAGTGCTTTTACAAACAAAGGTGGTATGGTAGTTTGCGGAGATGTCCCTGCATCTATATAGTCTCTTTGAGTACAGATGCATAATACACATCTTTATTTATTTTTTTCTGAAATAGCTCAAAGAAAAACAAGTGCAGAAACATAACATTTACTACCACCGGATTGTTAAAGGACCCAGCAAAAAAGGTAGAGTACAAAACAAAATAAAAGTCCTTTAGCAAAGCTTGGTGATACATGTCAGCTGCTCACCAGCCTTTATAATTACAGGTACAGAAAGCAAGCTGGTGCAGACGGATGAATTGGTCCATATGCCACAAGGTTTTTCGGAGGGAAATGTTTTGGCACGTAGGGGGAGTCTAGATCAGGAGAGCTCCGTGAGTATAGATCCAGTTATGTACCTGCTCAGGTATGTTACGCTCAGCCTAGTTTAGTGCCGATTGTTACCAAGGCAACTGGAAATGTTGGGTATCCGCCTTGGCCGGCTAAAGTTTCCTGGATCACCCAAGCCCTGTTGTCATTTCAGCATCCAGAGCGCGGGTCTTTGCTTACTGAGGATCCCGAGAGAAAGCCGTCTGAAAACAACAGTTTACAGGATGACCAGCCAGAGGACGGGTCACTGAGGGGTAAAGCCTGGTGCCGGTTATTAACATGGTGGTGAAGAGAAAACTGATTTTAACCGATGACGTAAAATGCGTTCTCTCAGGTAGCGGGTTTTTCGACGAAAACACAAACGAGAAAAGCTATTTGGAAGAAAGCCCCGAGGACACCAGGCAGACACTGAGGCTTCTGAAGCTTAGAAGCGCTTAGGAAGAGGAGGAAAACGGCAAAATGAAAGTGGCCAGCAGTTTGGAAACGGTTCTGAATGCAACAAACAAAACAGAATTGACACTTCTAAAAACAAACTGATTAAGCTACATGCCTCAGCAGTCGGTTCAGAACTGGCAGTGAAATAATTACAGCAGCAGCTTTTCAGCACCATGAGCACCTGAGGACAGATCCTCAGCAGTGACTCCCAACCTTGGAACTGAGCACCTGTAGCGTCTTGCTGCCACTTGTCTGTGGACAACCCTGTAAATAAATTACACCGTGGTGAGGAAAGCATTGTTCTTTTTTCATTGTAATCAGTTACATAAATTACTTCTTGTTGTGCTTTATAAGGGCTGAAATAAGCTCAAGTGCGAGCAATCAGCACTGACAAAGTCTCCTGGATAAATGTTGAAACGTTTTCAGAAGTGAGTGACAGTCCGGTTGCGTCCGATTTAAGCCTGAAATAAGCTGTGCGTTGTACTTCAGCCCAACAAAAACTACCTGGGTTGTTTTAGATGGACATATCCCCATTCAAAAAGTTAAAACAAAGACACTTATTTATCTTTTTAATTTTTTATTAAAAAGAAGATGTCCCAATTTAAAACACTTTTGTCCAACCGGTAAGGAATCAAACAATTCACTCAACAAAAACCAAAAACACCAAGTTACGATAACAATAAATAAGGAATACTGCACTAGCAGAGGAGCCTTTTCCTCATGTTGATCACCAAGGATCTGTTTTCGTGAAGACGTTTCTGAATCCCAGCGACGCTCTCTAGCTGATGGCACCAAGGCCCAGTGTGATTACTTTGTTGCAAACCACCAGCCAGCACGTGATTCCCACGCCACCTGCAAGAAAAGGACAGTTCTGGGAATCTGAGATCCTCTCTCTCACTACTTTAGCCCCGGACTGAGCAGGTGATTGGTCAAAAACAGGCAGAATGTGCCTTTATAACCACTAAAGCATTATTTAAATGCGTGCTATTGTGATGGTTGAGTTTTTAATCAAAGCCAACCTTAGGGTGGTCTCAAATTGATCAGAAACAGTATCAATAGCAGCAGATTATAGAAGTTTTGGAGAACATCTGAAACTCTTAATGTAGGAACGTTCTGTCCGACCTAGCTCCTGGTTGGCTTAAGGTTTTCAGCTACAAGGCGCAGACGACGACTGGAACCGTCTCTGTCCAAAAACATTTCATTTTGGAAGTGGAATACCCAAAACCGACACATTTCTCACGGCGTAGAAGTGAAGTTGCATTCAGGAAATGTGTGTTAATTAATTGCAGTTTTCTGACATATGCCAGGGACGTTGAATGCCATCTTGTAAATATCGGTATCATGAAAAATAAACCACTTAAATGAAAAATGGCATGTTCATATGTAATATGACATTAACAAAACAAACCTGACCATGTCGCCTGTTAAACCGGTTTCCTTGTGACCAATGACCAACCTTTTATTTGAAGGCTTCATCGCCTGTCCCTGCACAAAGCCTGGTTATTCACTGGACAGCGTAATATACACACACTCAGTGGTTTTTCTGAAGCCATCATATTTAGATTTCCTTAAATATAACAGAATAAAATGATGCCTAAAGGCTGGTTCGCACGGCTGGATTTTAAAATAGCCGGACGATTTTCAAAGCCTGAGAGACGCCACATGTAACGATAACGATAAAAAAAATGTAGCTATAACAGGTTTCCTCGTCTTGTGTGTGGTGTCCGGTTAGACAGCAGGCACATCACACATGAACAGATTTCACCGTGGATCATTCAGATGTCAGACAGGAAACCTTGCGAATCCTCTCAAGATCAAACGTGAGTTCAGAGTGAATAAACACAGATGACCGGGAAGAATAATGCCGATAGTTTCTGGACTAGGATTAACGGAGAAAAAAAACATAAAAAAGGTGTTGTCATAAGGGCTGAGACAGCGCGATCAGGGGGCTCTGGAGGAGAGTTGTTTTTTTCTCTCTCGGTTTTCCTCACCTCGCTTTCTGATTGGCCACACGTCACAGTCAACAGGCTGGGCCTAGACAACCCAGCATGTTGAATATCCCCGATAGGAGGTCGGAGCGGTCCCGAAGTTCTACCGAGTGGACCCGATTACTCTAACACACCACACACGGCAGGAATGTCTCTTAAGATTATCTTAAGACCCAGCCCGATATTCGGCGCCCCTCAGAACGGGAAGATTGGGGCAAAAATTGGGTTAAAGATCCTGTCGTGTGAACCGGCCTTTATATGTCCCTGGGCAGAGAAATTTGCAAATCAAAACACTAAAATGTCATCTGATCTACCATTTAGAAAATAGAGTCATAACAATGGTGCCTCCTGCTGGTGGGTTCTGTTGTACCATATAGTCATGGCTGACTCTGGCACGTTTTGAAACCAATCAAATGTAAGCGAGTATAGACAACGGATCAAGCTGTACTGATATCGGATACACCAAGAACAGCAGACCGACTACCTGCCACTCCTGTTGGGAACGCCACTAGTCGCTCCACAGGGGCGATCCATTTACTGGGGACCACAGTCACGGGGTCAGAGTAGTACTTCCATATCAACGAGACCATTAGAGCAGCCTGTTGAGATAGAAAGCAACACATGTTTGAAAATATTATTATTTATTATTATTATTATTATTATTATTATCATCATCTTCTTTGCTACTATATGCAGCTCATCATGATGATTCATTGTAGTCATTTTCTAATAAAGTCTATAACTTGAGATCTCGTGATGTGGGTCAAACAAGCCGACATTACCTGCAGCTTTAAAATGTGTCTGTGCTTCCGTTTGTATTGTCCACCTACCTGCAGAACGTAAAAGACGATGTTCACAACCCATTTCATTTTGGCTTGCTGAGCGGTTCTCGACTGCACTGCGAAAGTCAAATAAACAGCCAATAAACTTCAGCGATATTCATCTCCATAAACAAGCAAAATGACTGATATGAACAGGTAGGCGGCGATCCAACACCACTATAGGAGCCTTTTATCTTTCAGGATTATATAATGGCTGTCAGATAACCCCAGTACACACAAAGAATCTAGTGGGGCAAGAACTCCTGCAACAGGCCGTAAATAAAAACAGTACACCAGGACACTACACACACGTTCGTTTAGCGTTTGTGCATGTAGACTTCGAGTCTGTGGGGGAACTAGTCCTGCGGTTGTCTGTAAAGGACAACAGGCAGCTGTTCCTCCCAGCAACCACTTGGTAAGCAGCACCGAACCTCCAGCCACTTCCTGCCGTTGCTGAACTCCGTCTGCTGCGGCAGAGCTGAACAGCTGTCGCATGCTGCGCACGTCCCCCCCCTCTGAGTCAAAGTAACGCTGTTTGGAAATATGCTCCGTGCTTTAAAGGGGAAACGGAGCGAGCTCCTACTATGGGTTAAATGGAGGGTCTCGAAAAATGATTCACACCACTTGAACTTTTCTTTTTTGCATGTCATATTTTAATGAAAGTTAATAATTGGGATTTTTTGAGCTAAAGCAACACAAAGTGGTGCATCACTGTGAAGTGGAAGGAAACGGATACATTGTTTTTTTTATTAAACTGATAAATATTCAGTGTGTAAACTCAGTTATTGTGCCGTAGTAAATACACCGCACATATGGCAACCTCTGAAAGGCCTTCCTGCTGTACGATGTTCCACTTGAACTGGTCAACGTGGGAGCTAGTGTTCGTCTTACCATGGGTTTTAAGCTTATCTGTCGTTTTGTTGATTTTGCGCTCGAGCCTGGCGTATCTTGCAAACTCGTCCATCATGCTGATGGAGGACTGCTCCTTCTTCATCTGCTGGATTTCACTCCTCATCTCACTCTCCTGCTCGGCGTCTTTCTGCACCATCTTTGACAGCTTAAAGGAAAACACAGACAACATTACTGAGGACACGAAGGGCCTGGGTTTAACTCTGGGGGAAGTAGTTCAGGAATGGCAGTGTGAGGCAATGGTTCTGAAACTCTTCATAACTACCGCTCCGGCACATGGACAAGTCTTTTCTAATACGTTCTGTTACACCAGCGGCCTCCAACTCCCGTCCTCCAGAGCTACTGTCCTGCAGCTTTTAGACACACCTGAATGGCTCTTTACCAGGCCTTTGCCAAACTTGGTGGCATGCTTAAAAAAAAAAAAGAGGCAGTTCAATCATTTTTGATTCAGGTGTGTCGGAGCAGGAATTTAACTAAAAGTTGCAGGACAGTAGCTCTTGAAGACTAGAGTTGGAGGATTCGGACCCATCGGAACTGTTTGGTGCGGAGGACATCAATTTTAATTCAGATGTTGACATTTCCAAATCTATAGTAGCAAAATGCAATAGAAAGGTTCGAAAAGTTTGGAACCGGGCTGAGAAAACAAGACGTTTGTCACCAATTCTGGCCTCAAAATCCAAAATGGCCATGGCTGCATATAGAACTAGGTGTGTTCGCAGAGTTTTCAAGAGTTGGAGGTCCAAGCAAACTATTTGAATATATTTAAATTAAAAAAAAATCTCTCCAAAAAAACAAACCTATCTCCACAGAATATTCTGCATTGAAACAAAAATACCTTCAAACATGCCACCTTCCTTTCAGCCTCCCAAAGGCCGTTCTCAACCACACCCCGAGTGCGGCTCAACCGGCGGTTGAAGTTGTTCTGCTTCTGAAAGCCCCCCCCTGGTGTCACCGAATGGCTTCCAAGACGTTCCAATCCATGGCGCCTTGGAGGATTACTGACTGACAACCCATACAGGTGTAGTACTCTGTGGGTGCAATAGATGGCTTTCACATACCAGTCCTTGCACCTAAAGAACAGAGTTGGGAAAACAACACCTGTCCTCCAAGAAGTCCACCATTTCCCTGAATCTCCCCTCATCTGGAAAACGGATTTGCTGCGGCACCAACAATCTCATTGCTTCAACACAGAATTCCTGCACGCACTTGCACACTGTAGGCTATGCCCGACTCCAAACAGATGTGCGGTGCTCTTGTACACTGAGCCCCGTGGCTAACTTCCACAGGGCAATGCCGACTCTCTT
The DNA here is from genome assembly GCA_037039145.1 of Fundulus diaphanus. Lineage (NCBI taxonomy): Eukaryota > Metazoa > Chordata > Actinopteri > Cyprinodontiformes > Fundulidae > Fundulus > Fundulus diaphanus. The sequence continues at coordinate 37,399,161 of CM073124.1, forward strand.
CCGTACGGGCACAGACAGCCGAAAAGGGGTGGTTTCCTGCTCCATCGCTAGGCACATCTTGTTGGAAAGAAAGACGAAGGTCTCTCTGGACATCCTGAAGTTGTGAGCCCACTGGGACTCAATGAAAGCGGGAACCGTGACATCCTACCACTCAGTCTCGCAGGAATGCCCAGACTGATTGTGTCCGATGACGGTTTACCAAGCTCTGCAAAATACAAATGACCACATGCGCTTCGGTTCCCCTCCTTGATCTGGGTCAGTGGAAAAGCAAGTTCCAAGCCGAGCCAGGCCAGAGCGGAGTAGAAACCGGGGAATAAGTGATTTTTCACCACTAGGTGGAGCTTATGAGCCCATTTGCAAAGGATAAAGACAGCATCACCTTTCAAAGGAACATGTCAAGTGAAGAAGTAACTCAACTTTATATAATCTGTTACAAAGAGAACATTTTAATTTGATGGGCGTGCTCTCCGCCATTTTGTGCCTGGTGTGGCATTTTATGAGCAGGGAGGAGCAGCTGTTCACTAGTGTTGCCAGATTAGGTGGTTTTCCACCCAATAGGGGGTTTTCAGATGACGTCACGCTCACGTGACTACTCTGCGCGTCCGCCATATTGGGTGTCTGTCGTTTCGCACCGTTGACCCGCATTGTATTACGCCTTAGGCAGTATTGGAAGTGAACAATGGGGAAAACGTGTTTAATGGTTGGTTGCACGGCCCGTGGAGGTGGAGATCAACGCTCTATCGCCTACCAGCCGTGATAGTGAATCAGTGTGAAAAAACAAAACAGCTCTCTGAACAACGCCGTCACCTATGGCTGACACGGATATCCAGGTCCGATTTGGACGGTGTTAAGCTGGAATACGCCAGAGTCTGCGGTGCTCACTTTGTCACAGGTAATTAACTGTTAAGTATTTAAAACATGTAAACCGTTGCTGTATTGTGGGCTGTAACAGCGCAACACATGATCGCCATGGGAAAAACAGAAACGGGTTAATTTTCCACCGCTTTCCTGCCTGGAGGCGCAACCACGGAGAACAACTGTTATAGATAACAAAGAGTCGTCGGCTCGCTTGGATCGCGGCTGTAAGACGACCGAACATAACTTTCCACAGTATCCCGATGTCAATGAGAGTGTGTTCTAAACGTTTGAAACACATAGCAGCTAGTTAAAAGTACATTGCATGCGTGAGTGGTTGTTAGCACTAACAGTTAGCATGTGCCAGAGCCCGTCTGAGCACAGCTTACCTTTGAACGAGTTGCTGTGTTCCCACTGTTTGCTGGCTTTATGATCGGCAGCTCCTGAACCCATCCATTCGTAAACTGCACATGAGACTCCAAGGACTTGTAGCTTCAGAACTGTTCTGAAGTATAGGCGCTCACACCACAAACAAGGTAGCCGAAGACGTCCGATATGGAAAGTGACGTCCGCGCTACTTCCGGGTTACGTCGGTAGGCTTTTGCCGGCGTAAATACGGTAAATACAACTTAATTTTGCACTGGTCATTGTTCTGCTTAAATAATTAAAGCCGCGAGCGGCGTCGATCGGCCCTGCAGCCAAGCGCCTTCGCGCACCGCCGGCCGTCAGCCACCGCAGAAGCATGCGACGCAGTTGCGTCGGATTGTTTACATTTTTACCATCTTATTAAAACTCACCCGTCCACGTATGATGGCGATTTCCTTCATGTACATAACTTCTACATCTCGTACCCAACCAGATGTGAACTGGTTGTGAGCCTCTAGACCCTTGTAAGCTCTCATTTCCTCAAGAGTGTGCAGAGGGTTTTCACTGAACACCAGGTAATGCACGATGTCGCCGTGCTCTACATTTGGCCAATCATCAGGATTACGGCTAAACAAGGCACCGTGGAGGGCATAGGGGTCCATATGGTCGATCACGGAACATTTCCTCAGATATACGTCCTTATCTGGTCGCTCTAGCGTGCTGGCGTACTTATCCATTCTCGATACGAAAATACGTGTAGGACAACTAGAGATAAGGAAGTGTGACACCCAATATGGCGGACCGGAAGTTGGCCAGTGACGTCAGTGAAAACCCCCTATTGGGCGGCTTTCATTTCTTTATTTTGCGGGTATAATTTGCTTTGGGCAGGTTTGGTGGTTTTTGGGTTAACCTATTAACATCATCATTTCATCATGGGATTGGTTCAGAGCAGTTATTGGGGAAATTTGACAACCATGTACTGATCACAAATCACAATGGATTGTATTACAGTTCAGAAGAGTAAGTTCAGCATTCAGATGTTCAGCCAATCAGCCAATAGTGGATTTTGCAATAAAGGTAAGAACTCTGGGCGAGTTTTGTTGTAGCCAAGGCAAATTTCTCTTAAGGGAGACTAATAAAAATACTCTGATTGCAGCTTTCAAAAACGCATAGTATTGTATACGTGGATTCAGGACCGCCCATATAGTAAAAATAACATTCTTTGATTGGACGGGTTCTTGTGAGTTGTATTTTTAATTTTTTTTTAAACAGATTTCTGGGCTGGAAAACCTTGACTATCTGGCACATAGACATTATATACATAGACACCCCATTGGGCGCAGGCTTGCACGGCGACGTCACCGCCATATTGTATGTGGCAGAAAGTAGTGAACGTCTATGTTCCCTGTTCCATGTTTTAAGTACTCAGATAGAAAGATATAGATGGATCTTATATATACACACTTGGGAAAAAAATATCTAGAGATTAATTGATAGACTGATCAAGGTTTTGATCGATGCGCATACATAGATTTTGAAGTATTCTAAATAAATAGGTGTGTGTGTGTATGTATATATATATATATATATATATATATATATATATATATATATATCCAACTTAAAAAGTCATGTGAGAATAAAGTAAAAAAAAAAAAGACAAAAGTGGTAATATTATGAGAAAAACGTCATATTATGACAATTAAGGGGGAACATTTCCAAAATAGTCACAGTTTGTAGAACCATCTTAGTCCTGGAGTAATAGGGCCAGGATAGATTCTTATAATTATTTTTATTCTTTACGAGAATAAAGTCAGGAGAATGAAGCCAAAGGGATACGAATATAGACTCGTAATATTACAAATATTACAATTGTATATATACAAATATTACAAAAATAAAAATATTACGAACATAAAGTATATTCTGAGATTAAAGTCCCTCTGATACTGTTTAAGTGACTGAGTCTAACTGCAAATTTGCCACATTCAACATGGCGGACTCTCTGACGCATCCGCAGAGTAGGCAGAACCCGCCCAACGAGGCGTCTATGTATATAATGTGTACGATCTGGCAACACTGCTGTTCACGTGTCCGTACGTGCACGCATGCGCGGCCGGACCGGCTATGTAAATAAGGGATTGGAGAACAACACAGCGAGATAGCATGTAACGTTTAACCATAGTCCGTCTAAAAAGATACCTTTAGTTCTAAACACAGCTTTTTTTTGTATTTGTATCCAAAATAATGAAATATCACATTACTACACATTTAAAACGCTCTATACTCATGGTTCTCTTGTTCCGTCTTGACATCTGTGAAAGGTGGGCCAGTGGGGATAACTCAAAATACACACCTTTATTTGGTCACTGACAAAGAATAAATGGGAACGAACTAATTATGTCGTTTTGCAGGCATAAAAGCATAAAGCAAAAGAGAAAAAAGCGTGGAGTGGCTCCAGTGCATTTTCCCCTTAATGCAACTACTTTAATTCAAGGAGCAGTGCTAAAGATCTTTTAACTTGTGATCTCTGGTTAGCACTGTGGCTAGCTAAGCCTAAATACAATTTAATACGCAAAGCAGTTCTCTTACTAGAAGTAAGTAATAGTGAAAAACTACATTTTCCCCCGTCTGTGTCGAAACTTGAACATGTTTAGGTTGAAAAGCTCACGCTTGAGCAAGTTGTTAAACCTGTTTCGTTTAGCACGACAGGCTAACGTTGAGCTAGGCTAAAGCTAGGCCGAGCTAGCAGCAGCTGACTTAGCCTCCCGTTTAGACATCAAAACATCACTTAAACAGTCGTGAAGTAGCGCCTACGTTTTTAGATAGTTAACATGTGCAAGCTAGAGCCCCCCTACTTACGAAAGAGGAAATGGTAGGCAGGAGTATTTTCATGAGATTGCAGAGAAACACGGAGCCCAGCACCAGGAACCATGCGCAGCCTGTCGCCATGTTTCCCCCGGTGTTACTCCACAGCCGCCCCAGCTCACTGTGACTGTGGGAGATGCTGCCCGGACTGCTTATGTAAAATCCCAAGAGTGGGACTTTCTTTTAAAACATGTCGTGCCATATTGCCTCTGTGCAGTGCTTTATATGCATTTAGGATTCTTTTTATTTGGTTTATATTTTCATACCGAGCCTTTAATTTATCTAGGTCCGGTTTATTCGGCTTCCCCCCTCCCCTGTTACAGTAGTACACACCCTTCCCTTCGTGCTTTCCTCTTGATTAAACAGCGATCGTTGATTGGCACGCCGTCCTGCCCACACAGGTGAAGATGTTGTGTTTCAAAAATCTGCTGCCTGAACCTCAAAGCCAATCACCGGGATCTCTGGGCGGAGATTCGCTCTTCCTGCTAGGTTGGTAGGACAAGGAATCAAACATACACGGAGCGAGGGATCCAATCCGATCACAGCTAGTTCTGGTGCTGGTTGGACCTTAAATAATAAGGGAAAAAAACCTTCACGCACATACATATACACACACACTTTCCAGGAGGTGGATGTTTGAGGTGTGCGTCTGAGAGCCGCAGCGTTTCTGGTTAAATCAGAAGTGAAAGCTTGCATTGTTCCTGTCGCTGTTCTCCCCTCGGAAACAAACAACCAAACAAACCGAGAATGGGAAGAAAAAAGGTAAGCATGCGTTGTAGTTGTGAACGTGGTTAGGACGGGTTGTGTTTGCGGCTGGGAATGTTGCGTGGAGTGGCGCCGTGTTTCACCCGGGAAGTGGCGCCTTTTCCCCTGCGCGCAGGGACGCGCCACCGCTCAGAAGTTCTGGCCCCGCAGCCAAACACGTCCCGCACACTTGTGAGGGTGAGGGGGGGAAAGAAAGTCCAATGTTTGCGTCGGGATTAAACAAAGGGCTGTACCGACCGTCGAGGAAGCCTACAGGTTGCGACTTGAAGGGGTTTCGGCCGTGAAAAAAAAACGCTCGTCTGTTGCATGTTTGCGTTTAACGCTGCGGGATTATGTGCTTTCTTCGTGATTTTAACCTTTTTGACTGTGCTCGATGCGAAAATGGTGCACAGTTGTTGTTTTTTTCCTCCCTTTTTAGGATCATCATGGCAGCTGATTGTGCCCGAGAAAACAGCGACACAGCTGGCCGATTTAAGGGGATCTAAAGAATAAAACCGAATAGTGGCAGAAAAACAGAAGCAAACAGTCGATTTGCCTCCTAAAAATAAAAACCGTGTTTGCAGGCGACCTTTACTGGTGCTTGAAAACGCTTTGGCCCGGCATCTACTTTAGAAACGCCCCGGACCCCTTTGCCACACATCCTACAGATTGCATAAGTTCATTTTAGCGGGAGGGAGAGGTGCCCATCCCCCTTTCCATCACACGCCCACTTTAGCTCACTCATGAATGGTTGCTGCTCGGTGCTCGTTAAAATGTTCTAATTCCCTCTCCTCCTCTCTGACCCGCACAGACAACTTCTGATGCAGATGCTGCTGCAGAGGTGAGTGTGTCCGACAGAAAAGGGGATTTCTGTGTGAAACCTGGGGTTCACATCCTGGGTCTGAGTCTTTGTAGTGTTAAAGGTTTCATACATCTAACTGCACATAAGGTCCATATAAAGGGCAGCTCTGTGGACTGGTTTTGTGTGCCCCCACCAGCATTAGGTTAATTAGGGGTTAAGAAGTTTAAGTTTTGATAACCACGCTTTTTACATCTCTTTAATGTCTTTAATTGCGCAGTCAACAGGACCACATCCATCCAATGACTTGTACACAAAGGCAGAGATTGGTGCACAAATATATTTGGATGGATGCAGTACTGGTTCTGGGCTCTATAGCGAGCTACGCATCTCCTTCCTGCAAAGTATCTGAACAATTTGTTTAGTCAAAATTTACTAGCCCTGACATGAAAATGTTGGTCCGTGTGACAGTCTGAGCGTCCCCTGACTCTTTTCTAGAGGTCAGAGGAGATGCAATTTTTAAAGGAGATTTACTCAACTGTTCTAGTTTTGTAGCTATTATTTTTCTTTCTGCCAGTAAAGAGGGAGATCTCCAACACTCCAGGAGTTATTCATTATTTAGTCCTAATTTCTTTGTCTTGGGGTGGAGGGGGGGGTTGCTGACTTGTAACAGAACTTGCTGACCCCGTCTGGGCTCATCTGTGTCTTCATTCACTCACAACCTTCTGTTTGTTTTTCAGCCTAGACGAAAGTCTCAAAGGTTGTCGGAGGTAAGGCTTCACCGTTCGGACACGGCTGTTCGGTTTGTGCGCGCTGTGCCTTTTTTGTCTCATGTTAGGTCTTTGCGTTTTATTGCAGAAAGAGACCCAGGAGAAGCCACAGCCAGAGAAGACGAAGGTAGAGACACCCACCCACCCCGCCCACCGCTGCTGCTTAACTTGTTTTCGCACCACCGGAGTTGTCAGTTGGGGTTCATGAATCTCTATGGCCCTGTTCAGACCTGGTTTCGACATGATTCCTGGTGCATTCAGATGCAAGTAGATGCCGTTCACACCTGGCTCCGAAATCCACTCTAGATGCTCAGACTACAGAGGTCCAATTTACATGCAAACAAATACGCAGCCAAGTCGTATGGAGGACCGTTAAGGGCGCCGTCAGTAGACTTGATCACACACACTCGGGTTCATGCAAGGCAGTTTTGTTGTTGTTGTTGTTCTTGCTGTAGATTGACTTGAAATAAGCCCATTTATCAGGAGACTAAAAGTTTCACTGCAGTCTTTCATTCTGACACCCTTTACTACGTAGTGCAAGCTTATAAAACACAAATGTTTAATGTTTGACCTTACTAAAAGTACACATGATCTTGGTCCTTTGTTGCTGTCATAGTGGAGGTAGCAGTCCTAGTGACCCAAAGAGTTATTCATTAGCTGTTTGATTGGGGAAAGAAAACATCTATTTAGTTCTTTGTTTCAACTTTTTTTCCCCATGGTTTGCATTAATGTTAATGTCAGGCCCCTCCGAAGACCAAGAAGGTAAAGGAGGCAGCAAAGCCCAAGGCAGAGGAGAAGAAGGAAGAAGCTCAAGCAGAGAAGGAAGTTCCTGCAGAGAACGGCGAGGCCAATGCTGAGGAGGTACAAGCCCACCGGCACCAGACGGGTTCAATTTTTTTATATATATATATATATATATATATATATATATATAAAACCAAGAATAAACTGCTCAACCTATTTTATTCGTCTACAGGCTGCTGCAGCAGATGATCAGGCGGATGACAAAGAGGACAAGGCAGAAGAGGAGAAAGCCTCAGAGTAGTGGAGTTGGTTCCCTGTGCTTCTTTTTGTTGTAAAATGCAGAGAATATTTTTATCAGCTATTTTCTTAAGACGGCATTGTTTTTAAGGATGTGATTGCATTTTTAAAAATACTTTATCTGTTGAATTTCCAAAGTTTTTTCTGAAGGGAACGTTTCTTTCAATGTGTTGATCATGTCTTCTTTTTTTGTCTGTTTTTTTGGGCGGCATCAAGTTTATTTAGCGGGGAGCCCTGTCACCGGTAATACTCTAGATCCTCCAAACGCTGTGAGTGGGATAATGCTCTGGAAGCTAAGGCCTTATCTTGTGTTTTGAACCTTGGTGCTCAGCTTTCTCTTCTTGTTTTTCTTTTTTTTTTTTCTTTCATGAAAAACAAAAATGTTTAATTTTCTGGTACTTTTTGAAAAGCAGTAGACAACAGTGTTTAGACAAGCATTACAGAGTTAGTCGTTTGTCCCGTTAGGATGTCTTTGTGGTTCTGGGATTTCTCTACAAATGCATTTATGTTGTGAATGGTATCAAATGCCAATTAAAGGGTTGTTTCTGTAGAGTATCTAATCCTTGTGTGCTGTATTCTGTCACTGACGTTGAAGGTCTAGAGGTTTATTTTGGTAGTCCCAACTTTATTGCTGCATTTTTTTTTTTTTTTTTTTTTTTTTTTTACTGTTATCACCTATAGTGTTTCCTATATCCTTTCTGCACCAGAAGACAGTTTATCATAGAAAATTAACTAAGGCTTAATTACCTGGCAAAAGTGTTTGTGTGTATACACTGTTCACATTTTTCTCCAGTAACAAATACAAGCATAAATAGTAATATGTACGTGGATGTTAGTCAAACAAATAGTTGTGAATATGGGCCAAGGAAGTCTGGGGGGGGGGGAAAGTGCTTTATAATCAGACATTAGGACAAAGCGGAAGGAAAGAAACCCCAGCTCAGTTTTTCTTGAACCCATAGATGGGGAAAGAGTAAAAGTAAAGCATCAACTGGTGTGAATATTTGCAAATGAGGTCCAGATATTGACATTCTGCACATTTGTGACTTCTCTTTACACCGGTTCATTTCCAAATAGCAGGACTATTAAAGTATTGTCCCTTTATAAACAACATGACACATCATTTTACTAATTACAAGCCTGTTTCTAAGCTTCTTCTTTTTTCACTACACTCTTCTGGAAAACTTTACAGGTGGGTTAAGATGACATCACTGAGAAGCACAAATGGCTTTCTGATGGCCAATATGGTTTTAGAAAACAAAGATCAACAGCTCTAGCATCATTGGAATTAGTTGCAGGAATCTCATACTCCACACTATAAATGATATCCAGCAGGACTGTTTATAGACAAAGCATTTGATACCATTGGCCACAAAACTGGAGTATTATGGCAGCAGAGGGATTGAACAGGGTAATGAGTTGTTTAACAAACCCCATTTGCACATGGGGCAAATACAATTTGACCTACATGGACATTAATTGTGGAATTTGTCAGGGTTGGTGCTAGGCCCAAGGATATTATTGGCAGAGGATACTTTTTTTTTTTTTTGCTCTGAGGAGAGTTTCATATATAACTTTAGAAATTAGCCACTTGACACAGCGGTGATTTGAAATTAAAACATTTTCAATAAAATGGGGGAAACAAATATGGTTTGCAAAATGAAAAATAACGGATGAAGTACCGAAAAGTATAGATCACATGTTGAACGTATATATATGAATACACATGTATATGAATACACATTTGTGAATGTGTATATGAATACACATTTCCAGGTGCTGGACCACAAAATCTGTCGGCAGTCTCATATGACATGTAAAAACAAAAATAGCAAAGATCATGAATCGCTATCCATTATCTAACACGTCTATCTCTTATGGGGTCGCGAGGGGTGCTGGTGTCTATCTCCAGCAGTCAATGGGCAAGAGGTGGGGTACACCCTGGACAGGTCACCAGTCTATTGCAGGGCACCACAGAGACAAACAGGACAAACAACCATTCTTACCCACACTCACACCTAAGGAGAATTTAGAGAGACCAATTAACCTAACAGTCATGTTTTTTATGACTGTGGGAGGAAGTCGGCATCATGAATCACTAAATATTCTATATTGTCCCATAGCTTTAGCATATTTACACAAAAAAATGTTGCTGTTGCAAAAGTACATGGATGAAGAACCAAATTTCTCGGTTGCATGAAAATCCTTGATCTGCAGGGGTATGAATAGTTTAGGGCTTTTGGTTCATGCAAAATGTTGTGTCATAAAACCAATCCTTGAAGGATGGCATTGTCCACATTCAGCATGGTGTTGGTGGCATCATGCTTTGGGAATGGTTTTCAGCAGAAGAGAGAATTTGGATACCGATGTATTCGGAATTCTATTTGTATTCCTGAAACATTTTCTAAATGTATCAGTTCCCAGTGATGCATTGCGGTGTGTAGGTCTATCACACAAAAATCTCAACGATTTTTGCAGTCAAGTGACAAAATGGGAAAGGCACAGTATTCAGCAACAAACCCAGAACCTGTGTGCTAATACCTGCTTTAAAACTGGATCAGCTAGATCCAGTTTTTTTCAATCAGTTTGAAAGATTATTCAAAGAAATGTTAACATATAAGGTATAATACAGTAGCTACTGATGACTATAGTATAACTGATTGTAATCGAATCGATAACAATTGGGTAAAGGGTACAATCATTACTATCGTTCATGTTATTAAATTACTACAGAATTGATAGCATTTATTATGTATACTTTCCACGTATTTACATAAAAAGTTTGATATTCATTTTTTGGGAGGTTCAGCCTGACCAATCAAAAAAACTAGCTTTTGGTAAGTTTGTCAGTAAATTATTCACACATCCCTGTCTCCTGGATGTAAAGGGTGGGGTGCCTGCCTTTTTACAGTGGGGGTGGGTGAGTGGTTTAGGTTCCCTTATTTTTTAGATTTGTTTAATAGTTTTTTGTCTGTGTGAGTGAGTGAGTGAGTGCAGTTAACTGTGGATGGGGCTGGGGATTGCTGCCCTCTCTCTTGTCTCCTGGGGTGCTGTGGCATGTGCTGACCCTCTGCCTGGGTGTCTGTGGGTTGGGTCCTCCTGCCTCTTTGGGGGCCTGAGCATATGGCTTATGCTTGGGTGACCGGGTTCCTGCCTGGGATCTCTTCAGTTTCATGGCCGCAGGGGCTCTCTTCTGCTGTTTTTCTTTTTTTCCTTCCACTCAACTTTCTTTTCATTTACCTACAGCACCCTGCAAGCAGCCAAGTTCGTTTGGCAACATGCTTGTCCCCCTTGTGGAGGCTTGCAAGGTGTCTGTGATGCAAGCCAGCAATCCTCTGCATGTTTAGGTAATCCATAATATGACGCAAGATATATTTTCTCATTAAAACGTAATAAAAAAAAAAAAAAAATATATATATATATATATATATATATATATATATATATATATATATATATATATATATATATATGTAAAATTCCAAATTTCTAATGTTTTTATTTGCTGCCAGCTACGGTCATGAAAATGAACAGCACTAAGTAGGAAAATATCACTCCGTGTGTAATGCTGCGAGTTTTAGTTCCAGAAATAAATTAGTAAAACAGATTTATTATGATGGACCTGAACTAGTAATTCACCAGTTCAATTAAACATTGTGGTTTTGAAATACAAAGCTAGTGATGATAAAAATGAGGAGCTTGCAACTTACTAAACTCTATATTTTATCCATTTATTTTGTAACACATGGCATTAAACGCTTTAGTTATTAATGCAAAGACTCAGGTTTAACGGTTTAACGTTAAAAAAAATAGGTAAATGAAGTGAGCTGCCAACCGTTATCAATGACGTCACATTCCGAACTCACGACCTTGCTACCAGAAAAGGGGGGCGTAATATTTATAGGATCTATGCATTTTAAAAGCTGTGTTATTGTTTGAATATATATATATAGACAAATATTTGAATATGGCTCTATATTTTACAGTGATATAATATGAGTTCGGGCTAGACAACAAGCTAACGTGAGCTGGTGTCTTTTGTTGCCGAAGCGCTCCTCCCTCCCTGCCCCCCTTTTCCTGTGTTACTCCGCCGTGGCGGAAGTAAGTTGTATCGCCTAGGCCTCATCCTTCCAATGGCGACTGCAAACAGGCTGAATAGAGAGCGGGAGCAACCGTGGAGGGGGGTCAGCGACGTGTAACCGAAATTAAATAAATATACCAGATTTTGTACTCGAGCCATAAAGTTAGTCTGAGGATAGTTCCACCTCCAAATCACGGCCGCTTCCATGGCCAAAAGTCGGAACATTTCGCTCCTTGAGTCGGGTAAGCCGCAGAAGTAAACCCTAATTGATAGCTTGATTTAAATCAGTATTGCGCGTGCTAATTGATCCTCGGACGGATTTGCTGGCCGTTAACGTACTCACTGTTCCCTTTCAGAGCTCTATTACTTGATTTCTCGTTTCCTAACAACGGGTCCGTGTCGGAGAGCGGCTGAGGTGAGCTGGCGTCCTTTTGACTAGCACACTTTGTTGTATCTCGGCGTAGTTGACGAGCTACTTGATAACAGTCAACAGACACCTAATCTGGATTGCATTTTAATTCCACCCCAGGTCCTTGCAAGCGAGCTCGAGGAAAACCAGGTCTGTACTCTCGTTGTCTCGGCTTGCTAGGTAACCGCTAACTAGCTGCTCCGCTGTAGGCTCACAACGTGCCTATAAACTTGCTGAACTCTCTGGACTTTTTAATACCCCCGTTACGTCCCACTCATTTGACATCATCCGGGGTTTAAGATATACGTGTGCCTGTTTCTTTTTTTGAAGTAACTCCCGCTGTACTAAACTCTTGTTTTCGGCAGCTCTTACCCGGGAGATTGGACTGGCTGGGGAACGAACACCCCAGAACATACGAAGATGTGGTAAGATTTAACTTTGTCTTTAAGTTCATTGCCGATGCTTGTTATTGTCTTCTGACAGGGGAGGGGAGGGGAGGGGAGGGGGGGGGGCTGGCTGCACGCTCGGTGCTTGTTTACGGTCTTTGTTCTGTTTCCATCTGGACCGCTCATGTAGGTCTTTGAAGTTTTAATGAACCGTAAAGTATAACCTGGTCGCGATAACTACATAGCGTATCGTTAACTTTTGAACGGGCCTGCAAAAGCCCGCATTAAGATGGGAGTTTAATGCTTTTTTTTTTTTTGTACCAGCTGTCGTATTGCAGTTAGGGTGGGTTGTTCGGGTCGTCGCTTTGCTCAGACGGCTTGGTCGGCCAATCACAAGCCGAGTTTCTTTGTCTCCGAGTTATTTTGCATGTGACCTGGGCTCTGATTGGTCCTTTGGAAAAAAAGGAGAGAAAATGTGCATATAAACCACGCCTGAAGGAATAAGGGGTGAGAAGTGCATGAAAAACACTTTGTCAGACCCCGAATGTGCCGTAATGCAAAAAAACGGGGCCGAAATCAAACGTTTTTAATGCCGGAGAAAGCTTTTGGATTATTGTGAATCAGGCGACACTGCCTTTAGGAAATACTTTTAAAAAGGTTTTAATTGTTCTCGATGTTGGGATATTTGACCTAGACAAGTCTTATAGATCTGTTAAAAGGCAAAAACTTTTGGGAAACGATGCAGTCAAAAGTTTAAACTGTTATAAACATCGCACACATGGCACACATATGTTTACTTTCCAAATAGCCATGCGTATGCTCTGCAGATGTTGCCAGTAAATGGCTTTGATTTCAACGCAGTAGATAATGCATCTAGAAAGCATTACTGTTCAATAATACTGTAATGTCTTAGGTATTTCATCAGGATTTTATTTAGTTTCCCTTTGAGAGTAACAAAGTATCTTTGAATTAAATGATGCCGGGTGCATACTAAAAAAAAAGACTAGTAAGAGTTCGAGAGATTCTTTAAAAGCAGGGTTGCTGGTGATTTGAACGCTTTTATCAATGATTAGATGCCATCAACTGGTTTCTCTTGGATAACTTTTTATTACAGAGCGTTACGAACTCAATTTTACTACATTGTGTAATAACAAATGTAAATAAATTCTGATCAGGTTGGATTTGGATTGGATTGATTATATATATATATATATATATATATATATATATATATATATATATATGGAACTGAATTTCTGACAATTGAAGCTTTAGTTGTAGCTCACAAGTATGTGTCTCCATAGCTTCAGATAGGTGAAGCCATGTAAGCTGTATACAGCTATTGCTAACGGGACTAAATACAACTCAGAATACCGGACAGCATTGAATACCAGTTGATCTAAATAGCAGCTGAACAAATATTTTTATCTTTTTTGAACAATTAAAATCAGATTTTATGGCAATAGATAACCCTAAAGTCTGCTTGACACGCTCTGATTAGGTGGCCTGTTCATAGATCAGTCATGGCGGGCAACAAGCTGTAGGTTGGCATATACTAATGCTGCATGATGTTTGCAACTGATATAGTTTGGGGCTTATTCATCAAGTGTACATTAAATTCAACAGAATTATATATGAAAAAAAATGCATTCAGCATCTTGTCACTGCTCTTGTTTCGTTTGCCCTGACAGGTCGCTGCCAACAGACATGTTGCGCCCGACCATTTGCTGCAGATATGTAAGCAAATTGGACCACTCCTCGACAAAGAGGTGCCGTCATGCGTCCCAGGTGTGCACTCTCTCCTGGGCTCTGGAAAGCAGTCCATGCTTCGGTCTGCAAAAGGTACAGGTGTCCCTGCGTCGAGGGAATGTGAAGTGGGTATTGCTGTGGGTTACTTTAGACTGCGTGAAAGCAGTCGGGTTTGTTTGCAGAGAAGATCTCTTCAGAGATAACTGTTCAGCAGCGCTTTTTCTCACGTGTGCAATATGCAGCGATGATACCGACACATCTGTTTCACGTATTCGTCTCACAGTTGGCAGAAGCACTTTTTTGTTTTCTTGTTCCTGATTTTTATTTTATTTTTCAGACTTCGACAGTGTGCAGCTCAACGCTTCATCATATGCAGCCCTACATCGGGGCAGACCACCAGAGAGGCCTTTGAACCAGAAGCAACCTCCACACCAGGGTAGGTCCCTGTGTTGTAGGAAATAAAATGCACCGGCATATTCTCTCAGAAGGGTCATATTTACCTGCTGTGATTTTTATCATTTGTAAATAACGAACATTTTTGAGGATGTCTTCATTGTAGCGCTGTTCTGGTTTTGTGGAGCCGCCATCAGTAAAGCCTGATGGGTGAGCTTGTTGGATACAGCGTACTGGGGCTGGACGATAATTCAATTACAATATATATCGATCGATAGACGTGTGGCGCAATAGGGGGAAAAAAGGGTCGATAAAACTTCGATATAGAGACAGTTTTCCTGCCTTCCTTTCAGCCTATCATATTCGTTGATGCTACAGTCACGATTTCCTCTCGACCAATCGTAATCACGGACCCAGGCACGCCGTCACAAAGCGGCGCCCTCTCAAACCACAAGACACAGCACGTGAATATGTCGCAGCAACGAGAGGCGGAGGAAATTGTCCCAAAACGGGGTTTTACTAGTTCGCCAGTCTGACAGAAATAAACCACAGTGATTTGTAAAAGTTGCAAGGAACCGGTAAAAACAAAGTCTGGTAACGCAACAAACTTGTTTCATCATTTCATCACGTAAGCCGCTCACACCCGCAGCAGCGCGAGCTGTGTCGGCCCCGGCGCGACTCCATGTTGTCCTCGGAGGAATCTTATGGAAGTTCTTCCAAAACAAAGCAGGTATAGCAGCTAAACTGGGCTCCCTTCTTTGTGATAAAATGACAAAGCGTCCAAGCGGCGTAAGGACATCACGCATGCAGTAACGTGCTTCATAGTGATGGACATGCCGCTGTTGTCTGCAGTTGAAAAACCTGGCTTCAAACGATTACTCGCCACTCTTGATCTGCGATATAAAGTTCCGGGCCGCAAGTTTTTCTCTAACAGCGCTCCCTAAATTGTGCAACGAGTGCAGGGAATCAGTGCAAAATGAGCTGCAATCTGTGTCTTTCCACGCCACAACCTCAGCCCTCAGCCCTGCATCAGCCTCTCAATTGACTATATAGACAGAGAATGTAACTAATGTACTAATCCCACCTAAATAGGCTATTCTATTTAATTATTTATTTGTTAGATTTATTTTGGTCATTTTACTGGTCACTAGTTTATTCTTTGTCAGTATTTAATAACATAACTCAGGTCTCTTAAGTTGTTTGTCTTTAAAAAATCAGTTATGGGTAAAAATATTGGTTAAATAAGGATTTAATTGAGATTTAGTGTTTGTGTGTTCTTTATTAAAAGTAAGTCATTTAGCAATATCATAAGAGCCAGGTTTTTAAATCTTTCTGATAATTATTGATATCGATCAATATGCATTTTTTTTTATCGATATGCTTTTTTTCTATATCGTCCAGCCCTACGGCGTAGTGTTGGTCCTAATTTAGACATTTTTCTGTTTAGGTTAGTAGCAGAGTAGCTTGATGTTAGTTGTTTTCTGTGTAGTTTCACATTAATTGTTGTCAAACCTGTTTTTAGCGGTGCTTCCTGCTGTAAGAAGAGCAATGCACATATTTGGCTCTAGGGTATTTGGGCTGTTTTCTATAGATGTGTGGTTACCAGTGAACAGGTCTGAGAATCTGGTTTCTGTAGGATCGAATTATCCGTAAACAACCTTTGTTTGGTTTCCTTCGGCACTTTTCTAAAGCAGATTATCTCATCATTTGTAAGTATTTTAATATAAGTTTGGAAAAGGTTTGCTTGTGAGGGAAAATATTTCTCAGACAAATACGACTGGGTCTAAATGAGCATTCTTGTTGTTTGTGGACACCATTCTGTGGCATTCATCTGTGTGTCATTTGGATAAAAACATGGAGCCCGAGGCATAGCGTGATAATTTCCAACAGCAGAAGCCGGCTGGTTTGACGACGGTGCTATTTTAGTGTTGATGGAAACAGAATTTTGTTCATTTTGTTGGAGCGTGAAGATCTGTGTGGCTTGCAGGCGCAACGTACTACTTTCAGGAACAGTTGTACAACTGCAGGTTGCTGCCGCTGATGTTTCGTTGCTCTAGGATTCGGTTTTGCATTGAGAATATCGTCGGTGTCCGCAAATCTTAAGGCGTTGGGTCATCGGTCGTATGGAAGTTTTTATAGCTTCGCACAGCAGCAGATGCGACCTAGATGTATGTAATGTTCACAGAACTGATGCCGTTTCTGGCCGGCAAACTCCTCGTATGCAGTTAAGATTTCTATCGCCGCGTTTAGGGTAAGACTAAAGAAACCAGGTTTGTATTGTTGTTTTTGGTCGCGTTCCCCACCCTTGCTCACATATCTCATGGTCTCAGCGCTTGTCATTCGATTCTCTGTGTCCCTGGTGTGTTTTTGTCATTAACAGTGAAGGTGCATCGGGGGAGGGAGCTGACCGGAGTCCAGCGCTTCAGCTCCATCAGTCCTGTCAGCACCTATGAGCACATGCGTCTGCATAGGCGGATCCTGGGACATCTGTCTGCAGTGTACTGTATCGCCTTTGATCGCACCGGTCTCAGGATCTTCACAGTAAGAGGGGACCACTCGGCACACGAACAGCCGATTAAATGTATAAGCCTGAAAACCTGGGAGCGGACTCTTCTGAGAAGGGTGAAAAAGATGCAGATTTTTAAGGGCAACCCAGGCGTGGCTCACATGAAGCTGAGTGTCTGGGATCGGTGCTGCCAGTTTTTAAGTCTGCTCTATGTACAGGGGTCGCCCAACCTCATTCAGGTCAAGCACATTATTTTGTTGATTTGTTGTTGATCTAGAAAACTTAAAGCCCCAGACAGTACACCGACAGGTATGAGGAGTTGAGATTAATCAGTGACTCCGCTATAGACCATTTAAAAGGCTTCCCTCAAGACACAATGTGGTGTGCTGCTGTAATCCCTCTCCGCCTGATCTCTCTTCCTATTTGTACTAAAGCGGAAATAACTCCGTCTTCTTCTTTTTTTTTTTTTTTTTTTTTTTTTTTAAGGGCTCAGATGATTGTTTGGTGAAGATTTGGTCTTCATTTGATGGACGGCTTCATTCGACGTTGAGAGGACACTCTGCAGAAATCACAGACTTGGCTGTCAACTATGAAAACACACTAATCGCTGCAGGAAGCTGTGACAAGACCATCCGCGTGTGGTGCCTTCGTACCTGCGCCCCCGTGGCTGTGCTGCAGGGGCACAGTGGATCCATTACCTCCCTTCAGGTAAGCCAGTGGGCTGCAATGAGAATAAACGGCTATCGATGCAGGGCGTTCTCCTGTTGTGAAAGTAAAAGGGCGGCAGGTTATGTCCTTCTAAACTTTTGCAATGTCTAATTGACGCTCCTGAAACCACTGTTGCTGCGCTGTTGGAAAAGTCTGTTTATTCTCATCCGTTTGCCTCTTGGCATAGAAACGGTGCGAGCTCACCTGGAGCGTTGTGAACATGGGAATGGTGCTTCGTCGGAGAATGGGGTCAGCCTGCAGAGCTGGTGCAGAACCAGGCCAAATGGGTCAGACCGTTTTTTTATAAGATAAAAAAACGCCCTATGATGATTCAGTGAAAGGTACTTTGGCTGTTTTAAAGTCCTGAAGCTGAGAAGGAACCACTTTCTTCACACGTCACTCTAAACAACGCCCACGGACACAAGACAAATATTTTTAAGCCATTTTTCGGATCCTCAGATAATTTTGTGGTTCAAGGTTGGTGCGGTGTTTCGACCCGTGTTAGTCCTAAACAGCATAACTCCGGACTGCATTATAATATGAAGAAATAAAGAAAAACAACTTCAAAGTGTGTTTACGTCATTCCTAGTTGCATAAGATGTGACATGATGTCTGTATCACTGCTTTCAGTCTGGTCTTTGTCAGCTGTCGTGTTGCTGCTCGTTCTCTCTCCCTGTCGGCAGACTGGAGCTTGGTCGCCGCACGCTGCCTCATCTTTTAGCAAACCTTTTGTTTCTTTAGACGGCGTTCCCAAATGGGCAAAAGTTGGTAAACGCATTGAACCAACGTGTGTGGGAGGTGCTAAGCAAGACATTTTGTGTGTTTCAAGACATAAGGGATAAATAATTGCATTTCCAACAAGCTTACACGTTATTTTGTATTCATATATATTATGTTGCTGCTTTTTCTCGGGTTTGCGTATTTATCTGCAAGTGTTGTGCAGCCGAGGGGAGGCGGTTGGATAGGTTCACCAGGAAGGGCCGGGTCCGTCTTAGGACGCCCTCTCGACGCAGTTGAGGTGGTGGAAGACAGAAGGACCCCTGGACAATGTGTCTCTGATGACCTGAGACCACATGTTTCTGTTTTGTTTCACCTGAGCAGGGCTTTGTGGGATGTTAATATTCAACCCTCCTTGTTGAGCATTTATTTTTCCTCTGCCTAAAGTGACACACGTCCGCCTCATCAAAATGTCGCTCTGGTGACGCGTAATGAACACAGCTCGTTGACTCTTGAGGAGTTTCCTTTTCTCACCTGTGCTTCTCTCTTGGTTGTAGTTTTCACCTTTTGCCAAGGGCTCCAAACGTTACATGCTGTCCACTGGAACGGATGCGACTGTCTGCTTCTGGCAGTGGGACGCCGACAACATCAACTTCAGGTGAGCGCTGCTTTACTGACTGCTGTTCAGGTGAAGGTTGGCTTTTAAAGAACATTTCCTCTGCAGTTTATTTATTTTTTTTTAGAAATCACTAAGATTAACACCCTGTTCTTTGAAAAAAAAAAAAAAAAAAAAAACTAAAAAAAAACTCTGAGGAAAACGATTGTTTTCAAGATTAAAAACCAGAGGATTTAGATGGTTGTGCAAGAGTGAATTAATTACAATGAATTTTATATTTAAATGTTTTTTTTTCATTATGTTGGCTAAACATTTATACTTGAATTTACTGAAAGGCATCCATACTAGAATATTTTAACAAGGGAAGCAAAATGTTGTCAAATTGCCTTTTTTATTGCAATTAAAGAATAACTAGAAAAATAACTTTCCATAAATCTCAAGAACTTGCCTTCATTATTTAAAGATCTTGGTTTGTGGGGACAGTGAAGCTGTTTAATGTATTAAAAACAAGAATTGGGGGGGGGGGGGGGGGGGATATCAAACCTTTTCTATTGTCATTTGCATTTTATGTATTAAGTATTTTATGTATAGTAGGGTACCAGGGGATTTGTGAATAAACCTCAAACATTAAGGGATCCGTGTGAAATGCAGACATGTGGATGAGCCTGTAGGCACGTGAATGCTGATGAGACAGCTGGTGCAAGCTTTTTTTTTTTTTTCCTGCATTATGATGATTCTGGTCCTTTTTGGCGCTTGTCCTTCCTTGTCAGTGAAAGCTTGTCACCGTTGATGTAAGTCAGCCAACATTCTGTCTGTTCTGTCCTCCCTAAAGCGACCGACCACACAAATTCACAGAGCGGCCGAGGCCCGGGATCCAGACCGTGTGCTCCTCGTTCAGTCCAGGTAACGGCTGCTGCTGCGTGAACGAAATGCCGAAAGAGTTGTGGGTCCTCACCAGCGGTTCTCATCAGTGGAACTCGTAAGCTTTATCTGCGTTTGGGTTTGAGCGCCATCAGCTTACTAAATGCTCTTATTTTCAGGCGGGATGTTCTTAGCAACAGGAAGTACAGACGATGTCATTAGAATCTATTACATGGGGAGCGGGAGTCCGGAGAAGATATCAGAGCTCCACGAGCACACGGTTAGCGGACCTCAGTTTGCTAGCATGCAGCATTCTGCAAGGTGCAACATTTCAACGTATTTCAACGGTCTGCTTGTCTGCTTTGCCTAGGATAAAGTGGACAGCATCCAGTTTTGCCACTCAGGTGAAAGGTGTGTGCTTTTACTGTGGCGCTATGTTTATTTGTGGTAAGTCGGTACTGAGTTAAATGGAGCATCTTTCTGTCTCAGGTTCGTAAGCGGGAGTCGAGATGGAACCGCTCGAGTCTGGAAGCTCCATCAGCGGCAGCGGTGGAGGTGCATCTTACTCAACATGTCTGCAACTCTGCCAGGGTAAGGGCTGGCTGGTTGTCACCTGGTGTGGGCTCAAAACGTCGACTTGTCTTCGTGGCGTTGTGATTGCGTAATAAGTTTATGGTGCGAACTGAATAAGCTTCGTTGGTTTAAATGTATTTGTGGCCATTTGTCAGAGGGCTCAGTCATCTGTTAGGGGAAAACGGTTGCTTCCAAGTTGGGGCGATTTTACATCCCTTATTGATTAATTAAAGGCCGAAGAACATCTGAGTTTGCTATAAGGATGGATGATGTGTTTAAGGAATCAGGATAAAAAAAATGACACTTTCAAACTTTTGAAGCTTAAATTACTGATTTTTTTTTTTTTTTTTTTACTACTGACTTGTGACTGGCTTCTCATGATTTGGCTCTGTGTATTTAAATAGCCATATGTGATGTCACAAATGCTCATTTAAATTTAATTGGATCCTACAACTTGGTAACATCACAGGAAAAAAAAACATTTTTCAGGAAAAATAAATGTTTAGAGATTCACCGATTAGGCTTTTTTTCTTCTTTGATTCTACCTGATGATTTGGAGTTGGGTGGATTACATTTTTATCACTAAGTACTGTAATGCATAAGATGAAAAATGTGCTGCAGGTTAGTTGATGAAAGCGGTAGTTTTAAATCCAATAGAAAATGGAGGAATTACAGGAAAATACCAATTCATGCATCAAAACATACATTCCCAAATTTCAATTTTTTTTTTTTTTTTTTACCAAACTGAAAATTAGCATAAAAGGTGACGCCTTTAGCCAATAGACACAAATCTAATTTTCCTGCATTTGACCCAGCGATCAGGGCCGATCGAGGCAAAAGTGACTCATTGTGATCTACAGCAGATTGTAGATAGCTTGTATAGAGCTGAGATGGCTCAAATAACAGTCACATGGTGTAACTTTGTGACCAATCTGCCAGATTGCTTTCTGCAACAAAACAGGAAAGACTTAGTTGCGGTGTAGGATCCTAATATTTATTTTGAGCAAAGTGAAGCAGAAACTCGGCTTTAATGACTTGGATATTAATGGGTCTTTTTCTTCGAATAAGCTGAACTGGTAGGGGTGCTACTGTTTTGGGGCCAAACTGTCATGATTTGTTTTCATCTATTAGTGCTGAACCAACAAACGAAGAGGAAAGCTACTTTAAACCAAAGGTTACCATGGTTGCGTGGGATCGCCATGACAATACAGTCGTCACGGCTGTTAACAACCATCTCCTCAAAGTGTGGAACTCCTACACAGGACAGCTGCTACATATCCTTAAAGTAAGTCTGCACAATGCTTCTTGCTCCGGGAAGACGCACAACTCCGTTTACTCCCGTTACCAAATGATTGTCGATGTTGCTCTCAGGGCCACGAGGCTGAGGTGTTTGTCCTCGAACCTCACCCTTTTGATCCCAGGATCATCCTGTCTGCTGGCCACGATGGGAACGTCTTCATCTGGGATCTGCAGCGAGGAACCAACACGCAGCATTACTTCAACATGGTACACGCACTCTCTGCACAAGCTGAGGCGGGTGTTCGCGGAATGGGGAAACGCAACAGTAGTTGCAAATTTACCGTCAAGCAAATCGTGACAAATGACGGCAGGCTGAGAGACAATATTTGATTTAATAGACAATTTGTTGGTGCTCCCAACCGTTTACATCAAGGTGGTGGGGGTTTTTCTTTTTTGGATCAAGTTTATTTCCACATCCTTAGTTTTTATAAAACAAGGAGGGGAAAAATCAACTTCTGGCGATCTCCTTGCAAATACTTTATTGTACTCATTCCAGATTGAAGGTCAGGGTCATGGAGCTGTATTTGACTGCAAATTCACTCCTGATGGTCAGCGGTTTGCCTGCACAGACTCCCACGGCCATCTGCTCATCTTCGGCTTCGGCAGCTCCAAACCCTATGAAAAGGCAAGAAAACTGGACGTATAAAAATGTGTTGTTTTTTGGTAACGAAGACAAAATTTTCGTACACGTTTAGGTAGAGAGAAATAGTAATAGGAAGAATAAGTGGAGACGAGGAGCGAAAAGTGAAGCGGCTTTTTGCCAATAATGCTTCCTTTGGTTTCCACAGCTTCCAGACCAGGTGTTCTTCCACACAGATTACAGGCCGCTGATTCGAGACGCCAATGGCTTTGTGTTGGACGAGCAGACGCAGCAAGCACCCCATCTGATGCCCCCTCCGTTCTTGGTCGATGTAGATGGAAACCCCCACCCACCCAGGTGATTAAGACTAAAGGACAAACACACCACTTTAAAGGGACTGGCCTCCCTATTTCTAAAACTCTGAAATCTAACATCTCTACTCCCAGTTCTTTTGTTTTAATCAACAGACGGTCATTTATAGGGGGGGGGGGGTTAATATAGGGTTTTATAGGGTATCTTCTAATAAAAATACAAGTACAGGATTTATATTTCTTGTCCTGTAGGGTTTTTTCATTAAGATGTTTCACTTGCTGAGAAATCTGCCAATTTCAGATCTCAGATTTCGTAGCACGTTTACCTGCTAATACCCATTTTATTCAATTATAATTTCTCTCTAAAAACTAATGTATAAGAACAGTGATGACTGAATACCAATAAGTGCCCAAGTCATGGTTGGACCACAGAAATAAGAAAGTTGCTGCATACAAGGACTTTACCAGTTGAATAAAGAGTTGTCATTGCTAAACTGCCGTTTGCACCTTCTGATAGCGATCAGTGCTGTTAGCATTGATTAAAAAAAAAAAGCTCTCCATTTGAGAATTTAGATCAGTTGTCTGCAACCCAAAGTGGACACTAAACCAGAAATTAATCTGTAGAGCTATTTTTCTTATTAGGTTGGTATCTGCATTTTTTTCCCCCATTACTTTCCACAAATATCGACATCCTATAGGAAAAGGGCATCCATCCATCCTTATTTATTTATTTATTTTTTGCAAAATTAGTTTTTCTTTATTGTGCTTTAAAATATATTTTTTATTTAGAAGTGACATCAAATTTCCTACAAACAGATATCTGTCTAAGCTTTCCAACAGGCTGCCAGTGTTTCCTGATGTAGTATGTCGAGTGGCAGAAAGTCCACACCCAAAACGATAAAACCTTTCTGTACTCGTCTCAACGTTCCTGATGTCTCCTGAAAGCCTTGTTCTCTTTTCTTCTCTCAGAGCTTAAATTAACTGCAAATAGGTCAGAAAATACAGTGTTCCTCTAAATAGCCTCTCACACTAATTATTTTTGCATATCCGTCAGTCAGTAACGCCATCCCCACCAAAGAGTGCAGCCGGTGCGACCTAGCGGCGCATATCGTTGTTCATTCACTGATCAGGACAATATTGGATTATGAATTTTGTTCTTTTCACTGGCCAACGGCTGATCAAGCTGAAATGTCTAGATAAGGCCGTAGCACATCCCTCAGCAAGTTGACAATCTTTCACAGTCACCAAGATTCAGCAGATCGACACACCAAGGACCTTTCTTACAACCGTACCGATTAGATTTGGTGTTCCGGCTGCCATGATGGAAAAAAGTACTACTACTTAGCACGTTTAGCTTTTACTTCCGTACTGTAGTTCCTTAAAAAGTTTAAGAATTTTTGGGGATACCACATTTTATTTTCCTCCGTCCCTACAAAACCTAATATTTGACTTGTTTCCAGATACCAGCGCCTCGTCCCGGGGAGAGAGAACATAGCTGCCGAGCACCTGGTTCCTCAGCTGGGATATGTAGCCACCAGTAAGGCTGGCTTTTTGAAGCTTTACATAAAACATTTGGCCGACGCATGACTTTGATTTTCTTCTTTTCCGTTAAGTAATCATCTCCCGGTAATGCAAGGAGGCGTCATTGCACGAAGCTTCCTTGCAACTATGGTTCCAGCCGGTTTTTGACCTACCTTTCCTTCAGGTGACGGAGAAGTGGTGGAGCAGGTGATCAGCCAGCAGACCGCAGAACCCGAGGAGATCTCAGTGAGACGTAGCAGCCTTCTAGACGAGGCGATCCGACAGCTGCAGCAACAACAGGACCGACAGAACCAGCCCGGCACAGAAGCGGCGCCGGGTCCTGAGGCCAGAGCAGAAGGCCCGCCGTTGGCGCCAGCACCAAGCACTCCGCGCAGAGGTAGCAGCCACGCTCCTCGCCATTGTTTTGTATCACAAACCCGTCCTTGAGTTTTGTCCAAGCATATTTTGTTTGGTCGCAGTGTCTGTGAATGACCGGGCAGACGTCCACTCGTCGCCTAATGTGGGCCTGAGACGAAGTGGACAAGTGGAGGGGGTGAGGCAGATGCACCAAAACGCTCCTCGTAGTCAGATGGCCACGGAGAGAGACCTGCAGGCCTGGAGACGCAGGGTGGTGGTACCAGAACTGGCAACCAGCAACTATAGGTACCAATACATGATTCAATACTACTTTATAATGCAGTAGGTCCTCTTGATGACGCAGGGCAGCTACAACTTGAGATATAAGGTCCTGCTCAATTCAAGGATACATATTTTATGATGCTTTGTAGAAAAAATAGATTTAAAGTACATTAGATTTTAGCCTAGATTTCAATATTCAGGCTTCCTTTGTCGAGTAAATCATTTCAACATCAGCAGATTTCTTTTTTTATTATAACTAAAAAGCAATCATCAAATCAAATATGTGTTTATGGTATTTAATGACAATTTCTCTTAGCTCTTTTGTTGTTTTTCTCAAAATAAGCAAATTGGAAAACCTGTTTCAGGAACCAGGAGGATGTTCGGACAGCGAGAGGAGACGAGGAGGTGCTCCTGTACAACACAAAGAAGAGAAGGATCGCCTATGGCAGCTGTCGGGTAGGTGTCCTCTTCCTTTGTGGCTAAACAAGGACTTTGATCTCTGTTAGCCATTTTTGGATAAAGGCATCTAAATAAATTGGAATATCGCCTTTATTTCAGGATTAAATAAACAAAACGTTTATACTAACATTAATTACACACAGAATATAATATTAAATATTTTTTCTTTAAAACATCTCTTGTACAGGGTTTGCATCACAATCCACCTGAGGCTCGCTTCGACACCTTTTTCTGACACATTTCCTTCCACTCATTTTCTATTAATGTATTTGGTTACAGCGCTCTATAAATAGGCAGCAAAGTTAGCAGTCTTCCTCTGGATTGTGTAGGCCATGGCACAAACATAACGTTTTTGAATCAAAATATATATTTTACTCATGCATAATAATACAATTTATACAATGAATTTAGAGTTTTTCATTGGCTATAGCCCATAATTATCAAAATCAATACAATAAAATAACAGTACATCATGCTGTGTGTGTGGGTGGGGGGGGCATTTCCTTTATATCCTATTTTACTCAGACGCACTTGTGGTATGATTGACTTCGTCCTGTGGAACAGTTCGTGCATTAACGTTTGAGTGCGCCGGTAACGACTCGGCCCGATCTGTCCGCAGGACGATTCAGACGAGGAACCCTCCGCCGCGAAGAAGGTCAACGGCAGCCGAGGTTCAGCCGAGTTCATCGAGTTCTCGTGTGAAGAAGGCGAGGAGACGGCTACTTCGGACATACACTCCGAGGTAACTCACTGTACGGCCTTCTGGTGAACTTGTATAAACGAGGTACACACACCTCTGTAGTTCCAGGTGTTTTTGAGCCATTCGGCTTTCTTTCCCAGGACAACGAACTGGATGGCAGTGAGCTGGATTCTTCCAATGACGATCTAGAGTGGACCAGTGACACCTCGAAGTACGAGTCTTTGTTTTTGCATCAGTTTATAGTACCTGCTAGGCGTGTATTTTCAGTGCCCGTGGTTTAATCTGCGTTTTGAATTGTCTGACTGGACAGCCATACTTCCAGCGAGTACTCGGACTGGACAGCAGATGCTGGCATAAACCTGCAGCCCTCCACCCCTTTGTCGTCGCGTAAGCGAGTGAAGTGCAGGTTCATCAGCTCCGAGGAAGAGGAGGAGGAAGAAAACGAGGAAGAGGAGGAGAGGCAGCAAAGCGAGGAGGAGGAAAAACCTGCAAAGGAAAGCAAAGAGAAAGCTAAGAAAGTCAAAGCCAGGTCACCCCGGGTGAGTTTACAGACGCTTCTGCTGAGGGCCGAAGGGGGTCATTAAGATCTGGTTTCATGTTGTCTCTCAGATGAAACGAGATCGCCAAATATCTAAATGCTTTACCCGTTGTGCCCCGACCAGCGTCCAAAGCCCCGGCCGTCTATCAACAGGGAAGTGTCGAACGAGTTCAGGCCGTCGGCGTGGATCACCGACGTCATTCCCAGGAAGTCTCCGTTTGTTCCACAGATGGGCGATGAGGTATGTGGCCTTCACAAACTCTTTTCAGGGCTGTCTTCCCCTTTAGGATCTGTTATTTGGAACCAGATAATTATATTCTATTACTCTGTATTACTAATTATTAAATAGTGTTACAGTTAAGAGAGGAGATATTCTTTGCATTTATACGCATCTCTTTCCCGCTAAAGAAAATCATCCCCACAGCATGAGGCTACCACCGCCTTGTTTGACCGTGGGGATGGTGTGTTGAGGGTGATGTTAGCAGTTTACACTTAGGACACAAAAGTTCAGTGCTGGTCTCATCGACCAGAGTACCTTCTGCCTTTGCAAATGTGCGAAAAGTAAAGCATTTTAAGAGTTGATGCTGTAATATCATGGCCTACATAACTTTCAACACATATCTGTTCCTTGCAGTCTGAGTTGGAGGCAAAGCTTTTACATGAATCCGCTGTTTCTCTCAGGTGATCTACTTTCGTCAGGGCCATGAGGCCTATGTTGAGGCTGTGAGTCGAAGTGAGCTTTATCCCATCAACCTGGAAAAACAGCCGTGGAAAAAAATGGAGCTGCGGGTATAACCCTTAAGAAATTGTGTTCAGAGCAGCATAGAAAATGTGTCCACGTGTTACTAAAGTCACTGAAGTTTTAGTTAAAAAAAACAAAGCGACACTGATTACCTCAGATTAAATGAAACTGGCCGTGTTTCCTAGGACCAAGAGTTTGTGAAGATCACTGGGATTAAATATGAAGTTTGCCCTCCAACGCTCTGCTGTCTGAAGCTGACTCTAATCGACCACGGCACCAAGAAAATCACCGACAAGTCATTTTCTATCAAGTAGGCAACTCATGTTTACTTTGATGACCACACACTGGACATGATTGTAAAGATTGATGCTTCAAAGAAGACAAACATGAGTCCGTTTCTATTAATGTTGTTTTCTTTTTCTCTGGAGGTACCATGACATGCCAGATGTGATCGACTTTCTGGTGTTGAGGCAAAGTTATGATGAGGCGCTGCGTCGAAATTGGCAGCCAAGTAAGTCAGCTTCGTTCTTCTTTGCAGCTCAGTCTTTAAATCCATTGGATTTTGTTTCAAACTTGTTCAATGATGAAGTTTAAGTTTAACAAACAGCATGAGGTAAATGTTGCTAGTTGCTGGTTTCTTATTTCTGCATGTCTTTAGTTGTTTAATTATAGATTTTACAGTATTTTTTGGACTATAAGGTGCGCTTAAAATCATTACATTGTCTCAAAAATTTATGGCGTGCCTTGTATATGATTACCATACTTGTTGTGCTGACCGACTGATTTTATGTGGTACAAAATTAAAATGTGCAAGCACCACTTTGGTTAGCAACAAAGTCGCTCCGCTCAATGGATATTCTAAGCATTACGGTACACTGTGTCACTACCTGATCGGACCCATGAGCTGTCTACAAGACTGCCTGACTGTAAAGTTTAAACTAGAAGCGCATTCATGTCAGGCATCCCGCGCCCAGAGTACGCGCTAGCCACAATAAACCAAGCAAGTTAATTCAATATAAAAGTTCTGTTTGTTTTGGCCTTATGTTAGAAACGGGGCAGTGTGGTCCAACTACTCTGTCCTCCCAGCAGAGCCGGATATCTCTGTCTCTCAGGAGAGAGCTGTGTAAGCGGTGGATGGTGTGATATTACACACTTGTGAAGAATATTTAATGTGCCTTTATAATCTGGTGCGCCTTATGGTCCGAAAAATACGGTAGTCAATATAGGTCAGGATTGTAACTTTGTTTTTGTTTTTTTACACTTTTTTTTTTGTTTTTTTGCCATGGTAGACGACCGGTTTCGCTCAGTGATAGACGACGCCTGGTGGTTTGGGACCCTTGTCTGTCAAGAGCCTTACCAGCCAGAATACCCAGACAGCCTCTTCCAGTGCTTCAAAGTCAGGTGGGAAGAATACGGGCCGCCATGTCAGTGCACATCATTTAAACACTACTGCTAATACCAAGAACTTATTACTTTGAATTTTATAATGGGTAAGCGATAGTAAAGATGAGTAAGAACCTAAAAATTCCCTTTTCTAAGTAAAATAATAATGAGGGTGGCACCTTTGCAGCCACACTTTTAAGGATCACCAGAGGGAGATAAAATATAACAGCCTATTTTCTACATTTCAATTTGCTGCAAATTTTCTTATTTGTTTCTTTAGATACATTTTATTTGATTATAAGAGGGGAAACCACAGTTTTCAATTCAGATTGAAGCCTAGAGGAAAAAAATCTAAGCTTCAAAATCTGATGCTGAATTTTTGATCTTTGCACTATGATGTAGCTTTTTTTCTCCCCCCCACCTTGCATATTGAAGCTGACCCCGTTACACTATTGTTGTATGTGATTATTCTCCCAAGAGTCCGAAATCAGGAAAAGATCTTATAGTGGGATTTTGTTACATGGGGCTTATTTCTGCGTTGGCGCCTTTGTTTCCAACAGATGGGACAATGGAGAAACGGAAAAACTCAGTCCCTGGGACGTGGAACCTATTCAGGAGGACGGTAATAGCAGCTCAAGCATTTTTACCTGTTTCAGTGAAAAAAGTTGTCTGCATGGTTATGCTTGTGGGCCCTTTCTCTGCAGCCCTGCAGCCAGACACGGACGGAGGAGGCATCCCTGCCACAGCAGAAGAGATGAAGGAGCTGATGTATAAACCTGTACCAGGGGAGTGGGGTGAGAGGAGCAGGGACGAGGAGTGTGAACGCATAATCGCTGGTGTCGAGCAGCTCATTACGCTCGGTGTGTACGCCTATGTCTCTCTGTTGGCTTGTTTTTCTAACCTACCTTCTTAGTAGTGGTATTAATCAGCTTTTCTGCATGTTTCTGATGCAGAAATTGCAGCTCCGTTCTCTGGTCCAGTGGACTTAGTCCAGTATCCTACCTACTGCACCGTGATTGCCTATCCCACAGATCTGGGCACAATCAGACTGCGGCTCATCAACAGATTCTACAGGTGGGCTCCTCCAGTCATTTTTTTTTTTTTTTCACCCCATCCAGCACATAATCAACAAGTGTTGTGACTAAGAGCCTTATTCAGTCTCCGCCTATTAAAATGAATAAATTAGGGTTAGTGCAGAGTTTGATACACTCCCCCTCTGTGCTCGACAGGCGCCTCTCTGCGTTAGTTTGGGAAGCCAGGTATATTGCACATAATGCCCGCACTTTCAATGAGCCAAGGAGCAAGATTGCCCACTCTGCAAAAATCATCTCAAGCGTCCTCCAGAAGTTTGTCAAGTAAGATTGATTGGCTGTTCTTCACACTTAGTGTTTCTGTTTTTAAAGTAGCCAGGGACACATTGTGTGATAATACGGACAATATCGGCTCAGTACGATGTGCTGATCTCGTTCTGTTTTTCCAGTAATCCGAGCTGCACAGATATCCTGGAGATTTACAATGCTGTGGAGGAAATGGATGACGATGACGAGGCAAGTCTGCAAAGAATAATGAGCTTTTTGTTCAGTAAAATTAGTCCTTTGCTTTTAAAAGATATTAAAATGCTGTAGGTCTGATTGGGTCTTATTTAAAAGGGTTGGTAGTGGCCACCTGGGCATACGTCTGTCTCTGCTTGGGGGGTCCAAACCAAAGGGGTGCCCAGGAGAAAAAGTTTGGTAACACATGAAAACAATAAAGATTATTGATTCTTAATTCTTGATGTTCTGCAAATTAAATGGTGCAAACACTGAAACATCCCATTTTGATTTAAGTTGTGACGCAACAAAACATGAAAAAATGCCAAGGGAGTGAATACCTTTGCAAGGCACTGTATATTAGCTGCAGTAAAGAGTGTTCATCAGCTATCTTAATTTAGAGATTTAAGGAGAATATTTTATGAAAAAGTCAAGCTAGAGTGTCCATTTTCAGGACACATTTAAAAATGAATGTCTGCCAGCAGTTCAAACAAACACCACATTAGCATTATGTGGAAAAATTTTGGCATGAGACATTTTTTTACAGTTTTACTATTTTCTAAAATACTACTCTATTGTTAGTGCGTGTTCTCAGACCCTGTAAGCAACTTTTCTCATAAAAGCACTTTGCTAAATTACATAGGCTTCATTGCAAGCAAAAATAAGAGAGGTTGTGACATTTAACAACTGTTTATATTAATATTACGGCACACGCAAGATAAAAGAAGAGTCAGTCTTTGATTGCTGGTTCATCAGTGATTGTAAGAGTTAGAATTGAAATTGAATTACTTTTTATTTATCGTTGACTTGTTTTCCATATTCATTTTGATCTTGCCATTTTGACTGACTGTGATTGCTCTCTGCAGGAAGAAGACACAGAAGCACCAGGTACATCCTCTGGACACAGACTGCGTCAGGTAAATGAGAACAGGAAGACAAACACCGACTCTGCTCCAATCCAGAACAACAGACATTTATACATTGATGTACTGATCAGGGCCCAGTTTCAGATCTCTGAAGTCACTGATCCCCAAATACATACAATATTGTAGTTAAATCCAACAATTTCTGTTTAAGAGCTTTTTAAATAACTACAATGTGCCTTTTTTCAACTTTCAGCTATCTTGAAATTTTAACTGCTTTATCTAGTAAAATAGATTTTTTTTTTTCAGGGCTCAAAATGCAAAAGATGGTAAACCTTCATGCTCCTTTCAGAATAAATCCTTGCACAGTTAAAGTTAATCATGAAGAAGACTGGGCTCTGATTTACAGTTAATGTCAAATTGTTGAATCATTTATTCCTTTAATCTAAGTATATAACAAAGTTAAGGACCTTTTTGTCGCCACCGATCATTCAGAGTCATGGTCACCCTGTGTCTGGGTGAGGAGAGCCGTCTGCTGCTCTGCATTTACACAGGACTTAAAACAAAGACACTATTAATAAAATTAACGTTTAGACCTCAACACTGCAGCTCTTAATTTAGTATATTTTTGATTAGTATAAATTGCACACTTATTACTGTGTATGCGTTGGTAGAGTAGGTTGTTCCTTACTTAAGTCATGGAGTTTCCAACATGCCAACATTTCCCAACCCAGCCTTCTCCATGACTGATAGGTTCAGTTCTCCTGTTTGTCTGAGTAGCTGTGAGTAGTCTTGTCAAAGTAGCCTTCTGTGCTGCTTGTGAATTTATTATTTAACGCCTCACTGATACTGAAATAACTGACTTTGGGTCTTCTTCCTACAAGAACTACTTTCACTCTTAGGAGTGTTGTGATCGGTTCTACCTAGTGGCGCTTGGTTTAGCTCGCTGGTTGGAAAGATACGATTTTAAGTTCCCAGCAGGCCGAACAGCGATCTGATCCGGTCATGGGTAAAATCGACTGATTCTGGGCTCTGACTGACTCCTCAGGGGATCTCTAGAGAATAGGAGATGGCATGAAGACTCTAACACGCTCTGCATTTCTGTTTGTTTGGGTGTCTGCAGCACTCTGAGGTGGTGCCAGACCGAGATGCCTGGAAGGAACATTGTAGGCATCTGGTCAACTACATATTTGATTGTGAAGACTCGGAACCATTCAGACAGCCTGTGGATCCTGAGAACTATCCTGTAAGTCAACACATCAGCTGAATCTGTGACTTGAAAATGGCTCCAAGTTTCCTTCCAAGCTGTGGATGTCGTGTACTGAGCCCTAAGTCATGTCGTCTTTATGTGCCCAGGATTATCTTGACATTATTGATACTCCAATGGACTTTAGCACGGTGAAAAGGACCCTGGAGGAAGATCGCTACGACAACCCTATAGAGCTGTGCAAAGACACGCGGTTAATATTTGCCAATGCCAAGGCTTACACGCCCAACAAACGCTCCAAGGTAGGGGATAATTACCGTTCGAGGACAGAGTGTTGATGTCATCTGGCATTAAAGTGAAATTAGTCATATGCGATTTTTCTTTTTTCTTTTTTTTTGAAGTCGATACACTCTTTGCTTTCTTTCAGATTTACAGCATGACCTTGCGACTCTCTGCCTTCTTCGAGGAGCAGATCAGAACAATCATATCGGAGTACAAAACCGCTGTCAAAAGCAGTGACAGGCTGCGCCGCAGTCAGAGGTTTCGCAAGAAAATGCAGCAGCTGGATCAGTCGTCGGCCGCAACAAGGTTCATCTTGCCTCGCCCGTGGTTAGCTGTTTAATACATTTAATGCGGAAGGCTATGCACCCAGCATGCTGTGGATTTAGATCTGGCTCCAGATCTGCCTTGTTGTGACCCGTTTCCTCTTTTCTGTTGGGTAATAAAAACATTGCATTAAACGTGTAAACAGGAAGGGTGTAGCGGTTCATATAAAACACAGTTCTGTGCGTGTTTAGTTCGCTTTAAGCAAGAGAAACAAACTATAGTGGACACTTTAGAACTGACTCGAGATTTACGTTGATTTTTAGCCTCTGCCCCTGGACTTGATTTGGCATTTTTGACGTGTGCAACACGTACTTGAATGCACCATGAAAGCACAGCTGTTAGAAAACCCTGACTGGTCAGAGGGGCTCGTCGCGACAGCACCAGCGTGTTGTTGCGTCTGAGATGCCGTGCAGCGTTTTTGGACTGGTTGAATGATGCAGACGCGTAGCTGGGAGCCCTCTCTGTTTTGTTTCAGAGTCACTTCTTAAAGTTGAGCTACAGAGAGTTGGGCAGTCAGTTCCACACATGAACATCCTGCATGTGTTCAGCTATGAACCAGTATTTGTTTGGTGCATGTACGTACCAACCCGACTGTACCGAATATCTTCCGTACAAATACACGTCCCATTAAACCTCTATTGAATTATAAAACGGGTAAAAATAGGTTTAAAAATTTAGGAATGAGCCTAAAACATGATAAAAACCAAAAGGCTGATCCAAAGGCAGAAGCCAGGTTTAAAACCTGCAGCGATCTAGTTAGACTTGAAGTGCTACACAGTCCTGCAGAAGCAGGCCCAGGATCCCCCATGCCGACTTTGCCTTTAAGCCTTACTAAACAGAGCGGCTGTTGTTCAGATGTTTACGTTGAATAGTTTCTTAGTCATATTGTGGATGTCGAGTTACTGAATGTTTCCCCCTTTCTCCACCCTCCCAGTCAAAAAAAGCCCACTGTCAAAACTCAGGAAAAATTGGAGTCCATGTCCGTAACGAAATCTACCTCAGCCAAAGTGTCTGTCCCCGAGAGAGCGAGGCGCAGTCGAGGCAGAAGCTCAGGTCGCAGCTCCTCAGAGGACGACTCCGGCTCCAAAGCTGCCTCATCCTCACCAGGTATAAGCTAACCTTGCTTCCTCCTTGCTTTTATAACAGTAGCTGAAGTACGTGTTCTTCCTGAGACCAGCGTGACCCCCACTGTTCAGCAAACGGTTTCAGTGAATCAGAGCAGTTTGTCAGTATTTCCTGATCTTGATGCTCTTAGATTACAAAGTAGAAGTGCAACAAAACTCATTTATAAATGATTTAAAAACTTTTGCCCCTTGTAGTTTATCTCAGTTATGCTCCTAAGTTTTGATAACATGAGGCAAGTTCTTTTTTTCAGAGTCTGAAAGCGACAACGAGCAGAGTGATTCAGACGAGGAGGAGACGCGTCCAGCTTCTTCAAAGCGTCATCAAAGCAGACACAAAGTCAGAGTTACAAGGAGCAAAACTTCCAAGAAGAAGAAAGGTCAGAAATGAACTTCCCGCAGATATCACAGAATGAATGCGATGTGTCATCCTGGAGTCACGTTTTAAAAGAAAATGCCTTGGGCTGACCTGATTTCTGTCGTGGCTAGCTGCTAAGAGCGACAGTGAGGAGGAGGACGACGACGAAGAGGAGGAATGTGAGAGTGAAGGTGAGGAGGAAGACGATGGAGACGTTTCCTCCAAGTCCTCAGATCACCACTATTCCAGCAGGAGCACACGGCAGACCAGAAACAGAACTGCTAGAGACGGAACAAGAGCAGGTGAAACCTCACAAATCAGCAGCCAGAATAAAGACCCATACGCCATGAATGTTTTAAAATTTTCAGTTAATATCAGGCCTTACAGAAGTGATTGTTACACGTTTGCATGTCTGAGGCAGACAAATGCTGTCAAAGCACGAAAGAACACGATCAGAATTGGCCAAAGAGTGATGACCTTTAAGGCTACATACTCCACGAGGAATGAGACGGCTGTGTCCGGTCTTGGGGGTTTCCCTGTTTGGTGTCTACACCAGACAAGGAGGTGTGTCCGACTACTGTTCTGTGATTGGACAAGATTTAGATAAGCTTGTTGAAGTTGGAAAAGTGGAAATGTCTGTTCAACTCTAGCGATTTTGGCAGTCGAACATGCCATACCGCTCACTTGCAGCATTTCCTGTATAAATTATCCTAGCGGGACAATCCCGCCCCCGGTGTTCCCCTGCAGCTGAGCGTCTCGTGAAGTATGAATAGACAGAGCCAAAACAAACTTTATTTCATGTTCTTGCCACCCCGACTGCAAGAACAAAACTCTCTGTTCTCTTGGAGTATGTAACAAGCTTAACACTGACCTCAAACATGAATGACTGACACACAGACCACCCAAAGATGAAGGGGTGACGATGACAAAGGCTCACGGTCGTAGGTGGTGAGCGAGTCCAGCTTGCCTGTAATTTGGCTCTCTTGGGACAGAAAACTAGGATTATGTGCGCGTTCTATAGATGTTGTAATTTCTGCTCTGGATAAATCCTTCATTTGTCTCCGCTGAGAAACAATGTGACCAAAACACTTTACATTAGCAAACTAGACAGTGGTTGCTTAAGTGAATGGAAGCGGCTAAAAGTCTAATTTTTGAGGGTTTATCCGTGCTGCAGTAATGTAGCTGTTTATACAGTATTCCGAAAACTATCACGCCCATAAAATTTAGGATTAGGTTTTCTCACAACATGCTGTATATCGGAAATGAACATATAACGACATAATCTAATTATTGCAGTTATAACGGCGCAGAAGGGAAGCTTGACTGTTGCACTGCACACTTCTAGATCACGTTACCCTCCAAATAGGGAAGCACCCACTTGGTTTTTATGAAGGCCTTTCCCTGAAGGGTCTCGGTGTGTCACTTCTCTGCTCTGAAGAAGAAAAAAAAAATCATAGAATGCCGATTTTTTTTTTGAGTTTTTAACATCATAAAACGTGTGAAAATGTAAAGTGTGACGTTTAATACTCTGTACGGCTGCTTTTCAGAAGGCAAAGCAGAAATTAATGGGCACAGCAGCAGGGCATCTCGTCGAGAAAGGCGGAGTCACCGCAACTCTGACAGAGCCTCCTCCCATGACTCCGGCAGGAAAGAGGACGCGGCCGGCCCCAGGCTGCTCAAGAGAAAGACGGCAAGGGCTGCGGTGAGTAAGATGAAGCTCCTGGAAGCATCTGATGAAGACGACGAAGAGGAAGAGAGGAGGCCGACACAAAGCAGCAGCTGGCTGCGCCACACGGCTCGTACGGCCAAACGCACCGCGGTGATTCAGAGCAGCTCCGAGTCGGATGGAAAGTCGTCGACTGGAGGTAGACAAAGACTTTTGCTCTTACTGTTTCGAGCAAAGTAGCCGTGGATCTTTACTGTCTTCTTGAAACATTTTTAGATTCCCAGGAATCAGACAGTGAATCCACGGGTGAGGAAGATGCCACTGGGAGTGATGCTTCATCCTCCTCCCAGACCAAACGGAACGGAGTCAACAAGTCCATCGGACAGAAGAAAACGAAACACGCTGCCAAGACCAGAGGAAATGGTGAATGACTTCTTTTTTTTTTCTTTTTTTTTCACCCATTCTGTCTCTGCTGTCTTTCATGTCGTTCTAACCAGCTGCACAACTTTTTTCCCCCCTCTTACAGATACTTTGTCCCAAGTGAATGGACACAGCGGAAAACCTAGACATGAGAGCAACTCTGAGCAAGAAGAAACTGGAAAAGAGGAGGAAGATCGGGCACTCTTGTCTCTGAAACCCTCCAGGAGGACAGCTGGAAGAAGCAGGATTGTCAGTGAGGAGGAGGGGGGCCGTGAGGGCCGAACCACACGGAAAAAAGCCCGCGTAAGCTCAGACGAAGACGACGGCGCCCAGAAACGGCCGCAACAAAACGGAAGGGACGAACCGATCCAGAGGGACTCCAACAAAAAAAGCAAAGTCTCAGCATCAAAAAGCCAAGACAAACAAAAACCTGCCTCAACTAAACAACTGGATGGTGCCGAATCAGATGAGCTCAGTGACCCTCCGAAACGCTCCAGCCCTAAGAAGAAGGGGACGAGGAAAGTAAAGCTGGACAGAAGCGGTTCCAGCGACGGGTCGGACCTTGAAAAGAGGAGACCGACGAGAGCCAAAAGCAAAAGGCCTCGCACCACTTCAGCTTCAGAAAGTTCTGAGCAGGAGTGCAAACCCCGGAAGAAGTCGAGGTGGAAACGCTCCACCGGGTCGTCCGACGAGGAGTCGGATCATTCCGACAACGCGTCGAACAGGCGGCTGAACCTTCGAGCTCTGCCGAAAAAGAAATACATCGTCGACAACTCTCTTTCCGAGGACGATCTGACTGGAGCAAACCAGCGTAGGCTAAGAAACGGAAGCAAGCGAGACTTGGAGTCAAGGGAAGAGAGGTGTAACACGGGAGTCTCCAAGAGAGCGTCTCCCCCTAGCGAAGGAAGGAATCAGGTCTCTTCCAAGAGGAAACGGATTTACACCTCAGACTCCGAGGACGAGGAGGAAGAGGGGCCGAAGGACCGTCTAAACAAAAGCAATAGCAACAGCAGGTCCCGCTCCTTCAAGAGCTCTAAAAAGGAGTCTTATGACGGCAAAGGTAGCGACACTTCGTCTCACTCCGACTCCAGGAAGGAGGAGGAAGAAAATGTCCGCTCAACCAGGGCGAGGAAAAACTTGAGGCCGCCAAAGCCTAAAAGGAAGGAAAGCTACAGCAGCAGCAAACACAGTTCAGACTCGGAGAGCGAGCAGATGTCAGCCTCTGAAAACTCCTTTTCCAGCTCAGGGTCCCACAGCAGTCCAAAGAGGAGAAGTCGCACGCGGACTGAAAGGACCTCAGGCCGCCAGCTCAGGCAGCGGCGCCATCAGCCCGTCTCCGAGGAGGACAGCGACGAGTCGTACAGCAAGCCGCAGAGGAAGAGACGCGTGAACACCCGCAACCGAGGCAAGAGGACTGTGAGTTATCGCGACAGCGAATGAAACGGCGGCTGGAGCTGCAGGCTTTACAGGGAAAGGCGGCCATTTATTGGACAGGTTGGGGACACTGGATGGCCAAGTTTTGGTAGTAGCACTGGAGTCCTCAAGAATAAAATGCTGTGAATCTGTTTCATTCAGGGATATTATTTATATTTTCTATGAAAAACATGTTTATAGATGTAATACAAATTCAAGCATTTTGAACTGCTGGTTTTCACAAGGGCACAGGAAAACATCAGCTCCTGTGGTGGTGGTGGTGGCGATTTGGCAGAAGAACCGTTTCTGGGGAATCTGGTCAGCTTGGGTGCTATCTAATATACCTCTGTTTAATCGAGCATATTGCTGGCTTGCACTAAGAAACACTGTAATGAGGTATTTCATACACTAGTTTTGCATTAGAAACTCAGGGGTCAACTAAGTTTACTGTAGTCTGGAGAGATGCAGTTGGGTTTTTCTTTTCTTTTGGTTTAGCTTTCTTTGTTTTTAGCTACGGTAAAGACGATGAACGATTCCAGATCGGCAGATGTCTGAGCACATCAACTGGATCCATCAATTCCACGCCTGGGTTTTTGACTTCAGCACTCCTTTGTAAATCCACACACGTAGAGCTTGACTGTATAGCGAGGTGAGCCAAATGAACTCAAATGTATTCTCTTCCCTACACATTTTCCCCCCTTTTTAATTTTTTATTTTTGTCTTCTAGTGAATAGATGTAAATACATAATTGAGATTTAATGATTAGTTGCTATCAAAGCATTAATTTAAAGCTGATTGGGTTTGTCTTTTTTTTCTTTACGTTTAACTGCATTTTCTTGCCATGTTTCACAGGTTGGTACTTTATTTTGCCAAGTAACCAAAAGTAGTTAAAGCAAGATCCTGCAAATTTCTCATATTGGGAAGATCTTTTGTCATTGTCCTGTGTTACCTACTTTCAGTGTTAAAATCTTTTTTGTTGTTTTTTGTTTTTTTGCAGAGTTGACTTAAATATTTCGCCGGCCATATTGATTTTTTTTGTTTTGTTTTTGTTTATGAGGACGTTTCCAAATGCAGTCGCCCGATGACCTTTTGCTCGACGTTTTTCGTACTACACCTTTAATAAATAGCTTTCACAGTAAAACTGTTCATGAAATGTGGTCGTGGAGTGCAATGAATGACTTATTCCCCCCCCCCCCCCCCACGAATAAAGACATCTGTTAAAGGTGTGTTCTGTGTCTGTTTTTCCTATAGAGATAAAAGGCAGCCGTCCTGGGTTAATTATGTTTATAGTGTAGGAGTATCCATTAGTGGCTGATTTAATTCTGATTCAAATACCCTTTTTTCTCTACTAGAGAAGACTGTCTCATGGATTAATTAAGCAATTTGAAAAAGTATTTTACAGATAAAAAGTAGAAAATACAAAACTGTAAGAAACAGACTATGGGCAAGATTATCTTAGATGGGCCCTCACCTACGGCATCCTGGGAATATAGACAGATATTATCCTTCTTCCTCCTCCTATTTGCCCTATAATAAGTAGTTTTGAATTTTCTTTCTAAGAACAGGTTCTAGGTGATATTCTTGACGTAGAAGGCTGTAACACAAATCCACAATTTGAATAGAAATTAATTAAGCTGTATATTTTAAAGGCCTCAATTTATCCCTTGAGTGCTTCTATTGGTACATTTAATTAGTCTCAGTTATATAAGTTGGGTTTATATGGTGCAAATTCAAAGCATGTCATCTAAAATCAGTTTATAAGTTAAATTCCAACAAATCATTGATTAAAATTCTTTCTAGGGAAACCCAGCAGAATATTGAGAATGTCATGTTATCTCGTATGACTTCTTTTCTGAGACGAGGTGAATATTCACCGCAAAAAGAGGACGAAAAGTAAGTAGAGTTCTTGAAATGAGTATTGGTCCTTGATTTGAGCAGGCAAGTTTAAAAGATCCGCCAATGGAATAAGATTTTTGCACTTAAAATAGGAACAACTCCTATCATCTTATTTCAAGTGCGGTACTTCTAATTATGTTATTTTAGGGATAAAAAATAGGGCTGGACGAGGTATAAAAAAAACATACAGATAAAATAGAAATATTGATAAATTTCAATAATTATCAACAAATTCAAATATGTTTTAAGTGCAGCCTTGACCATTTTATGCTATTGCTTAGTGACCTATTTTTAGATACAAAAGACACAAACAGTGAATTTAAACTCAACACTTTATTAACCAACTTTTTACCAAAACTGCAAGTTTTTAAAAAAAAGAATGTAGTCTCTGAGCTCTTTGAAGGGTCGGAACCGGTTTCTGGGTCTGCGTTTGATTGGTTGTGAGGATGAAATGACTGTAATATTAACCTACATGGCTAGAATGCAAAAGGAAGGAATTATTCTATTGAACTTTTTATTGACCCCTTTATTTTCTATCAGTTATATAAGTCTATTAATCGATATTATTGAATTATCGTCCAGCCCTCGGTCAATATACTCATTCCATTGTCAGATACTCTTACGTACCTGATCAAATCAAGGTTAAATACACTCATTTCAAGAAAATATTACTTTTAGTTCCCTTTTTGAGGTATTTCCTCTTGTGAATGCTCTGTGCTTCCGAACATTTTTGAATTCACAAGAAGAAAAAAGTTCTAAGAACAAACAATCAAAATAAATGACAGCCTAAACCTATATACAATTCTGAATTTTATTTGTAAAACTTTTGAAACGATGTCTCATTTTTCAAAATAATGCACTGCTGGATGATCACGTGAAATTCCAATAAAATACTGGGAACTTTGCGGGTATAACATAGCGAAATGTAAAATAAATAAATAAAATTTTATTCGTGTTAGCAAGACACTCCTGTTTATTTCTTTATTTTGTTCGTTTTTATTTACTATGTCACATTTGCTTGGTTTTATTGTAAAGGTCTCGAGTGACGACAGACTTCGATGGCTACTCGCACTTTCGACACCACATTTGCGAAAACTTCTGTTTCCCTTAGATACATTCTCGTACAGTACGTTAAATAAATAAATACAAACCTCCAACAGTAAATAACGACGTGTAGTCAGACCCGCTTAGTTAATTCTCACTTGACCGCTATGTTTTATTTTTTATTGTTAAGTAACTACGCAATAGTACAAAAGGCTTAATTTACGTTGGTTAGCCGGTGAGTTAACATGCTAGCAGTTTGGCAGCTAGCTGAACAGGTCCTCTTCAAATGTAACAATACAGAAAAATATCTTTTATTTCACCCCAGGAAAAAGGGCTTCTAGTGTGTTCACGTTCTTTAAAGAGGCAAATTTTCTGTTTGGATTTGGCTGACAGGCTAGCGTTAAGGCTAAAGTTTAGCATGCCCTCTGTCACTTTCTACCAACATCAGTGGTTAACCCTGCAGTAGCCTGCTCTTCGGGACACGCAGCAGATTTAGTCCACAATGTCCGCATCACAGAGGCTGCTTCACCTGGTGAAGTACAGGAGTCTGTGGACCCATGCGCGGAGAAAAGTCACCACCTGGTCTCCTGTTGGGGCTGCTTTCAATGTCAAACCTCGCCGGAGGCTGGAGCTGTTAGAGAAAAACGTGGTTTGTATGACATTTCTCACACGCTGACCTACCGTGTTACTAGTGGCAGTTTGGGTGCAGGAATCAATAAAAAGCTACAGTCCTTTTGTGATCGTAATGACATCTTTCCAGTCATCGTGTGTTTGTGTGATCCGGGTTTGCAGGGCTTGTTTGGGCTGCCAGAGCTCAGCTGTCCTGCAGGCTTCCAGGCAGCCACAGAAACAGCCCTGAGAAACACTGAACGGCTGCTGCACAAAGCCTGCTCCTGCCCTCCAGGTGTGGAGACAGTCGAGTGCTTCGACCAGCTGTCAGATGGGTTGTGCAAAGTGGCTGATCTGGTGAGTTTGCCTTCCAAATCACATATTTATCTGCAACAAGCTTTATGATAGAATCCAAATCAGCTTTACCCTCCAAGTTTGAGCACACAAGACTTTGGTTCTCTCTCGATGAAGACATTTTAAGTATTCATAAAAAAAAAAGGAAATAAAAATATTTTTGGAAATATGTATATATACTGTGTTTTTACAAGAGAAAGAAAACATGGTCGGCTTGGTGCATCTAAGCCAGGGGTGTCCAAACCTTTCAGTACATGGGCCAAAATTGTAAAGTCAAAGGAAGTCGAGGGCCAAAAAATTAACAAGAAAAAAATTAAAAACCAAAAAACAATGAATTATTTACCTGCTCTACAAAACATGATCATTTAAATAAATAAGCTAGGAAATGAATCACCAAAGCTCATTTGTTGCATTAAAAGATGGTCATCCAGTTTGCAAATTATTTTGAATAATTTCATTTGACTCTTTAGCAATAATAAACTGAACTCTTTTTGGTCTTGCAATATAAGAGCAGTATGTGGGTCAGTTGTTTGTTGAATTTTAATTAATGAATTCAAAGCAGATTTTAACGCACCAAAGCCTGCATTTGAGTAATTACATGTCATTGGATAGATGTTACTATGAAATTAAAGAGAATGTCAAAAGTGTGTTTATTAAAAGATGAATACCTTGTGTTGTACTTAACATTTTCAATTGAAGGATTTTAACTTTTCTGTAATAATTTTGCCCTAATTAAAAACTAAAATCTTAAATCTGCATCAGCCACAGACATGAATTAGCCGGATCATGATTAGCCGGATGAAATCATCTTGGATGTCTCATTTGATCTCGGATGTTTTAAGCAACGTACGAAGAACGGGCCCCTGTAGAGACCAGTGGTGGGTGTCAAAAATGTGTCTTGTTTTAAGGATTAACTTGTCCCATATAGTTTGTTTTTGTAATGGAGACTATTTTTAATGTTTAAAATCCTTGAGAAAAATTA
This sequence comes from Fundulus diaphanus, assembly GCA_037039145.1. Lineage (NCBI taxonomy): Eukaryota > Metazoa > Chordata > Actinopteri > Cyprinodontiformes > Fundulidae > Fundulus > Fundulus diaphanus. Next base: position 37,441,840 of record CM073124.1, read on the forward strand.
CCCTAGTTTGATGATATTTCGGTATCTTAATAATAATAATAATTATTATTAATAATAATAGTAATAATAATAATAAATAAAAGTTTAACAGCTTTTGCTTAAAACAGAAAAGCAAAAATTATTCTGGCTGCTAAATCTTCTAACATATTGGTTAAAGAGTCTTTTTCAAGAACAGTATTACTTTGTCCTTTGTAGTAAAATCTAAAGAAACTAAGTGCAATAAAGTGAACGTGAGTTGCTTGGAGTGATTTAAAATCTTATCCAAAGTTTAATTGTGCGATGGCTGAACACACACGGCTGCCACAGCAGAGCATGCCAACACTATTACCAGCATTGCAAGGTTTAGAACATTATATCAGGACTTTCTACACCATGTGATGCTCTAAAACCAAAAGTGACTCATTGAGTCAGAGTAAGCTGGTAAAACTGTTGTCCCCTGCCTTTATTTTTTTCCACCCTCTTGCTTTTATTTGTGTTCTGGATCAACTTGTGTTTGTTTCGGTGCTTGCGTCAGAGAAACTTGTCGGCTCCAGCAAATGAAAACACCTGGAGAGTAAAGCGTGTCTTTCTGCTGCTTACTCAAAACACTTCTCTGTCCCCTGTGTTTTGCAGGCAGACTTTATAAAAGTGGCCCATCCAGACCCGGCGTACCGTGAAGCTGCAGAGAAGACCTGCGTAGAGATCGGCACGGTCGTGGAGAAGTGAGAAGCCTTTACAAAGTTAAGCGGCTCACATCAACGTAGAGCCGCTCAGTTGTTAAAGAAAAAAAATCCTATATGCATATTGCTGGTTTTATGTTGCAGGCTGAACACTAATGTTGAGTTATGCAAGAGCCTGAAGAATTTACTGGACAACCCAAAAGTTGCGGCAGAGCTGGACCCTGACACAAAGTACATTTAATTAATAATACTTAGTTTTTGGCTTTGCCGTAAGGGGGAATATCTAGGAGTGGTCAAGATTCACTTATTCGTTTTTCTTCCTAGGCGCGTGGCAGAGTTATTCATGTTTGACTTTGAAATCAGTGGAATTCATCTGGATAATAAACTGGTGAGTATTTGTCAATGTGAACTTTAAGTGACAGGCTTATGCAGTTAACAGCACTTGTTTCTTCTGTGTTTTCCTGCAGAGGAAAGAGGCTGTCGCTCTTCACGTTAAGCTCCTGGATCTGAACAACGAGTTTCTGATTGGCTCCCATGTGCCCAACAGAATCGCCAAGTCTGCGATTCCCGAACACCTCCAGGTCCACTTTGCAAGCGAGGGAAGCTTCATTCAGATTGGAGGATTACATGCAGATTCCCCTGATGACTTGGTACGTTTATGGTCTGAAGCACTGATGCATTTCCATTCATTGGTCAACAGGTGGCGCCCGTGTCACATTTTAGACAAGAGTTAGGCTGAGTTCATGTGATGTTCTAGATATTAGTAGTCCCTTCTGATATGAAAGTTATCACGAGATGATGCATTTTTTGACAAGTTTGATTTTTTTATATATATTTTTGTCTGGCTAAAACATTTTGTTGACTTAGGAATGGTTTTGGCAATGCTGTTTTTCTAAGGGGTGCAACTATAGTTCTCATATAGGTACATCAACAATGCTTGAACATCATGAAGTTTTTTTATTTTCACTCATTTCAGAAAGCTATATATACATATATATATATATATATATATATATATATATATATATATATATATATATATATATATATATATATATATATATATATATATATATATATATATATATATACATACACACACACACAGGTAAAAGCCAGTAAATTAGAATATTTTGAAAAACTTGATTTATTTCAGTAATTGCATTCAAAAGGTGTAACTTGTACATTATATTTATTCATTGCACACAGACTGATGCATTCAAATGTTTATTTCATTTAATTTTGATGATTTGAAGTGGCAACAAATGAAAATCCAAAATTCCGTGTGTCACAAAATTAGAATATTACTTAAGGCTAATACAAAAAAGGGATTTTTTAGAAATGTTGGCCAACTGAAAAGTATGATAATGAAAAATATGAGTATGTACAATACTCAATACTTGGTTGGAGCTCCTTTTGCCTCAATTACTGCATTAATGCGGCGTGGCATGGAGTCGATGAGTTTCTGGCACTGCTCAGGTGTTATGAGAGCCCAGGTTGCTCTGATAGTGGCCTTCAACTCTTCGGCGTTGTTGGGTCTGGCATTCTGCATCTTCCTTTTCACAATACCCCACAGATTTTCTATGGGGCTAAGGTCAGGGGAGTTGGCTGGCCAATTTAGAACAGAAATACCATGGTCCGTAAACCAGGCACGGGTAGATTTTGCGCTGTGTGCAGGCGCCAAGTCCTGTTGGAACCTGAAATCTCCATCTCCATAGAGCAGGTCAGCAGCAGGAAGCATGAAGTGCTCTAGAACTTGCTGGTAGACGGCTGCGTTGACCCTGGATCTCAGGAAACAGAGTGGACCGACACCAGCAGATGACATGGCACCCCAAACCATCACTGATGGTGGAAACTTTACACTAGACTTCAGGCAACGTAGATCCTGTGCCTCTCCTGTCTTCCTCCAGACTCTGGGACCTCGATTTCCAAAGGAAATGCAAAATTTGCTTTCGTCAGAAAACATGGCTGTGTCTCATTCCGCCTACTTCTACACTTCGAACACTTAGTTTTAAGTAGGTAGTGCAGATAACACAAAAAGTCAGTGCACTGAACGTACCCGGATGACCCCCTAAAAACGGGCACAAAATGCAGTGTGTAACGATGGACCCTACTCGCACTAAACGGACGCCATCTTGACTACAAAGCGGAAAAGGAGGGGCTAAAGACGTCGGGAAGATGTTCCCAGTTTGAAAATAATGGCGGACAATTCAGCCGAGACAGCCGAAACCGCGACACCGCAATCATATAAATGTAAGTAATGGTGGTAATACGAGGCATTGTACTCGATAGGTGTTTGTAAAATACACGAACATACCTCATGTTCAGCCAATATTTGGAGGATCCTGCGTTGACGTCGGAGGTGATGTAATTTCAACATGCTGTGAATGTAAACGATTGTTGTTTTTGGCGGTCTGAAAAATTTGCGGTCACGTGTGTTGCGTTCGTCCCGTCATCCCGTCATTTCCGGTAAGTGTTTTAACATAAGTGTTCCTTTTGGAACACTACTAACAGTCGAAAGTGGGCACTACGGCAGTAAGTGGTCAGTGCACATCAGCAGTGCACTGACGGAAGTAGGCGGAATGAGACACAGCCCATGACTTTGGACCACTCAGCAGCAGTCCAGCTCTTTTTTTCCTTAGCCCAGGTGAGACGCTTTTCGCGCTGTTTCTTGGTCAACAGTGGCTTGACACGAGGTATGCGGCAGTTGAAACCCATGTCTTTCAAGCGTCTCTTGGTGGTGGATCTTGAAGCACTGACTCCAGCAGCTGTCCACTCCTTGTGAATCTCCCCCACATTTTTGAATGTTTTTTTTTTTCACAATCTTGACTAGGGCGCGGTGATCCCTATCGCTTGTACACTTTTTCTGACCACAGTTTTTCCTTCCCTTTGCCTCTCTATTAATGTGTTTGGACACAGAGCTCTGAGAACAGCCAGCCTCTTCAGCAATAACCTTTTGTGTCTTTCCCTCCTTGTGCAATGTGTCGATGGTCGCCTTTTGGACAGCTGTCAAATCTGAAGTCTTCCCCATGTTTGTGTAGGCTTCAGAACTGGACTGAGAGACCATTTAAAGCCCTTTGCAGGTGTTTTGAGTTAATCAGCTGATTAGTTTGTGGCACCAGGTGTCTTCAAAATTTAACCCTTACACAATATTCTAATTTTGTGACACACGAAATTTTGGATTTTCATTTGTTGCCACTTCAAATCATCAAAATTAAATGAAATAAACATTTGAATGCATCAGTCTGTGTGCAATGAATAAATATAATGTACAAGTTACACCTTTTGAATGCAATTCAAATATTCTAATTTACTGGCTTTTACTTCTGTGTGTGTGTATATATATATATATATATATATATATATATATATATATATATATATATATATAGAGAGAGAGAGAGAGAGAGAGAGAGAGAGTATAATGCCTGCAGACACACATAGAGTGAGATACTGCAGGCCTGTATTTCTTGTAATTTTGATGACTGTGGCTTACAGAAAAAATGAAAACCCAAAGTTCAGTGTCTCAGATTTGAAAGAATGAATTTGAATATCGTGAGAAATTTAAATACTGGAGCCTCGTGTTGTCACAGTGTAATCAGCTAACTGACTCAAGACACCTTCAAAGGTTTCTTGAGCCTCAGAGTGCTGTATCCAAGCAGATTCATAGAAAGTTGAGTGGAAGGAAAAAGTGTGTCAGGAAAAGGTACAGCAGCAAGAGGAAAAGAGACCAGAGATGAAGTCAGAACCGTCTTACATGGGCGAAAGAGGAAAAACTGGCCTGACCTGAACCCCATAGAAACTCTCTGGGGTGTTGTCCAGAGGAAGATGAGAGACGTCAAATCCAACAAGGTAGATGAGCAACGTGGGCTTCCATTGCACCACAGCAGAACCACAGGCTGATCACCCCTATGCCACATTGCACTAATTCATGCAAAAGGTGTTTAGTGCATATAAACTCTTTTCAGAATTCTTATATTTCTCTTTAAAATATCCTTTTTCAATTATCCTTTGCAATATTCTACTTTCCCTTTTTTTTTCCCTACTTTTCTGAGACGCTTAATTTTGGATTTTCATTATCTGTTAGCCATAATCATCAAAATTACAACAAATAAAGGCTTGAATATTTCAGCCTGTGTGTAATGAATCAGTATAATACAAGGGCTTCACTTTCCTAAATGAGTGAGGAAAAAATATTGCATATTATAATAATATTATATTGGAAATTATAATTTTCCATGTTTATTTAAATTTTGAATGTATAATTGGATACCACATTAAGGATGTGATGAATATATTTACACATACAAAAAGAAAATGTAAAAAGTGCACTGAAGAAAATGCTAACCCAAGCTTTTATAGACTTGCTGATTTTGGGGCTTTTCATATATTCTGCTTGGTTGTCGGTCCACCGCCCAGCTACGAGAGATCGCGTACAGGATCTACCTGTATCCCAACGCTGACCTGATGGAGTGTCTGGAGGAGCTGCTGAAGTGCAGGTATAAGCTGGCCAAACTGGTCGGCTATGACTCCTACGGACACAGGGCGCTGAAGGGAACCATGGCCAAAAATCCAGGTAACCCGTTTAAAAAATTGACCAGCCAGTTTGCCCAAAAAACCCCAAAAAAACATTTGAGTTAAATGGAGCACCAGCACAGAAGGTTTAGACTTTATCCTTTTCACCTTTTTGTAGAAACGGTGATGAGCTTTCTCCGGTTGTTGACAGACAAACTGTCACACAGGTATGGCTCTCTTTTCAGTGTTTTTTGCTTCTTTGTAACTTTTAAACATTTAACATTGACCTTGATAAGTTACAATAACTCTGTGAGCCTTCTTTAAGGTCCTTTATGCATTGAAAACCTTTACAAACAGATTTAATTATCCTCAAAAGCCTCTGGCTTTTTGTTTTCCCTCTTTTATGCAAGTGTACGCTGTGCACGGCGAATTTCTCAAACAGTCCTGAAACGTGCACGTCAGGTGGACCGGAGTGCTCTAAATTACCCACAGGAATGATGTGAGCTTGTTAGCCTGGCAACCTGTCCAGGGTGTTCCCCTGCCTTCAGCCAAATGCATGCTGTGATAGGCTCTGGCCCCCATTGACCCTGTGCAGAAAGAGGCGCGTACAGCCAGGAATTAATGCCTGCAGACAGTTAGCTCATAACTTGTTACTTTTATCTTTTTTTATCTCCCAGAACGGCAAAAGATTTTCGGATGATGAGAGACATGAAGAAGAGGCTCAACCCTCGTAATGCTGTGGGTGTTTTTTTCTTTTTTTTTTCTTCTCATCATAAGCAAAGACTGTGTTCCTGTTCTACACGCTGCCACTGTGATACTTTCATTATTGCACATTAGTTCAAGCTTCAGTAACGATCTCGTATTTTTTATTTTTTTTCCCCCACAGGAGGTAATGCCCTGGGATCATCCGTTCCTCAGCGGTGTCCTGCGTGCTGAAAGGTGGAAACCTTAACTTGTTTTCCAGCCCGTTGTCATTTGATAAACATCACAGGTTGAGCTGTATTTTTTTGTGATGAGCTTTGACGGTCATATTTCTATTCTCTGGGCTGGCTCAACCAAACTGTGCCTCAGGTGTCACTTGTTACAAAGGGTGATATGGGAGAAGCATGGGAGCTGCTTCGGTCCTGTCTCCTAAAAGAATTTCTTTCATTTTTTTTAATGTATCGTTGCTTTCTCATAATGCCAACATGCTGCTATGTAAAGGGACGACAATTACTGATCCCCCTTTAAGTTTAAAAAGCCTTAAAATGAATATTGCAGTAGCATTATCACACACTGGAAAAAAACTTAAGTTAAGAAAAATAGTTTTTTGCATAATCACTGGTTCCACAATTAATGGAACTTCAAATAGTTATTTTAAAATACATTTCCTTGAAGCATTGTTGTAATTTCTGCTTGACCTTTTCAGTCTTTACTTTTTTACTATTTGTAATCTTTCTGGTGCCCTAGAGCAAAGGTGCCTTGAGAGCTACTGTCCTACAACTTTTACCGTAGATGCACGTCTTCTCCATGGCGCCCGAACCTACTGGCTGAATTCGCTCACCAGTGTCCTGCAGCTCTGCAGAGGCCTTGCAGTGAGCCATTCATTTGAGCGTGCTGTGATGGAGAAGGGATTCATCTAAACGTTGCAGGACAGTAGCTCTGGAGGACTGGACTTGTGCGACCCCTGCCCCAGAGTTTATGTGTGATGCAACATTTAGGCCCGACAAAGGCAAATCACAGACCTCTGAATATATTCAAAGGAAATTTTGCCACTCGGGGAACAAATTCATTTTTGCCATTTTGCAAATGCAGTTCTGAAAGGAAACAACCATTTTGGGTTAGTGGTGTTTGTCTGAAATCCCTTGTTGGGAAACATTTATAAATATTCATGGAAACCCCTCCTTCATCCATGAGGCCTGCACATCTTGTAGCTTTGTCCAACATCAGTTTACATCAGTTATACAACATTAGGAGGCGTTTTAAACAATGAGTTACTTTCACCTACTTTTAATGCATAGTTTATATAGTTGTCTGACAATGCTGCAAAATAAGTTGATATGCCTAATAATATGCATCAAATTTGTGTTTATTTTTGGGAGGAAATGCACACACGAGTGAAGCTGTGGATTAACTCTTAATCCATAAGGTTACTAGATAGGTGTCGCATAAGTATGGCACAATCTGTTTTACATTTGGATGAGGATTATTTAAATGATATCATTTTCTCCCTTTTCAGTTTACAGATTTCCCTTTTGCTCTGTCCAGGTACAACATTGAGCCGAGCCTGTACAGTCCCTACCTGTCTCTCGGTGGTTGCATGGAGGGTTTGAACAACCTCTTCTCCCGGCTGTACGGTGTCTCCCTCATGTCTGAACAGCCCGGCGCTGGAGAAGTGTGGAGCGAGGACGTCCGCAAACTGGTGATAGAAATCTTCTGTGGTGATGGGGCATGTCATGGGCTCCTTTTAAATCACCCTTTTTGTTGTTTAGAGGTCGGCTTTTGCTACGTACAGGTCGTGCTATGATTATGATGAAGTCTGTGTGTGTGTGTGTGTGTGTCTAGGCTGTGGTGCATGAAACTGAAGGATTATTGGGACATATCTACTGTGACTTTTTCCACAGACGAGATAAACCTCACCAGGCGAGTAAACACACAAACCCAGCATATTTTATCACTACAATTTGTTCCTCTCCTCTTTATAAAATAACCAAAAGATATTAGTTTGAACCTTTGTTTAGCATTGTATCTGTGTATTTTCCTGTGTCCATATTAAGTCTAAAATGGATTTAATGGGTTACATATTAGCACAGATGCACCAATCAGAATTTGTAGCCAACCATCAAATAGAGTTTTTAGTAAAGCTTCTTCAGTACTAATTGTTGTACGATTAAACTTTCTCTTTAGGATTTGCATTACAATGGGAACATTTAAAAGGAGTTTTTTAGCCTTCCTGGCACTGCTAGTGCCAGGAAGGCTCTGCTAGTGCCAGAATTATTAACTTAGGAGCAGAGGCAACGACACGTGGTGTGTGAGAGAGGAGGGGTTTAGTTGTTTAAAGGTATACTATGCAACCGGGGTTGATTTTCCAGCGAGGCGCCCCCCAGAGGGCGAAAGTAAAAGTGCACTGTCGTAAATATGCTCAGCTGTTCTCCTGGTTTCTCCGGCAAGCCAGGCGTGGTTGTTTTGAGCTTAGCAGACAGGCGAATGCAATGAATCACCATCCTGCTGTTCAAGCAGAGGTACGAGGGAGCGCCCTCCCCTCCTCTCTGTCCCCGCCAGTGGAGTGAGGGGAGCGGGTGTCCCGAAACGACCTCCGCCTGGCCCGGGACCCGCTGGGCCCGGACATCGGCTCGCGGGGGGTTGGGTAGGGCGAGGGTCCCGGTCCGCGCGACGCGCTGGCCGTCTGTTTCCGTATGCCGCGCGGCCGCCGGGGTGTCTCGTCTTTCCTCTCTCCCCTCCGTTCCCCCCGACGCCCGGTGCCTCCCGAGCCGCGTCTGAGCGTCGCGCGGTACAGTTTGAGAACACAGATGAGCGGTGGCCGTTTAAACCCCGCGGTTCCGTTGCACAGTTTGGAAACACAGATCAGCAAACAGATGAGCGGTGAACTTTTAAACTCCGCGGTTCCGTCGCAGTTTGAGATGTATATAAGTACCACGACTGAAAAACTCGTACAGTGTATGCCCGGCTTTAACACAGTGAAAGTATGAACATGCACACAGAGAGAGAGTAACCATTCCAATGTTACTTACAATCGCATCAGCAGAAACGCGAGGTCCGCGTCAGCCTTGCAGCCTTCTCTGTCTTTTAGCTCTCGCCATTCGGAAAAAGCTTTCCCGATGTTCACCCGTGTAGGACTCTTCTCTCTTTCCACAGCCCTTTTCCTCTTTCTTGCCTGCTCCAACATGGGCTTTCGCTGTTTTATCGCCGGTTCCGCCATGATAACTGCACAGATATCGCCACTGCGCTAGCACCGAACATGCCTTTCACTGGGGGCGTGTAGCAGTTCTCGCCGTAAAGCAAGACCGACTCTCGCGATCTTGCACGAGATTCTGAGTCTGTGGGCGCGGGCCGAGGGCTCCTGCAGTTGCAAGTGCGGTATTTCCCCCACAGACCACCAGGGCGGCCAAGAAAACCTTTGTTCAACCTGAAATGACTCATTTAATCATCCAAAACGGTATGAAACACATTAATTAACTGAAAAATGTTGCATAGTGTGCCTTTAAAACAAAGAAAATGTTTAAAGTTGACATCTTTACCTGACGTTGGCATCTTAGATTGGTGGTATGATTAAACAGCAACGTCTGTGTTTATCTGAGGAAAAGCACAGTAAAAATCTTGCGTTTTGCTTCTGTGACGGACACCATTGCATTAATGTTTTTTCCTCTGGTCTTATCAGCATCTATAACTACATGTTTATTTTTTGCTGCTGACACGATAGATTTGTGTTGAAATACTGGAAAAGTGTAACTCACCCCCATGTAAAAGCATATTTCTGCCCTCAGACAAATTTGCAAAACTCCATCAAAGTGGGGGGTGGGGATGAGATGGAGGAGCAGCCGCAAGCTTGGTTTGCCATATTGAATTATGGAGAGTGAGCAGAGTTATGCCGGTAGTTACGCCACGGATGGGTCCAGTTATATATTATCATATTTATTTCCCGCTTTGTAATCCAGGTGGGATCACCGCCAGCTTTGTGCATCATGATTCATTTGTAATTGGGACACGAAGCATGGTTGATCTCTTTGCTCTGACTGCAGGCAGGTTTGAGTACGAGGGAAGGCATTGAGGGAAGTTCACAGCAACCACAGTGAAGTTAGTTCTTCATATCCAACGTCCAACCCAAAATCACCTTCACCGTGTTCTCACGCCAGTCCCTTCCCGGTTGCCTCAAGACACTAACGGCAGAACAATTGGTTGCTTTCACCTAAATTCGCCAATAACACATAAAAAGTTGGTAGATTTGTTTCTAGTCGCTTTTTTGAAGAAAAAAAAGTTTGAAAAGTGCAACAGTGCTCGCTATGGAGGCACAAGATGGAAGGAGCTGTGTTTTTTTTTTTTTGTTTTTTTTGTTTTTTAAGACAGAGTTGCTTTTATACTCCACAGCGGCAGAGCTACCGACGTCACTCTCTCCAAATTACGTCACAGCAACAGAAAGAAATATGGATTCGAAATTCACTGCAAGACCACGGTTTAAACCTAGGGGGCGCCACACTGACGATTTTAGACACAAAAGCAGGATTTCAATGAATATGAATATGTAGACAGTACTATAGGACAAGCATGTTAACAGTTTATTGGCAAAAAAAAGTTGATTTGGGTTCACCTTTAAAGATATGTATGGAAGATGGTTTTAGAGATGGAAAACTGCTTCAAAGAGAAGTGGAGCTGAGAGATCAGACAGGATGTCTACACATTTGAACTTTTTCATTTTTAATGGATTATTCTGTTGAAAGGAAAGTTGTGGCACTAGGAGCTGGCCCTTGAGGTTCAGTTTGGTCTCAGTTGACGGGATATTTATCAAGCTGCAGCCCTGAGGAGCTCTGACTCTTTGGCGCTCTTCCAGCCACATCCCTGTTGTTGGGGTGACCTTTTGAAAGCAAAGCCAATACAGGAAGGGCCTCTAGTTGCTCAGAGTTTCAGCTTTGTAACTTCTCAGACACTCTGCTCTTGGATTGGTTACTGAACTCCTTGGTTTTCTTCTGGTATTCTTTCCAACAACAGTGATCAGATACTTCTTCTGTTTTGTATATCGTTACACTTCCAAAAACGGGCTGTTTAGATCACTTTGTCGTGAATAATAGGAAACATCCGTTAAACCCAATGGTCATTCTGTTCATTGCAAAGATCCGCCTCAGCTTCAGAATAGAGGCTCTTTTTCTTTTCTTTAAATGGAAATATGATATTGGTAGATGTTTAATAAAAACAAAAAAGCTCTCTTTTATATTTTTGTTTCAATGTAGGATATTTTGAAATAAATGTTTAGGTCTTAGATGAACATTAGGTAGAATTTTAGGTCATATATGTGCAGAAGTCTTACTAATGGTCACCTTTATAGTCATATTTAATAAGAATGTTTGGATGAGACTCAAAATTATCTTTTGAAAACAACCTTTAAGCAGATATTAAACATGTTTTTCACTAAGCCAATATTTCTGTATTTCAAGTGTTTTTTTTTATTGGTCTGATCTAATACTCTTATCTTAAATGTCATGTCTTCATCAGCTGTAAGCAGAAAGTCATAATAATTAGCAGAAATAAAGGCTTGAAAACGTCGGTCTGTGTGTAAATAATCCGTATAATGCGTCACTTGAGTTGCTGAAATAAATAACCCGTGCCCTAATCTTCTGATGCATTGAATATGACTGTATGCTTGTCTTTCCAGGACTGTCACTACACCATCCAGGGGGGACGCTGGTGCCAGGAAACCGAGCAGTACCAGCTGCCAGTTGTCGTGCTGATGCTGAGCCTCCCCCACCCCACCAAGAGCGCGCCCACCCTGCTCACCCCAGGCATGATGGAGAACCTCTTCCACGAGATGGGCCACGCCATGCACTCCATGCTGGGCAGGACCCGCTACCAACACGTGACAGGTGCAGCGGGAGTGGACGCGCACGCCGCCTGAGCAAAACCGTACCCGTGCTAAGCTTAGAGGACTTATTTGAACTAAAGTCTACTTTGGAAAGTGAGACAGGGTTTAGTGAAGTAATAACAACCCGCCTGAACAGAAGGTGATCCCTGTTTGAGCATTTTATGAGCTCCCACTGTGTGTCGTCCCAAATGTCACGGGCTAGAGTTACGTTGTTTGACACAGACCTGAAGGGTCTTTTTTTTTCTTTTTTTTTAACGCTGTGGTGAATTTAAAATGGAAACTAAATCGGATCGAGTATAAGCCCCGAGGGAAGAGTAACATGACGCTCGACACCATTTCCAGTGTCTGACTGATAAACGGCAAGTAATTGAGATCATTAGCCGAGGAATAATATTAACTAAACTGGTAGTTGCTGCTTTAGTGGCTGCCTTGTTTAAACGTGTTCAAGCATGTTTCCGAGACCTGAGCTGTTCATAAAATCTGCATGATTTCTAACTTTTATCTACACCTTTCTCCCTTATTGTACACCTTTGACCTTTGCTCGTAACAAGCCAGAGCTCTAACGTTTTCCTGTTGCTCTTGAAGGAACCAGGTGTGCGACTGATTTCGCTGAAGTGCCCTCCATCCTCATGGAGTACTTTGCCACAGACTATCGGGTAATCAGCCAGTTTGCCCGTCATTATGAGACCGGACAGGTACGACTGACACGGCAGAGGGAAAAGCATGACGCCTTTGAAGAATAGACCTGTTGACCCGTTTACTCTGTCCGTGTTTCATCAGCCTCTGCCTGAAAGCATGGTGGCTCGCCTGTGTGAGTCCAAGAAGGTGTGCGGAGCGGCAGACACCCAGCTGCAGGTAAAATCGCCCACCGTTGGAAATGTAGCTGGAAGTGTTCATTTCAACATTTTCAGTCTTTTTCTCAAGGTTGCTACATGCTTTTTTTTTTTTTTTTTTATTTAGTGACGCTAATTCTTTAGGTGCGTCCCTATCCAGACTTATTTTGTCCGTGATATGGATCGGAATTGTTAAAGGTGAAACATTTGTCAATGCTGAGTTCCCATTCGATTCTACATTAATGTTAAAATCAAGCCCAAAAGCACTATTTTCACTCAGTATCACATTGTTGACGTTAATGACTGATTTACTCTACCGATGTTCACTATGCTGCCATATCTGTTTTTTCTTGATACTTATTGATGCCTCGTCCCAAAAGGAGTTTCAGCTATTTAATGTCTCTATGCTGATGCAACACGCTTTTATCTCTGTTAAGAAAACTATTATAATTCTCTGAAAATGGCTAATCTAAAAAATTCATAATTTTTATCACTAATTTGTGGCATTTGTTGACACACAGCTATACCCTGCATTAAACTCGCGTCCTTCTACAGCTGACAACGCGTTCACCAGGAGAATTTTGTTAATTTATTAGGCTAATGCTAGAAACTTTACTCTGTTTTTATATAGCTTGTTGATAATTTTGCTTGAAGTGTTTCGTGTTTTTTTTTCATGTAATTCACAAACAGTCTTTTTCGTGTCTGATTTGAACGTCATAAAATGTAATGACTAGTGTTTCATCTGGGTTCTGCAGCTCTTTACTCCCACCTCACATTGCAGGTCGCATGACAGACAGGGATCAGAAACAGCCTATACAATCTCTTTTTTTCACCTTTTTTTTTTTAAATGGTGGGAGAAAAAAAACTTGTTGAGGCAAAAAAAAAAATCAACCAACAAATCCAGATTTGTTAGTTAAAAATGTGCACGGCCTGTATTAGCCTGCTGTGCACACAGAAATATGTGCTGTGATTGTGTTTAAACGGCCGCATGGCTCACAGCGCGCACTGCTAGCATAAGATCATTAAGAATATCAAACTAATCATATAATTAAGATCGTATCCAGACATTGCTTGGGTCAAACCCTTTGATTTATTGTAGCGCAGTATATGTAAAACCGACATCCAGACTTTTTGATTCCTCTGGAGCTACTATTTTAGAAGAATGCTAAAAACCCCATGCAAATGTGAAGGTGGGAAAAAAAAAATTCTGCACGACTTTTGCTGTGGAGTAAAATTCTTGCAGAAAACTGACAATCAGCTCCTGCGGTAATTTACATTCCTGTGTGGGAGAGCCCTGAGCCCTCTAAGGAAAGAGGGGGCAGCTTTTATCAGCTTGAAGCCACAGCTAAGCTTGTCCTTGAGTTCTCATGGCGTCTTTTTTTCCCCCTCAGTTTAACATGTCTGATTCTGTTGTTCTTGGGTTTCTCTTTTTTTTTTTTTTTTTTGTCAGGTTTTCTACGCGGCCTTGGACCAGATCTACCACGGCAAACCGCAGAACCGCTCCACAACCGAAATCCTCAAGGAGATGCAGGAGAAGTTCTATGGCTTGCCTTATATACCCAACACGGTACATCCCGATCAGCTTAAACCTTTTTCTCGTAATGTCTGGTACTTGGATTCTTTTCATCTGTGTTTTTAATCATAGATCTAGGAGCACATACGCTTTTTACTTTGCTTTTGATTTTCTTTCTCTGCTTTCTGCCTCGTTTTATGTTGTACTCAGACAGAGTTTAAAGGATTAAAATCCCATTTAAAGCGCTGCTGAAATCACAGAGCACACTCAGTCTTTCTATGAGCTCTCCTATGGGAAGCATTTTAATGAAAAAAAAAAACGACTCAGTTTCCCCACTTCTGCAGCTGTGGGTGAAGGGACGAAGCCAAGAGGCAAAAAGGAATAAAATAAAAGCCATAACTCATACAGAATTCCCTTGGAGCGATAATTATGTGGGGTGCCATCAGGAATAGAGATGGCAGAAAAGCTGAATATTCCCTCATAACGTCAGCGCCCGGGCCTGCAGCGCCCTCCCAGATGGTAGTTTTAGACCGATTGGTCCTTTTTACCTTTTGCAAATCGCAACGAGAAACTTTGTGCAGAGCTGGATCTTGATTCATGTCGCAGCATCTCTGTCAGCTCAAGGCAAAGCGGATTTATTTAAACTCTGTAATGACTGTTATGAGCCTGATTTGTTTGTAAAGCTTTTTTCACCTTCTTTTTGATCTAAACATCAGGCTGCCTTTGACGTGTGTAGTTTTAGAACACACGGTCCTCGGTTCCTGCCCGAGAGAGAAGATCAGCCGCGAGTGACGCAGACCCCAGGCTCAGAGAGTGAGACGCCTCTTTGGCCGTTCTTTGTGCGCTTCTTCCTATTTTCAACCGTGGTCCTCTGTTTTAAAAGCGCTAATTACACAACAGCACAGGTCTTGCCCGCTCTTTTGTGTAATTATGGAGCTGGGGTGTAGCGTGATGAAGAAAACACAAGCAGAGCGTGGAAAGACCGTGCCGTGTCTTTTATCTCCGTACAAGAAGTGAAAAGCCTGCAGTTGCTTTGTGCCTTTTGAAAGTAGGGATCAGAAAGGATATGGCGCTGACGCGTCACCCACATGCCATCTCTTAGATATGTTGATGCTAATCACCCCTTTGTGATGCAAAGAGATTAAAAACCAAAGAGCAGTTCAGAAGTCTAAAAATCATTTGGGGGGGATAGTGTGATGGTTGCTTAAAGGATCTTCAGAAAACACTTAATAACCGCTAACAGCTCTTCAATGGCTGCTCGTTTCTAACTAAGACGTGTCACCACCAATTGTTAGGATAAGTGGGTTATACTGCTTTAAAACATGAATTAAGGTAAGCAGCAGGGTAGTTGTTCTTTTTTTCCTACTTTCAGTTCATTTTATTTCAGTTTTTTATTATTTTATTTATCAAGTAAAACACATTTTTTCCTAATGTTGCTATGAGCGCACATTTATACCCTTGCACTTTTTCACATTTTGTCTTGATACAACCACTAGGGCTGGACGATAATTCAATAACAATATATATTGACCGATATATCAATATGTTTTTTTTCTATATCGTCCAGCCCTAACAACCACAAGCTTCTGTGTAATTTACCGGCGCGTTTTACGTGAGCGAACAACACAAAGTAGCGTCGCTGTGAAGTTGTAGGGAAATGTTACAGGGATTTCAAATATAAATTTTTTCAAATCAAAATCTGAGTGTTGCATAATTGTCTTCAGGCCCCTTTCCTCTGACACCCCTGCAACTGATTTCATACGGTGCAGTCAATTGCCATCAGAATTCACCTGATTAGTAAACGGAGTCCGTCCGTGTTCAATTTAATCTCAACATTACTACTACGGTTCTGTGAGGGCCTCGGCCGTCTGTAAAAGATTAGCACGCACACATCTCCAGGAAGAACCTGGAACACACCAGGCGTGTCAGCTGTGACATTCTGGAGAAGTTTAAAGTAGGGTCAGGACATAAAACCGTAACCTAAGCTTTAAACAACACTTGTTGTTTCGCTTTATCATCAGAAAATTTGAAAGACTATGACACCACTGTAAACCCACCATGGTGCTCTACTACAACTGAGAAGCCAGGCCTGAACGTCTATGCTAACTCCAGAGGAGCTGCAGAGATCCGCTGCTCAGGTGGGGGAGGCTGTCAGCAGGGCATGATTACTTGGGCTGCAGTGGAAGGGCGTATATCAAACTAGTCACATGTTTAAATGGCGCAGTCCAAGTCGAGACCAAAACTCCCACAGAAAACCTGCGTCAGGGCTTAAAAGGTCAAAACACTCTTTATCCAGTATGTCTGCGTATGGCCTCATAGGGACTGAATCCAGTAACCGGATCCCTTCCACTTCGCAGCTATGCACTCCTTCGTTTTTATCTGCAATGCAAAATACGTTGAAGTTTGTACTTGAAATGTGACAAAATGAGAAAAACTTAAAGGGGTTTGAAAACCTTTGCGAAGCACTTTGCATTTTCCATTTCATGTAAATTAGATGTCAAACGCCTTCAACAGGCCTCCTGATCTCTGTGATCCACGCTGCTGTGTAAATGCTCTACGCAGCAAACCTTTCCATGCTACAACGTTATGTGAGCCGTGACGCCTCTCAAGAGTGCACTTCCCTTTTATTAAAGTCCCCTCAGCCCAGAAGAGTCATGTCAGCGTGACACTTTAGAGCCTGGGTACTTTCCCCGCTGCCGGATCGCTCAGAGAAGACGAATCTTCAAAGCTGTTTGACCACAGATGGAGATTTTCAGCCAACTCCTTGGTTTAAACTCTCAAACAGCCGGTTCATAGCTGAGGACACTTTTTACTCAAGTATTCACAGATACGGCCGGCAAACGCTGCACTCAGCTAAACGCTCTCATTTCCCTTTTGGCAAATAAGAACTATTTACAAATAAATTGTTATTATTGATTAGGAAAGAAACTAAATATGGCTATGTGTGTAAGTAGTTAGAAGTTAAAATATTGTTAATGGTTTAAACCCTGTTTCCTTTTTCTTTTGTGGATTGGTGCGGGCAAATAAAAGTCCCTTTATTAATTGTAAGATGGCAAGTTTAAACACACTTTAGAGTGTTTACTTGCCTATAATACCTAATTTCTATGGGCCAGTATGAGATTTTCCAAGTTTTATATCCTGGAATAAAAATGCATTTCTTAGCAGCTTTGAGGAAAGCAAAATTCATTCCTGCTGCTAATTATTAGGTTTTATAATATTATAATAATGCGATCTTTAAAGTTTTTATGATTTTGATATATAACCTTCAGCAATGAAATGGAACATAAACTCGTTAAACTTCATCATATATTTAAGTGCTTATAGTGTTTATACCTTTTGTCATTGTGCTTTAAGGTAGCATAAGTGAAACAAGCTGACAGTAGCTGGTTAATTAGTCAGGCTCTCTGCAGTTGGCTGCTTCACGGATAAACTGCTCCTAGCTTATTAATTGTTTATTTAAAACATTGTTGCTTTAATGAAAGGGATGAATGGGGCACCTAGAGTTTCCACTTCATGACTGTTTAGGAAACTGGAAACTTTGCAACCCTTTCATCTGTCTTTCCAGTAAGCGAATGCATAAACGGATACATAAAATTAGTATTGCAGCCCTCGGTTTGCGCCACTGCGTAACAACAGGTGGTGGAGCAGCAGCGCTGTTATGCCTTTTAGCTGGAGAAAATAACAGCTCTTTGCCATTTAGCTGCAGGAAGAGAACAGTGGAAACTTTTTTCCTGATACCAGTATCTGACCTATGCCTGATGCATATGTCACAGTCCCCTTGAAGTCAGAAATATCCTAAATGTGAAAAATGTTGGCATCAGCTTTGGTCAGAGGTTTCTTTGTAGCATCCATCTCCACCCAGAACTTCACAATAAGTGCCTCTAACATCCTTATTTTATCACTGCTTTCCTCCATGCGAGTTCATGTACTGTATGTTTTATGACAACGACATTTATTTATTATATTAAAGATTTAGGGACTGCTGGTAAAATCACTAATCTCGCTGTGTTCATTCTTATGAAATCATAATATGTCTATCCACAGTGACAGAATAATCTTTCTAAGCTTTTTTTTTTTTTTTTTTTTTGACTTGAAGATAAACTTTTTTGTGTTTCTCAAATCATTAAAGTTACTGAAGAAGCTTCATCGCGCCACGTGAATACATTCAACCAGAAAAGAATCCCTCTGTCATCTTTGTTCCAGTTTCTGTGCTCTCGTATCGAAATCCTTTGTTGGCCGGGCAAACGCTCGTAGAATAATCCAACAATATAAAATCCTTAAGAAACATCAACTTCTATTACAAAAGCGTTCAGTCTATCGTTGCGTTAACTGTGGCAGTGAATTTTCCTTGCTGGCTCTTTGAATGCCTGCCAGCTGAATTCCCCAGAGAGCACAGATCATAAAAACCTTGCCTTTATAGATATGGCGAGGGGCCCCTTCAGGCATCCGCAGGGCCAACAAGAAAGGATCAGGAAGGGACTTTCTGCCTTTTAGGAATTTCCACGTTTGTCCTTTTTATACAAGGACCTTGTAAGCTGTAATTCATTTTCTTCTTTCAGGTAGCATTCTCCTTTTTCATTTTTTTATTTGTTTAATGCGTGAAGTAATAGTACCTGAAGCTTCTAAAACTAAATGGGCATCTGTCATGTTGGATTTCACCCTTTAGGTTGGTGGCGTTGGTGTCATATTTAGCAGCAGATATTGCCTCATTGTTCGGCAGCTTCAGACCTAATATCCTGTCAGCTTCAACTAAATTGAAGATCCTTTGGGGTCTTCTGGCCGTGTTTGGTGTCGGGGTCTCCCACTTTTAGTTTAGTTTAGTCTTGTTTGCTATGGCGAAGTCAAACAGAGTGACATAAATTAGCCACGGCCTGTCTCTGTCTTTTAAAACTGATCCACTTCAGGAAGTGCAATGCAGCTACAGACTAATAGGATTTGTGGTTTTCTCAAACAAGCTTGGAAGATACAGCATGTGCTATATCTACTGGCACCCCTTGTATAGATGTGGATAAAAGCATAAAACACCATAATCTTTTGGGTCTCCATCCAGTCTTATTTATCAGTTTAAACTTTTTAATAATTGCCATATAGAACATGTCTTATTGCATTTCCTGATTTATCTGACTTACGGTGCTTTAAAGAGAACTAAAAATGGCCCCTTTTATATCATATTTTACCCCACAGAAACAAGTGATTTATTACAAATTAAACATTTCCCCAGACACTTGTCAATGTAACAGATATTAAAATAAATGTTGAAAACTAGCAATGGTTTGAGATATCAGCAGGTGTAGCAACAGCAGAGTTTTTCCCCCGCTGACTAAATTCAAGGTGGTATTTTTCTACAAATCAGGGTGAGACAATGCTGCTTCAGTAAAAGATTTGATTTCATGCTTTTTACACACTTCTATGCTCTGAATGTATTTGTTGTCTATAAATATATTTGAGGTTGACATAATTGTGCTGCGCATTGAAAATTGGGGGTTGCCATCAGTTATGAGTCAGACACTGACAGAAATGTTTTCAGGCACAAATGTTCTCCGTTTAATCGCTCCCTCAGGGGCGTGATGTGTGGCGCATGTATTCTTCTTAAAAGGTTCACATTTATCATCTCCACCTGCAGGATCATATCTCCCACAGGGCGATTTTAGTTTTTTTCTGATCTGGTCCTTCTGGCAACTCATCAGTGTAATTCAATTTGAGCTAAAACTCTAAAAATATGCTGTGGTATTATTAAAGGAAATCGTACATTATCTTCATAATGTATAAGCGCTACTTTTCTTACTTTTGTCAGGATGGCGTGTAGTTGTACTTTAACTTTTTTTTTTCTCTTGAGATCAACTGCTGTGAACTCACTTGTGCTATTAATCTTACTTTTTGCTTGATGGCCAATGTTCATAAGCGGTTTATCTTGCTATAACAGCAGCTGCAGCCAACATGACCTAATTATTTACTTTGGCTGCTCTGTTACAGGCGTGGCAGCTGAGATTCAGCCACCTGATTGGCTATGGGGCCAAGTACTACTCGTACCTCATGTCGCGGGCCGTGGCCTCCATGGTGTGGAAGCAGTGCTTTGTTCAGGATCCGTTAAACAGGTGAGCCTGTGATTATCATGCAGCTGGAAGACCCTAAAAACTGAAGGTTTTTACTGTTTGTGTATTTTTCACAGGGAGTTAGGAATGTCCTGACCCGTGTCATTTGAGAATAGGCATCTCCCAACACCGCAAGTCGCCATCCAATGCTTGATTAAAATGTTAAAAAGCTAACTATGTCTTGGTTTATCCAGAGAAACTATAATGTTCTGACAAATCAGTCACCTAAAGTTAGCATTGGTTTTCATTTGGTTTCTAAAATGGATCAAAGTCCCAACTCCCCCCGGTTTTGAAAAAGCAAATTTCTGTGGTTTAAAAAAAGAGGACCTGATAAATCATTTCATGTATATTTCCACCTTCAATGTGTTTAATCCTGAGCAATTCAACTGAACAACAGCATCCAGCTGTAAAATAATCCTAGTAACCTGGTAGCATAGGTGTTTAAATTGGTCTGTCAGGCTGAGAGAACATCTCTGGTCCACAGCCCTCTTCTGGCGTCTCCACAGAAAATAAGCTGTGACTGGATACTTGAGATCGGATCAGAACATCCCTACAGTAAATTAAAACTAATCACATATTTAATTGCAAGAAAATAAATCTCTCCGTATCCATCACAGATATGGAATAGTATGGATTTACTTTCTAACAAACCTCATGAGATCAGATATTAGCGGTTTAATCAAACCTAAATACCAGGAGCAGAACAGCGAGGGAAAAAGTACCTTTAAGTAGTTAATGATCCTATTATTAATTGGGCTGTAAGAGTTTAATAAATCATTAACAAACACATAAAGAAAAACAAATTAACTACTCCGTTGCCATGTCAACTCGTACTTTAAATGTTTAGTTTTACATTGTATACGTTGATATTTACCAGATTATTAAGATTTTTTTTTATAATGGGAGTCTTATTGGTAGCAACAAATTCACATGACCAACATAAGACAAATGTACCTTTTATTTCTGCTGGATTTTATTTAAATAAAAAAACCGTGATTGAGTTTTTTTCTGTACAGTTACAGACCTTGCTCAGCTGCGCTTTAATTACGTTATGGTCAGCACTTTATTAAAAAGCTCCTGTGCTTTAGAAAGTGAAATAATGGATGCAGGCACAGTGTTGAGCTGTGTGATGTCCGCGGCTCTGAGACCGATTCTCTCCTCCGGGTTCTGGTTAAGTCTCGAGCCGATGCTGAAGGGGACGTGAGGGACATGAAGCTGGAACCAGCAAGCCGCCTGCTGGGATTCACACATCCACACCTGAATCCAGGAGCTGAACCTGGACAAAGCATAACAGCATTTTGAAAGCTTTTTTTTTTTTTTTTTTGCTGCATTTTCTTTTTAAGCTTGTTTTTGGCTCGCCTACTGGGGCAGCCCTGTTTTCTGTCACCTCCGTGTCTGTAGCAGGAGTCCAGTGGGACCTTAGCCTTGTGCTGCTGCAGCAGTGGTAAGGATCCTAAGGTGCTGACATGTGAGCATAAAGCTCTCCGTAACCATTTCTCCTTCTTCCTCTCCTTCTCTTTTCCTCGGTGTCGCCGTCAGGGACATGGGTGAGCGTTACCGACGGGAGATGCTGGCCCACGGAGGAGCCAAAGAGCCCATGCTGATGGTGGAAGGCAAGTTCATGGATTTTTACATAAATACAGAGGGAATGAGTCCCCTTTTTAGCGGCCAGGAGTGTTTCAATCACATCAAACACATTTAAGCTTCTGCAACATCTCACAAAACTGATTCCACTGTATCCTGTCTGGGATGAATCTCTAGCTCCTTGTGGCAAGAGTAAATTAAGGCGTGTCTGATGTCTTCACCAATATGCCAGTGAATCTATTTTTAACGTCGAATCTAATCAAATCGGCAGCTCTTTGGGCTTCTTGCTTTGTCTCCTCTCCTTTTAAAGCAGAAAAACCACCTTGAAAGCCTACGGGTAGCTCATCCAGCTGCAGTCTTTTCAGGTGTTCACAGCTGTTGTGGTTTAACACCGTCTGTTCCTCCGTGGCATGCATTTAAAAGTTAAACACACATCACATGGTTTCTTATCTTTGTTTACAAGAGCTCTGTTGTCCCACAGACAAAGCCAGCACTCCTCTGTGATATTAGATATAAAGTCTGCTCTCCCAGCCTCCCGTATTTGTTCCCAGACCAAAGCAAAAGGGGAAGGAGAGACGGAAACTGCTGATTATGGGTTTTAGTGTCTGTGTTCTCAACCCTACTTACTTTGCAGGGCTGACAACACAGCGAATGAGCTGAGTGTTTGACTTCTTCAGATAAACTACGTTGGTTTGGAGCTTGTGAATAATATTTAACTGGGGTTTAGGTTCCTGTCCTGCAACGATGCTCCACTGAATTCTTTAAAAACGTTTTTTTTTCTGTGCTGTGAACGAACATGTGGCTGCAGGCTCCAAAATTAGAGCTTGTCATTCAGTAAATGAGTACTGTTTTAAATTCCCATATCACAATAAATCGTTCTTTTTATTCAACTTCAGATTATGTAGCACTTGCTGTGCACCGCAGTGAAGGAAAACCTACATTTTTTTGTTTTACTGTGAACTTAAAATTCACATCAGTGTTTTTGTTTTTTCATCTTAGAAACGGGTTGGTAATGCCTCACTTGTGCGCTTTCGTCTTAGAAGTGAAAGCTATTTATGGATTTATAGAAGTTTTTTTTTTTATCACACCCAAAAGTTGAGAATTTCCTGTTTTCTATTTGTTTTTGGAGACTAGACCAAGCCTCAAAGATAAGGCGCCGTTGTGAGCTGCTAATGGGTGAGATCAGGGACGGATTATCAGCTTTACATTTCCTGGGCACAAATTAAGCAACGGCCCTTTAGGTGACACGAAAGCCGATCTTCATGCTCAACTTAGACTTAGACTTAGACTTTCTTTATTGTCATTTTGTATACACAGAGTGGATACAGAACGAAATTTCGCTTTCACACAGCTCAGAAAGATTGCAGTAACTCTACAGGATACCTTGCGGTGAATTACAGTACAGGATAAAGTGCAGTGATAAATCGCAGTCACTTACAGGATAAGTTTCAATTGACTTCCGGATAAAGTGCAGCAGTGAGCAGTAGGCAGTTGAAATGTAAACAGTGTAAAACAAATGTAAACAATACGCAGTAAGGTGCAGCAATGATTTAAAAGTAGACAGTTGCATTGTACACAGTTTTGCAGTACGTTTCCCGGTAAGGTGCAGCAGCAATTTTGCAGGATACGATACAATGTGCAAATGTGCAGATGTGCAAATCAGCGAATCGAATGTGGTACACAGTCCGTTTTTATACTTTAGCAGTTCAGCAGTTCAACAGTCTGATGGCAGCAGGGAAAAAGCTTTTGCAGAACCTAGTGGACCTGCAGCGGATGCTGCGAAACCTCTTTCCAGAGGGCAGCAGGGAGAATAGTCTGTGGTGGGGGTGTGAGGGGTCCCTGATGATGTTACGGGCTCGAGACACACAGCGCTGCGATGAAATGTCTTTTATGGAGGGAAGAGGAGCCCCGATGATCCCTTCTGCTGTCCTCACCACTCTCCTCACGTTCTTCCAGTCGGAGGCACTGCAGCCTCCACACCACACAGAGAGACAGCTGGTCAGAATACTCTCTATGGTGCTTCTATAGAAGGTCGTGAGGATGGGCGGGGACAGGCGGGCTCTCCTCATCCTCCGCAGAAAGTACAGTCGTTTCTGTGCCCTCTTCACCAGCGACGCGGTGTTCACAGTCCAGGTGAGGTTGTCCGTGATGTGCACCCCCAGGAACTTGGTGCTGCTGACCACCTCCACCGCTGAGTTGTTGATGAGCACAAATTAAGCAACGGCCCTTTAGGTGACACGAAAGCCGATCTTCATGCTCAACACGAGAGTCTTCAGGACTGTAGGCTCCTACACAACGCAGCAAACGCTAAAGTCCACTATTTAAACTTCACCGCATAACTCTGACAACACGTCTGAGCTCCAGTCTGTCTCGTGCACCAGTCTAACGTATCTGTATTTGTGCACATATCAGCCGATCAGACTGAGGCTCTGAATCTTGAAGCTGATTTTATTTATTTTTTCTCTCCAACAAGCCAACAGATCTTTGTGTTGCTCACTACTCTGCTTAACACCAGCATGAAAATGGTTCAGTCTCCAGGCGCAGCAGATGGCCATCCTAAACTCAACAAACTCTGACGTTGAACGGTTTTTCCTTCAAGCCGCAGCTTACCCTACTGTTTTTTTTCCTCTTTATCATCAATTTATGTTTCCTAGACAGCCTGACCAATAAATGCAGCTTTCCAACCATAATCTGAAAACCTCTCTACTAGTCTCATCACCGTCGCTAAGCTTGGACACTGTTATCTGCTGCGCTGAATATGGACCTGGACAGGCAGAAATGCATTATATCAATCCGAAGTGACATTGTTATATTAATGCAGCAATACATTTAAATGTTGCTCTTTATGTCATGCATCGTTTTGGCACATCAAAACCTGCTTTTATAGCAATTAAGTGCTTTTTAAACATCTCTGCATATATTACAATTATAGAAACGGCATCAAAACTTTATGAAAAATCCCTGGAAACAAATGTTTTATTAAATATTTGTAAATATTCCAAATGTCGTCTGTGTGTTAGAGAAAAAAAATATAAATGTATAAATGTTTTATTTTTACATTTTCCTCTACCAGCAAGTTTTTATTCATAGATTTTTGCCCTGAAAACAGGAATTTCACACCAGGTGATACCAAAAAAGTGTAATCAATCACCCCAATCCCTGTGGTCACCCCTACGATTTGCTGTCAGATTGTCTCTGTGACAAGCAGAGCTATTCCCACAATTTTTCATCATTACAGCCTTTTTACGTCAACTAATGAACTGTTAAACTGGCATTTATTTTTATGGGTCTCTTAAGTAAGGCCTGCTTTACATACAGGTTGAGACCCTGTGTGCAGCGTGGGTAAAACGGCATCTTTATCCCTCTGGCCTGCTTTTCTTACCATAAATCACTGTAAAAAGAAGACTGTTAAAATGTCTGCAGTGGAAATAACTATGGTAAAAACACACATTTTTTTACCCACAGAATCTAAAAGATATTAAAAATTTGGATCGCTAGATGGTGAATCCAGATTCAGATGTTTTATGTCCCTCAAACCATAAAGTAATCA
Organism: Fundulus diaphanus; assembly: GCA_037039145.1. Lineage (NCBI taxonomy): Eukaryota > Metazoa > Chordata > Actinopteri > Cyprinodontiformes > Fundulidae > Fundulus > Fundulus diaphanus. Next base: position 37,467,157 of record CM073124.1, read on the forward strand.
AATAATTCAGTCATTGTCTGGAAAAATGATTAAACTGAAGCAAAACATCCCTGCATTTCTCATTCAGCCATCACACTATTTTCATGTTGCATAAATCTTTAATGCCTTGGAGCTTCTTGATTTATTCAACATCATCATGAGAGCTGAAGTCAGGGTTATATAAAACCACATCAGTGCGTGCGCTGAAATATTTCCATTTTTATTGTTGACAAGGCTCTTACACAGTCTGAAGAAGTATGCAATTGTTCTGTTTTCTAGTTCTGGATAGGTATTAAAAAGACAACAGGATACATCATGCCTCTCATTCTCTAATGGCCGAACCTGGCCAGCCAAATTGATAAAGTGTCCCGCTCTCCGTTCTGCACATTATCAACCTGGGTCTGCTCCCATCGAATCCGTTTGGGGAAAGGAGGGAGATTCAGCAGAACTCTCCGAGCTGATTGGACGAAGCGACACTTAGTGCCCGCCTACCAAAGACTGGTTTTAGCCAATCACAGTATCAAATGAACATTTTATAAGTAGCAGGCGCCATGAGAAACCATAAGAAGGTAAGCCAGCCAAGGAGCTTCTTGCTGTTCTTCTTTCAAAGGTGAAATAGAAGGTGTGATAGAAGGGGAACCGCAGCCCACCTAGCAGTGGGAGCCAAATGCCGGTCAGTATGTGGATGCCTCCTGCCCCAGAACTAGGTGATTCCCTTAGAAAGCTGCTGAAAATGAAAACCCATCATCAGCTTTTGCGCTCGCGCCCACGTGTGTTGATCAAGCTTTGCACTGGGGGCAACAATTAGAGCAAATGAGATCACGTGAGAATGACTGCAGACTTTTCTTTGGCGGTAACCATCGCTGTTTTTATAGCAATTAGCCTTCTAATTAGAGTGATAGTGCTATTTAACAGCTCTACTTGTGCCGATGATCTGGTTAGATTAAAACAAAGTTGGCACACAGGTTTGAGGCCGTCAAAACATTTCCTTCTGCCAAAAGTTGTGATTGCACAGTTTAGTTTGCTGAATTTGAAACAGTTGTTTTATTTCTCTTTTTTTTTCTTTGAGAAAGGGCATATCTTAAGAAGAAAAAAAAAGCTTCGCTGTGCAGTGTTTGTCATCAGCCTTGTCTTGCTTGTTTTCTGGACCTGTCTGAAGTGAGCGTTTGGAGGAAACGCTTCCTGAACTTCAAAGCTGTAATTACAGAGTCCGTGGGCCTCTGGTTTGCCTCCAGGCCTGACAGAGGCAACTGCTTTTCGCACCTCAACATGTTTTCGACTGGCTGCAGCTACAGCAGCAACGGGCAATGTGTTTTGAAGTGTGGGATCATATAATCCTGTTAGATCTTGGTAACCTAGAAGATGTGGATAATGCAATTACAGGGAAGATGACACCACAGAGGACTTCAGGCTATGTGCCGGGTTATTGCTTGCTCTAGGATTATTCGCATGTTAAAGCAGAAATGTAACATTATGACTGCTCCAAGTTGTAGGTGTAGGTGACCTACTAAAGAAACCAGTAAGTCACAAACAGCCAAGCCTTCGGAGCAGGGATGAACTCATTTTAGAAATTTTAACTGGGCTAGATTAATATTAAACTTTTTATGAAGTCTTTTTTTCCTCAGATATTCTATTTACGGCTATTATAACGAACCTATAACTATATGAAACTCTTTAATATTGAAGAGCCCTGCTCTTTTTTTAAGCATGTAGGTCATTAAAGTCCTACTAGTTTTTTTCATTGTTTTTTTTCTAGGCGTAACTGAGAGATTTGATGAGTTTTTCCATCAGTAGCTGCAGGCACAAAGCAATTTTGAAGCATTTGTGCAGAATTTCTGTCCCCAGAGCTGTGATTACCCAGACCCAGGCCTGCTAGAGGCTACAAAGTTCTTTAATTTACAGATAGCCATCGTCCCGCAGCCCTTTCTGTAAATAAACAAGCTTTTGGATTGTAATGTAAGTTTAATCTCCAAGGGTGCTTTAGGACAGGGTTGTAGCCTGTTTGTGGATCAAATGGCTGCAGACTGGAAATTTTTGCTCTCCACACTGTCTCACTGTAGTTTGTAATTTGTTGATTAGGGCAAATATTTCATTGCAAGAACCACCTGAGGAAATTACCAAGTTTTTCAACTACCAACATCTTGACAGACATTTATGCACAGTATCGCAACACAACTTGGACCGTGTTGTCAGATGCCATCCTTACCCAGTAGTACCCTATGATTGTTTGACGGGTAAAGTATAATGACAGTGGCTCAAAAAAGTAAAAGGTATTCACTGTATTATGAGTTAAAAGACGTATATTGATGATAACAATTGATTGCGCAGTCCAGTTTCTTTTTTGTAGGAATAAGCATCAAAGCGGGGACAACCCTGGACAACTTTTCTCTGCCAATGGCACAGCAAGATGTGGAGCCGTCGCCCCACATCTTGCTGGAAGAGCAGCAGCTCAGCCTTTTGTGTCAAAGAAAACGAAGAAAAGTCCCTCGATGGAGCCTTGTTTCCTCCGTAGGATGGTGCAGGAGCTTGAGGCACATGTTTAGTCTCGTGCATGTCGAGGGTTTCTCATGGGGAAAAAAAAAAAAGTGGTTTCAAACTAAACTGTTCTTCTCAGGGTTCGCATTTGTGCACAATCAGGTACAGTTCCTTTAAACTAGAACTCTGTTGAAGCATCTTTCAGCATTCAGTCTTCTTCACTTCACATCTGCCACCAATGAAAGTTAATTTGATTAATCAGAAATAAAGTCCCAGTCTGTCGCAGTTGGAATGTCTTGACATTTGATTGTTTTAGCTTAGCCATACTTTGCAGAGAAGTTGCACATCAAAAATATCTCATTGTAGCAAGGTATCAATCAGGAGTAATTTCTCAGCTTTATGGACATTAGCACAGTGAAGGCAGACGGCAATAATCGGAGACAACTGTTAGAGAAGGCAACGGTGGCTTTACTAAACCTGGATGTTTCTCCAAAGTTGATGAAAAGACAAGATAGACGCTGGTCTGGAAGCTCTGCATAGAGCCTAAAAGTAACACTGAACGGGCTGCAGGAAAACACACACTCTTTGTGTTCCACATTTGACCACAATTTCCTGTGTTCTCCATATATCTGGACTGAAGAGTAAGATTGTAAGACAGAAGCATTTCCTTCCCAGGAATACAGGCAGGCTGGGATAAGCTCTGGCAGAACGTTTGGGCCAATGTGTTGTGATCTAATGAAACCAAATGTGAGCTATATTTCCAGATGATATCTATTGCACAAAAACAACACAGCAGCAGAACACCATGTCCACAGTGAAATGTGGAGGTGGCAGCATGATGCTCTGGGGTTGCTTTTCTTCAGAAGCTTTTCTGAAAGCGGATGATGTTACACGTAGTTCCCAAAAACCGATCAGTTTTGGTCCAAAACCTTCAGGTGTCTGTTGACGATTGAGAAGGGTTTCTTTTTTCATCATCGTAGGGAATCTGCAGTAATCTTTTAACTTCACCAACATGTTTCTTCTGACTGGATGTGATATTAAGCCAGAATCCAGACCTGAATTCAACAGAATCTGAGGAAAGATGCAAAAAGCTGGTCTGCAATTATAAGAAGGGTTGGATTGCTCTAATACCAATAAAGATATTTCTATTGATTATGATTAAGAGTAAAATTATTTTGGTCATACATTTTTTTAAATGTCTATGAAAACAGATAAGTGGTGTTTTCTAAAATGATTCTGCTTTTACATTTGATCTTTAAAAGGATTTATGTCTCATTTCCTATCAGAAACAAACTTATTGGTTAAATGAAAATAAATTTAAATCTAAATTTGCTTTAAGGGATAGGAATAATTTTTTGCTTAATTGTAAGTCATTATTTGTGGTAAAAGTTTTAAAAATATGAATCCTGTTTCATGTTTTTTGGTTTTGTACTCAGAAAATTCCAGTCTAAAGTTGAAAATGTTAAGAGAAGTTGGAATTTTGATGGGAAAGTTTTTTCCCCCCAATCCTGACCTTAAAAATCGAATAAAGTCCTTGCATTTAATATGCAAAAATAGCCTTATTTAAAGGAGCAATAAGTGAAATTCCATTATTTTAGATAGAACTCAAAAATAGTTTTGTGAAGAACTAGGGCTGCAACGATTAGTCGACATTATCGATAAACATTGCTGCGGTCTCAATATTTCCTTTTCGGTGGTAGACACTTTTAAATCACATGCGTTTCACTAAGGCTGCAGACGAGAACAGCATAGTGTAATTTCCCTAGTGAGCAAAGAGCACCCCGTCACATGACCCTCACATGACTGCAGCTCCAAGAAACTAAAGTTAGTAAAGTTTTGTAAATAACACTTTCTTTGATAAAAAAATTAACTTTTAGATTGATTTTAGGCCAGAATGTGGCTGTGTAAAAAGCTGAAATATCTGCTTGGTTTATCAAGATATGGCGTAGTTGTCTGTTCCCACTGCGCTTCACCCAGCTGTAAGCTGAGTGGCTTACCCCGGGGCTGAGGATCACGCTCCTCAGCCCCGGGGGAAGCGCGGCCCTCGGGGCGGTGACTGTTTTAAATCCACCGCTGCAATTCAGTCGGATGATATCTAACAGTTATTATTGGGTTTATTTTGGTGTTCATTTTTTCACTAAGATTAATGGTTGAGGTTAAAGTGAAGTCAGACATTCAATTTATTTAACTTGGATGTCTGTCAGGTGAAGAGAGCAGGGCTGTCTCCTCAGCCCTGCTCTCTTCACCTTCCTCACCCACAACTGCTCTGCTGTCCACCTCACAAACATAATAGTTAAAGGTATACTATGCAACCGGGGTTGATTTTCCAGCGAGGCTCCCCCAGAGGGTGAAAGTAAAAGTGCACTGTCGTAAATATGCTCAGCTGTTCTACTGGTTTCTTCGTCAAGCCAGGCGCGGTTGTTTTGAGCTTAGCAGACAGGCGAACGCAACGAATACAAAAGTCGAAAAAACGGCAGTACAAACAATGACTAACACAGTGAAAGTATGAACATGCACAGAGAGAGAGAGAGAAACCATTCCAATGCAGTGTTTCCCCTAGGAATTTGCTTACCGGACAACCGGGGGGGAGACAAGCTTTGCGCGCATATGGAGTTAGTTTTTTTTTTTTTTTATTTGGTATGTTGGGAGGCAGTAGCGTGAGGGAAACCCTACAATGTTACTTACAATCGCATCAGCAGAAACGCGAGGTCCGCGTCAGCCTTGCAGCCTTCTCTTTCTTTTAGCTCTCGCCATTCGGAAAAAGCTTGCCCGATGTTCACCCGTGTACGACTCCTCTTTCTGTCCACAGCCCTTTTCCTCTTTCTTCCCTGCTCCGACATGGGCTTTCGCTGTTTTATCGTTGGTTCCGCCATGATAACTGCACAGATATCGCCACTGCGCTAGCAACAAACATGTCTTTCACTGGGGGCGTGTAGCAGTTCTCACCGTAAAGCAAGACCAACTCTCGTGATCTTCCACGAGATTCTGAGTCTGTGGGCGCGGGCCGAGGGCTCCTGCAGTTGCAAGTGCGGTATTTCCCCCACAGACCACCAGGGCGGCCAAGAAAACCTTTGTTCAACCTGAAATGACTCATTTAATCATCCAAAACGGTATGGAACACATTAATTAACTGAAAAATGTTGCATAGTATGCCTTTAAGTTTGCGGACGACACCACTGTAGTGGGTCTCATCTCCAGCAGTGATGAGACCCACTACAGAGAGGAGGTCCACAATCTCTTACAGTGGTTCTCCAGGAACAACCTGATCCTGAACTCCAGCAAAACCAGGCAGGTGAACAACTTCACCTCACAGGCTGAGTAAAAACTGCATCTTTGATTAAAAATCTTGGCTCCAAAATAAGCACAGTCTGCTGTGTGTGTACCCGGGGACCGTACCCCAGCCGAAATTAGGACTAGCCACTTAAAAAAGGCTTCCTGAGCGCCTACTGAAAAGAATCACAGAGAATTATAGATCCCAGAGAAGAGATGCTGTCCTTAATTAACCCGATGAAGTGGTTTCCCTTCTACCCTGAGCAGAGTAAGCAATATTTCCATACGTACAATTGTATCATAGTCCAGCAGCATCCCAGCTAAGGCGTGTGCAAATTAGCTTAGCATCTGGGTACAGTGTAAACAATTAATGGCTGAGTCAGAGGCTGTGCAACGATATGCATGATGTAGACAATTATCCTAGCATCTCAGAACAGTGTCAACAGTAAATGGTTGAGTCACAACCTGTACAACAAGTTGTATGATTTAAACAGACATGTTTGTTGGGAGCAGCTAAGATTAAATGTGACAAACTCGAAAAGGAGATTATAAAATGAAAATATTCAAATTTCTATACAAATAAAATCTGTAAAAAGTGTGAGTGTGTGAGTGCTAGTAAAGGCAGTCCAAAGACCAACATACTTGTTCCAGACTTTGAGAACCATGAGAGTAGAAGATTTGACATGTTCAGATCAGCATTAATTGATCATGCAATGTTTGTTTTTCATTTCTTTGCAGTCAAAAAAAGCCTTTTTACACAGAGGACAAGGTATTTGTTGCTAAATACAGAGGAGAGCTGGCGATTTGATCATTCTTACACCAGTTTTTACACATTATGTAGAAAAAGGGTTATTATTGCAGTTTTCACTCAGCAAGGGCTCTTAAAGCACTCTGAGGAGAACAGCTCCACCACCAGTTTCTCTAAAGAGATGTGTCCTTTAGCACCTGCTGTTTTACCCAGACTCCGTCGGCCAAGCTGGCGTACGATGCTGGCCCTTAGATGACTGTAACAGGTAGAAGCCCTGTTCATCAATGGCAGCGTCAGAGCCATTATGAAAGGAAATGGAAACTCTTAAAAACGAGATGACTCACATGGCAAAGCCTCCGTCCTAAAGCATTCGCAACAATGGACACAAAGCAGAGATTATGTTTAGTTTGGCTCTGGTTTTCTCTCGGTGCCTGGTCAAGAGTTAGTATAGCCTTCTGCCAGCGGAAACACTATCTGGCATGCTAAAAGACTGTTAGAGTATCTGGGCTTCAGCTGCTGGTGAAAAGCAGAAGTTGCTGGATGGATGACCGACTGTGTGAATCTGCAGATTTCAGCTGTTATTCAAGTGTTTGAGCCAGAACAGACCATAATAACTCAATGGTTTCTGTTTAGTTTGGAAGTCAATTGAAGACTATCTAGCTATCACAAAAGGCTGTGATACAACTGGTCAGAAAAAGAGGATGATTGTTTCAGACGTAGAGATATAATAGTTTGCCTTTATTAATAGTTCAACAAAATACAGTGTCTAAGTATTCACACACTTTGACCTGTCAAACTTGGTGGCCACAAAGGTCATTGTATTTTATAGAGATTTTATGTGATAGATTCCCCACAGGATGATGCTGCCAACGCCGTATTTTATTACTGGGTTGCTGATTTCAGGGTAATTTCCAGTGCCAGCTGCCGACCACGTAGTTTAATCTCAACCACAACGTTTTATGTCTCATCTAACAACCATGGGAGGACTTTACACAACAGCTGTATTTTTACTGAGATTATGTTACACACTGGTGGTCTTTATATACTAATTAGGTTACTTATGAACATAATTGGTTGAACTGGATTTAATTTAGCAATATCAGAGTAAAGGTTTGTCACATTTCATCTTAGCTGCTCCCAACAAACATGTCTGTTTAAATCATACAACTTGTTGTACAGGTTGTGACTCAACCATTTACTGTTGACACTGTTCTGAGATGCTAGGATAATTGTCTACATCATGCATATCGTTGCACAGCCTCTGACTCAGCCATTAATTGTTTACACTGTACCCAGATGCTAAGGTAATTTGCACACGCCTTAGCTGGGATGCTGCTGGACTATGATACATAGTGTGTATTGTATAAGCTTTGTACGTTTTGGAAATTGTACGTATGGAAATATTGCTTACTCTGCTCAGGGTAGAAGGGAAACCACTTCATCGGGTTAATTAAGGACAGCATCTGTTCTCTGGGATCTATAATTCTCTGATTCTTTTCAGTAGGCGCTCAGGAAGCCCTTTTTAAGGTGTTAGTCTTAGTTTCGGCTTGGGTACGGTCCCCGGGTACACACACAGCAGACTGATGAAATCTTGACTCCAAAATAAGCACAAAGATGCAGTTTTTACTCAGCCTGTGAGGTTAACTTGTTCACCTGCATGTCCCCCAGGGTTTTGTAGCCCTACAACGTCACGGGGTTCCAGCTGTGAATCCTCCTTCCTGAGAGCTGTGCATGAAAACGGGTTATTTCCGTGCATTCTGGGATTGAGGGTTTTTAAACTGTTTTCTCTGGTGCCGTTCAGTCCTTTTTTTCCTGCCATGGCTGATCTCAACATATAAACAAGGCTAAGTTCTCTTTGTGCTCTGAAAAGGTAGTATATGAGTAAAATATAATACATACCACATAGTTGACAATATAAATGTGCCAAAGCATGCAACAGACAAATATGTAGCATAGATTATCATTTTTACTGGAAATCTCTTATATATTTTGCAAGACCAAGGTAAATTACATTTTTATACAGAGTACAACTGCATGCTATTGTTGTAACAGGGACTGTTAAGATGGCTTTTCTTTATTTCGGTATATTTACACACTGGAAAGATATTCTAAAACAAATAATATAGCCATTTAATTATTAAGTGGTATTGAAGGACAAATGATTAAAAAACAAAATAATCCCAGTTCTTCAATTACCAGCAATGAGGAAGACATGGGTAGGGCTGTCATGTAGAAGTCAAATTTAAAGGGGCATTGTGCAACTTTTGAAGGTAAATATTTTTTATTTTCTTTCCCATACATGTACTTACAATTTCCCGGCATGTTATGATCTCCATTTATCGCAGTTGCTTCTATAGGCTGGATTAGTCCATTTATGAGGAAGTGAGTTGGGCCGAGTCCTCTGGGCATACGCGTGGGTGTGACACGCTGTGCGCTCTCGATCACCTGGCTGCTTTGTTGAGTCTCTGCTGTAACCGATGCATTAGCGGGAGAACACGGGCTAACTTCAATATTTATAGCTTTCTTACCTCAGAAGACGTCTGTAAACAAAAGACCTGTGCAGTTGCAGCGGCAGATTTCATTTAAATGCATCGCCAGAGGGGGCAGACGTCTGCAGAAATCCTGGATCTTACACTATGCTCCTTTAATTTGACATAAAACTAAAGCTTCACCCACCGCTCCATCTAAAAGCAAACCACACGCACTCAGAGACCCTTATGAAACCGGAAAACTGGAGCTTAAAGACACAAAGCAGCCAAACATTTTTATTAGAACATGCATTTGGAATAATTTGCAAAATAATTGTTAAATTTAACCCCAGGGCTTTTTAAAATTTGGGGTGTTTTAACCAAAGTTGTTAGCGAAGCTGCTCCTGCTTAATTATGTAAAACGCTTGAGGCCATTTGTAACGTTCATCAGGCTGTAAACAGCTTACAAGTATTTAAAGCCTTTTAGTTTCTGCCACCAGTCTGACTGTAGGTGTAACTTTAGTCTCTGAATTACCCAGTTGTTCTCAGCACTGGTCTCCTGTTTAAAGCGGTCATAAAGTGGCCGTCTTCAGCCACGGCCACAGCTGTGATTCAGGGTTATCACTGCTGGGTGGATAATCACCGCTTTCATGTGGCTGTCTCGTTCCCAGGGATCCAGGAACCCTGCGGTCGCTGTGTGTTATAGACCCCTGTGCCGTTGGTATCATCTTGTAGCCAGGGGGCAGGGTGTGATGGGTGGGTAAGCGGAGAGGATAATCCCACACACCCGCCTTTTTATCTTCTCATGCAAGATGAGTAGTTTGTACCTGGTGTGTCTGTTTCAGGGGTGGCAGCAGCATAAACTCCCCACAGTGTGCGTCTGTATATTCAGTTCATTTCCAGTCATGCGTGTCGAGGCAGATATGCTGGTGTGTTAGTATATGCGTGTGCGCTCAGTGGAGGTGACCCATGCAGGAAGGGGGGTGGAGGGTGTTATTTACATTGGCAGCTGCACAAGGGGAAATGAACTGACTTCAAAGCAAGTGTGCAGCTGAATTGTAAAACGAGCGAGAGAGTCCTCTACGCATGAGCTGGCAGACGGGCTCTGAAATCACACAGACGTTCCCAGAGCTCCGTCTCGCCTGCACAGTTATATATACTCCACCCCACTGGTTGTATTCTAGGACAGTCGGAAACAGGAAAAGTTCTTTAAGCGGCGTGGACGTAACTATTTAAAAAGTTACAAAGTTGTGAAGAATTGTAATGGAAGGAACTTTTTTTTACAGATAAAAACATGAAAATGGCGCGGACCTTTTTTCAGATCCCTTTACTCTGATAACCCTAAATGCAATCCAGTGCGACCAATTCACAAAGTTGTCCAGAAAACAAGGTGAAAATTTGAACTTTTGTTGTTCTACATGCAAAATGCTGCCGTGGCGGAAAACAGACATTGCATATCATCGTAACAGGGTGGTGGCAGCATCATGCGGTGGGGAGACTATTCTTTAAAAAGACTTTAAAAGTCTAGAATAGCCAGCGCAGCATCAAGAGCCAGAATAAACTCCAGTGGCATTGCAAAGAGCCGCAGAACAAAATGTCCACACATTTTTAGCAACTCAAATACCTTATACCATAAACCTGATAGACAGCTGAAGCCAAATGAGATAGGATGGATAGGTAGGTCTCTGTAGATGAGGATGAAGCTGTGAATGTTTTTTTCCATCTTCTTCAGTAAGGGGAGCGGGGTTATGGGGTAGCTGTGCCAACAAGCGAAGACGACTTGTGTTAAGAAGTGAAACGGCTCTCTGGTTTAACTCTGCTCCCCCTAGTGGATCAGCAGTGGTAATTGCAACAAAGATGGCTGAACTGTTGACGAGTGTAAAGCATCCTCGCTGGATAAGAGTCGAACGCCGGGGGGAGTTAATATTGGCTCAAAAATAATTGTTTTTCAAAACAAAATACAGTGGGAGAAATATTTATTCTTACAATATGATATAAGGCAGGGAGAAGAGCTGATATAGACACCTGATATAGCCCAAAGCAAGAGCATTATAATGAAGGGGCTGAATATAAATGCATGCCACACTTTGCAGAGTTTATAAACCAAGTGTTTTAAATAAAACACATTCAAATTTGAGGTTGTGAAAAGGTTTAGTGGGATTGAAACGTTTTTCCCAAGGCACTGTAACCCTTTATTTTTGGTGTTATGTGGAGATTAAAATATGAAACTATCTTAAAAGCCTGTTGCTGTGTTTTCTGTGCGAGACAGGCATGCTTCAGAGACGGCCCAGCATCGAGGACTTTGTGGACGCCCTGGTGTCCGAGCTCGACCCAAACTTTGAGACCTTCCTCATGGACTCTGAAAGCTGATGGAAACGGCCTTCCTGAGGCAGAGTCAGGACACGGGAGAAGCTTTCAGGCCACATCTTCACTTCATCTGTAAATTCATCGTCAACATGTTTTCAGTAGTATCACATCCCCAGTCTCCTGTTTCAATCATTTAATTAAATTAAAGAGTTGTTAATAAAGCAAGCGGTCGGATTGTGTCCTTTCAACTGGTTCAACACTAACCACGCACTGAAAGTCATGAAAGAGTTTTGGGTTTGTTCATTCTTTTGTCTTTTCTCTTCGCCTTTATTGTCATTAATTCATCAACTCCTCTGCAGTAGCCCCGTCAGAAATGGGTGTTGTGCTCACAGGATAGCCGAACATTGTTTTTTCCTGCTCAAATCAGCGTGAGGAAGAATACCTAATCCGCTCTTCCTGTCATGTGCTCATTGTTTAGGCTTTGAATTAATGCCGCTCCATCTGTTTTGTCTGTCAGGAGTTTCTGGGGGAGGGTAGGACGTGGACGAACAGAAGTATGGCTCACAGTTTTTCTTTGTTTTTTATCTAATGTGAACCACACAGCTGGAAACCTTTTAGGCATGTCCAATCACATTAACAGCTGCCGCAAAAGGACATAATTGGTTTCTTTATTCCAGAAAAGAAGCTTTATCTATTTCACATTAAACGAGAAGGATCACAAGCCATAAAATAAAGGCTTTTGCGATTTTTGACTCACTGAATGTCTGTTCACCGTCCTTCTCAGAGAGTAATCACACGCTGAGCTGCAGCTGCTCCCTTCAACGTTGTCTCTGCTTGCCTGCCTCACACCTGAGCCTGAGGAGAAGCTCCACATGGCTGCAGAAGGTGTGAGCACGGCATCAGAGAGAACGAGTAAGCTGGGTGGTTCCCACTGCTCAGAGAACGCCGTTTGACTGATAGTCAGGATACGACACGACTGCCTCTATCATCTACTTCCAGTTATAATCAGCTGACAGCTGAATTTACACTGAAGTGTTGCCACTGTGTGAATGTACACGTTTAAATACACAGTAATTTGGGACTTTTAATCATTTGGACTTCTTTTTCTAAGGACTGGGTTAATTAATCCAAACAGGGTCAGAATTATATGTATTGATCCAAACACACAACTCAAAAAAATATAAAAGAACACTTTGAAAACATCACAAAAGAACATACTGGATATGCTTACTGATATGGAATGGGTAATGTGTTTGGGACAAAACGATGTTACATCCTTTGGTGAAAAGAAAAATGATCAACCCATAGATGGCTTAATCTGAGGTCAGCGATAAAGAGAAACTGAAAAACTGATGCGGTGGGTCTTCAATTTGCGCAAACGTCATTGCAGCGACTCAGAATGGCACTTAGTAGTTTGAATGTCCTCCATGTACTTGTACATGTACAGGGCATCACTGAACTCCTTGGCAGGATCTAAACAGGAGGTACGGAGGCCAGTCAATGGTATCCATTCCTTCTTCCTCCAGAAACTGTTTGGCCATGAGGCCGGACATTACCATGCACCAAGAGGAACCCAGGACCAACTGCTAACAACGGGTCTAAGGATTTCATCCCCATGAAACTGCCAGTCCTGGTGTTCTCTGGCAAATACCAGTCAAGCTCCACGGTGGCAGGCAGTGAGCACAGGGCCAACTAGAGGTCCTCAGGCCATCCTCATCAAGTTTCTTATGGTTAGTGCAGGGACATTCAGGCCAGTGGCACACTTTAGTAACCTGGCAAACCAGATTGATAAAGCGTAGCGCTCTCTGTTCTGCACATTAATCAATCTGGGTCTGCTCCCATCGAATCCGTTTGGGGAAAGGAGGGAGTTTAAGCAGAACTTTCCAAGCTGATTGGGTGAAGCGACCCCTAGTGCTACCAAAGATTGGTTTTAGGCAATCACAGTATCAAATTAAAATGCAAGCACCAGGCTCCATGAGAAACCACAACCCATAGATGGCTTAATCTGAAGTCAGCGATAAAGAGAAACTGAAAAACTGATACGGTTTTTCAAAAGTGAAATTGTGGATTCAGACAAAACAGACGTGATAGCAGCCGCTTACAGTTGGTTCGGCTGTGGGCTCAGCAGCTCTTGCTTTTGTCACAGCTGGTGAGTCCCGCCTTTAACAATAATACTGCAACGTTATTGGCCCAAACAATTTTTGGTTTGGCCCCGAACGATTGAGATGGGAGCATAACAAGGTAGATTCTCGTGTGTTTGCGAACGCACAAATACCGCGAGCATTCAGCTTGCTGGCTTGAGGTCGGACTCTGCCAGAACTCCTCCTGTTCCTCCTTGCACAAAGGAGCAGATGCCAGGCTGATGGATGCTGATGAGTTAAGGACCCCCCAACGGCCCTAGAGCAACTGCCTTTCTCCTGGAATCTCCTCCATGCTCTTGAGACTTTTCTGGGAGACACAGCAAACGTTCTGGAAATGGTACATACTGCTGTGCCGTCCTGGGGGTGCTAACTTTGCCTGCAACCTGAATTCTCGCTGTATTTGTGCGTTCACAAACACACGACAATCCGTCTTGTCCAGCTCCCATCTCAATCGTTCGAGCCCGAACATTACATCGCAGTATTATGGTTTAAGGTGGGACATAGCAGCTGTGATGAAAGCAAGAGCTGCAGAGCCCACAGCTGGACCAAAATAAACATGGCAGCGCAGGAAGACGCACCTGTAGCTGCTGCTATCACATCTGTTTTGGCAGAATCTACAATTTCATCTTTGAAAGAACAGCAAGAAGTGTCTTGACCAGCATAACTTGTTGTGGTTTCTCGTGGAGCCTGCTGCTTACATTTTCATTTGATACTGTGATTGGCTAAAACCAACCATTGGTAGGCGGGCACTAGGAGTAGGATGCAAAATCTGTAGGGTCCAGATATCGCCTCGTGCTACCAGTGTTGACACTGACCCTGATCAAATGGTCAAACTACTGAAAAGCAGTACAAAAAAAATTAAAATAAGGAGGGAAAAATGTCTGTCCATCTTTAAAACTGCTTCCTGTTTTTGGGCTCATCTCCTTTAGTGAACCTGTTATTAATTTCATCAACACTAGAACAGCGGACACTGATTAACAACCCCTCTATTACTCACCTGACCAGATCAACCTTCCTGAGATTTAAATAACTAGATATTATACTCTGATTTTAAAAAAAGCATTCATTTACTTTTTTGAGCAGTGTAGAACCTCAGTGACATTTGAATGAATTTCCCCCAACATACTGCTGAACATGTTGCATCCCTCTTTTGTATCCTTCAAAGAGATCTTTTGCAAAGTTGGGCTGGGTCTAAAATCCATAAATGTTCAATAGGAGTTGAGGCCGGGGCCAATCCAGAAGCGTAATGTTAGTCACTAGTTTTAATGTATGTTAGGGATCATTGTCCTAACATAGATTCCAATGTGTCCAAGTTTCAAACAGGTGAACCAAACGGTCTCAGGCACCATCGGCGCTCAAGCCGATCACAACCTGGAGGGTCCTGCAACACCATTTCAGTGATGTTTACACCTCCGTGGAAGGTGACAGGCTCGTGAGCAAGAGAGAAGCCTCTTCATCAAAATGGGCCCCTTCTAGCAAGACTGACATTTGCAGCTGCCCATGCTGATAAGCCAAATGGCTTCTGAAGGCGAAGCTTTATGACCAGAGGAGAAGAAGATTGAGCCGTTTGGCCGCAATGACAAAAAGCATGTGTAGAGAAGTCAAGGTGATGCCTTTTACCCAGAGAACGCTGCACCAGCTGTCAAGCATGGCGGTGCCAGCCTCTTGCTGTGGGGGCCGTTTGGCAAACACTGGTGGAGAAACACCTCAAAATTGTTTAACTTCACATGAAATAATCGGATGCTAAAAAGCTGTTGGGTCTTCCAGCAGGACATTGATCCAAAAGACGATCGAATATCCTGCCAGGAATACATATTATGAGAGATTGTTGCTGATGGTTACAAAAAGCATCTGGTTCTGTATGTCAGTCCAGCCTCTAGAGATAAAAAAAAAAACTCACAAACTTGTGCACCAAAGTTCTGTGAAGTGGTTTGTTGTATAGTAATACCACCCAAAAAAACAGTTTAAAGACAGTTTTAAATGCATAATTGAAAAGCTACAATTTAATAGAGGCAATCATAACAGTTAAATGTGTTAAAAAAAGAGAGCTAATGAAATGCGTCATCTTGTTTAAGTGGTTTATTTACAACGATACATGAACTTTCACAACCAACAGCACTATGGGGGGCAATTGCACATTGTATCGTATCCTGCAAAATTGCTGCTGCACCTTACCGGGAAACGTACTGCAAAACTGTGTACAATGCAACTGTCTACTTTTAAATCATTGCTGCACCTTACTGCGTATTTGTTTACATTTGTTTTACACTGTTTACATTTCAACTGCCTACTGCTCACTGCTGCACTTTATCCGGAAGTCAATTGAAACTTATCCTGTAAGTGACTGCGATTTATCACTGCACTTTATCCTGTACTGTAATTCACCGCAAGGTATCCTGTAGAGTTACTGCAATCTTTCTGAGCTGTGTGAAAGCGAAATTTCGTTCTGTATCCACTCTGTGTATACAAAATGACAATAAAGAAAGTCTAAGTCTAAGTCTAAGAAAGGCAAACATGCTGTCATTAGGTCTACAGTCTGTAACAAAAATATTGACCTATCGATTATTTTACAGTATCTACAGGGCATTTATCACTTTGACATTCCTCGTCCCAACCTACTCCGTACGGTCAAGATTGTCTTCGATGTGCAACTTTTTTTTTTTTTTTTTTACACGTTTCCTCAAACTTCTACACACAAAAGCTTCATAACACCTGCTTCTAGACAAGCGGTACAGTTTAGATTCTCCTACATGTGAAGATGCGAGACATTCTCTGGGTTGGTTTTGCTTCACGGCTTAAAGTCACGTTTCAACTTCATATGACCGAGCCCCGGTGGGCCGTCGAGTTCACATTCTCAGTGTGTTTTAGTGTTTTTAGCCCTCTGCCGCAGTGCTCCTGGGGAGATGCTGGCGCGCGGTCTGTGCGCACCGTCTGACGGAGGGCTCCGAGCTGATCGAGAAGGCATTTCAAGGAGACGGCGCGACCGCACTGGGGTTTCGTGTGTCTTTGTGTGTGCGGGGAGGCTGGGTAGGAATCCGAGACTGAACCCGGCCGCGGCTGGTGTGGAGTCCGGGGTGGTCCGAGCCAAAGAAGACCGCGTCACCCTGGGTAGAGAGCGGGAAGAGGAGAGCACAGGCGCAGCGATTAGTGACATTTCTGTCCTGAGACGGCAGCGAGCTGATTTAAAGCAGGATCCTGTTGACTGCTTCAAAGAGCCGGAGCGGTCTCCGGTTTCTTTCACTGGCTGCTCATCATGGACTCACAGAGGTGCATATCAGTTTATAAGAAGGCCGGGCTGAATGTCCACATAATATACGAGGGATTAATGTATTTAGTATAAGCTCCCCTGGTAAAGATGTAAAAAAAAACAGCTTAAGATAAATTAATAATTTAATGCAGTAGTTTACTCTCACAATAAAAAAGGAAAAATCCTGTATATTAACTCAATAGGGAAAACTCCCTTTTTTGAGGAATAATTGTTTTCATCTGTTTAACTGTGGCACAATCAGTATACCTAACAACTCCTTTAGGGCGACTTTCACTTTTTTTTAGGTTTATCAGACAGTTTACATACTTTAAATTCTGACATCTCGATTTGTCTCCTGGAATATAAATTTAGATAAAGGCCTGTTAGTCTTGGCAGCTCTTCAAAATGGGAAAGGCACAAGAACATGCCATTCAAGTGAGGCAGATGTGTGTCAGAAAATAAAATACTTATTTACCTAATCTTGTCCAGGTCTAAAGTCAGAACCCAGGTTTATCTTGGCACCACGCAGTGACGGCCCACTCCTATAAACACCTGCATTTCTAGATCTATGAATGGGTCTACAACTTTAAAGCCCTACCTCGCCTCTTGTTTGATGGGAGCCCCCCACCTCCACCCCACCCTGTTTGGTTTGTACATGCAGCACTTGACTCGTGCATCTATGCACCTTCATCACTGATTCACTGATTTCCACTCCTCAAGGTTCCATTTTTCTCAAAGATGGCAGTAAATGGTCATTTCTACTAAGGATTTCTGCGTTAGGAAAAAAATGTCCGCTCACCTTCCTGCGTTTTCCCTTGTTTTTCAGGAAGAAGTGCATCAGTCAGAGTGTCGCTGCAGTCCTCGCTCCTCCTTCCTTTTGAAAACTCCCTCAATCCTTCCCCTTCCTCTCCTCCCTCCTCCCTTCCTTCTACAGGGTCTACCCCGCAGTGAGGACGCTCCATGTATTCAGGAGGCTCGACCCTTCCTGACATCCCATGGTCTCCCACACACTCAGGCTCTGTGTGGCCTACCAGCCACATCGGAGCATCTTCTTCATGCGGGTGTGTATTTCTGTGGAGACAAAAAACTGCCTATAACAGCGAGAATCTCATCTGCCGGCAACACTCGTGTTGTCGGCACTTCAAACAAGCGAATCTTCCATTTCTTCGCCTACAGCAGCTGATAAGAAAGGCAAGAAGACGACCAGTGGAGCAGTCCAGCGGGTAAACTGGCTGACTGTTCACCTGCAGGTTTTAACAGAAGCCAAGCTTTTAGAGAACCACCCTGCCTCCGAAAGTCAACAATCATGAGGAGACCTATGCAAAACCTACGCAAACTTCAATCAAAGGTTTTAAATAAAACCTTTTTTGTGGATGTGTCCTGTTTTAAATAGAGATTTAAAAACAGTGCTAATAGTACAGCTAAACTAAGCAATCAACAAGCGACTGTCTTTAACCAGTTTTCAGCTCTTTACTGGTAATTTAAAAAAAAAAATCCAATCTTTTTTTCCAGTCAGTGAATGCATCACACCTAAGCGCAAGCTCTTAAATGTGGTGCTCTTCAGTGCAGAAGTTTTTACCGAGGGGTAAGACTCAATGGAAAGTTCAAAAAGGAAGGCTGAAGCACAGATACTGATGCTAATCATTATAAATGCTAATACAGAAAGCTAAACAGCTTAAAATGCCAACACCGTAAATACTTCTGCATTTTAAAAATAGGTGTAAAACCCTGTTTTACAACAACTATGGCTGACATGTTTTTAAAGTTAAGCAGCGCAGCTTTATTAACCCAGAGATGAGAAATTACACCCAAAGCTCTGATTGGCGCATCTCGTACTAACATACAAATCATCTGTTATTCAACTATTATTTGCATATATCCTTTAAAATACTGGTTTAGTGCTCGACTAGAAAGTCAAAGTAGATGAATAAAAACTATTTGTTAAAATAAGTTTACTTTTCAAAATACCCCTACATTTCTTGTTTTCCCCCTCAAAAACAGCATGTTTATGTCATCCTACAACTTTTCCACTGGACTAGGGACCAGGAACTGGGTTGGCTGCTCCATAACATTAATTCTGTGGTCTGGGAGACAAATGCTGCTTGCTCACTGCCGTGTTTGAGGTCATTGTTTTGTTAAAAAAAAACATTTAGAGGCATTTCCCCCTTGGTCATAAGGCAACATGAACCCTTCCACTGTTATGATGTTTTCAAACTGATTCATGACATTTTAAATGTCAAAATTAGGCTGAATATTATTGAGAAAAACCCCCACAGAATGATACCTGAACCACCATGTTTCACAGCTTACTGTGGCTTGAATTGGGTGTTTGGGGGGCCCTCTGAGAAACTAGCATCTGCAGCCCCTAAACACAAAACAAATAGTGTTCCTAGAAAAAAATGATTTCCCGTAAGTTGCAGCTGCGCTTACTTGTCGTTGAGGCTCATCTGCGACTGGAAAGGACTGGTGCGCCGGCTGTGGCCCAGACTGCAGAGCTCGTCGCAGCACAGGGAGGGGATCAGGTGGACCGGACCTAGCAAAGTCAGAAATGCACGACGTAGCTTAGAGCCACTGCGTTTGCTTACAGACTTCGTCGGCTGAGCCTGAACGCACCACAGTGGTGTCCGGGGTCCAGGTGACACTGGCAGCAGCTCCTCTGGGGGAAGTCGTGGAGCCAGCGGGCGTCCAGGCAGGACAGCTCCGCCCCGCCGTAGGGACAGTCCTGAGACCTCAGAGAGGCAGCTGAAGATGAAAACCAGCAACAACATGGTGATCTTCCATGACAGGACAGGCTGCCAAGCTCTAGACCTGCTCAGGGAACACGCCCAATAGACCACAGGTATGAATTACTACCAATCTACGAAGCATCAGGAAATGTCTGACAAATCGTCCGTGAATTTATTACCTCATCTGTTTCTACATCTCTAATCATTATTTCCACAGAACCAAGTTGTAACGTAATCGGATCGCGTTGACAAGCATCACTAGAACCAGCATCACTAG
Source organism: Fundulus diaphanus (assembly GCA_037039145.1). Taxonomy (NCBI): domain Eukaryota; kingdom Metazoa; phylum Chordata; class Actinopteri; order Cyprinodontiformes; family Fundulidae; genus Fundulus; species Fundulus diaphanus. The sequence goes on from CM073124.1 coordinate 37,486,795, forward strand.
AACGAGGCTGATAACAACCTTTGTACAACTTAAAATTATAACAGTCAGCATCTGGTGCCAGCTCTGGTGAAGGGCGTTGCGCCTGTTTTAACAGAGGGGAACTGCAAACAACACGCTGTCTTTGCAAGCTGGGAAAAAAAGGTGACTAGTAACGCCTTGATAACTTCTGCTACTTTCGTACTCTTTGTTCCCGACACGCTCAGCGGGGACACATGATGTCATTAATTCGTCGCTTGGGGGTATTTCACAGGCTTAATCACTTCTAGCTTTGCAAATGCAGCTCATTAAACAAGTTTCCACAACTATGCAGCGCCGTTTAATAAAGCTTAGTTCGGCACCCGGTTTGGGACGTTAACAAAGGAGACATGAAGTCAAGTTCAGACAGCAGTAAAGCCTCATTTCAGGGCCTTAACAATTCCTCTTAAGGAAAACTACATTTAAGCACATTTTTAATCTGACAATTAGATATTTCTGAAATCCGGATAATAATTTAAAGGCAAGATTTAGAATGAATATGGGCTTTGTTCTGGATGTCTTTAAAAAAAATTAAAATCTTGCACTGAAATGTCACCAATTACTCCGTCTTAATTTCACAGAAATATTCAAAAGTGATTCAAGTCTTATGCCAAAGATTCTTTTCTGGAAGCACCAAGTCCTGAAACTCTGTACCTCACCATTAAAAAGTGACGTACTGAGTTCCACAAGGCTCAGTGTTAGGTCCTAATGTTTTTTAAGTCTGTTGGTACTGACCTTTAGAGAAATAAAGCTACAAAAACATCAGAAATCTGGCAGAGAACCCTCAGGATCAAATTACAAATCTTAGCATTATATTTGAATTTAGTTTAAGCTTCTTACCTCTCTTTAAAAATGTTATCAAGAACCTATTTTAATCACCTAAAGAATGTTGCCAGAATTTCTCTCTCTGTCCTTTGCAGAAACTTTAATACTTGCCTGACTCTTAGTAATTACGGTTATTTATTCCTAATTCAACCTGGTCCTAAGTTAACAATATGTGCATTTTTGTTTAACTTTTAAGGAGGCTGATTTTAAATAGGTGTAATTACCATGCTTATGTTGTTTTACTGTCATGATAAATAGACTTTTAAACCCGTTGTTAAACTTCACCTTCTTTTTTATTTTAAATACTTATTTTAATAAATGTATCATAATTTAAAATTATTTTAGTCTTTCTTATGTTTATACAGGATCCTTCCTTTTTTTCTATCATCTAATCTTTGTTAGATTTCACCTTTAGTGTCCCATCATCATCATCATAACTGCATTTCCTTAGTCCTTCAAGCTAACATCAACTCTGTGAACATTAGGAAAACTTGCAATATGCAACAATGTTGGTAGCCTTAAGTCAACAAATACTCAATAAATTCATTATTTCTATGCCAACTACATGGTTTAAAGTTGAATTTGTCTCTATCTGCCAATAAAATAATTATTTCTATGCCAACTACATGGTTTAAAGTTGAATTTGTCTCTATCTGCCAATAAAATAATTATTTCTATGCCAACTACATGGTTTAAAGTTGAATTTGTCTCTATCTGCCAATAAATTCATTATTTCTATGCCAACTACATGGTTTAAAGTTGAATTTGTCTCTATCTGCCGTCCCAGTAAGGAAACAACTTACTTGCAGTTTCTTGATGACTTTACAGGGACATCAGTCTGTGTGTAAATAATCTATACAATGTGCTTCACTTAGTGAATTGGCATACTAAATTAAATTAAATATACAAATTTATTGAATATGATAATTATAAATAGTGATATTGTGATAGCAATAATTTTGTAATTCGATGTGATGCCCTGGTTGTATATGAAGTTGCTGTATAGCTAAGGACAGGCTGATTGATTATCTGTTTTAAACAGTTAAATACATGCCAGACAAAACAACAAATTAAAAAGGAAACATATATATGGATAGAAAGTGGTCAGACCAGAGGCAGCATTTAAAAAAAAACATACTTTTACACCATTAGTTTGACAGTAGCAACTAATACAGCGCTTCTACAATTAATGAGACCCCTGTTAAAGGTGCGTAGGAAGCCCGTAACATTGTCATCAAGGTAATCTGGTTATAATTTCCTTTTAGCTCCCTTTTCATATGCCTTACTTAAATCCCATGTTCCCTGGTTTTATCAACTCTAGATAGTCTAGATGTAGACAGTTTTTGTCAGATACTTTTTTCAGAGGAATTGTTTCAGGTACCACTGGTGATTTTATTTAAAAATAATAATAATTCTTACAACTGGATATTTCGTCACACTAAACAAATGCTATCAAATAAGGTTGTAGTTTTTGAATAAATATTCAGTGCGAGATAATGCTTCTGCAATAAAAGGAGTTTTCATCTTAAGCCTTTTTTAACACAGCTTTACCATGCAGTTTATCAAAGCCAAACTCTTTGACAAAAAGAAGGGTTTAATAAGAAAACATCAAAGGTTCCTTTGTGCAATAAAGAAAATAGCGTGAGAGCATGTGCTGACTGACCGCTGGGCTTCTTCTCCAGCAGCTGCCTCTTGCAGTAGATGACGCACAGAACCAGCAGCGCCAGCAGGACCATAGCCAGAGCGCTGCAGATGACCGCGGCCAGGGCCACGTCCCGAGGACTGGTCACCACGGAGGGCAGAGGCACCAGGTTCACACGGCCGCTACCTGCAAGGAGATCGCACAGGCGATGAGACTGGCATGCAACAACTATACGCCGGAAAGAGGGGATAAATGCAACTGAAGGTCACACGTGTGTATTATCTGATGCAACACTCCTCAGCCAATATGGAAACATGAGATTGCCGCTTTGTGCCTCATGTCAGCCATCTTTTTTTTTTTTTTTGTTAAAGCCTAATGAAATAAGCAGAGGAGTTCAAAGAGAAATCGCCCGTGGTGGATTCCCTCTTTAACTGCCTCTGTCTTGTGCTCAGCAGAAGATGATTTACACGCATTGCTCTACCTACCACCCTCCCTCAGACTCTGAGAGCCACACAAGCTACGGCAGCTTTTGGGGAAAAAAACAATACACTCAATGTTTGTTATGTATGGCGTAAAATGAGAAAATACGGCCTACGTCGACCTGTATGTTGTACAGATTTCATGACGAGGCTCCACTACGTCTCCCGTCCTGCCTGAGGGGAAACAGTGTTTGCTCCTGCCATCGGGACCCTTAACACACATTCATATAAAGCCTTAAAGTATGCGGCTCATTTTACATGTCCGCACAGCTACGGAGCGTCGGAGCTTAATGCGGCTTAAGGCTAAACATCACAATGTAAAACTGACGAAACTGTTTGGAAAACAGAACGTGCCTCTGCTCCATCTAATCGTCCTTTAATTAAATGAAATTGCCCACACATTTACAGTCGGCGACTCGTTTGGGCATTCCTGTGAACGTTTTCTGAATCTGTTGTTGGTTTAAACAAAGATCACAGAGCGCCACATCACAGGAACTCCTTCAGAGTCAGGTTTCACTATTAACTCTTCTTTCAGGTTGCAGATGAAAGTGCGGAGATTTAAGCGAGAGCTAAACAAAGACGGCGAGCTCAGAGTCACACAGACGTTGTGCGGCTGTGTTTTGAAGAATCAGGTGATAATTAATGGTGGGGGGATCCTAATGTGCACATTAAACAAGGATTTTATCTGTAGTGGAAGGAAAAACTGAAGTTTATCAACCTGTACCGTGTTTCCCTTTAGCTTGATTCATCTGACAGATCTAGTTATAACCGACGCTGGTCACGGATGGAATATATTGCCAAAAATATTAAGAGAAAATGCCCCCGTCATCTGAAACCTGCATTTTTGGTGGAAATCACTGCTCTGTCTGATTCTAAGTGTAAGTCTGGTTTTGAATTTTAAAAAAACCTACACTACTCATTTTTACTGCCGAATTTATTCACAATGCAAGAATATAATTTCTATCAAAAATCAATGCATTACTTTCATCACAACGTCTTTACGTTTACACTCTCCATGTTTATCCTTGATGACACTTCACCGTGTCTTCAAATAGAAACCTAAACCTGACATCCATCCATTTTCTGTACCCGCCCGCCCACGCAGGGTCACAGGCGGCCTGTACCTATCTCCAGCCGTCAATGGGTACACCCTGGACAGGTCGCTGGTTCATCACAGGGTAACACAGGACACACAACCACACACACTCATACCTAAGGGCAATTTAGAGAGTCCAATCCACCTAACAGCCATGTTTTTGGACTATGGGAGAAAGCTGGAGTACCTGGAAAGAACCCATGGATGCACAGGGAGAACCTGAAAACTCCTTGCAGAAAGACCCCAGGGCAGTGCTACCTCTGTGCAGCCCGAACTGATGAAACATTGTTTGAAAATTATTTCTAAAGATGCCTAGGAACCACCATCAGAAAACCACTTTTTAAAAAAAGAAATCTACACTAAACACTGGTTAGCATGCAAAATGACTACTGAGCCATTTCTGAGGCATTCTTATAGGTACGACCACGACTGAATGTGAATGAGGCAAAAGGTTTCTTTCTCTTGGGTTCAACCTCTTTCATGGAGAGGAAATGGACTGAGATGAGCAAAGAAGACAGTCTTGAAATACTCACATAAAGAGAATACACTAAAGGTTATCCAGGCACCATGAGCACATGGGCCCATGTGATGCTTGCTCAGGCTGGAGGGGTACTATCTGGGCTATGGCCCCCAAAGGGCTTCTTGTACGTGACAAACTTGGGTTGATTAAACTTGTATTGAAAACACTACTTGGCTACCTTATGTAAGTCTTAGCTGGGCCATAAATGGACCCAGCTGAATGGATATTAAGAAAATCAGTTTAACTTTGACAAAACATCTAGGACCCATACACACTATATAGCCAAAAGTTAGACTAATCCCTCCAACTCATTGAATTTAAGCTTTCTAATCAATTCTATGAACACAGGTCTATAAAATCCAGAACCCAGGCATGCAGACTGCTTGTACGAATATGCTGTTGTCTCAGGGTCTCAGTGATTTCCAGCCTGGTACGCTGATAAAATGCAACCTGTGCAGTTTAATTTGCTTTCTAGTAAATATTCCACATTCAACTGTTAATGGTATTGAAGTGGAAGATAACGTAAAATCACAGACCGAGGTCAGCGGATGCGAAAGCAAATAGCACAAAGGCCACAGCTACAGCTACAAAGGCTCCTTCCAGTCTTGTAGCTTTGGGCATGACCACCTCCTGCTCCGGCATGACTATGCACCAGTGCATTAAGCAAAGTCCATAAAGACTTGGATGAGTATGGTTGGAGTAGGGGACCTTGACTGGAGTCAAGTAGGGGAACACTGTGAGAACACCATTGGGATGAGTTAAATCGCAGACTGCGAGCCAGCCCATCCTCCCACATAAACGTCTGACGTCACCAATGTGCTTCTAGGTCAAACTGAGCCTTAAGGAAAGCCTTCCTAAAAGAGTTGAGGCTGTTCAGGCTTCAAAGTTTGTATTTAATCCTATGGATTAAGAAGGGGATGTCGCCCTGTTTCATATGTGTGTGTGTAGGCAGATGAGCGAATACTACAGGCAATAAGGTGTAGTTTTCACTGTGAGTGGTCCTAGGGGCCCACTGACACTGATCTGGTGCTCATTGTTCAGCCCATTCTGCACCCATGTGGACTCCATATGTAAACATTAGCCTGTTGGATTCCTTGTGTTTTTGTTCCTACTGTCTGACCAGAGATGGCGTAATCTACGTCTCGTTAGTTCCTCATTCTGAGGCAAAAGGAACGCAGCATAACTTCTGGTCTGGACCGACGTCCGGCGATTTCGTTGGATGTCCGGTCTGTCTGTACTGCCGGCATCGATTGTGAACATGGCGGAGCCCCGCCGCTGCAGGACAGTACTCTTGGATTTTTGAAATATTTTTTAACGTTGCTTTTATCATCATTGTAATAAATACCCCAAAATATCACAAAGTATTTTACGTGCACACATCCGGTCCCTATCAGCAATTATTTGTTCACTGAATAAAGTCCCTGGAGATAGTATTAGGGCTGAAGACAACATAGAGCAACCTTGAGTCCTTTTAGTTTTACTAGTGCACCTTCACAGTCAGTCTATAATTACTAAAATTTAAAGCTCTTCTGCTCCGTTTGTCGTTATGAACAGAGATAGCATGTTGTGACGCAATTAGTCGAGGAAAGACAGCAGCATGGTTAAACTCTGGCTCTCTCCGAGGCCATGTACAAATAGCTCCATACAATTCACTCTGATCTGATAGAGAAATCAAATACAGCTTCCTGTGTGCGCATGATATTTAGGGCGTGGGTTAATACAGAGCAAACAGTGATGTGAGACAGATCGAGCCGTTAGCAACGAGAATGGCAGCCAGAATGAATGACTTCTTGTTTGAGAAGATCTTTTTTGTCCAGCCAGCTCTGCTCTTTGCTTTTCATTTTATTAATCATAAAGGCGATCCGTATCAGCCCTTTTACCTTCAACAGCTCTTTGTTTTGCCGTGTAAACATTGCTTTAACTCTGGCCAGCCCCCCCCCCCACCCCCCACCCTCCTCCTTTCAGACAGATAGGGGATAAGGGTATTTTAACATTCCTTCTGAAAGGAAAAAAAAATGATGAACTACTCAAAGCAGATCTTAGGATCTGCGAGAAGGGAAAGCAAAGGATCGGTTTGATAGGAGCAAGAAGCAGTACGTGATGTCGGAGGCATGGGACATTCCAGAGAGGGATATTTGAAAGCGGTGCGACGCAGACGTCGTGGCACAGCCTAAAGCATGCCGGTTTATATAAGTTCCTGTTTATACAGGCATGTTTGTATAGAAAGGCTTCAGCTGCAGGGAAGCTGATAAGTTCTTGTTTGCTCTCAATCCTCCTGGTCAAACTGAGGAATAAAGTTTAAACCGCTGTGGCAAAAACATTCAATCACAGTAAATCAGGACAAGGACTGCTTCAGTCTACAGTATGAAAATGCTGAATATTAAATGTCCCCCTAAAGCTAAGTGTTGTTCCTCGCTGTGTTAGGGTCCAGTTTTATAGACTCTTAACCAGCCCAGGATGCCTGTGGGATGTTTGACATCTGACCACGGTGTTTAAACTTGGTCTTCATTGTGAAGGTCAGATCCAGCCCCTCCGAGGTGAGCATCAACACAAAGGCAGCCTGTTATCGGAGCGCCGGCAGCTGCAGCACACACAGATAAACACTGCTCCATTGAACAGACCTCACCTGCTGATATTATCTCCACCCAAACCAGACTAATAAACTGCAGCCTTTCACAGACTCCCCAGCCTGTGCTCCCTTTATGGAACGGCACTTATTGCCCAAATAAAAGCAGCACTTCTTTGCACCTCTGAGGGATCTTTGACTTGTGTCTGTCTTCAATGGGGCTGAGCACTGGCTCTGGAAAGTCCCATTTGGTATACACAACCGCCGTGATTTATGCATAAACCTTAGAGATATTTGGCTCCTAGTTTCACTGCAGCCAAAAAAAAAAATGTAGCTCACTAAATTAGACTTGATAGGTTCAAGATCTGAAATCACAGTTTTTAAGAAAAATAATTAAGCATACAGTATGTTTTAACGTCTTTTTTTTCCATTGAGATGCAAGTGGGACAGGAGTAATGCAGCAGTGGCCCACCCCCACCTGTTGCTGCACACTGCTGTCGGGTGGCTGACACAAAGCTACGACATTTATCCCTAACTTACAAGAAAGACAACTTGGAAATGTCTTCTGCCACAAAAATATTTAAAGGTATGGAAAATGGGCATAGCTAGAATGAGATTCCCATACCACAAGCAAAACATGTATAGTGGGATATATTTAGATTTTTATAAAGCAAAGCAAAAGGCATTTCTACTGCTGCTCAAATAATACATCATGCTGATTATTAAAGGTAGGCTAATATCCTCTATTGCATTTCATTTTGATCTTAAAACAGATTTAAGTAATATATATATATATATATATATATATATATATATATATATATATATTTATTTATTAAGAACCTCTTTACACAAAAGGAGAAGTGCAACATGCTGATATTGGCTGGTTATTGAGACTGCCTGCTGAGGTCCTGCATCACCTAATTATAGCCCTGCTACTGTACAAAGAGCATACATGCTTAAATCTGTATAAAACTCAAAATAACAAATAAATGTTATAGATAATAAATATAACTGATCGATATACCGCGTTTTAACAGCAGGAGTGTTGTTTTTTCCTTTTTAATAACAGCAAATTGATCCAGTTTTACATTTTTGTTTAAACTCCCTGAAACTACAAAATTCTTACTCATGATTATCATACTGTAAAAATCTTATGCACCTCCAGACCTGTTCCTAACACAGATTATTACCATGTAAACACTGCCTCCTTCAATATCTGAAGTATTCACAAAGAAGTCTACTTTTCCAAATAACGCATAAATAACAACAGGGGGTAAAAAAAAATCTCTGCAGCTTTGCTTGAACTTTCTGCTGACTCGTTTTGGACCGATTTGCGTGCACGTACTGATCTCTTCTGCAGCAAAACCAAACATGATTATCGCTGTAAGGTGGTGCTTTGACAGTTTTCTTATAGTTTGACTAAGACAGCAATCAGGACAAAGTGTTCTGCGATCGGCGGCTATCATGATCCCACACGCCTGCATCTGAGAGTCTTCGATGACTGTGGGTTTGAATCCTGGAGCCTCTGGTATGAGCTGCTGGTAGGCTGGAGGGTTTCCTGTTTCTCTGGGATCTGACTTTGCAAACTTGAATGGAACAACCATATCGGAGGATTTCTGAGCGGTGTCTAGGGCTTTAGAAAAGCCTTTTTGCCGACTGGGCCCTATTGAAATCTAAGAAGTCGGGTTTTTTAATGTATCTGGTTTTCCTACAGTTTTGAAATGTCTGCAAAAGTATAAAATGGTTTCCAGATTTGAGTATGTGTGTGTCGGGGGGGAAAAACATACTGAAAATTGTTTTACCTTCAAGACTTTATTCCTTTTTTCATAAGGTAGATAATTAAAAATAAAGCTTCTTTTACAGTATTTTATGTCTAAATGCTATTCATTCTCTTTAATTTAACACATCTAAACTCCGTTTTACAGAATTTGTATTGGGCGAGAGGCGGCGTACACCCTGGACAGGACGCCAGACCATACATGCACACAGACAATTTGGAAAAACAGTCATGCTTTTGGACTGTCGGGGAAAGCCAGAGTACCCAGAGAGAACCCATGTATGCACAAGGAGAACATGCATACTCCATGCACAAAGAACCCAGGCCAGGATTTGAACCCAGGACCTACTTGCTCCAAGGCACCAGCCACTCCCCGCGCCACTGCAAGGATATGCAAGTATAGGCAATGGCAGGATGTATATAGTGCACGATAATTCAGTCCAGATGGGAAAGGTCTGCATGTTGTACATAATCTTAAACAGAGTTGATCTGCATTAGTCCAGGTGGCAAAAAAAGAAACTGTCTATTAATGCTCTCCTTCATTGGAAGCTAGCTTGAGCAGTATTTAATAAAGGTGAATACCAATTTTCTGCTTTTTTTTTTTTTTTTTTTTCCCCCAGGTCTGACCTGCCTATTCCAATTTTGATTGTTTATACACATAAAAAGCTAAATGTACTGCAGGTTTCCTGATAAAGGAATTACAGTAACATGTCTCTATGACCTGATTTTCATTCAAATCCAAAACAGGCTCTTAGCTGGTGCGTTTAAAGACAGGAAATGGTGGGAGTGTTGATGCATTTAATGACAAGGTAAAATAAGACGTCGTTTAAAATACAGATCTTTGAACACAGCCAAACCAGCTGATTTCAACTCTCTCTGATCAATATGTGCAAAGTTAAGAATCAACGACTTAAATGTCCTTAGTCCTATAAATTTAACTGAGAAAAAGATTAAAGTCTTGAAAGGTAGGGGGGTTTGAATGTGTAGGAAACCGCATACATGGTAAAAAAAATTGCCATTCTGATACTGGATCTAATGGGAAACAAAAATTATACTACCAGGTTGATACTACATCAACCTGGTGTGACATTTCACAACTAATTTGGTTAACTGGCAGCAGTTTGGGTATAATACGAGCATCCCATTAATCTCGTCATTAGGGGTGAAGATTTAGGTTAGGTTACTAACTTATTTCCAAAGAGTTTCCAACTTTTTCTTCTTAGGGATTGCATAAATCATATTTAACGGCTGAATTTAAAACACCTTTGTCTCTGTTGAATAAACTGAACAACATTTAACGTTCCTGGCTGGCTAATTTATGAGGCCGGCGGTAATAAAGCCAGCACAGGAAGGAGCTAGCAGAGCACACGTACGGGTCTGACTCCACCAGGACAGTGAAGTATTTCAGCAGATGAAACACATTAAAGACGTGAGAGGAATCCATAAAACACAACCTCATTTTAACTCTGCTCCAGAAAGCCACTGGGGAAAAGGGGAAGGAGAGAAAGGGCGGGGGTGGTTAAGATTTACAGTCCAGCCCAGACTACAACTGCCTCCCCCTGCACAGCTGCACCACTGCCCCGGGCCTGTGTGGCCCATTAGAACGATCTGCCCTTTAAGTTTTCACCGTCCTCCTGGAGATAACAGCCGTGCATGGGGGTAGGGGGGCGTGGCGTGACTTTCAAACATTTGGAAATACTCCACCGAGACTCCCTGTAGGAGCTAACTACCGGCTATGTTCCCAGACACAATGGCCATTTTGTTTCACAGGCCTCCTCCAGTATCAAAACGGGAAGCGGCACAGATGGACAAATGAGCAGACAGAGGGAGGCCTGTTGTCTCAAGGTCACTGCACACATGCAGGTTTTCTTTTTTTAATCCACATCAATAAAAGAGGCGAGATTAAAGAACCGAACCAAGAGCGGGCGGCCCAGCGATGCCTCCGCGCCTCATGTGCAGAGACTGCACATGTTGTTTGGACGGTATGTCCCCTGCCTCCGACGCTCACGTCGCCAGAAAGCGCTCCCCAGAAACAGCCGCAGCACACTTTAATTGCCAAAGGTAAAAGTTTATTTGCTTGTTGGTTTAATTTGGAAACCCAAAACCCTGTGTTTGCACTTGGCCAGGAGGAAGACGTTACTCGGTTGTGCAGCCTACTGGAATGTGAGCTTTGTGGATGTACTGTAACACATGGGCAGCTCCTTTTGTTTATATAAGGGCCATAAATCAAACCAGCAAACTCACTGATCTGTTGCAGTTGGTGTTGGATAAAAAAAAAACTAAAGAAACATGAAGCATTTTTTTTTCAAGACCCATTTACAGAGTGTTGCAAAAGTATTCACACCTCTTGAACCTTTTGACATGTTGCCTCATTACAACCAGCAACGTGCTGGACCAACAAATGGCGGTGCGAAGTCAAAGAAAAGTGGAACATGGTTTTAAACCGTTCCATACAAATAAAAATCTGGGAACTGTGGTGTGGATTTTATTCAGCCCCCCCGAGTCAGTACTTTCTGGAACTGTCATTCACTAGAACTACAGCTGCTTCTGGTCTTTTGAGGATCTCTACCAGTTTTCCACGTCTAAAGACTGAAATATCTGCCATTCGCCTCTGAAATAAAGTCCAAGCCCAGTCAGACTGGTGTTCGGGTCTTTCCACAGATTCCGAATTGAATTCATGCCTGGACTTTGACTAGGCCATTCTAACATATTAATATACTGGCTGTATGATTAGGGTTGTAGTCCTGCTGCAAGGTGAACATTCACCCCAACCTGAAGCCTTTTGCTGCCTCTAAAAAGGTTTGCATCCAGGTATTTGCCTTGTATTGAAGTCATCCATCTTCCTAAAACCGCTGACCAGGTTCCCTGACCCTGCTAAAAATATTACCCTACAGCATGATGTTGTTCAGGTATGTTTAGTTAGACCTGGAGATTTCCAGCATACAAAGCGTTTTTAATGTAGTCCTGAAAGTTTAATTTTGGGTCTCATTTGACCCAAGCACCTTCTTACACCTGTTTGTTATTGACACTCATCAAGGCTAGATTTGTGAAGTCCACGGCTGATTGCTGTCCTGTAGTCAGATTCTTCCATCTGAGCTGTGAATCTATGCAGCTCCTCCAGAACGATCAAGGCCTCTTGGCTGCTCCTCTGATTAATGCCCTCCTCCCCTTGCCTGTCCGGTCAGTTCAGGTGGATGACCATGTCCCGGTAGGTTTACACTGCCAAACTATTTCCATGTGGACATGATGGATAGAACAGTTCTGGGAGATGCTTAAAGGCTCGTAAGATTGCTTTCTAACCTAACCCTGTTTCAAACGACCCTGCATACTTCTCTCTGACCTCTCTGCTGTGTTCCTTGGACTTTGTGATGCTCTTTGTTCACTGATGTTCTCTGAGGCTCGGTTGACAGAACAGCCGGATTCGAACTCAGAGTTCACTGCATGTGGTCTCCGTTTACTAATTAGGTGACTGCCGAAATTAGTGGTTGCACTGAATTTTATTTATGGGCGGCAGAGAAAACGGGGGGGGGGGGGGGGGGGGGGGGGGGTGGGGGGGGGGGGGGGGGGGGGGGGGGGGAATACAAACACACGCTTTTAAGATCGTCTTGTGTGTCATATCACGTCTGTGGCTCCAAAGTCACAAGACGGGAAACAGCGCCAGGGGAGTGAATACATTTGCAAAATGTTCTGTTCAAGGAGGATTTCTCATTTAACCCTAGCTGAGCACTGAAAATGAGGGACATGTTCTGAGCCAGTATAATCCAGCCCTGGCAAATCTTGTGCTTTTTGTGTTGTTTTCAGCTCTTAACCTCCCCACGCAGTTATTTATCTGCGGAGAATAGCTGGCTGCCTCAGGTTGGTCTTAGTGAGTCAAACAGGACTCACTCCACCCTTCAAAAGTTGTGGTTCTGGTTGCTCTTGAAGGCCTTGTGCTGGCATGTTGAATGTGTGCGTCTCTGTGAGTGTGTCGGCTTTGTTGTGGCGCTGGGTTTTGGTTCTACGGTTTGGCAAGGAGCTCAGTGGTGTTCTTGTGATGGCGGTGTTTACGCTCAGGCTTTTTTTTTTTTTTTTTTTTTTTTGCGTCCCTGTTGTTTCATGTTCAAACGTCTCCCGCTGTGGATTGGCGAGTCTGCTTTAAGGGAACATTTCTGGACCATCTGTTAGTAGAGATCAAATGAAGCAAAAGTGCTTACAATTGGGCTCAAATGGAGGCGGCGGGTTCCCACAAGGTATGCACTCCATGTCCTGGAATCCACTTAATTTTGTTTTCCTGTAAAATCTGTTGCAGACACAAGGTTACATGTTTAGTAAACAAAACAAACTTTTTTTGGGGGGGGGGGGGGGGGGGTTACTGTAAAATTAGACAGGCTGGATGGGTGCTGCAGTGCTCTCTCTCTTTCTCACCCAGGCAGACAGTCGCCACACACGGCATTGCTGGTGGTGGAGCAGTTGCCCTTCTGGAAGCGGTTGATGAGGCCACAGTCCAGACAGGGTTTGCACTTCTGCAGGCTCCGGTCTTCTTTGAAGCGACTGCTCCGGCAAGGCACGCACCGGGCATCCTCTCCATAACCAAAGCCACATTCCTGGGAGGATTAACAGGGAAAAATACACCGAGTGAGAGGTGGGGGGGGGGGCACTTTGTTGATTTGGGCTGATGGTGCAGATGGTGAAAAGGAGAGCTTGAATGTGAGCTACTGGGGGTCCTGAAATTAAAGAATGATCTTAGCCTGCTGGGTTAGAGGCTAACAATGGCCTGCCTCTTTTGAGAGTCCATTTTACACAGGCAATAATCTCCCTGACTCCCCCAGTATGAATGAGTCGCCTTCCGCTGCAAGACCCAGAGAGGCCATACATTTAAATGACAAAGGCTTCGGGGGGCACCCACTGTTGTATTATCGCAGGTTTATTGCTGCGTTTTTTTTTTTTTTTTATAAACTACTCCCACTCTGAGCTCGCGCAGCGAGGGTCCTGTTGATTGAGAGGCCAGCAAGCAAAGGAAATGCTTCAGGAAGAGGGCAGGGATTATAAAGAAGTGGATGGACAAAAGCACATGAATGCTTGTTTTGTGCTCAACAACTGAAAGTGCAGGTATAAAGGCCAGAGTCTCCGTGTGAATGATCTAATGCTAAACACTCGCCTGCGTTAGTTCACCTGAGCAAACGTTTTAAATATACAGCCCCCTCTGCAATTTCGGTATTCTTAGTTAAGATGATTTAAAAAAGAAAAGTACATCTTTATTTATTCAGTGGGTAAAAAAAAAAAGAATGACACATTATGAAATTATTGGTTCTTACAAAACATGGTGCATAACTGTATCAGAATTTTTATATTTTTTTACTTTACTGTATTTTTAAGTGGGGTTGTGTTTTGCGCCGTTGCTTTGCAGCAAGAAGGGCCTGGGTTTTAATCCTTGCCTGGTGTTTTTCTGCCTGGAGTTTGCATGTTCTCCCTGTGCATGCATGCGTTCTCTCTGGACACTCCGCCTTGCTCCCACAGTCCAAAAACAAGGCTGTTAGGTTAACTGAGCTCTTAAAATGACCCTTAGGACTGAGTGTGTCCTTTTTGTGTCTGTCCTGCATGTCTCTTTGTTGAAGGTGTACCCTGCCCTGCGCTCAGGGACCAGACGCACAAGAAACCCTGGAACTGTGACAAACATGGCTGGCTGAGGACCCCGAGTTTTTCATGCATCCATTTAAAGTAACTGGGACTGCGTGCGTTGACTGAATGAGACTAAAACCTCATTCTTACTTCCCACTCTGCCGTCTGCTCCATTTCTTCATCTGTACCGACCCACTAGGGTCTGCTAAGTAGGCCGGTTGAGTTTTTAGACCATTCTGGATGTGCACGCCAGAAATAACAATACCAACGTCTGGCAAACAAACACCAGATAAAGATGATAAGACTTCATATGGAGAGCGGTAAAAGAAAAACAACAGCCAAGCACATTTTGAAAAAAAAAATAAAAATCTACTTTTTCTCTCCTGGGTCGACAGTGCATAAACCAGCGCCTTTTCGTCCCCTAAGAGGCTGTCAAAAACTGTATCTCTGGGTGAAACAAGGTTGTGGAGCTAAGTTAAAAGGAGCAAAAATAGGATCACATGTTCATCCTACCAGCTCCTGTGCGTGGACTGGTATGGCAAGCCCCTGAATCAGAATCAGAAATACTTGAATAATCCCAGAGGGAAATTACAGAAGCAGCAGTTGCAGTGTTTTCTATCTTGCCACATATGTAGGGGCATTAAAAAACGTGTGCTGGGTTGGACTAAATGTGAGCAATTGAAGGATCATGTGGGAAATCAAGTCTTGTCACAACTTTGAAGTATGGGTATTGCTTTTCATGGGCTTCACTTGTGTACAGTGCATAGAGATCCGGGATGTGGAAGCAGTCTGCTGTGTCAAGACAAGGTACATAACTTTTGCAGTGACATGATTTTTTTTTTACCAGAATTAAGGACAATTTAGGAACGAAATTTGAATGTTTTCAGTATCCCCAAGTAGACACATAACTTTTACCTGAATTAATATAATAGTACATCAAGACAACAGTTTAGGCATGCAGCTCGCTGAGGAAAGTGAATCTTTTTTTCCTGCTGGGAAACTTTTCAATATGTTCAAAAACCCTGTGGCGGACTGACTTAGCTGGTGATCCATTTGTGCTGCAGTAATACACGTGTAGCAAGGTGATTTAGGTGCATTATTTACTTATCACATAGTGCCTTCCTATGCCAGTGCCATTAAAACAAAAGGGTGTTACACCTTAGTTTGACAAGGGTATTAGATTGAGCAAAATATGAAAAAAAAAACCTCAAGGTTGGTTTGTCGTGTTAAAAAAAATGGACGGATATGTAGAAAAGCACCTCGTTAGCACTGTTCAGTATGGTGGAGGAGCTGTGATGCTGTGGGCCAGCGTCTCTTCCAAAGTCATCTGAAACTCCGTCAGGGTTTCACAACATCAGGAACTCTTTGACGTACCACAAAACATATCCAACGGTCCTCAGACACAGCGCCAACCTTTTTTTTCAAGGTCCCCTCAGTCCCCAGGTCTAAATCCTATAGAAAATCTGTGAGTTGGGTAGGACCAGAGCAAAGACAAGAAGGGGAGATAAAAGAGGACCCAGGACAAAGACTGTTTTTTTGGTATAGATTCACCAGGGTCACTCTTTCTCAGACCGAACACAATTGTTGATCACACCAACCGTAGGCGTCGGGAAAAAAAAGAAGAATACAATCTGTTCAGTGTGCGTCCCTCTTCCCAAACATTCATAGCTCTAAAACCCGCGTTGAAAGCCTGACCTTGATAAGAGACATTTACTTGACAGCTGATATCACTGTACATTGCACAGAATGAGAAGACCCCGCAGAAGTGACGTCATAAATTGTTCATTAATTATCGGCTCTGTGGCAGCTGTGCTCCTGTAATCCAGGATCGCCGCGCTGCTATCCAAATCCTGGAGGACAGGCGTAGATCATTAAAGTGAATGTCAACTTCAAAAAGGACTTCTCTGCTCTCGTCTCTCTTCGCCCGTGTCCCGTTTCACTGGCCTGGCATGCACTCCGCTAGGAATGTGGGCAGGAGACTCTGATACGGTGGGGTTGGGTTTAGGGGAAACAAAAATGGAGGTCGGAGGCAAAGACGTGATCGTGCTACGGCACCGCCGGGGAGGATTCGGCATTCGGTCCATCAAGCCAAACACATGTGAGCCTGTCACTGAAACCTTGAGCCGCGCTTGGCCAGGTGTCCCGGCTTGGATGGGGCTATTGCAGCTGTTCCTCTGAACTTTCCATATAAGGCCGTACAATGCAGCGGGGCAGTGCAGGACACCAAGGAAGGGAGAGCGGCGCGGTGGCTTATGAAGCGGCAAAAAGGGGATTAAATAAGACTCATACTTGCATGTCCCAATGTTGATGTCCTCAAGAGAGTCGATCACATGAAAATGACTTGTAAGAAGGCAGAGGACAGAGACTGCAGGACTGGGCTCTGGTGACCCGTTTCCACATGAAGGAATGGGGCCTCAGGGTTATTCATCCCCAATAGGCCTGGCGTGGGCACAAGGACTGCTCATGGGGCACCGCATGGCAGGATGGGCCGAGGCTACGCAGACACAAGCAAGTCACAGCACTGAAACAAAGAGAAACCGAGCCAAGTCCTGGTCCTCGTGCAGGAACAGGACAGATTGCTAGGGAGCAGTGTCTTGTTGTTTCTCATTCAAAATAAGAGATTTAAACTGAAATTAGGAAAAGGAAAGGGCAGGGACAGCATTGTGTTACTCAATGCTCCGAGAAACCCTGACAAACAAACTTGCTCTTTCATTTTTTCTGGCATTTCATGAACAGGATGTTCATGGACTGGTATGACGGAAAACTGGAGCAGCTTTGACACTGTATCCTCTTAAAACCTTGGTGTACTTTGATATTAGTTACTAGCCCGTGTCTAATGTCAGCGATAGAAAATCAACATACGAAAAACTGAATAATACCATAAAAACGAAATGGAAAAGGCGGTAGCACATAACAGCTACTTTTGACAACTTGAAAGTCCAAAAACACCAACCAGCCTCGTAACTTATAAAAAAAAAACAAGTTTGGAAATCAAATTGTTAACCGTCACTGTCTCTGTCCTATATCAGAGTAAGTCCCTTTATTTTGGCTAAATCAACAGCTGGAGCCGACAGGGGAGCACGGGGCCTCTGGAGATTAAAGGTCAAAATTTTCATATTCATATTCAGTTTATCAGCTGCCTTATTCTCTCTAATCATCTCCATTTAAAAAAAGGGCACTATAGCAGAAAACTACTAACAACGTGATCAAGTGAGGCATCCAACATTTGCCCACAATCAACAGATACGGATGGAAACGAACCGTCAGCGTTCATTCCCTACTTAGACATGGCATTACAGCCCCTCAGAAAACCACGAAAACGGAACAAAATAAGCAGATGCCTGACATCACGTTCCCCTGCATGTCCTATCTCCCCATCTTGTTTGGCTGAGACTGCCAAGCATAACAGCCGTGCGGAGGGGAGCGAGGGGCCGAGCTGCCTGGGACCTAATGCGTGTTCAGACGCACAGATATTTCTGAGATTAAGAGGGAATCACAGGAGGAGAAGGGAGGGGGAGTGGCCGGTTATATGATCTCGTGATGAAACAACGCTGAAAACACTGCCAAGTCGGTTGGAGCAAGGCTCTGTTCAGCTCATAACACACTCAAAAACTTCCTTTTAGCTTGGGAAGTTTTTTGAAACCATCTTCAAACTGAAGAATCCTGCACCAAACGGAGAGTGAATTTAACCTTCCTGTTGCTTATGGACACGTCTGTGGCGCCTTTGAGCCGGCGGCAGTCAGTGGGTTGTTTCTTTTTTAGGATTGTTGTTGGAGGGGAAACCCTCTTGCTTACATGCTGCATATTGTTGACACGTCAAAAACATATTTTCCTATTTTTTTTTTTGTTTGTCACTGGCTTTTTTCCCCCCCTAGAATCCACTGGAAGGGCGTTAAGCCTTTCTTCTACCAAAAGCGACTGAGCAACAAGCTCTGAATGAAAGCCGCAATGAAACATGTGTCGGGGGAGAGAGAAAGAGTAACTGGTTCTAATGGATTAGGTGTGGGTGGCTCCTCGAGCAACAGTTAGCGCGGCGGCGCTAATTGATGTTTGTCAGGGCAGCTACCAGAGGCAAACTTCCAGAGCAAACTGGGCCACATTCCTCTGAAATCTCTATAGCAGCTGCACAGAGGGACTCCAGAAGTCTGCTTCCCTCCCCACCGGGTCAAACCCCCATCGTTTTTCAGGGTTACTCAGATCTCTGATCACAAGATGTTTTTTTTTTTTTTTTATCTGAGAGTCTTTACCCCCGGTCCCAGGCTCTGGTCTTCTCTTTGAGCCGGCATCCCGCTACCTTCAGAGAAAGAGTGACGCGGCCAATTATTAACCAGGACCCCAGGGTGGCGGGCACCACTCACGCCTGTTGAGCAGACAGACCGCTGAAGCATACACAGGGCATGTTTGTGCGCTCGCAGATTAAAGGCGACTGGGCTTGAATGTGTTCAACAGATGTAAAACTGGGGGTAGAGAGCGTTTCATCTGCAATTTGCCTGTTGCTAATCTATTTTTGTCAGAACCATATTCCCTGGTATGCCACCAGACATTCATCCTGCAAATTATACATCGATACGCAGCTCTGATGCCCATTTAGTCTTTGTTTAAGTTCATTTTTGAGTCCGTTTAATTATCTGATGTCACGCACACCACAGCTGCTTAGGTATCTAATTTGCATAAATCTTTTTGAACATCAAAACCAGAGAAAGTGCACGTCTGACGGTTTGGAAATATTCTTTTGCTGAAGGATTTACATTTTTTTTGGTGGGGAGTTCTTGATCTTTGCCACTTATAATGAGCTAAAGGTTTCTGGCACAAGTAGTGATAACCCTTGAGGTTTATATTTTGAAGAATTCATGACACAGCCTGACACAAGTGGTGTTTAAAGATTTTACTAATATAAATCTGAAAAGTGTGGAGTGCATTTGTTTTTCCAGTCCCATTCAACGATCTTTCACTGCAATTACAGCTGCGGGTCTCTTTGGGGTCTGCCAGAACCAGCTTTCCTCATCAAGAGGACTAACATTTCTGTTCCTTCTTCACTTCAAAGCAGCTGAAGCTCAGTCAGATTGGATGAAGAGTGTCTGTGAACTTCAGTTTTCAGGTTTTGCCAAATCAGATGCCTGTTTAGGGTTCCTTCCCAGCTTTAAATCTTTTTGCAGACTAACAGGTTTGCTTCCACGACTTCAGCATTCTGTTTCATCCATCTTCCCACTAACTCTAACCGGCTTCCCAATCTCCGCTGCCACAGATATGTTTAAGGTGGGTCTATAACAACTTTCATAAAACAGTTTCACAGACTAAATTACACACAGAGGTAGACTACATTACCTACCCCGGTGCCTTCTGAAAACAAATGCACTGGACTCTTAAAGGGATATCGGGTCAAAGCACCTTAATGCAAGTGCACGCCACACTTTTCCGAGTTTTATTTCTACAAATAAATTGAAAAGCATGGATCCTTTATTCTTCCACTTGACTATTGTGCACTATGCTGTGCAAGTCTACCCTATCCAACACATTGCTGTCTGTGTGCTGTAATGTGATGTGAATGTTTAAAGGTTTGATGGGTATCCGTGTCTTGGAAAATCGCGTTTATTTGGCTTGCCATCGCCGCCTCCACTTGCAAAGGCGGGTAGGTGCTGTAACCGCCGCGGCTGGAGAGGAAAAAGGCTTTCTGCTCGCCAGCCTTAACCGACACTGCAGAGGCCTGTTTGTACAAGGCTCACAGAAAGCTGGGGCTCAGGGGGTGGAAAAGACTGTATTCTCAGTTGAGAGAGCAGCAAGCTTAGGCATGGCTTGCTTCAGAGGGTGAAGACAATGAGTTGGACCGGGCACGATGGGGAAAGACAATGGAAGCCATTCAGCAGGAGGAGGTCAAAAGCATGGGTGTGACCGATTAAAGGAGGGCTGGCGCTGTTGGACAGAAGTTAATAACGGTGTGGCTGTTCTCTGCATGAAAGAGAGGAAGCAATAAATATTGTTGCTGCTTGTCCCCCTCCCCCCCCCAACATGTCATGTTAAAACTCCAACTCTTTTTGATCGTTCTGGATCTTGTGTCATCTGTTCTCACAGCTGGACAGACACAGCATTGGACACATCTGTCAAACCAAGGAGGCGATTTAAAGGTAGAAACCTTAGAAAGCTCCTGTCCCGCGTCGCACTGTTTGCAGGGTTTGCAGGTCCCGGAGCGGTCCTTGTACTCCTGCTCTCTGCACTCTCTGCTCCCCTCCACGGCTCCCACGTGAATCTGAAAGGGAACAGACATTCGGTGGAAGTTAGGGATTCCTGCATTTCATCACTGCTCCCATCCGCAGCAGATAAAGAGAACCCCTTCGCCAGCTACACATCACGTTGTCTCATAATACTTTCAGGGGATCTGCCGCCTTACAATGGACTCCTTTTGATGGGTAACATCTGAAAGAGATGGGATGTGATGAGATCAAACCTTAATGAGCCCCATGGGAGAACGTTGTAGCTGGGAATGATGCAGGGATGAAGAACAGGGAGTCTGGACAGCAGATATAATCATAAACGTGCAGCGGATAGGGGAAATAAATGACAGCGTGCGCTCAGATGGGAATGCTCAGTCTCCTTTTTTTAACACTGGAGGACACACACGTCAAGCCAACATCTGCGGTTAATGCAAGTCAGGTTTTAAAAATCAAAAGTAACCAAAACAAGTAAAAGCGTTCGTACCACAGCTGAGTAGATGACATGTGCAGTTAGCAGGAGAGAGAGGTTGTGCTGAAGCCTCCAGACCATCTTGATGGGCCACTCAATGCTTCCAGCTGAAAGAAGGACACAGCAATCAAATCTTTACATCCTCCTGGTAAGAAGCAAACGCATATTTGGTTGCAAAAACTGTTTTTTGATGGACTAAGAAAAACTGATTTCATAGTTTCCACCAAAAAAAAAAACTATACATTTGTTTTCCCCTTTAAGATGAAAATATCCCTGCAAGGGCTGGTAATCCTAAATTAAAGACGTAGCGTTTGTGAGAAAAATAAAAGTTGAATACTGAAGGAGGACTTTTCTGTTAATTTACTTTGAGTGAACCAACACTTGCACGAAGCATTTCTATTTGACAACATGCAAATAACTAATCTGGAGCTACTAGCCTTAAATCATCAAATTAGCTTTAGTTATTCTAATAGTTATTTCCTAAAATGGGATCAAATATAGAAATTTGTGGACAATGAGAGAAAGAAAATCTGGTGCAGAATAAAAAAATACTCAAACGTATAATAAGACCGAATATTTCTTAAAGCCATATTTATGTGTGCTATATCTTAAACAGATATATTTTTAAACACTTGCAGCATCTGTTCACTTTTAAAAAAAATTCTTTCTTTTCTTAAATAATGATCTATGAAAACAAATCTCACTTGGTTTTGTACAAAATGCCGCCGACTCAAATGTAAGCAACATTTGTAAAATGTAAGCTGCTGAAAAATGTCGCCATAGAAAACAGACACAAGCAAACTGAACTCAGCAGAAGAGACGGTGCAGGTTTGGTGTCTTCTGCTGCTGTGATCTACTAAAATCCAACTCTTTTTGTCGTCAGTGAACGAAGCATGAACGCCCCAAGCTGAACTCGGCGCGTTTCTTACCTGGTTTTAAAAAAACGAGCAGGCTGGACCTGGTGGTCAGAGATCCTAAGAAGTGAACAGCAGACCGGCGAAAGGAGGGTTTCCCGCACCGGTCCGCTCACCATGTCAGCGCGGCAGCCTCTGGACCGCACCGCCCGCACCGCACCGCACAGCTCCGAGCTGCAGCAGCAGCAGCAGCAGCAGCTCAGGCTCAGATCAAAGGCGGGGAGAGGGGGCCGGCTTTATGGATCTGATCTGTGATCAGCCAGCCTACATCAAAGACAGCTCTCTCTCTCTCTCTCTCTCTCTCTCTCTCTCTCTCTCTCTCTCTCTCTCTCTCTCTCTCTCTCTCTCTCTCTCTCTCTCTCACACACACACACACACACATATACAGAGGTCTCTGATCAGTTTTCTAAGCCTGCTGCTGCTTCCTGTATCACATTGAATAAATAAAATATTAATTTCAGACACTGACCTGGACTTGTGTTTCCTTTCTCCAGGGGCGTTGCTAGACTCAAATCCGGTCTGGGGCCCATAATCGGAATCTAACTGAAATTTGCACACATAGGATACAGCAGATTGTTCTCATAGGTGTACACATCCTGGCGGAATCAGCTATTTCGCTTTTGGACCATTTTCAAAGACTATAAATAATGAAATAAAAACTTTTCTTTAGAGGAAGACGGTTCATTTTCTCATAATCTTTTTTCTTTTTTTCCAACCAGTTGTGACTGCAGTTTTTGAATACTCTTCATTAACATTCCCTGTTTATTGGATATATCTTTTAATGTTTCCAGTTGTAAAAAGTTTAGCCACCTTCTCTTGTAGATCCCTTTTATAATTCTTTTGCTTTTCCCGTAGCTCTGAATCCAGCGATGCCCATGCAGGGACGAAACGTGCAGGTCTGTCAGGAGTCCAGAAGCTTTTACACTTTCAAACTCACACTAATTACAAGCTAACAGATGACGCTGGTTACCTTTACTAGTCATTTAAACCCATATGTGTCCTGTTGTGTTTCTGTTGTCGAGCCAAAACCTCCAGGTTATGCAAAAATGTAACCAGGGTTGTTATGGCGGTTTCTGTTGTCGCCATATTTTAAAATGAGAAAAATGCAATCGTTTGATGATGAGGGACTTCACCCAGCACCTAACCAGAACTGAAAGAAAATGTATTTGTATTGGCCGAAGTACTTCAGCAACAACTGAGCTTTTCTTATTTCCATGCACAACTCTCTTTCAGGATTGCAGGATTGCTTAGAAAAAGAAAAGAAGAAAAAAAAAACATCACACGGACAACAGTTGTCAGGACAAAATGTTTTGTTGATGTAGGAGGTCAGGCGAGAGTAGGGGAGACAGGTTGGAGATAAAAAGAAAAGGCATCAGTAGCAGAACACCCTCAATGAATGCGTAACAAATCGGACTTTAAAGCAGACGGGCTAGAACGGCAGAAGCCCACCCTGGGTACCACCGATGTCAGGTAAGATCAGGAAAATGAGGTCACACTTGCTCCCCAAGACTGGATAATAAGTGATTTACAGAAAAATCTTTCTTGGGTCGGTTGAGTCTTGACTCCAGCTGCAGCATCCCAGGTTCTGAAGGAGGACACAGATCCACCCTGCCTGAATTAACAGGTCACTGTGGACTTTGGGTCACCGTGGACCCACAGTCTGCCTCAGTATTGCATCTCAACATGTCCGTCTCTTTATGACCACAGTGTCCTCATCTTCTGATGGCTTCTCCCAGCAGGATGATCCACCGTGCCACGAAGCTCAAATCATGGAGCTCATTGCTGGTTTCTTGAACATGACAATGAGCTCAACTGCCCTCCGGTGGACTCCACAGTGACCAGACCTCAGTCCGGGAGAGCACCATTGGGATGTGGTGGAACAGCAGATTGATGTTATGGATTCATAGCCGATAGGGGATTTTATCCTGCAGAATCTACGCCACAAAGAACGGAGCCATCTCTGAAGGCGAAAGATGGTCCAAACCAGCACTTAATGTGATGTTAGCCCCTTAATGTAGATATTTTTGTAAGCCTTTTTAAACAATTTGTTCCTATACCGAAGTCCAACAGGCTTATCGCTTATTACCCCCAAAGATTTCCTGATATGAGAGTTTATTTATGGCTTCAGTGCCACCAAAGCAAGTGCAAAAAAAAAAAAAAAAAAAAAAAGTAAAAGCTTAAACTCATTTCTTGGGCAAGAACTTGTGCATACATGCGCGCGCATGCCTCTATGTGTGAGTGTCAACCAAGGCAAAGACACAAAGGACAAAAGTTCAGCCCTGCAGTAAAGTGGCCAATTATACAGTACAAGTCTGGACATGTCATGGCCTGTAACAGTCCCGGGAAATCAGCGTCTACTCATAGATGTCATACATTGCACTTTAAATTCAAACGAGGGTACATTTGATTTATTTTATTTGCAATGCAGGCTTTAATGGATACAATTTGTCACTTCCATTAAGTTTTGTGTGAATTACTTTGAGTTACTGTGTCATGCCGCTCGTTTAATTGACCGAAACCATTTACAAGGAGTTATATGCGACAGCTGTATATCTCTGTAGTTTATCAGTAAGAAAGAATACTATTTTGTTCATGTTCGTACTGAATATATTCATGTTGTGTGGTTGTAGCTGTGTGAGTGGTGACCTGGCTGACAATGACGTGTGCCATCTAGTGGTGACAGAAGAGTACTACAATCTAACCTTTGTTGGGTGCGTCAGAACACAACAGCTGTCCTTCTGACGCCATCTACCTGTGTTAATGTGCAAAAGCAGCCCTTTATCACAGTTTTCTAAAAAAAAAATCATGCTTGTCGTGTTGGGTTCATACACACAAGGATGCCTGGTTTGAGTTCACACGGACCCCTTTTATTCCGATGCGTCTGGCTTGCATGTACATGTAGCTTAACTCTAACTCTGCTTCCTTAATGCAGCTTACAATCAACATAAGACCGTTGTCTGCCCCCTGGTGGCAGTACGCATATACATCAATGTATTAACATTAGTTTACACCACATCCCCCTTACTGAAGTTAGGTTGACACATTACAGTTATAACTTTCACAGTAAACCAAAATACACTTTAAATTATTACCAATCACTTTAGGTCAACTAACTCTTACCCGGGAAACATTCTCTGTTACTTCTAACCAATATTATTACATGTTCTTTCTATTATGTCACTATGCATGTATATGAAACTTCTGTGGCAAACATTTTATATCAAACATGTAACTCTGCACATTAGAACAATAACAGACTTTTTCTCGTTTCACATCACAGATCAAGTCTTTTGGGTTTGACTACTTCTCTCCCATACCTGGTTCTGACAATACCTGGTGTTACTGGTGTAATACTCTCAGAAACTGTCTCTGTTGTATCTTCACTTGACTGGATCTGCTGTTGCTCAGTCTGTATTGCAGTGTCCGGTATTGGTATAAGATGACTGCGGTTCCTTCTGATTGTTCCTTGTGGCCCCCTGATTACATAGGAGCGCGGAGTTGTATGAACTGTTGTCACCTTGGCTTGTGCTTTGGCATCTGTTATCCAGACTGGGTTTCCTGGTAACAGTTTGTCCAAATCTCTTGTTCTGTGTCTTTTGTTAAAACATTCAACCTGTCTCATCCTTCTCTCCCTCTCAGAGTGACGCATCTGCTGCAAATCCGGTAAACATGGCTGCAGTGTCTCTGGAAGTACAGGTAGAGTTGTACGAAGTCTACGCCCCATGAGAAGCTGAGCCGGGCTGTAGCCGTTCGCAAGTGCTGTGTTCCTGTAGGCCAACAATGCTCTATACGGATCACTAGCTTTTTTCAGTAGATTTTTGACTGTCTGAACTGCCCTTTCAGCCTCACCGTTACTCTGGGGGTACCTAGGACTACAGGTTACATGTTCAAAACAGTACTCTTTTGCAAAATCTTTCATTTCCTGGCCTGAAAATTGCGGACCATTGTCAGTTATCAGTGTCTCTGGTATTCCATGGCGTGCAAAAAATGACTTTAAATGCACTATAACATCGACGGATCGAGTTGGGCTGAGCTGAGCTATTTCTACATATCTCGAAAAATAATCCACAAGTAACAAATAGTTTTGCTCTTTCAGTGTAAACAAATCAGCTCCCAACTTCTGCCATGGCCTGTCTGGTAGATCTGTTGGCATCAAAGGCTCTCTCGGATTAGCTCTTTCCTGTATGCACTGTCTACATTTTAACACCAACTCACTGATCTGGTTACTTAATCCAGGCCACCACACTGCTTGACGAGCACGTTCTCTACATTTAACCACTCCCTGATGACCTTCATGTATTTTCTCTAAAACTGCATTTCTCATGTTAGCAGGGATAACTAACCTCGTGCCTCGCAGTAATAGATTATTGTGTACACACAAAACTGCTCTTTCTGGCCAGTAATGCCTTACCGCTCCTTGTAGCCGGTTCCTGTCTGGCCAGCCTTCTGTACAGTACTTCATGACCTGAGAACAGACGCTGTCGGACTGCAGTTGCTCTTTAAGATCTGCAAGATATTTGCTGCTTGTAGGAAGTCCTTCTAGCACAGAGTCAACATAAATGTTAGTGTCCTCCATCAGATCTGCGTCTCGGCAAGTAATGCTGTTAGTAAGTGGTAAGCGTGAGAGTGTGTCAGCTGTGGTGAGGTTTTTGCCAGGGATGTGCTGTATGGTGTACGAGTACCTCATTAATCGCATACGAAATCTCTGTATTCGCGGTGGCAGCGCATCCAAAGCTTGTCCTCCCAGCAAGTTCACGAGTGGTTTATGGTCCGTTTCGAGTTCAAAGTTCAATCCTAAAACGAAGTCATTAAATCTTTCACACGCCCAAGTAAGAGCCAGCGCTTCTTTTTCCAGCTGGGCATATCGTTGCTCTGTTGGGGTCAATGAGCGCGACGCATACGCCACAGGTAACCACACATCTCCTTCCTTCTGTAACAAAACTGCTCCCAGTCCGTACGATGAGGCATCTGCAGAGATCTTCTGAGGTTTATTCGGATCATAGAGTTGTAGCACTGGAGTAGACGACAATTCCTGCTTCAAGCTACAAAATGCTTTTCGTTGTTCGTGCCCCCAGTACCACATGTTTTTAGTTGAAAGCAAATCTCTCAGTGGTTTGTCTTTTTCGGAAAGAGTTGGGATGAACTTCCCTAGTTGATTGACCATACCAAGGAAGCTCCTGAGCTCACTCACATTACTAGGCTCTTTCATGTCCTGAACAGCCTTTGTTTTGTCTGGGTCAGGGCTCATTCCCTCCGATGAGACGATAAAACCCAGAAACTTGACTTCTCTTTTGCTGAACTCGCATTTTGACATATTAAGAGTGACCCCTGCCTGCTCCGCTTTCTGTAGGACCGCATGCAGCCTCGTGTCATGCTCCTCCTTGGTGGTTCCCCAAACCAGGATATCGTCCATGTGACACACGACTCCCTCAAGGCCTGCTGTCACCTCCGTCACCATCATGTTCTGAAAATGTTCAGGCGCACTGGAAATACCAAAAGGCAAGCGATTGAAATGATATCTACCAAATGGTGTGATAAACGTGGTGAGGAGAGCAGATTCTTTAGATAGTGGTATTTGCCAAAATCCCATGTTTGCGTCGAGTTTTGAAAAATACTGTGCTCCTGTGAGCATCCCTAGTGTCTGGTCTACGGAGGGCAGAATGTATCTCTCACGACACACTGACTCGTTCAGTGGTGTCATGTCAACACAGATACGCACCTTTTGCTTGTCCTTTTTAGGTGCTACCACCATGCCACAACACCAGTCTGTGGGCTCTTCCACACGACTGATCACTCCTAGTTTTTCCATCCTCTCCAGCTCTTCTTTAACTTTACCCATGAGAGGTAGTGGGACACGCCTCGGCACTTTGAGTGAGAAAGGCTTAGCATCAGGCTTCAACTTGATGGTGTAGGGTTTTTGAACAAGTCCGAGCCCTTCACACAATTTTGGGTATGTCTTTTTCACTGTCTCTTGGTCGATACTGTCCACTCTTGCTATCAGCTTAAGTCTCACAGATGCTGTTCTGCTCAACAGTGCCACGCGCAGATTTCTGACCACGTAGATCGTCTCTGTTGTACTCCTGTCGGCGTATGAAATAGTCTCTGTTATCGAGCCTAACACATTGAGCACATTACCACCTGGACCAAACAGTGGTTTCTCAGCTCTATCCAAATGTTCATTTGTCTGTTTTAAGTTCTTGTATGTCTGCTCTGAAACAGCAGTGACATCTGCCCCTGAATCCAACTTGAACCTCACTTTAGTGCCTCTCACATCAATGTCTGCAAGCCACGGATCTTCTCCTTGATCAAGCTCACCTAAGAAAAGTCCATCTGCACACTCAGCCACTTCATTTACAGCACTTTTGGACCTACACACTTTACCGTAGTGACCGCGTCTGCCGCAGTTGTGACATTCCGCATCTTTAGCTGGGCACTGGGCTGCAGGGTGTGCTGGTGCTTTTCCACATTTATAACATGTTTTATTGTCTTGTTTAGCATGTTGAGGTTTTTGGAATTTCAGCTTTTTTTGTTCTTTATTTTTGAACTTACTTGGCTTGAATTGTCTGGTGTGTACCGCATCCATAGCCATCTTGCTCGCATTACTTTCGCATCGCAGGTCAGTCTGTTGTCGCTTTATTTCTTCGGACTGCCTCGCCATTGTGATAGCTTTGGTTAGTGTGAGGTCTTTGTCGAGCTGCATCCTCTCTGACAGTGACGAATCTCTGAGACCCACAACGAGTCTATCTCTCAAAAGTTCATCGTGAAGTGCACCGTATTCACAGTTCTCCGCAAGGGCATACAAGGCCGTGATAAACGAGTCAACTGGCTCTGCTAGCTGCTGTACTCGCTTGTTAAATTTTGCACGTTCATAGATCACGTTCTTTCTGGGGACAAAATGTCTATCAAATGCATTTTTGACTGCATCATACTGCTGGCGCTGCACATCGGTCAGGTCTAGTCCTCTTAGCACGTCGTCAGCCTCATCTCCCATGCAGTAAACTAACGTGTTCACTTGATTAGCATCGGTAGAATTATTCAGATTACTTGCAATCCTGAAGCGCTCAAAACGTCTGATCCACTTTTCCCACTCTTGGGGTTTAGCGAAGTCGAAAGGTTCCGGTGGTTTGATGGTGAAAGTTGCCGAGGGTGGGGCCGCCATTACGGGAGCTGCTGCCGCTGCTACGGGTCGGGCTGCGTCCGGTGCGTCTCCCTCATTCATTGTCGTTAGCCGAATGCAAAACTGACCTTTTCACCCGTGTCTACAAACCAGGACCACTTCTGACACCATGTCGTGTTGGGTTCATACACACAAGGATGCCTGGTTTGAGTTCACACGGACCCCTTTTATTCCGATGCGTCTGGCTTGCATGTACATGTAGCTTAACTCTAACTCTGCTTCCTTAATGCAGCTTACAATCAACATAAGACCGTTGTCTGCCCCCTGGTGGCAGTACGCATATACATCAATGTATTAACATTAGTTTACACCACAATGCTATGGTAATAAATAAGATTTAAGTATTAAAAATAGAATATCCTCCGGAAACCAATGGACTAATAAAAAAGTAAATAAGTAATACAACAGCAAATGAATGCCACTGACGCTGTACGCGTTGTATTTTAAATGTTTTACAATAAAACCAATAGTCACTCTCCTCTGTTTTGTTTCATTCAACATTGATTTGCACCCTGTCTAATCCTGTCAAAGAGCGATGAGTCAGCCTTTCGCTGGCGCGGTGTGCGTGCGTGTCCCACCGGAACTTTATCAGAAGCTGTCTCTTTAAGGGATCCCTCTGATGGAGGCTGCAGTGTGAAAAGATCATGAGGCGTCCACGGCTCCTGGAAATTGCACTTTAAACCAGGATCCCCGCCAGTTCCAGGCCAGTTACCGAGGAGTTCATGCGGCCATCAGTGGGAACGCGTGGCCTCCTCTGCGGTGCAGCAGGCAGCACAGAGATGCGGCGCTGGGGCTGCTCCCTTCCCAGCTGTGAGTATCCATCTCTCTTTCCAATGCGGCACCAAGATCAGCTGGGACTGGGAGGATAGGACACCAGATGCTGTGACTTAGCTCAGGACATTCACAGATCAGTCAGCAATGCCTATATGGTACAATAGTTAAGGGGAAATACGTCTGCATATTGGGGAGGGTCCTCCAGAATATACCCTGGGGACTGAAATCCTGCATTCTGGTAAGTTTGAGGTAGGCTATTCTACTGCACCCCATTTATACCGCAGCCTTTGGAAACCAATAGCTGCGTGTGGCACCGAACATACAGTAGGCTGGGTCTGTGTCCTCTGGAAATCAACATGATGTCATTGTGAGCAGACTGGTGATGCTGGGAGTCCTTGAATTTCATGTGGTGATGTCACTTTCACATTGCAGATTTGATTATTTTACCAATTATATTTCTGGTTGTATTTTGAGGAAAAAAATCATCTAGGGGTACAGTATATCTGATCGATCTTCTCAGCGACCAACTATTAAACTAAAATGAGGCGGATTCTGTGTTTATATGTGTTACTCAGAAATTTGACTCAATTCACGGTTTAGAAATGCGTCATGTTGGACACAGGCCCACCTCTCAGTCACTGGAGCTCAGCTACAAAGTTGGTGTGCGCATCTTTTTGACTGCAGTGCTCTGGCGACTGATTCCTCTATATTGCCTACAACTCCCATCATGCAGCAGCATAAGAAACTCCTGCTAATGTGTATGCTCCAGCATTACTTTGCATAAATAGGAACATGCTGATTTAAAAGCTTTAAAACAGAACAATTTTTGGTCAGTTTCCAAACACAAGGGGGTTCAGATCTTTATTCTGTATTACCTTTCTCACCCTTTTCTTTAAACTACATTTTTATTGTATGCATAGACACAACCTAACATCTGGATTATAACTTGAAACTGTTTGGTGCCACTTTTTTTTTTCAATCAAAATTTTTTATACAATAGTATTGTCTGTTATGTTCAGAGAGGAGACACATGTGCCTTTACCCATCCTTGAAAGACGAATAGTGATCTGGGCCCAGACTGTTGTCCCCTTATGATGAAAGTGATTATGTCGGGGGAACCCAAAGTTGGGGTCGGAACCCCTCTTGGTGTTGCAAATCAGCAAATGTGGGATCTTGGGGTCTTTTGCAGAAATAAAACAAACAAACAGTAATGATGGTAAACACATAGAAATGCCAGAATAAATATAACCATGTTTGTAAAACTTAAACAAACACAGTAAAACGCCTGCTTCTGAACATGTCATCAGCAAAAATAGATACAGGAGGAAAACAACAAGCTCTTTTACAAGAAAAAGATACTTAATAATGAGAAGTTGTAAGCTTAAAATCGATCAAGTCAAATGCATGGAGTTTAAACTACAAATGATTACAAGTATGGTAATCCCTTTGAGGTGTCCATCAGGTAACAGACATATTTAAGTGCGTAGGATCTCTTAAAAACGTTAAACTATTTTTAAAGTTGTTTGACATCCAGCAAGATCTCTATGTAATATTATATTATTTCTTGCAAAACAGTTAATATTTTGATTATTTGCCAGAGTTGCTCAACTGAGGTACTTTTAGGGCCGGTGTAAAACTGTAATGTCTGGAGGTTATGATGCATAATTACAGATTGCGGAAGAGTTATTGCACTTTTACACATTAACCCGTTGGAGTGTATTACTCTGTCAATGCTTGTTTTTCATTTTTAGCAGCTAGGCCTACAATGCGTTATATATCCTGCCTGTATTACCATTTAAAACAACCCTCCTTCCATAAACGTCTCCTCCTAGCGTTTCTCCAGGACCGTGAATTGAGTGTTTTTTTTACATCTCAGCCTGGTGCTCCAGTGCAAAGTGGCACCCATCCCTGCTGAGGGGAGCGGAGGGTGTTATTGTGGTGTCCCTACATGCTCTCTCCAGGGTCTATAACAGAGAAACAGAGCTCTGAACATCGTCAGAGACTCCTCACATCCTCTCCATGGACTGTTTGAACTGCTGCCGTGTGGACATGACACAACACAAAGAGTAGAGCCAAACCACACAACTTCCTGCCACAAGCTTAGGATTGTGTACTTATTGTATGTACTTTTTAATATCTTATTTATTTTGTGCTTTTATCCATTTGTTGACGTTTCACGCCTTTCTAGATCCAGGACAAATGCAGTCTGGATTTTGTTGGGTGCTGCTGTAATTAAATGGTGATAAACTGGTATGAATTTAAATCCATCCAAATATATTCTGCCGTATCCAGAATTTCACTTGTAAACATGTTCCTAATAGATGTACAACCTCTACAAAGACACACACACACACACACACACACACACACACACACACACACACACACACACACACACACACAATAAATAAATAAATAAATAAATAAATAAATAAAAGCCGAAGTGAGAGCTCTTGAATCTTTGTTGACTATACAAAACCTGTCATTTTTTTCAAATTTAGCCACAAAATATCTTCATGGTATGTAGGCTAGCGTTAAAAAAGATAGGATGTTGCCATTCTCCGATTATTTAAAAAAAGGAAAATAAATGTTGACCATTCTATGTAATTTATCTTGTAAGCAACTAAATGTTTCTGAATATATTATGGATGCTTGCAAACCTTTTTATGCTGATGACACTGTGGTTTACTGCCATACAAATGCTGTTACAGCTGTGCTTAGGTGTCTGCAGTCCGCATCTGACTTTGGTCAACCTGGCTTGCTTCATCTGAGACTAGCCCTAAATACTGATAAGACAAAGGTCCTGCTGTCTGCTAACAAAAAGAAATCTCCACAAACTCTCCCTTCCATAAACACAATGACAAGTCGCTAAACCAGTAGTTTGTTGACACTTAAAAATACATATCTTGGCATAGGGTCAATACGCTTTCAATGAATTGACATATGGAACATGTTGTAATGAAGTAAAAGATCAAACTAGGGGTTTTCTTCAGAAATAGATGTTGCTTTTCTTTCAGTGCAAGAAAACATCTTGTTTTAATGACCTTCTTGCCTCTGTCAGATTAGGGTGATGTTGTTTATATGAGCATTTTCTTATTCTGTGCCCCATTAACTTGAACGCTGCAGGAGGATCTAAAGCGATCCAGATTGATTCATCTGGGACAATTTCTATTTATTTTAAGAAGAATAGAGAAATATTCGATCAAAACGTTGTGTTTATGTCATGTTTTATTAGCCTATTTAATTTGAATCAAATATTTGAACTACTTCTAGCCCATTGTTGCTGCGTTTGTAACCTTTTATGTTTTATTAAAACAGGTCTCTCTTAAACGAGATCTTGGATAATCTGAATACAATTAAAGCTGAATAGAAAAACGTGGAGAAATGTACCGATGTAAATAAACATCTCAGTGAGCCTGAGCGGATTTGAGACGACGCGGAAGTGACGGGGGGTGAATCATCTTGCTCCATCTCCGGTGCTGCTGCTCTCCGCCGCGCTGTGTAATTCATTATTATTAGAACATGGCCTTTGAAGGAGTTACGGTGCCGCTGAAGGGGAATTAACTATGCCGCCTGCTATTGTTGCTGTTGTTTCTAGGAAGTCGCGGGGCGTTCAGGTGTGTGAGCAGGCCGGGAGACGGACCGCAAACGGCGCTCGCAGGACAGAAACAAGTGAGTGAGTGGGGTTTGTCGGGATAAAGAGGGACTAAACGCAACACCGGCGTCTTTTTTTTATCGCTGGTAAACAAGTTCGTGTCTCCGAGCATTAAATGATAATTAGAAGTGTCTTTTTTAATGAAAACCCTGTCTAAAGAAGACCCTTGGTGGGTTTCACAGTGTTGTTTTGAGTAAAGAGCGTTGTTGAGGTAAATAACGGGTTTCCTCGCCTCACCACAGCCGCCCCCCCGGTGCTGTATCCCTGCGCCCGGCGGAGAAGATAGTCCAATGAAAGTGTCTGAGCTGGGACACAACACAGCAGCGACATGGCAAGCTGTCCACACCCGTGGTGAGTTCACTAAAAACATGCACGCAAGTACTGGATGCTCCGAGCAACGACAAGCAGGTTGTCAGTGTTTCATTTTATTTTTTTGGGTATTGTGCCTGTGTGGGATTCATCGATCTGCAGTGTACTCATGTGCAGTGGGTGTAATGTAAGCCAAGGAGGATGTGAACCATCCTATGCTGAAGCTACTGCCTGCCCCACCCACCCTCCTCCAGCCAATGCACCACTGTGCACTTGGCTGCCAGGGTCCTGCAGCCTGCTGCTGGATAAGCAAGAATATTGACTTTCTTTTTTGCTGTTTCAAACTTCTAGGTTTGTCTTGTATAAATGAAACGCCCTTCCTTACGTAATGTAACAGCTGTGGCATCAAGTAACAATGTGTTCAGGTATGGAAATAACTTCCCAGTGGTGCCAAGGCATTTCCATCCCCTTTTTTTCCACATTCTTGTCAACTTACACCCGCAAACGTTGATGTGTTTTATTGTGATTGCGTGTGATAGACCAGCTCAAAGCAGTGCTTAACTGTGACACAGAAAGAAAACGACACATTGTTTACAGCTCTTCTGGTACCCCTGAAGAAAATTCACTGCTGGGTTTTAAAATGTTTTCCACAGACAGCATCGCTGGTCTCGCCACCGTCTTATACACCTTTCCTTTCATTCTTACGGATAAGTTTTTAACACACAACACACCTGACACTTTCCTCCATCCGTTCCAATCTGCTTGGACACGTTTCCTCACCTCTCTTCCACACTTGCTGTTTCTCTGACCCTAAGTACCTAAAATCCTCCACCTTCTTTATCTCGGCTCACCTCACACCTCCACTTGGGTCCGTCTCATTCACACATGTGTGTTCTGCCTTGCTACAGCTAACCTTCATTCCTCTCCTTTCCAGGGCAAACCTCCATCTCTTTAGATTGTCCTCCACTTGTTCCTTGCTCTCACCAGAGATCACAATGTCATCTACAAACATCATAGTCCAGGAGGTTCCTGTCTAACGTCACAACACAACACAACACCACAACAAACAAGAAGGGGCTCAGAGTCGATCCTTGATCGGTCCCACTTCCACCTTGAACTCCTCTGTCACACCCGCAGCACACCTCACCGCTGTCTTATAACCGTCATACATGTCTTACACCACTCAAACATACTTCTCTGCTACTCCAGACCTCCTCATACACTACCACAACTCCTTTTTCAGCACCATGTGTTCTCTCTAGAGCTACAAAAACAGTTACCGGGTCTAATGCCTTGGGGTATGTGTCTAGCAGCTGAACGTTTTGCACATTCTGCTTTGGGAAATGGCTTAAGCTCAGTTAGATTGGACGGAGATCCTCTATGAACAGCAGTTTTCAAGACTTACCACAGATTCTGCATTGGGTTTTACGTTTGGACTTTGACTAGGCCAGTCTAACACATACATATGCTTTGATCTAAACTAGTACAGCTGCAGCAGAATGTATCAAAGTACAGTCCTCATCACAACACCAATGTTAGTAAAACTGCAATCAAAAATGGCTCCCTAGATCCAGTATTTCATTGGATATCACATTTCAAACGCAGTGCATGGACACTCTGCATAGGAATCATGTATTTGGCCAGTTGGATGGTCTCCAAATGGCGTTGAGGCCCACTCAGGATGTATATTTATACTGGCTGAGGTGCTGACGCTTACAGAAAGTGGTAGGGATATTGCGATGGTACAAAAGAAAGAAAGAAGTCAAGGAAATGTGAGTTAAACAATCAAATTCTCCATCACTATATCCTGCATGGTACTTCCTTTACATCTTCCCCTTATATTTTGGGCTGCTGCTATTATTCCACTGACATTTGTTTTCTCCTATACTGTTTTCCCTCTGTCTCTGTAATGTTTTTTTCCTTTCCTCTGCCATGTTTTCTTTCTTTGTTTTCATGTACAGCACTTTGAATTGTCTTGTTACTGAAATGTGCTTTATAAATAAACTTGCCTTGCCTTATATTGTGCAGCCCCTAATCTAAACCATTCCATTTTACCTCTGGCTTGGTGCTTGGGGTCGTTGTCCTGCTAGAAAGTGAAGCTTGGACCCCTCTGTATTTTGTTCTGTCCATTTTAAGGCATACATGCTGACCAGACTTCCTGTCCCAGCTGAAGCCTCCCACAGCATAATCCTGCCACCACCATGTTTCATTGTGTGGATGGTGTGTTCAGGGTGATTCCAGTTTTGCTCCCCTCGTTGTGTTTTGCATATAGGACAAAAAATAAATAATAAAATAAAATAAAATAGTTTGATCAGAACACCTGCATCCACGTGTTTTCTTTTTCCCTTACATGGATTGTGGGAAACCTTAAAAGTGACTTCTTATAGCTTTATTTCAATAGTTAGTTGCTTCTCGCCGTTCTTCCATAAAAGCAATTATTGTGGAGCAAACGACTAATAGTTGTCCTTTCGACAGATTCTTCCACCTGAGCTGTGATTCTTTACAGCACCTCCTGGCTGCTTCTCTGATTAATGCTCTCCTTGCCCAGCATTTCATTTTAGGCGGACAGCCACGTCTTGCTAGGTCTGCAGCTGTGCCAGACTCCCTCCATTCGTGTATGAAGGTGTGAACATCTTTTGTGTGGTGTTCAAAGCTTTGGATTGGGGGGGGGGGGGTACTTTTGTACTGTACACCATTTATAAGCACTTGAAAAGCCAGTAACAGTAGCTTCAGTCGGCTTTCATGCTCACGTTGCTTCCAACCTTTTAGGTTTAATCAATATTGATTGTAACCAAGACTCTCACGTCCTCCACTGTAGGGATCAAATGTGGCAACTAATTTTCCTCTACTTTGGACATCCAGTTCATCGTCTACAAATGTGGACTAGATCTGGGTCACAATTATTTCAGATTGGTCAATACCTTTGAATAATGCCCTGCACTTTTATCTAAATAATGTATGTCTGTTGCTTCCAGGGCACCATGGGTGACAGTTAGTCATGAGTGCATTGGCCCTAGGTCTTACCGGGTGTCCCCCTCCACATCCGTCCAAGATGTCAAACAGATGCTGTACGAGGAGACGCACCTGCCGGTCAAAGAGCAGCGGCTGCTTCACAATGGGAGGATGGTGAGGGCCTTTCTTTCTGCTTCTGAACCTTTTTTAACCTTTTTTAAACTAAAGCAGCATTCGGGACACAGGTTTTTCACTTTAACCGTCCTTTTTTATTAAATATTTTCGTTGTTGTCCCTTGATCCTACCATTATTTTATTAATAATATTACAAAACCACCAGAAGAACTGTTGGTTTTATTTTCTAAGATGGCTAGTTAAAATCATCAGACAAGGATCCTATTTCAATGATCCCATGCTGTAACTAAAGCACAGATGCTGTGATGGTTGCATACACTTCACACAGCGTCTTGAGATTTCCCTGAGGTATCATTTGTTGTTTCTACCAACCATTAGTCGAGTTCTTTTAATGTTATTGATCTCATGACTGACTGGAGCGTGGCAAAGGTCAGCATGCATCTTTATCTATTGATCTGTTGCCAGCTATTGACTGAGATATCTGCTGAATTTGGAGCACGAGGAACAAAAATGCATAACATGGTGCTCATGTGCACCATTAAATCTGCCCAGTTCCACCAGTGAATTTAGCTGGTTTTATAAAACTGCTGCTTTTTGATTTGTTTGGTAGTTTGTGGATGGGGTTTTTGATGGCTCACTCGGTGATGGGCCTACTATCACAGCAGATGACTCTTTGAGCGTGACTGGTGGAAAGCAGCAGGTGGGAGATGGTGCTTTCCCGCTCCCCCCACCTACCCCACCCCACCATCCTGATACGCAAAAAGAACCAAAGCTTTAAACCCAGCCTACCAGCTACAACTGGACTCACAATATGGCCGTTTTAGTTCAAAATTAACGTCTCACTCTCTACCCAATTGCTTCCTGTTTGTGCTTCTCACGATAACCATTCCTCAGAACGAAAACAGGAGGTTGTGCCATTGCTTTGGCTAATGTCATGAAAAACTGGGACAACAGAGAAGAAATGGTGACAGAAGCTGTCCTACACTGAAGAGGGATTTTCTATTATGAAGAAACTAAAAGAAAGCCTTTTTCATCTTATCTGCTCCTCCGTGGGTTGCAAAAGCGTTCATTGAAGCTTTTCACAGTTTGTCTCAAAACAACCACAAACTCTGATGTATTTTGTATTTTAATGGGACCCTATGCATTACCTAATTTTTATAGTAGTAAATAATTTGGATATGGAAGGAAAGGATGCCTGCTTTAAAAATTTTTGAAAGAAAAATCTGAGAAAGTATTCCATGTATTTGTATTTAGCTTTTCTGAGACAGTCCTCTGTAGAACCGTCCTGCTTTAAACCTCTCCACAACGTTCTCCCAGACCTGTCTGCTGTGCTCCTCGGCCTACATGATGCTTTTTGTTCTCAAATGTTCAAACAAACCTCTGAGGCCTTCACGGAGCACTGTACTGGGAAAAAATTACTCACAGATTGAGTCTATTTACTAATTTGGTGAATTCTTAAGACAATTTGTTCAGAATAAAGATGACTGACTAACTTTGCCAGTGTTAACGTTTTATATAAGTAGCACTTTACCACAAACGAGTTGACAAAAACATGCAGAAGACGTAGATATAATAATATGCACACCATGCTTTTCAGATTTTTAATTGTGGGAAAACAGTTCAAACAGTATTTATTCTTATCCTTCCACTTCACAACTGTGCACCGCTTTTTATGTTTCACTTTATATCCAGATGAAATAAATTTATGGTTTGTGGAAATGTTCAATAAATCTTTATCCAAGGGCCAATATTCAGGGCTTATAGCAAGTTTTTTTTCATTACATTTGCAAAGACTACCCATTTTATTATGATTATTTTAAACAAGGGGGGCATTGATGAGGAGAAAACATCTTCTGAAAACATTGTAGCTTAGCCTCTCACAGGCATTTGGATGTCTATAACCATTATCCATCAGCCCCTAAACAATGGACTTTACACTGGCCCCATTTTAAGTATTTATCTGTGTTTGTCCCGAATTATACAGCAATTATTATTGTGCGCAGTCACCACAGTCAGGGTGCTAACTGAGGATTTTTCCTGTGTGCAGCTGAGTTTGCCTTGCAGCACGTTATAGCTACAGAGTGCTGAGCGCAGCGGCTCGCTGTGTCACCTTGAACAGAAGCGCTGGGCTGCTGCATGGTGCCCTGATACTGACTCTGTGCCACACATTGATCCTGAAACGTGCACCAGGAAAAGATTGTTTATCACCCAGTTTGCAATAATCACTAGGAATGATTTGTACGTAGCTGTGTTAGGAGACAAATACCAAAAGGGGTGTTGCTGCTTAAAGTCAAATAAACAGAATGCTTTTGACCTGTCATTTCTTTAATCAACCTAATAGTATATTGTTTTACTGTCACACTGTCTGTCCTATTTCTCTTTGCCTAAATAAGTCAGTTTGATCTAAATTGAACATTACTACATTAAGTTGCTATCTCTTTCTACAATTTAGACTTATCAGACTGCACGCTCTATTAAAATGAAAAATGTTCTGTTTTTAACTTAATCTTGCCCAGCTGGATGACAAAGTGCAAATTGGCAGCTTGGTCCCTGCAGGAAGCCCAGAAGTACCTATGACCCTAGAGGGAAGGGGCCTTAAGGGAGGAGGTAGGATTAAAATACTTTCATCGCTGCAATAAACCTCCCATTATATCAGCGCGGCCTACAAACTCTGGTCTGTTGCAGGGAGATTCGGACAGACTACACCTCCCCTAGTGGAGTTTTTGAAGGATATTCTCAGAAGATACCCGGAAGGGGGGCAGATTCTAAAGGTAAGCGTGTTTTTACTTAAATTATTTGTTGAGTAACTGCTGAACATAATCAGCACCCTTTAAACTTATTGGCCTCTCTGGGGGAAAAAAGGTGTAAGAAAAGACAAAAAGAAGCACTTTGTTATTGCAGTACCATAATCTCAGACTGGGAAAAATGGCTTTGGAAAAAGATTGAGTTTGTGTCTATTTACCATTTGTTTGGGGATCTGGATTTAGCTTGGATTATTACCAGGTTGGCAGACCAATTAATAGCCTGTTTTTCAATTTCAAACAGGAAATCAGACCCACAGCATCCCAAACCCTCCACCATACTTAACAGTGGCCATGTGATTTATTTTTTTACGTCACTCATTTCTAACGACATTCAACCAAAGTGTATGTTCAGTCATGAGTCCCCTACAAAAAAACAGGCAACAACATAACCAACAGCTGGCATGCCTCAGTTGTTTTACACCTATAATCTTTGCTCTGACTCTGTAAGCAGGGTAGGTTCAGGTAAGTAGCTACTTTCTAGCAGCCGTTTCCTGTCATGCAAATTAACACATACCTGTCTTAAAGGAGATGTCCGGTCAACAAGGAAAAATCAGTGGATCATTAGCTATACCTAAAACTAATACTTTTGTGGTGATTTAATGAATTTAGCGTTAATCAATAAGGGAAAAAAAGCATAAATTGTCGTCTCGATCACTGTGTATGGGGGCGGCCATTATTGCCCATATTTGGGCAATAATGGCCGCCCGACATCACATCCTGTGACGTCTTTGTGCGGTGAGGCACTGCGCTTTACCAGCTAAATCAATAGCAGCTGTTGTACACAGCTGCGATCAACAACAATTATTTCGGATTTCCAGAGGACTTCATCATTGAAGTTTGCGAGAGCTATTGTTGAAGCAACAATGCCCACGTGCATGGCCGTTGGATGTTCCAATACATCGGGTAAAAGTGGAAAAAACATTAGTTATTTTACCTTTCCGATTCATGATCCACCACGGGCTGTTTTGTTGGATTGCCAACTTGCCATCGTACTTTTGGCCAGAGAGAAAACACGTCGTCTGTAGCCAACATTTCGAAGAAGAATGTCTTCAAGATGACATGAGAGCGAGAATTTTCGGTAGGTTTTTCTTTTTCATAATGTAGAATTTGCCGGGAAATTTGTTTACCCGACCAGAGGGGCAGAGGGATACAACACACTTCGATAGAATGCTCACTGTTGCAAAGCCCACTTATTTTATGCGACTTTGGTCTTTTTTTTTCTAAAGTCGCTTGTAAATTTCATGAGTTGTGGGGTTGCAGTTTTTTGGGCTTGTTTTTGAAAGTGAAGTCGCTTGTTTGGGCTCTAAACTAAGTGACGCCGAAATATCCCTCCGCCTCATAACGCACTGCAGCTCATCCTGACAGGAGGAGCAGAGTAAACTCAGAAGGAGCCGCTCTGCCTGTATTTTCTGCAGTTTACGGTTGCAATAACTGATGATAACTGCTGAAAGTAGATTAGACGATGCAGATCACCATTTTGAGCAGAGATTGGTTCTAAAGATGAGTTTTATACTCATCTTATCTTATCTTATAACATTGCAGAACCCAACCCATAAACCGTACTTTAATGCTTATTTGTTGTCTTTCTTATGTCTCTAAAATGTAAAATTAGTATTGCTTAATACCATGTCTATCTTTGTTTTAAGAGGTTAAAAAAAATATTTTGGCATGAAAACGGGTATTTATTTACAAGGGGACAGATAGGGCATTGGGACTTGCTCGACAGCTGATCCCGCAACCTGACGTCACAAACTGGGAGGTGGCAGTACGGTTCTTCACCAAGATGGCTGCCTCCATAAAAGCATATTCAAATGGAAATTACTGCCAACGTCTGGCTGTCCTATGAAACGGATCGACTCTGGGGGAGCTGCAGAGATCCACAGCCCGGGTGAGGGCCTCTGTTGACAGCAGGGGCGGACTGGCCATCGGCAGCATCGGGAGTTTTCCCGGTGGTCGCTCTTAATGACAAACAACGGCGTTCATGTGGCTCACTCGGGTTTCCACCTGTCTGAAACACCCACAGATTGCAGTTGGGAGGGGGAAAAGACAGACACCCCTGCCCCCCAACCCCTCCTGTCGTTTTCTGAGGAGGCTGGTGCTCCTTGTCACAGCAGCGCTGTTGCCAGCAACTTTTTATACCTCTGCTCCACCAGTTTTTATTTTGTAAATATTTTTTCTGTGTTATTTTCTATGTTATCACCCCTTCTAATGTGATACTTCAAAACGCGCATTAAAAAAACGTTGATGGAAACGCAACTATTGCCGACTTCACGTGAAGCACCATTTGTTCTGCAGAAATCAGAATACCCAACTCCATTTGCACTTTGTAAAAATTTATCAAATGCAGTGCAGAGATACACATCAAGTTGTGCACCGGACCTCTGATAGACCATGTAAAATGGAGCAAAGAAGTTAAATAAAGAAGGGGAGTAGAGAGGGAGAGGCTGAAGAAGGAACAAGCGCTGACCACTGATGCAGAAAAGTGCACTATATTGAATTTTTTTTCATAAAGGAGCAGGCAAGATATAAACACTAGAGGCTAACAGTGAAACGGCCAGCAGCCTATCCAGCACAATAGTTTGATAAGGAGGTTAGTCTCACTATGAGGAACCAAGGGTCAAAACTGACTCAATTAAGCAAAGGTTTTAAAGTATTGAAAATGTTCAAATTTGGTTAATAAAGAGCCAATGGAAAAGAAATGTAATGCTAAAATGTCCTCAATTCAGATTTAGTGTACCCTGCATAAACTCTAATTATAAATTCTTTAATTATTGAAATCATTATTATGTATTTAACTTTATTTAACCAGGTAAAATCCCATTGAGATTAAGAAAATATTTGTTACATCAATATAGCCTAGGCATCAAATAGTCAATTAGTAAATTTGAATAGATGGAAAATTATGTGGGTTTAAATTATTATATTTTTTTACAGCAAAGCAATGTCAATTCAGTTAGTAGCGGTGGTGCTGCAATAGCTCCTGCTGGCATGAAGGTGGTGAACAGCAGCAATAAGGAGCCAGAACAGGAACCTTGTAAGAGCACAAAACACACTTACAGGTTGTAAGGTAATGCTGATGGTGGCGTGGCCTGAGATGGTATGAAATTCCTGGTCTGAATTATTGTCCCAGTCCGTCTCTGGCTGAAAGGACAACTATTAGTCACGTACTACACAGATCT
Organism: Fundulus diaphanus; assembly: GCA_037039145.1. Lineage (NCBI taxonomy): Eukaryota > Metazoa > Chordata > Actinopteri > Cyprinodontiformes > Fundulidae > Fundulus > Fundulus diaphanus. Next base: position 37,529,892 of record CM073124.1, read on the forward strand.
TGCCTTTATGCTGGATTGGCAGGAAAAAGAAATGTATGCTCACCAAACAGCTCTGGCAGCTGTTGTTGAGATTTCCATGATTCGGAGACTAGTGATGAGGAGGATGCTCCATCTTGGTCAAAAAGAAAAACAGGACTTTTGTTTTAACTTTTATATAATATATCAAATCTAATAGCATTAGCAAAATGAAGGCATGATGTCCTACGTGGAGACATCCACTCCAATTTTTTAACTGTACGGTTTTTTGGATAAAAGCAATGCTGAAAAAGTTTGTTTGTTCTCCTTAATGCTCCTTTGTTCAATAACACTCAGTGTTTCTCTGCTTCATTTTGAAGGAGCTGATTCAAAATGCAGAGGATGCCGGAGCCACCGAAGTCAAGTTCTTATACGACGAGACCGAGTATGGCGTGGAGTCACTGTGGTCACCTGACATGGCTCAGCATCAAGGTTAGCAGCTATTAGTCAAGTGATCAGGGCAGCTGAGTGATCAGTGAAATCACTCTTTAACAGGAACTCATACATCTGAGCTTCCATTTTATCAGCACTCTTTCATGCTTTAGTATTTTTTCCTGCTTTTGTAACTAATCCACTGTCATTTTTTTACTCAGTTAAAGGAATGAGCTGCAAACTTGTTCCATACACCAAACATTTATTGTTTACCTATTTCTAAGTCTGCTAAATTTGTTTGTGCTGTGACCGGCAGGGACAGCACTGTATGTCTACAATGATGCTGTGTTCACTGTGGAGGACTGGAACGGGATCCAGGAGATCGCGAGGAGCAGGAAGAGAGACGACCCGCTGAAAGTTGGACGATTCGGCATCGGCTTCAATTCTGTCTATCACATTACAGGTGAGAGTTTGCCTGAAAATGAAGGAATATGTGTCATATTTCCAGATGTTAGGTTTTTTTTTCTGCATACAAGATTAGTCTTGAAACACCAGAAGTCTTTCCAATTTGTTTTCCTGTGAATGAAGGTATTTAATGCAGTTTGGCTTATAAAACACAACAAGAACATACAGACAGTATTTATTAAGGCATTATTTGGATGCTCACACAAGAAAATTACATTAATTACAGTTCTTTGTAAAAGTCTTAACACCCCTTGAACCTTTTCAAACTGCTGCCACTTTGGAACTACATACTTCAATAAAAAGGTAGCTCTAACTGTGAAGTGGAAGGAAAAATTATGCTTTTTGTAATTTTTTACTAATAAAAATGGAAAAGAGCAGCACACACGTGTGTTCAGCCCCTTTTGCTCAGATAAAATCCAGTGCGACTTATTGCCTTGGCAATGAGAACGTTAATGAGCAAAAAACATGATAACCAAAGAAGACAGCAGTGTGGTCAGGGATGAGGTTGTGAAATGTCAAACATCTGAGACACACCATCCTCCTGAAACATGGTTGTGTGAAATTCTTTTTTTTTTTTAACCAGCAACTACTGGGAAGCTTGTCAGAGTTGAAGGGCAGATGGATAAAGTCTGTTAGAGGCTGGCAGATACTTCTGCCTGAGCTGGAATTTCAACTTTTAGGTCAGAAATAACCCTAAACTTAAAGCCAGAGCTACAATGGAATAGTTTAGATCGAGGTATATTCATGTGTTAGAATGGCCCAGTCAAGTCCAGCTCTAACTCCACTTGAGAATCTGTCATAATAGTTGAATATGGCTCTTCACAGATGTTCTCTATCCAATCTGAGCTTCAGCAATTTGGCAAAGATGTCTGCCTCGAGAACTGCAACGCTGGTTTAGACGTAGCCAAAAAAAAAAACTCCCGCTATAATTGCTGCAAAAGGTGTTTCAGTCAGGTTTTTGACTACAAATGCATGCCACACTTTTCAGATTTTTGAAGCTAATTAAAACCGTGTAACTTTTCCTTTCTACTTCACAACTATGCAGAACTTTGTTTGTCTCTCACATGAGCAGATTGCTTTGGTAAAGCAAATGATGTCCACAGTTAAATCCTTTTTTAAACGTATTTCAATTGTGTTAAGTTCCAAAATCTCACTGATAAAGAATTTTCATGGTTATCTAAGTATGTTGTTGTGTTTCAGATGTTCCCAGTATATTCAGTGGGGAGCAGATTGCCATGCTGGACCCCCATCAGACCCTCTTCGGGGTGAACGAGTCGGGGCAGTGTTGGAACCTGAAGACGGACATTAAGGAGATCACAGAGCTGAGCGATCAGTTTGCACCTTACACGGGGATCTTTGGGATTTCTGGGAAAACCGTCTGGGATGGCAGCTTTCCAGGGACCCTGTTCCGCTTCCCGCTGCGCGTGACACCTTCCCAGCTCAGTGGCAACATTTACAACAAGGAAAAGGTTTTGGAGCTGTTTGAATCGTTCAAAGCGGATGCAGACACGGTGCTCCTCTTCCTGAAGAGTGTCCAGAAGATCTCATTGCATGTGCGAGAGTGTGATGGTACGGAGCGAGTGTTGTTTGAGGTTACAGCCACGGAGAATCCCGATGATAAACTAGAGAAGCCAAATGCCCTGAAGACGCTGTGTCAAGCAGTGGACAGCTACAGCAATGGGGTTGCCAGCTCCATCATCACGTGTGTCACGTACCAACTTCACATGGAGACTCAGGATGAAACATCCAAAGAGACTCAGAGGACCACATGGCTGGTTTGCAACGGGGTTGGGGGCAGAGGGATGTGTGCGGAGCTGGACTCTCTTGCTGACGACTTGAAGTTCATGCCAACAATTGGCATCGCCTTGCCGCTAACTGTCATAAACCAAGAGGACAGAGGCGCCACGCCCGGGTTCTCAGGACGAGCCTTCTGCTTTCTCCCTCTTCCACCGGGCGAGGAGAGTGAAACAGGGCTTCCGGTGCATGTCAGCGGCTTCTTTGGCCTCACTGACAACCGCAGGAGCATCAAGTGGCGAGAAGTGGACCAGTGGAGGGACCCAGCTGCCCTGTGGAATGAGCTGCTTATAATAACTGTTATCCCTAAGGCTTATTTCACTCTCATAGTGGAGGCTATAAGGAGGGTGCAGGCAAAAAAGGACCAAGACTTTCCTTTGTCCCCAACAGGGACTTACGGGGCATGGCCAGACCCTAAGCAGGTCAAGTCGCGTTGGACGCCCATTCTCCAGCCTCTCTTTCATGAACTGCTGCAGCAGCAAGTCATCTATTCCCTCAGTGAGAGCTGGGTCGGAGTGGACCAGGCTGTCTTCTCAGAGCTGGACACAGACGATGATATTTCAGAGACGATCATCGGCTACCTCCAAAGCTCAGGAATACAGGTAGCAAAGGTGCCGGCTGCAGTGGACTTTGTCTTGGCTTCCTACGTGGCCGAGTCCACTGAGGTGAAGAAAGTTACTCCGTCTTTACTGCGGCAGACGATCAGGAAGTGCAAACACAAAGGTCCCTCACAGGAGAAGCTGCTGCTGCTGGAGTTTGCTCTCAGTGATGCCAATTACAGCGACCTTATAGGCCTCGAGCTGCTGCCACTTCAGGATGAGACCTTTGCATCATTTTCATCTTCTGTCAGTGAAAAGGATGCCATTTACATCGCATCTGAAGCGTTCCCCAGGTAAAACTTCAGAATAATACTTTAAATTAGGGGTTTTAATATCTTTAAAGGGTCGGTGTCACTGAGGGGCAAAATTAGGAAAATAGCAATTTACTATCCACAGATTAATCCGTGTTTTTCATTTGATGGTCCTTTTCTTTATTTCTAATATGATTTTTTTTTTTTTACACGATTCACAAACCATGACAGGTTTAACAGATGGTTATAGACTCACACTCATTGCACCTTACTCCTGATCCATGGTAAATACCAAAATACACTATTAAAAGACACATAACCTTTTTCTTCTTACTATCAGAGATTAAATACTATATTATTTGTTTTAGTTCGTTTTGGAGTACCAACATATTTTCTCTTTAATAAATGTCAGAATAATTAAAATGTATTTTATCTTTCTTAAACTTGAAAAGTTGATATACATCTGCTTAGTATTTTGTAGAACTGCCATTAAACACATCTTTTCAGATTTGCTCACAGATTTTCCATGACTGAGATCAGGGCTTTTTTATTACCACAATAAAATACTCACTTTGTTGTCCTTAAGCCCCTTTGGTACTAGTTTGACAGCTAATTAGGCTCATTTGACCCATACATGCCCAAGCCTTACCTTCCTGTCTGATCTCTAACATGTCACTTCATTACTTTCATATAATGTTTCCTCTTGATGGCTTCTGTTTCGCGAAAATCACTAGTCTATCACAAACACAGCATGATACTGCCACCCCCATACTTCACATTTTGTCAAAACCTCTTACTTTGAGGCATGTCTCCAGTTAAAATAAGTGTTTTGAAGGAACCCATCAGAAGCATGAAAATCCATCACCATCTGGGATTTCCCAAATCATTTGAAGGCAGTAATCGTAGTTTATGTGTGGATAATCTTTCTGGCTTTCAACAAAAATGAAATAATTTTAATGATCCTAACTGACACAAAACAGTAAAAGCTTAACCTCATTTAATGGGAAACCATGGTTACATTTGTTAATTGGTGTAATGGACGTACAAACCAGCGAAGATTTAAGCTGAATGTTTCAAAGTGGTATTAATTACTCCTGCTGATTTTACTCTATGTTGCCTACTTTTTCTTTCCTTTATTCTTAGGTCTCTCTATCCAGGACTTGAGCGTCGATTCCTACTGGAAGCGGTGAAGCCTTCAGTGATGGACAGTTTAAAGAAGGCGGCCAAAAGCAGAGGTAGTAAAACATTTCAAAATTAAATTTACAAGACATCAATATAACATACTGTAAATATTTTACCTTTCTGTACGTCCATCTTTAACCCAACAGTGGCTTCACGGCGTAGTACTCAGTCTCTACTCGGACCAATTTGTGATGACTGTGTGACATATAGCCTTGATGTTCATTAGCACATGTTTATCTTACTCTGCAGCTGTGCCAACAGCACATTAAATTTGGTAAACTGCTGGCAGATAAGTTAGGAGGAGATGACAACAAAGGTAGCAGAGAGTGAGCATTAGGCATGGAGCAGTTGCAGGTATCAGGGTAAATTGAAGTTTTAAGAAGATGTTGAGGAAACAGCTTGAGCGCTTCCCCCTCCCCCACCTGTTGTAGCACATAGCTTGTTGAAAAACGAGCATTTTTCTTTTGTTACCCAAACATATAGCCAGACTAATTAACCAGCTAATATCAGTTTTTTATGCTCCTGGTGTTAGTATTTAAAGGATGGAACCTCAAAAAAAAGATTGTGTTCTGCACCATTAGCACTTTAAAAATAACAACAAAGTTTAGTAGATGTTAAACAGGTGTCTATTAAATATTTTTTGCCATACCTGATAATCTAATTAACAATGGTTGATTGTTGTGAATATCCTTATTATAACTGTCGTAATCAACACATTACATTATTTTACCGGCAGGAGGAATACTTGTTGCTTTTCTGTTTGAAGGGAAAGAAATTAAAGCCATTTAAATATATTTGATTTTAATCATTTTGTAAAACTTTGAAACAGTGATATTTTTAAATAATGGTTAATGTACAGTGAGAATCTGATACTGGAAATGAATAAAGCATAGCAATTCACAAATGACTTTATTTCCTCAACTATGGACAAGTAGGACATGAGCTGGGCAAAAACTAAATAAATAAACCGAGTTACAGCTCCAAAATAATATATACATATAATATTGGAACATAAAGGCAACATTTGGAGCAGACTTAGAATTTCACCTATTTATCCTTGGTGCTTTATTTTAAATAGGTTTATTATTGTTGTTTATGTTGTGTGACTCTTCAGCATTATCTCTCTGCTGTCTAATCCTCACACATGCACAAGTAATTCACGTATCTTGAAGATAATTTTTCTTCCAGTGAGACAGAGATATGTTCATCTTCCATTAATTTGTTATTTATTAAATTCCAGTGCAACAGTTTCTTTGGGGGTGTTCAGGTAGGTATTGCAAAGTCTGGCAAATATCTTTTCATCATTAACCAAAACTAATGTGTGGCTGCAGACTCACAGATGTGATGAGTAAAATAAACAACTCGCATATTTCGATTCTTTCCACTTTATTTTTTAATCTAGACTAAACGTTTTCTATTATCAGTTTTGCCCACTATGTGGAGGGTTCCTGTATTCTTTCATGTTAAAATCAGCGTTGCATGTTAGAAGTCTGTTTGAGCTATCTGCTGCCTGCATTTTAGGACACAATACTGTCCTCAAGAATAACGGGAGACTGATTTGAGGAGAATTGTGAACGCTTGTTTGCATGGCTCGCGTGTGTTATTGCAGAATCTTCTTAAATGTTGTATATGCATATTTTTTAATTAAAATGTTTTTTTTTCTTGTATTGTTAATCTATCTGACAAGTGTTGCTCATTTTTAGAAAATAAACAGTTAATTGTGTTCTTAAAAATATATCATTAAATGTAGAAAAAACAGAATTTTGATCAGAATTTTCAGTGTTCAATTTGACCAGTGGCTAAAATTTCTGCATCTTTGCACAAGAACATCAAACCTAACTTAAAAACCTTTTTAATAATGAGCCCTGTCTAAAGTAATATCTGAGACTGAATACTCTGCTGTGTGTCATTTTAACAGGAAGACCCTGTACTCAGCTACAAGTGTTGAATCCAGAACGATCAGCTCGACTCATCAAGGAGATCCTCTCCACAGCCTGGCCAACAAGAGACTTCAGTGTAGAGTGGGAACCTGGAAACAAGGAGCTCAAGCATCCCACAGTTTCCTGGTTAAAAAGGGTGTGGAAGCATCTCTATATGGATTTTTCTGAGGACTTAAACACATTTGAAGACATGCCTTTGATCCCGCTTATGCCCCTTGAGGAAAGTATGACCACAGCTAAGCTTCTGCGTCTCAAAACCCCTTCACCCATAATTCACGTGGATGATGAAGAGGCACCCGTTTCTGAAAGCCTCCTTGACATTCTGGAAAAGCTTGGTGGTGTTGTCATAAAAAAGCTGGACTCATGTTTGCAGCACCCTCAGCTTAAGTGCTACATCCACCCGTGCTCTCCTGGTATGTTTTTGCAAGTCCTACATAGACTACCAACACAGCGGTTGTCTAGCCAAGTCTCAGCTTTCTCAGCGGAAGAGAAAATCACGCTCAGAAAATTTCTTGCAGGACTGTCTGACATCACGGAAAAGGAAAAACATACATTACTTGATCTCCCTATCTTTGAAAAAGCGGGAGCCTCTGCTGAAGGTACCTCAGCATTTACATCAATGAGAGGCGCAAAAGCCTTACATCACAGAGCCAAGTATCCACCAGATGTGAAGCTGTCAGAAAACCTTGTGGCTTGCCATGATGAGGAATCGATCCGTCTCATCAAGATGCTCAACGTGGAACAAGTTAAAACAACAGAATGTCTGAAGATGATTATTCAGGACATCGACAAAGGGTTCTACTCAAAAGATGAAACTACCCAGATCATGCTCTGGGCTCTTAAACATCTGGGGTTTTTAAAGAACGAAAACTCCTCTGTGATCGGATGGCTGTCTGCTCTTAAATTTATTGAGTTGCCCTGTGGAAGGTCGGTAAAAGCCTCAGATATTTTTGACCCTGAACTAGAGATTTTACAGCATTTGTTCTACAAGGAAGAGAAAACGCGGTTTCCCACGAGTACCTTTACAAAATCTCCTGATATTCTCCATTCACTTCGACAACTGGGGCTTAGAAATGAGGTGCAGGTCAGTGAGAAAGATGTCCTCAAAGTGGCAAAAAAGATAGAAGAGCTGCAAAGCAGTGAGGAGCCTGAATGGGACCTAATAATCAAAAAGGCAAAAACACTCCTGCAAATTCTTAATAAACAAACCAAGTTGATCAAATCAGCAGATATCCAGGCAGCACTGCTACAACTGAAATGGGTACCTGTCTGTAAGGAAAGACCTCTAACTTACCCAAAATCCCTTGCTTGGGTTGGAGATGCTCTTAATATCTGCTCTTTGTCCGAGATGTGTGAATTATCCCACGCAGTGCTAGTGGGATCTTCAGTAGCACTGGTTGAACACACCTCTGCAGGTTTGAAGAAGGCGCTGAAACTCACTATAGAGCCACAGGTGGATCAGGTTTTGCAGCACTTGAAAGCTGTGAATGACTGGCATAAATCCCAAGCATTCACTACAGAGGACTGGTACCAATTTCAGCAGATCCTGTTTGAGATTTACGGATTTATGCAAGCTCATCTTGAGGATGCGAGAGAAGCGATGAAATCCTTGCCTTTTGATTGGGTGTGGACTGGAAAGACGTTCTCATCACCAGGCCAAACCGTCTTAAAACCGCTCCCCGATCTAGACCTGCAGCCTTATCTCTACTCTCTGCCAAAAACAATGAGAAAATTTCACAAACTCTTCAAGTTTTGTGGCTCGGTTGAAGAGGTCGTCCCAAGCCATGTGTTTGACGTGATTGCCACAATCCGAAAAAGATGTGATGAAGAGATAAGCAAGGAGGAAAGTAAACACAATATTTTGCTGTTGATCAACATCCTTAGATGGTTGTACAACAATCAGATCCCAGTGGACACTAATATGCACCTGCCCATTCTTTGCTACAAGAACCCAAGCAAATTAGCCATGAAACCCATTCATGAATGCACCTACTGTGACATCAAGGTGGACGACTTAAATGACTTGCTCGAAGATGCCTCAGAACCAATTATATTGGTCCATGATGACATCCCGATGAAAACTGCTGAATGGCTGAAAGTCCCTTGTCTGAGTACAAGGTTGATCAACCCGGAGAATCTGGGCTTTGAGCAATCAGGCCAGCAAGAACCTCTAACAGTGAGAATAAAAAATATCTTGGAGGAATATCCATCTGTAGCAGATATTTTTAAGGAGCTCCTCCAGAATGCCGATGATGCCAGCGCAACAGAGTGCAGTTTTCTCATCGACATGAGAAAAAACAACGACATCCGTGAAAATCTCCTCGACCCTGGCATGATCATTTGCCACGGGCCCTCTCTGTGGTCTTTCAATAACGCTGTATTCACAGACACAGACTTCCTGAACATCACACGGCTCGGTGGGTCAGTGAAGAGATGTGAAGCGGACAAAGTTGGCAAGTTTGGCTTGGGTTTTAACTCAGTCTATCACATCACTGACATCCCCATCATAATGAGCAGGGAGTTCATGATCATGTTTGATCCAAATATCAATCACATCAGCAAACACATCCGAGACAGGTCCAACCCAGGGATAAAAATCAATTGGAGCAAACAACAAAAGAGGCTGAGAAAATTTCCCAATCAGTTCAAACCTTTCATTAACGTTTTCAACTGCCAGCTGCCTTTAGCTCAAGACTCGCCATACAAATACAGTGGTACTCTTTTCAGACTCCCATTCAGAACCGAGCAGGAGGCCTCGACCAGTGAAATCAGTAGTCTGTACTACAACACCACAGATATCTATTCCCTGGTTGATGAGTTCAGCATATGTGGCCATAGGTTCATTCTGTTCACGCAGCATGTTGGATGTATGGTCTTGAAATACCTGAAATTTGAGGAACCAAACCCAGCAGCAGCACAAGATGTAGTGGCCATCAACAAAAGCGTCTGGTCAAGCAAAGCCTCGTACGGACCCTTGAGCATTCTAAAATCTGCAGCAAAGGTGATGAAGAAAGTAGCAAGCACCAACAGGGTTCCTGCCGATGTTCCTAAGTCTGGCTGCATCATTCGTGTTGTGGTGGAGGAGTTTCACAATGTCTTCAAACGCATTGTGGACCTTCACTCACCACTGTTCCGGGGTCCAGAGGAAGATCCCAACCAGTACTTTGAGATGGCTGCTAAAGGTGTCCAGACACGGAGACTGACAGACGAAATGCCCCAAAAAGCAGTCGAAGTCACGAACTGGCTCATCTGTTCATGCATGGATGTGAGTGAAGCCCTGAAGTTTTCCCTGAGTGAAAGTGGAAAGAGACTTGGACTGGTGCCTTGTGGAGGGGTTGCTGTTCTTCTATCGGAGGAAGAAAACCGCAAATGGACTGTGAAAACAAATTCTACACCAATCGGAGAGGTGTTTTGTTACTTACCTCTCAGAATCAAAACAGGCCTGCCAGTTCACATCAATGGCTGCTTTGCTGTCACTTCCAACCGCAAAGAGATCTGGAAGACTGACACCAAGGGACAGTGGAACTCCGTGTTCATGAGGCACGTCATTGTTCAGGCCTACCTGGCAGCGCTCGCAATGCTGCGTTCGCTGGCTGAAAGTGGAGAACTGCTTGAGTACAGCTACTATGCAGCATGGCCGGATCCGAGTCAGGTACATGATGACTTTGTGCTGATCAGCCAGGGCATTTACCAAGAAATAGCCAAAGGAGGGGACAATGAACAGGCCAAAGTTTTTTCAGATGGAAAAACATGGGTGTCAATCAAATTCGTCCGATTTCTTGATGATGCCTTACTCTGTAGGCTGGATATTGGCCCTGCTGCTTTCAAGATATTTCTGAAATACCTCAGGAAGAGTGGCTCACAAAACCTCTGTGCTGTTGAGCTTCCTGACTGGGTGAAGGAAGGGTTTGATGATGCTGGATGTAGAGGGAAGTTAATGGAAAACACCCTGACAGAGAAGCAGTTTTTTTCAGAAGTATTTTTTCCTCACATTCAAGAAATTGACAAAGAGCTCCGAGATCCCCTAATGCATTATGTCCTAAATGAGAAACTAGAAGATTTTGAATCGATTCTTAGAGTCACTCCTTGTATACCTTGCTCTGGCCCCAAGAAGGAACTAGTTTTACCCTCCAAACTCATCCATCCAGAGGGAAGAGTTGCTAAGCTCTACAGTGCTGAGGATGGAAGATTTCCTGAAGGTACTTCCAAAGACTATGTAAATCCAGTCTGTTTAGTTAAGCTGGTGCAACTGGGCATGGTAAAAGATGACCTGTGCTGGGAGGACCTCACTGAGCGTGCTCACTCTGTCATTGATCTTAACGAAAACGATCACTCAGCTGCCTGCTTTCGTAGCAGTATACTGCTAAGTCTCATAGACGAGAAACTGAGGATGAGAGATCCAGGAGCAACTGAGTACTTGGAGAACTTACAAGACATCAAGTTCCTTCCATTTCTGACAAGACCTGCAGGCTTCTCTTTACCATGGCATGGGAACAGCTTTTCCCCAACCACATTGTTCTCTCCTAGAGAACTCTACACGACCGAACATCAGGACACAGTGTGTCTGATGAAGCCAATTCTAAACGAGAATTCACCATCCTTCAAAGGTTGTGGTGCAATGTCGTTGGCTGTGAAAGATGGTCTCGGTCTAATAAGGAAGCCCCCGGTTGAGCTGGTCGTCAGTCAACTAAAAGAACTTTCTCAGTCGTTTGATGGCGTCACTTTGTATCAGGAAAATATAACAAATGCTTGTTACAAATATCTTCATGAGGAAATGCTACAGGATGAAAATGTAAAAGATCAAATAAGTGATGAACTGAAAGCAGTTAACTCCATTTTGGTGGAGAACACATATGTCAGTCCTTCCAAAGTTGCATTTCACTTGAATTTTGATGCAGCTCCCCATCTCTATCAGCTCCCAAACAAATACAGAAACAGCTGTCGAGAGCTCTTCGAAAATGTTGGTGTGCAGCCCAGCTTCACAGTTGACAATTTCTCTGCTGTTCTTGAAACAGTGAGACAAGAGTGTGGACGAAGGACACTGACGGAGGAAAACTTCCAGTTGTGCCGCAGAATCATTAGTGAAGGAATCTGGAGCTTAATTCGAGACAAAAACCAGGAGTTTTGCCAAGCAAATCACAGTGGGATTCTGTTACCAGACTGCAATCTAACACTGCAACCATCAAAATCACTATGTTACAATGACTGCCCTTGGATAAAAGTCAGAGATTCTTCTGTGAAATACTGTCACGCTGACATTCCACGAGAGGTTGCAGTCAAACTTGGAGCAATCCCAAAACGTCACAAAGCACTGGAGAGATATGCCTCAAACGTCTGCTTCAATCCGCTTGGCAGCGAGTTTGGACAGAAAGAAAAACTCACAAGCAGGATTAAAAGCATTCTCAATGCCTATCCATCAGAGAAGGAAATGCTGAAAGAGCTGCTTCAAAATGCAGATGACGCCAAAGCCACAGAAATCTATTTTGTATTTGATCCAAGGACACACCCCACTGACAGAATATTTGATGATAAATGGATCCCAATGCAAGGCCCTGCCCTCTGCGTATACAACAATCAACCATTCACTGAGGATGATGTGCGAGGTATTCAGAACCTTGGAAGAGGAACAAAAGAGGCCAATCCAGGCAAAACTGGTCAATATGGTATTGGCTTCAACTCTGTCTATCACATAACTGACTGCCCTTCTTTTATCTCAAACAATGACATACTCTGCATCTTTGATCCACATGCACAGTATGCACCAGGAGCTACATCTGTAAGTCCTGGAAGGATGTTCAGAGACTTGGACTCTGACTTCAGATCACAGTTTTCAGATGTTCTGAATCTGTATTTGGGAGCTCATTTCAAGTTAGAACGGAGCACAATGTTCAGATTCCCTATCCGATCCACAGAGATGGCAAAGACGTCAGAGATCAGTTCTGTTCCTGCATCTGACAGAATGGTACAAAACCTCCTAGAGAAGCTGAAAACCGATGGCGCAGAGCTCCTTATGTTTCTCAACCACATGGAGAAAATATCAGTTTGTGAAGTAGATCATGCATCTGGTGAGCTAAAGGTCCTCTATTCAGTCACAGCCAAAATAACAGACGGCGATAGACTGAAACGCAAACAATTTCATGCCTCTGTCATCGACAGCGTGACCAAAAAGAAACAGCTCGCTGCTATTCCAGTCCAACAGATAACCTACTCAATGGATATAGAGGACACTGATGGAAATATGACCTCATGGATGATCTGCAACAGATCTGGCTTCCCAGACATTGAAAATGTCTCCAAAAGTGTGGTTTCAGCACACAAGAACGAAGACATAACTCTGTTTCCACGTGGAGGTGTGGCAGCATGTGTAACCCACAACTACAAAAAGCCACACAGAGCCTTCTGCTTCTTGCCCCTTTCACTGGAGACTGGCTTGCCTTTTCATGTCAACGGACATTTTGCCCTGGACTCAGCAAGAAGAAACCTATGGAGAGATGACAATGGAGTAGGGGTAAGGAGTGACTGGAATAACAACTTGATGACAACCCTTATAGCCCCTGCATATGTTGAACTGCTAATTCAGCTGAAGCGTCGATACTTTCCAGGTCCTGATCCCACCATGACTATACTACAAGGAACACCTCTCCATGTTGTCAAAGACACACTGCGGAAATACCTCTTTTTCTTCCCAGCCAACAGACTTGACATTCAGCCAGACTGGTACTGCTTGGTTAAAGCGGTATACAACTGCATCCATGCTGATCTAAAACGCTTGCTTCCTGTTGTGAGAGCGGCCCAGATGGACAATTCGGAAATGCACTCTATCATTTACATCTCATGGGTGAATACATCCACTGCAAACAAAGGCAGAGCCTTCTTTGACAATCTGCTTCAAGATGAGCTCCAACACCTAAAAAACACAGAGTACAACTTAACGTCAAGGAAGTCTGTGGCTGAAAATGTCTACAGGCTGAAAACCCTGCTTCTCGACATCGGTTTCAACCTGGTTCACAGCTGCGATGAAACAGCAAACCTCTACCTCTGCCTGGAGGATGCAGGCATTCCAGTCACTTATGTAACACCAAGTGATATCCGGCACTTTTTGCACACCTTCTTATCGCCTGACACATCCTGCCATATTGGAAAACTCCCCTGTCGCCTTCCACAGTCTACCTTCAAGCTGGTTCATAACCTGAAGCTCCTAGCGGACTACTGTTTCAAAGACATAGAAGTGGATGAGTTCAAAATTGACGGCTTGCCTCTGCTGATAACAATGGACAATATGCTTCAAGTGTTTGACTCTAAGAGGCCAAAGTTTCTGACAACTCACCATGAACTCGTGCCGTCTAGGAAAGATATGTTTATGAATACATTGTACATGAAGTACAGCAACATCCTATTGAAAGCAGGAGTTGCAAAACCCTTTGACATCAGCAGCTTTAGTGACCTGCTGGGGTCTGTTCTACCAAGAGAGTATCGAACAAAGATCCCTGTAAAATGGAAAGATACCCTTCCAAGTGAGTCCTGGCTAAAGAACGTGTGGAGCTTCATTAGTGAGAATGTAGCTGTTAAGGAAGATCAGATGGACATCAAACCCAGCTTTGAAACAGTGCTCGAAATTCTGAAAGACTGGGCTTTGCTCCCCGGAATCAAATTCATGGCTAGAGAGAAGCTTGTCGTCCCAGATCATGATGCACTCCTACCTCTAAGCCTGATGAACATTGCCATATTTCCACAGGGCCAAAATGACAAAGTCTTTCACACTCTAATGAAAGCAGGATGTATCCAGCTTGCAGTGAACAAAATCTGCGTCAAAGAGAATCAAATCATGCCTTTTCTGGCACAGCACACAGCCAACATTGAAAATCCATCAAGTATTCTGAAAGCTCTGGAGTACATGATTCAGACATCTGCATTCAAAACGGCAAACCTGACTGACAAGGACTTTGAGGCTCTTCTGTTGTATTTTAACTGCAACCTTCCCAACCTTTCTCTACAAGATGCACAGAGCCTGAAACTGCTCCCGTGTTTTAAGTCAGTTAGTGGGAGATACATCAGTATTGCAAACTATGGCGCAACCTATGTCCTTGAAAAAAACATACCAAGTATAGACATAGACAGATGGGCTCAAACACCATCATTTGCCTTTCTGGCTGACAATCCACAACTTAAAGAGCTGTATGTCTTCCTTGATTGCATGTCAATCGACGACCTTGACATTTACCTTCTTCATCTCCTGCCAAAGTTTGACAGTCTCTCCTATGATGCCAAAGTTGAACACATGGTCTATATGAAGGAGAGACTTATGTCAATGGAAGAAGGTTGCAAAACAAAGGATCAGCTTTATGAAAAATTAGAGGGGCTGTTGTTCATTCACGACAACTCAAACAGACTCAGACAAGCCAAATTTTTCTATGATCAGACCGTGAAGGTGTTTGAAGTCATGTTACCTGCAAAGTCTTTCATACCAAGTGATTTTTTTAAGAAAGTAGAGCAAGTGACAAAACCTAAGAACGGTGCACTGTCGTTGACTTCATGGATAACCTTCCTGAGAAATATTGGTTTGAAACATGAGGTCTCACAGCAACAAGTTCTCCAGTTTGCAAAAGAGGTCAGCATCAAATCCCAAACTGAAAGCTGGACCAAAGAGAAAGTGCAAACCGTTGTTGATGTACTTTTGAACCATATCTTTAATGAAAGGACAGACCTCTTTCAGGGTGCCTTTCTAAAGGAGCTGTCAATGATACCCTTTCTGTGCCCTGAAAGAGCTCCCAAAGAACTCATCAAGCTTCATACTCAGTATCAAGAGATGAGTGGCGCCCTTCCCCTGATTCGTTTCAGTGGGTCTCAAGTAAACCCGAAGTTCAAACAAACAGATATTATACACTTGCTTTGGACATCCTGCCCAATCCTTCCTGAGAAAGCTACGCCTTCTTGCATAAAGGAACAGGATGAGAGTGCTCTCAGTGGGCAGGAGCAGCTTGACCAAGTGCTGAACATGTTGGGCGTCAACCTGGACCCACCTCTGGAGAAAGTCATATGCAACTGCAAAAACATCTGTAACATATCCAACCCAGATGAAGAAATGGTGAAAACGAGGAATAAAGTTTTGAAGTCCACATATGAATTCCTCAGTGCAGACAAACGAGATTTCCGTTACCTGCTCCGTGGGGTGACCTTCGTCATGGTTGAAGATGGCTGGAAATTACTGAAACCTGAGGAAGTGGTCATCAATTTAGACAACGAATCTGACTTCAAGCCCTACTTGTTTAAATTACCTTTGGAACTCGGCACCTTTCATCAGCTGTTCAAGCTCCTTGGCACCGAGGATGTTGTATCAACTAAACAATATGTTGAGGTGCTGTGGAGAATTTACAGGAGTTCAGAAGGAAAGCAGCTCGACCCAAACGAAATGAGAACTGTGAAAAGGGTGGTCTCGGGATTGTTCAAGTCCCTTCACAATGATCCGGTGGAAATCCGCAAAGATCTCGAGAGTCTCAGAGATTTGATATTTTATATGCCAAGCCATGATGGGAGACTCGCAAAATCCAATACCCTAGTGTTTGATGATGCCCCACACTACAAAAGCAGAATTCAGGGTAATGTTGGGGTTCAGATGCTTGTGGACATGAGTCAGTGTTATCTGGGGAAAGACCATGCTTTCCATACAAAGCTTATCATGCTACTGCCACAGAAACTAAGACCGAGACTACTGAGCAGCATTCTGGAGGAACAGCTCGATGAGGATTCTCCAAAAATGTGTCAGTTTGGAGCTCTTTGCTCCCTGCAAGGTCGACTTCAGCTTTTGCTGTCCTCAGAGCAGTTCATCACTGGTCTGATCAGGATAATGAAGCATGAGAATGATAATGCATACCTTGTTAATGAAGAAAAAGCCATACGCCTATGCAAAGCACTTTGTGAGGGATTGAAAGTGTCCTGTTTTGAAAAACTGCAGACAACATTACGTGTCAAAGGATTCAGTCCCATCCCACACAGTCGCAGCGAAACACTTGCTTTCTTGAAGAGGTATGGAACATCTGTGATTCATCTGTACATCCAGCACTCGGACAGTAAAGACATCAACTTTCTTCTGGCACTAGCTATGACACTGAAGTCCGCGACAGACAACTTGATCTCTGACACATCCTATCTGATTGCCATGCTGGGCTGCAATGACATCTACAGAATCACAGAGAAACTGGACAATCTCGGTGTCAAGTATGACTCAACAGAGCCCTCAAAACTTGAGCTACCCCTCCCTGGAACCCCAATACCTGCTGAGATACACCACACACTGCTCATGGACCCGATGAATGTATTCTATCCAGGGGAATATGTGGGCTACCTTGTTGACTCTGAAGGTGGGGACATATATGGAGCCTATCAGCCCACCTATACGTATGCCATCATCGTTCAAGAAGTAGAAAGAGACGAGGAAGAAAACACAGGTTTCCTTGGAAAATGCTTCCAGATTGATATTGGCTACAGTGAGTACAAAATAGTCAGTTCCCTTGACTTGTACAAGTTTTCAAGACAAGACGAAAGCACCAATATCCGAGATGCTAATACGCCACAGACCCCTACCAGTCCAGAGAGTCGATCCTCTGGCCTACGAATGATGCCTCCTCTTTTTTCTGGGAAAGAAAACCTCAGACCGCCTCCACAGAAACAGTCTCCCAAAAAGATTAAGCTTCATGCATTACCCGAGATTCTGAAAGAGGTTACCTCTGTCGTCGAACAGGCCTGGAAGCTTCCAGAGACGGAGAGAAAAAAGATAATCCGTCGACTGTATCTCAAGTGGCATCCGGATAAAAATGCTGATAATCTGGATATTGCCACAGAAGTGTTCAAGCATCTGCAAAATGAGATCAACCGGATGGAGAAACAGTCTTTGGCTGATCACCAAAATGCAGACCGAACTTCCAGGAGAACCTTCTCCACATCATCGACACGCTTCCAATCAGAGAAGTTCTCATTTCAAAGGTTTTACTCATCGTGGAACCAGGAGGCAACCAGCCACAAGTCAGAAAGACAACAGTTCAGGGAACATTACACCAACTATGCAGGGTCCTCACAGTCCCACCGTTTCTTTGTACCGCCAACCTTCAAGACAGTTGGAAACCCTATGGAGGCCCGCAGGTGGCTAAGGCAAGCCAGAGCCAACTACTCCGCTGCTCGCAATGATCTCCATAAAAATGCCAATGAGTGGGTTTGTTTCAAGTGCTACCTGGCCACAAAGCTGGCCCTGATAGCTGCTGACTATGCAGTCAGAGGAAAGTCTGACAAAGATGTTAAGCCAACTGCTCTCGCTCAGAAAGTGGAGGAGTACAGCTCCCATTTGAAAGGCCTTGCAAGCGACGTTCAGATCCTGGAGGGATATGGCGTGGACAGCCTGAGAACCCGCTACCCCGATCTCCTGCCGTTCCCACAGATCCCCAATGACAGATTCACATCTGAGGTAGCGATGAGGGTAATGGAATGTACCGCGAGGATTATCATAAAGCTTGAAACATTTGTGCAGCAAAAAATATGATACCACTGCTCGATAAGAGTCTCCATATATTCTCAGTGGACCCAAGAGCTCGTATGCAGTTTCTATCAGTGAAAGAGGGGCAGTGGCTCATGCACAGTAAATAAATACATGGCTCCCATAACCTGTTGGCCCATAAATGTGCATAGGCTGTACATAGGTATGCCTCAGCAATATGTTTTGTTTACCAAAGTCCCCACACTGACTATATTTGCTCTGTGTTAGATTTAAAAAATGCAGCTTTTTTACTTTATCTTTTATAAAAACAAAAGAATATATTTTCTTGCTACAGAAAACGAGTGTTCTTAAAGGTTGCGCTTATCAGAAAGCATATTTACCCTGTTAATAACAAAGACTGCTCTCGCTCAGCGTGCCCTTCTTTCGAAAGATCCCCAAGTCCCGAAAATACTGTCATGTTTGTAAATGTTCTATTTTTTGTACTTTCCAGGTTGTTTTCATATCATTTCTTTGAAAGCTGTACATTTCCTGTAACATAGCCAATAACTTGTTTATGGACTAAGCACCTTTTTGAAACTCACCTGCATTTTGACTCATGTAGCGTCAGTGCTCTGGGGAACTTGAGAGAATCCAACTGTGAAAAGAAACACTTTATATTCATTTAAACAGTAACCGTGTTTTTCTTTTGTTTTGTAATTACTAAAATGTCTTGCATCATGTGAACTTCAAGTACTTCTTTTCCTAGTTGGCGTTCAAACATCTGAACACTTTAATGCTGTGTCAAAGAGCCATATAAATTAGGTGTTATGATGTGGGCCCAAATGCAACATGTAACATTTGCTGATTCACAACCATGTCCATATATTTTTTGTGATGAGAAATGTTCTGCTTTAACATTACAGCATCAGTTTGCTGTGCTTGTGTGTATTTACTGCTCCGCCAATCTGGTTTTGAGTTTGATTTGACAAATATGCTCATACTGACCTCACTTACTTTGTAAGTCATTTGCAATGAAATATGACCTAAAACGTGCTTCTTGTCATCTGTTGTCTTATTTCATCTCAAACTTGAGGTGACTTCAGTGAGATCATCTCTTTGAATGACCCTTGAGTAGCAAACATACTAATATGCACTGTGCCACAGTGAGGCCTAATCCATTCCCCCTAAAAGAAATGTGGGTTCCTCTATTAAGATGAGGCATATTTTACTAAATATTGAAAGTATTGTAGAGACACTTTAAAGTCCCTCTAATTTCTTGTGATTTTGCTTCCAAGCTGCCAGACTGCTTTTCTTCTTGATCAAATTTCCCACTGACCTTTCTGAAGGACTTGCAAAGCTTTCTTTGATCTCGATGGACTCATTTTTTGTTTAGTCCTTGTTCCTGATGTGTACAGGGACTGACTGACAGTATAATGTGAACTGCTTAATAAACAAGGGAACGTGAAGAAGTGAAAGATAAAACACAAAGTGCTAAGGTCTAGAAAAAGCTGCAGTACCGTGCAAAAAGTGCTAAAAAGTATGTACATTTTTTAAGTTCCTACCAGAAACTTTTCTATGTTATAAATATAATTGTGAATTGGGTGGAAAACCTATATGGTTTTCAAAGTTTTTGTGAAATGTAACCCAAACGTGGGCTGTGCATATGTATTAACCGCTCCTATAGTCAACATTTTGTGGAACTGCCTTTTCTTCGTTACAGTGGGAAGTTTTGGGGCATTCCTCCACCAGCTTTGCACATAGTAACTAAAAGCTCATCCAATTTGGGTGGAGAGGGAACATGAGTGTTCAAGTCTTGCCAGTGATGGATTCAGGTGTTTCAGTCAGCCTTCTAACAGACGAAGATTTATTGACCTTAAACCAGTCAGGCTTTACGCTCAGGGTCGCCGCCCTGCTGGAAAGTGAACCTTCACCTCATCTCCAGTGTTTTTGTAGCCTCCAACAGGTTTTCTTCCAGAGTTATCCTGTATTTAGTTTCATCCGCCTTGCCAGTTTCCTTGTTGAAGAAAAACATCTCCATAGCATGATGCTGTCACCAAAACGATTTATAATGTGGATGGTGTGTCCAGGCTGCTTAGGAAGGTAGTTTTGTGCTACTTTTTGCATGTAGGACCAAAATTACATTTTGGTCTCATCCGGCCAGAGGACCTTCTAACAAATATTTGTTCTGTTCCGTGTTTTGGCTTGAGGCAGACTTTAAATGGGACATCTTCCTGATAGTTTCTCAAAGACCAGGGTGGAGTGTACGACTAATATTTGTCCTCAACAACCCTACTTAAAACTTCTCACAGACCTTTCTGTTGTGCTCCTTGATGCTTTTTGTTCATTGTTTTCTAACGTCCTCCACAGATCAGGTGTATTTTCACTAAGGTTGAACTCCACAACCTCATTAATTTTAGTCTATTAATGAGGTCAAACAGGAAGGCAGCTGAGTGGACATTTTATTTAGGGTAATCAGAGTCAAGGGGTCTGTCTACACGTGCAAGCCACACCTTTCAGATTGTTTTAATGCACTGTTGGTCTATCACATCAACTCACAATAAAATGCAAAAAGGTTTGTGGCTGTAACGTAACAAAATATGAAAATGTAGAGGTGTACAAAGTGCATTGAACTATCTACACCAGATCAACAGAATATTGTATTTAAAAAAACAGAAAAAAAAAACAGCAAAGACCTAACACAGGAAATGAAAGCATGATCAAGTTTTCAGCTGTGGGATTCCTATCGCTGTTTCCAAAATGTTACTTTTTGTTTAAGCTAGTATCTCCTCTATTTTTCATAATTTTGTTTAAAAAAGAGAATTTTGACCTTATGTGATAGGCCTCTAGAAACAAAGACTGTTGGGCACTTTAAAGCATTTGATAAGAGAACAATCTTGCTTGATCTGAGTGTCATCTGATGCTCCTGTCATCTGCGGCCTCACAAGGCTGCAGAAGATCAGGCCTCTGGCCAGTTTTTTTAAATAATAAAAAAATCAACAAAGCTTGGGATTCCTGTCTCCTCACTGCAACATTCTGCCAACAACGCATATTTTTTTTATTGTATTTGGCTCAGTTTAGGAATCTCATCATGCCTGAGTAATTCATAGATCAGAATTTAGCAACTTTTTAGCATCAGTCTCTGCTAGAAAATGGTCAGCTAATGGACCAAAAATGATTTTGAAGAGCAGCCAAAATCAAAATAAAATATTTTAAAGACCTTCAGAAACTATGAGGGGGGGGGGGGGGGGGACTGAAAATGCTGTTTAATTCATTGCCTGTGCAGGGCAAGGTTAATTTGTCATCTTGGTGATTTGAATCATAAAAGATTTATATAATCAGATGCACGTCGTCAGAGTCAGACTGCAACTAATGATAGACTAACGAGTCATACAGCAAATGATAAAGTTTTCTTTTAATTTTACCAAGATGCTTATTCTGACTGGAAACAATATGAATGTTTTGGAGCTGCCCAGGCAGAGTCCAGACCTGAATCTTATGAAGAATGTGTGAAGAGAGCTGGTGATAAATCATCAAAATAACAGTAGAAAGATGCAGCAACATGCCCAGCAATTATGAAAAGGGTTTAACTGCTGTAATTCCACTTTTCGTTCCCTGTTGATTGTTGAGATGGATGTACACAATTTTTATGAAATGCCAGTCGTATTTTTTTTTTTCAAACTGATACTCCTGTGTTATTTTGTGTTTTGACAGATGTGTGTCTCATTTCCAATCAGAAACAAACCTCTTGGTTGAATCATTTAAATCCTAATTTGTCGAGGGTAAGAATAATTTCGGTCTTAACTGGATGTCTGAGTAATACACACATTAGCCTAAAGACGTTCTGAATCAAGCAGGTTCCTCAAGGAGAAGCCCTTTTGTGCAACTGCAGATCTTCTCCGGCAGAGGGCACCAGTGAACGAAACCAAGCCTATGACGGATCACATTTCTGCCCTGCCTTTGTTTGCCACTGAGTCAAAAGCAGAGCAGAAAGTAAGAGTCATTGGATCCAAAACAGGAAAAAACACTCTTCAGAAAAGAGAACACAGATTAATTACGCCGACGACAACAAAGAAAGAAAAGCAAAACCACGTTTATTTAATATACAAAATGAACAAATAAACGTTACATTTAATCAAGTATGACCTGAGGTGAGAACAGCATATCACCTTTATTATCCTTTACCTTCAGATCACAATGCCAACGCAGCACATTCAATACAACTGGGATAAAAACAGCAAGGCATCGCTCACAAAATTGTCAGTACAGAAAAAAAACATAACCTTTAGAAAATATTGTCCTTTCAGACGCTGTTGAAAGACACCTCCATCCATACAGTGAAGGCAAATGTTGAGCTCCTGTTCCACATAATGTGTAAACAACACATATGATGCCGTACTGAAGCAGTTAGAAAAAAGTATTCCCTCTTTAAATGATTCAAGTTTGGTTTTTTTTGTTTTTGTTTTTTTTTACATTTGCTTTGTTTCTGCGACCATACTGTTGTGGTAAAAGCTCATGTTTTCGCCTGACTTTAGACGTTAAAGTAGCGCCTGCTTAAGTAACTTTCTTGTGGTTCAGTGATTACATAGTGAGCTCTGAAGTAAGATGGGCCATGAGAAAGGTGCATAACATGTGATCCTGAACTTGTGAGGATTTTTGTAAGTGGAAATTGCTAGAAATGTAAGAAGAAGAAGAATAAAAAACATCTATTCTCTAAAAATGATCTATAGCAAGCTCAAAATGTACCGCCATTTCCAGTCCCCCCCCCCCTTAATTAAACAGAAGTCACACAGAACGGCAAGACAAAAACACCACATACCAAGGGCTCGGAGTTTTAGGCGAAAAGTGTCATTGACTAAAATAAATATTTCTATAATAAAGATTAAAAAAACTTTAACTCTTTAATCACCACTTTTCCAAGGCCTTGATATGCGTTCAGCTTTATTTATTGCACCACAAGATAATATTGCATAGGATGTAAGCTGTTACCAGCTCCTCATTGCCCAGCCTTGACACTGCATGTGTAAAAACATTCTCACAAATCTGTGACACACGCATTTTTAAACTGGAACGCTAATTTGCATCTCTCAGTAGTTAGTTTACCATCAATTCAACTGCAAAGGGATGTATATCTTGGCATCTGTGACATGAGTTATTATTTTTTTTTGACACAGCTTGATTTGCAAGTGGGAAAATCGCAGATCCACTTGGGTATGAGCGTTAAAAAAAAAAAAAAAAACAAGAAGGGAAGCGAACTTGCGCTCCATATAAACAGTTGTGCTTGTTGCCTCCCAGAAGATGTGTCTTCAGAGATGGAAAGTCGATGACCTTGTCAGAGTCTAGCAGTTCTGATTTTCGCTGCAAGTGGAAGTTCTCCCAGCCTTGGACAGGAAGAGCTTTCCACTGGGACAGACACAGACCTCATAGAGACCCTGAGTATTTCCAGAAACGCCGCCCTTGCTCAGCGGCAGGCTCGGCATTCGCACCGTCTCCGCATCCAGCACCAGCTGCACAGTGAGGAGGACACGTTCCCATTCAAATAAGAAGACAAGACACACGGACAACGATGATTAGGAAAGAATTAAGAGATCTCATTCCTAAGCAGCTCCTTGAGGATCTTAGAATCAATACAATGTGGCAGAAATCAAGCAGCATGAGTCAGTTCAAATAAGTATTCAGTCTAGATTGCCACACAGTGTTATTCCCATTAGCAAAAGAAATAAAATTATAAAGGAAACGTTCCACCCTGAAACCTGATTTTTGTCGCGGTGCATTGTTGTTGCCTCATAATGGTCAGATAAACATTTGAGGTGCAAATACTTCATGAAGTTCAGCCAGTTAGCTACACTACAGGGATTAATCAGCCTTGATTCAGCCAGAACCGTTTCCCAAGCCTACTATAGACAGTCACGTGGAAACCAAACCACAGCCGAGTCCAAACCCAGGTTCTGTTGGCTCTAAAGGGGAATGAACTCTCTGAAGCCTGCAGATGAGAGAATAAATGCTCTTTTGTGGAAAAAATTAAAACATTAAATCCTAAAAATTTAGAAAACTACTGGTTGAAAGATACTAACATGCAATGCAAAAGTATTCGCACCCCTTAAGATTTGTTTCCAATTTTTTCCCGTTACAATCACAAACCTCAGAGCCTTTTTAAACAGCGTTTTTGTTATACACCAAAACAAAGCGGCACATAATTGTGAAGGGAAAATTGGACGTGATTTTCAAGAAGCATACAAATAAAAGTCTTAAAAAAACAAATTTTTTTACTCAGCCCCTCTCAGTATTAATGCAGCCGTTCTTTGAAGGCCTCAGAGGTTTGCTAGACAACATTAGTGAGCAAATTACTTTCTGCAGATGAAGGAACACAGCTGGCAGGTCAGGGATAAAGTGGCGGGCCGGTTTAAAGTATCGTTAGTTTATGAAATATATTTGGTTGAGCACCTTTTGCTTCCTAATCTGAAAATAGGAAGAGGACGGCACTGCAGACCTACCGAGACACGGCGGTGTTAAAACGGCCCGGTGAAGGTCCACACCTAAATCTAACGGTGAATCTGTGGCGAGACTTAACGACTGAAGCTCACAGATGTCATCCGTTTAATCTGACTGGGTTTCGACTAGTTCGCATCAATCTTTGCAGCAAAATGTGGCTCTGAGTAACCACTAAGGAGAGCCAAAACATAAATGCACAGATTTCTATTTCTTACAAATTCTGTGCCCCCGTCTACAGCAGAGGCTGCATTTCTGACGTAGACTCGGGGTCTTTGGGGTTGACCAGAAAGACGACGTTTTTACTCTATCAGGCTGTGCTGGAAAACATTATCAGGTATGGAACGTTACCATGGTTTGGTAACCTCTGTGCACTTCAAATCTAAACTCAATCATCTGCTCCAGACTGCAATCAGGGTCGTGGGGAGGACGGATTATTCCTCCCTGCAGGCGATTTACGAGGAGTGCGTTCTCAGACTCACACAGAGAGTACGGCCTGATCCCGCATTATGAACTGCTACCTTCTGGCCAGCGGCATAGAGTGCCCATTTGGAAACCTAATCGACATAAATATTCATTCATCCCTACCTCCATCCGATTAGTCAATAAGATAGGCATATAGTCTGTGGATGTATGAAGGTTATTTTGATGTCTTGGTTTGAGGTGATGGTTGTTTGTCGTTGGAATATAAGTCGTCTGGGGTATTTTATGTTTTTATTGAACAATATGCGTTTTTGTCTCTGCATTTACTGTGGTGTAAGGTGCAATAGGCGTATTTAATGTTTATTTACTGCCGTTTTTATGGTGGCAGTGTTATCCCTTTTTTACCACATGTAGTCCAAGACAAAGCTCCCCTATGGGAGCAACAGATTATAATCTTATTTAATCTTATGTATACTTTTCCTTCCACTTCATAACTTTGCCTTTTTGTGTTGGTCTTTCACTCAAAATCCTGATTAAATACATTGAGGCTTGTGATTTTTAACACGGCAAAATGTGGAAAAAAGTTCAAAGGGCCGTGAATACCTTTGCAAAGTATTTTAAGTTCCAGCGGGGAGCGAAAGTGGTGAAGCACGCTCTCTGTGGGCAGAATCTGAGAGGTTTCAGACACACAGTAACCTGAAAGAGCCGAGCTCCGGTCAAACTGTGCCGGGGCTCCCGGGTGCGGCCGAGGGAGATTATGGAAGCTTAAAGCTGCATGTTCTCAACCGAAATCACGCTGTGTATACACTCCCCCCCCCCACCCCCACCCCAGCATCTTCACGCGGCAGGGAGCGCGTGAAGATGTTTCCTTACCAGCCCCAGGGTTGACTTCAGGATGACGTCCATGTTGGAAGCAGCTTCAATGTTTCCAGCCAGCGCTTTCAGGTGAACTCCTTTGGGTGCGTCTATGGTCACAGAGCGGGTCGGACACTCCAGCCTACGGAAAGACAGCTGAGCTTAAGAAAGGGATCAGCGCCTTCTCATGAACAACACCGACTCTCAGTGCAGATGTAAGAGGAGAGCTCTGAACATCTCTAATAACGTGACCTGGTATCAAGCAGTATATGCCACAGGTGCGGCGCTCACCTCAGGTCCTTTAAAAGTTCTGACTTCAGCAGCGGCACCTCCACAGAGTGCTGGAACAGAGCTCCCTCGGGACCTGAGGGAACAAACAGGCATCAGGAGTTTATCAGAGGATGTAGGGATGCACTGCAGGTGGAAGCTCTCGCTTTTTGTTGAATCTTTGCTAATATTTTGTATCAAAATTTGCCAACATTCATTATATTCAGGGAACGATGTCTGTTGAATGGGGAACCATTTTGGGGGGGGGGGCAGGACTAGAAAACAAAACTTACATATATTGATATGAGCTTTTTGGATGATTTGGATTTTTTTGTCATGGGGCCCAAAATTCCTGGCGGCAACCCTTTCAGCTGATTGTGAAGCACCATTTGAGCTCGACTTTAAAAAAGAAAAGGAAAAAAGAAAAGTAAACCCTGAAAAACAGTCTGTCGGCTCACGTTGAATCTGTTAAGTGGGTGCGGCGACACGAAGAGACAGACAGCACTGAGGGCTCATGCTGACCCCCGGCAAAATGAAGCCATCAGCTGCCCTTCTTTTTAATCAGCCTTCACAGTGTGAGGACAGCGGCGCACCAACATCGTCGCTGAACACGTGACGTTCAGAACATGCAGGGTGGAATGGAATATGGGAAAATAGTTTCCCTCCAGCTATTTGCTATGTAAAAAAGATGCTCTGTGTGGTTTTTACGATGCAGCCTACTGGTTCAAATCTCCAGCGGTGCACACGATGGATCTTATGCTCTATGGCACTGGTGCGTTTATGGATGCTAATTCAGTTGAACTGCAGGTCACCAAAAGGCCTTTAACTGTATGGCTTAAAAGCCTAAAAAAAAGGTCTGTCTCAACAAAACATTTTAATCTGAGTCATATAGAAATTAAAGGACATTTTCAGGACATTTTCTCTTACATGACTCGCTGAAACCCTAATTTGCCGTTTTGAGAGCTTTAATTTTCTCTTCGAACATGTTACGAGTTTGGAGCTTCTCTTCAGCTCGCCCCACGGGCTTTTAAAGGGTTTAAGATTGGAGATTGTGTTGATTCGGCCAAACTGTTTGTAATATTCAGCTTGATTAAAAGCAGAACTCACACTATACTCAAGGGGGATCTGTCACAGGAATCAGGTAAAATATGCTACACCAATTACTTGGAAAAGAGATTAACTATCCAGCCACTCATTAAGAAATTTGTTGATTTTTAACAATGATTTATTAAAAAAAAGTCATAATATTACAAAATAACAATAGTTATTTGGATAAATAGCTCAATAACCAAAAATCCTTCCAAAAGTAATTATGTTTAATCCAAAACACCTATTTGAATCAGCAAAGAACCTAAATAAATGAAAATCCAAAATTGTCCATTTATTTTTATTTTTAAGAATAATGTCCGTAACAGAGTTCCGTATCCTCCAAAACCAAAACAAAGACCTGGAAATGTTTTCCCATTTGCGTCCAAAGTCCCGTTCCAAAATGGAAAAATACAAACGTCAAAACCCCATCCAAAAAAGATAATAAAAAAGAGTGGTACCACCAAAAATCGCCAAAAGGAAAAATAAAGTCCAGATCTCACCGGGAGCGTCTTTCTTCCCCTCGGTAGCGTCTTTTTGCACCGGGTGGCGTCTTCTGGCTCCAAACTCCGATCAGGTTTCCACATGCACGTTTCTATTGGCGCTGGGACGAACTTTGAGTTCTGTTTTATCTATTTCCTTTGGATTTTAACTCATTTTAAACATTCAAGCAAAGCAAAATCTCCCGCTGCACAGATCTGACCGTGTGCGTCTTTTCTCATCTGTCGAGCCGCCCCGCGCCGACGCCCACGCCCCTTTTTATTCACTAATTACCTCCACACCTCAAAACCAGCATGATACTGCCCAACATCAGTTTTAACCAGTAGAGATTAGAAATAATTTTAATAAGGAAATAACAACTGTTCTATCAAACAGTTTGTCACCTTTCTACTTTAATGTCTTTATACAAACAAAAAGAACGTAGTGGTTATGTTACATGTTGAAACAATCAAGAATCACCAATGTTCAGGCAGGGGCCACAAAACCTCCATGTTAAATGTCCTGATTTTTCACCTTGACAGTGTTCCCTGGGATGTTGGATGAGAACCAGGCCAAAACACAAGACTTAGTAGCGTTTAACAAACTCCTCGTGTTAACGTTTGAGATGGTAGGATGGGAAAAGGCTTTTGGCCTGGCTTATGCGATTTGAACACCTCTCCCACCATCCTCCTCACTGTTGTTGGTGCCACCATCATCAAGCCTTGCTTTGGTACTGTTCCAGATTTTATTTTTTTATGTTTTATCCTCTTTATGCATTTTTTTAGATACAACAACAGAAGAGAGTATAACCACACAAAGAAAGAAGCACGCCATGTGGGGTGCTACTTACAAGTAGCTTTATCCTAAGTAGTCTGGTATTGAGTGGGTGATAAAAAGAGTCAATTTCTTCAAACGTTGTTCGAATTTTGCCCGTTCCCAATCTCAGACAGTGCGGCATTTTTTCCATTGAATAGATTTCCTCCATAATGTCCCTCCATTGACTCAGTTTCAGAGTGTCGCTGCTCAGCCAGTTCCATGAGATGACTTTTTTTGCAGGCCATTATCATCACCTTAAATAGATGTCTATCCTCCATTCTGGTTACATTTTTACAATCCTAGCTTTAAAGTCTGTGGGTCGTTAGAGGTCTTGTAACTCAATACCTGCTCAAGTATCTCAGCAATATTGTCCCAAAAGGGCCGAACTTTTACACACGTCCAGAGAATATGTGATTGGCAGTGATTTGGCCACAACGCCTCCAGCCTAACCTTTTCAATTTTTTAAATACAGTTTTGACAGAACAATACGGGCAATTATCATCAGTTCCTCTTTTTAGGTGGTTTAAAAATGATTCGGGTGGATCTGTTTTATGGGAATTGATGGGTAGATAAAATAGTGGGGCCCCTGTTTTTATAAACAACATTTTCTTCGCTCTTGATCTTTTTCCAATAATGATAACACCAAGTCCTCCACACACGAGGGCTCCAGTAAGACATTGTTTCTGTCGTTCAAAACTTTTAGATCAACTTGGGGCAGAATAAAGAGGTGGAAACAGAGGTAAAATTCACAAATGTTGCTCTTTACTGTGCTGAAACTCCAATTCCAAGATGCTGTAGAAGCTTCCCCTTCATTTATGCTCTATTGTAGATCCAGTATATTTTAAGACTCATTTATTCAAATTGGCTTTTAATACTTGGTACCATTAGGGTGCTCTGACATGCATTTAATGTGCTATTTGTGTGTCTTCCATGTTTTTAGAATCATTTGATGCGTTTGTATTGTAATCTGTTTTACTTTTTGTGTCTATATTTAGGTTTATTTTGGCTGTAAAGCACTTTGGACAACCTTTGGATGTTGTAAAGTGCTACATGAATAAATATTGATTGATTTTAATGCACATCTGCCATTTATCCTAAACGACCATGAACACAATCACAAATGTGTTTGTCCTCAGGTTTGTTGGTCGCTGCAGAGCGTTTTTGCCTTCCGACCAAGCCGCTCATGTTGATATCACATCTGCTGCCAGTGTCATCTCCTTCCAAACCGTTCCCTGCCGACAGGTGTGCGCTATGTCCAAAAAAACAACAACAGCAACAACAACAAAAATGCACGTATAGGCATCCACCCACATACCTGTAACTCGGAGTTTGTCCGGACCGATCACAGTCTGCTCGCCATCTGCACTGAACAGCATGTTGTCATTGTGGGAGTTGATGAGAAGGTTCTGAGTGTGTCCCTGAGCCTCTTTTGGACCTGCAACAATAACAGCAAAATACCTGGAGGGGTTTGGCAGTGATACATGAACACGATCTACCCCGTCCTCACGTTGTGAGTATTTTTAGACTTTCAGGCATGAACATTCTGGGGACTTTTGTAGCTCTTTAGAGATGCAATGAGGTGATGTATCGGCCAGAAGTGGATCAATTCAACCTGTGTAAGTCCAAGAGGGAAACAAGTAACCCCATTAGGTTTTTACTGAAAGGTGCCTCATCACAGGTCAATCTCTTTGCCCTTGACTGCATCTGTGTTCACAGCCCTGTGAAAGTAGAATCTACTGAAAGCGGATCCCTCGGTGAGATATTTAACCTGGTGTCCGTGCCTGCAACTGTGAACAGACACACAATCTTCTCTAACAAGCATTTCAGTTTTATGCTCCCGGGGCTGAAAGCATGCAGGCCATGCGTTTTACGACTTAACGATCAAGGACACATAAAGGCATCGTTGGAACACAGTAATTAGTCGGGTCATTTGCTGGCCTTTTAATCATGACAAAGCATCCTAACGTGGCCATCAGAGGACCATAAAAGATGTACAAATATGACCCACCGCGGGCCCCAAGCCCTGCATGCAAGACAGAGCGATCCAGAGGCATGGTCAGAGACAGGAGCAGTGTCTGTAATGGCTTTTAAATGGAAATCTAAGAGATTATAAATTGACAAATGGCCTCTTGTCACAGCTAATGTAGGATGAGGAATCCCTGCAGGACTAGTACATGAGTGACTTTACTGTCTCCCCCATACATCATGCGGATGCGAGGTGTGGCCGCCGGATTGTCTCTGTGTGTACACGCGTCCTCTTACCCACAGATGTCCTCGCCGTGACGTTCCCATTCTCATCCCGGGCATTGAGGGAAACGTTTACTGATGAATGCACAACTAGGGAAGAATCCTGAAGGCAGAAAAAAAAGCTACTTTAAAACCTCCAGAATAAAATTTAAAAAAAATCATAACTCAGATCAACCAATATGACAGAAAAGTTTGACTTTGCCTCCAAAGTGTAACTACTGACAAACTAAAATAAAAACATGGATCCCACTTGCTGCATGTGACTGATTTACTTTCTCTCTTGTGTCACCACGTGGCTGATCCTGAATTTTTCAGTTTCTAAACCACAAAAAACACCCATTTAATGGTTTAGTTTATTATGCCAGCATTAAATATTTCAAAATGGGCACATAACTGAAAAGTTAATCTTTATGTATCCTTTATACATCAATTTTAAAAGAAATTTATTTCATTCATAGCTTTCACAGGCTGCAATACACGTTATTTTGAAATTAAAAGCACTACAAGGAACTTCTTAAAAGGGCATGTTGTCTGAATACTGCCTTTTTAAAATTAACATACTGAGGACTTATTATAAACTTTACAATGTAATAACAATAAATATGATGTTGGGTAAAGTAAAGTTCAGGTCCTGACTAGACTCTCTAGGAGTCTAGGTCATATCTATGGGGTGAGATAACAGTCAATATAAAAGCATGCGTAGGTGTCTGAATTTGTAAATGCAAGTCAATAAACATGAATACATTTCAGATTTGTATTTGTTCCTTATCAACTCATACATGTGACATCAAAAGTTACAACTTTGCAACAATACATACAAGTAAACATCACAAATTTACGAGTACAAATCTACAACCGCTGAAGAGACCGGCTTGTGAAATAGACCAGTTCATTGTTATTGTTTTGATTCGGGTTTTTCGCGCATGCGCGCCGGACTGGTTGGCAAAAGACGAACACAATGGCGGACGCAAACAGAGAAACTGACGAGTTCTCCACGTATTTTTCTTCTTTAGATAATGTATCACAAGATCGTTTTAAGAGTAAGTTGATGGTTGATGGTATCAGATTGCCAGATTTATACAGCAAAAGCCTGAAGGGA
This sequence comes from Fundulus diaphanus, assembly GCA_037039145.1. Classification (NCBI taxonomy): domain Eukaryota; kingdom Metazoa; phylum Chordata; class Actinopteri; order Cyprinodontiformes; family Fundulidae; genus Fundulus; species Fundulus diaphanus. Next base: position 37,561,733 of record CM073124.1, read on the forward strand.
CGGAGCGAGTCTGTGAAATGCTGGCCAAGTGTTCCGCACCACGACATATACAGCTGCCTTATAAACACGCAGGCCAGTACACACGAGAGAGCACGAAAGCACTTGAAACCACTGGACGGCTACAATTATTTTCGGGACATGGGCTCCAGCAGCCCCCGCGACGCCATGAGGGATTAAGCGGGTCAGAAAATGGATGGATGGATGGATGCTCACACATGTTTGTGTAACGCAGAGTCGGACACAGACAGCGCCTCAGCAGAGAGGAAGACCCGCCCGGTAGATTAAAAAAAAACATTGTTCACTACGGATTATTTTGGTGTTTTTGTCTTATTAAAATGGGTGGGGGTGTCGGCGACGTTGCAGCGTAAACACAGACGTACTAGCGCGCGTGAACGGGGGCATAATGGATTTGCAGCGCATCGACTCCGCTTCTCCTGGCCCCGTGTAGCGATCGCCACCTCCCCTCCGCCGCTATTTAAGTAGAACAATGACTAGAGCAGAATTAAGTTGTATTTACCGGAGATGAAGTGTAGACTGCAAATTCTGTCGTGTTATGGTGGCTCCCCCGGTCCATTGGGAGTGTTTGCCTGCGCTCTTTTCATTGAAATTTACTTTCTTCGGTAAACAACAGAAACGTACATCCGACGATTTGGAATGCCTCTCTGTGCAACCGGGAGCACAACAAGTCGTAGACATTGTTTAGATTCCAAAAATAAACTAAAAATATGCTCTAAATCACCCGTTTTGTCATGTAGTAGACGAGTACTGTTTTTTGCCAACCACCGTGACCCGGATGTAGCGCTGACGTCACGCGTGAACTGGTCTATGGGACAGTCTAGCCTTCACTGGCTGTCCCAGCCCTCACCTTAGCATTACTGCTGTTGCCTAGCAACCGAGACAGCGCAAACCAGCTGTGAAGCCAGAGATGTTTTCATTGTCACTGGATCGGAAAAATCGACGGTCCATGAAGGGGCCTTCAATTTAGCCCCGCCCCTGATGGCAAAACGGCGCCAGTTTTTGGTGACATTGTAGCTGAAGGAGCTCTGCAGTGACAATGAAAACATCTCATTGAATAAAAGCTGTATCATAAAATGAGAATATCATCATAAGTTTTTACTTTCTAACAATGTTTGACTTTTTAATATCTAAATTTTCAATGACAAATCTCTATTTTGATGTCATTGCAAGTGATTTTTCAATGTTTAATTTTTCAGTGTTTGATTTTACAATGCCAAATCTCTTTTCAATGTCGCTGCAAGCTGTCACTGTTTTAGCTCCATAAAAAACACTGAACCCGAAGATTAATCTCCTCGTCTCCTTGTAGATAACTGTAGGGCAACTCGGTTTGTATTTTCCCTTATGCATATCCATTATGGCCCACAACATTTTGTTTAAAATGTTGCTTTATCATCTTTTATTATATTCTAATTCATTAATTCAAGCAATTAAGGATACACCGGACCGCAGTAGGGCCGTGCTCAATTTGTGGCAGCGGCATCTGACACCGGCACTTCCTGTGGCAGCTGTGGCACTTTCACTGGCATGCTCTTGCCATGAAGGTGCCACGGCTCTTCCTGTACTGCTGTTTCTGTTTTTAGGCAAACTGTTTGTTATAGACACCTGTTAGACTATAACTACTTCCAAATAATCATATTTTATTTATATTATTTGCAATAAAAGCTGGCGGCTCATAGTGGCACTTCTGGTGGAGGTAATATTGGCACTTCCGGTGGCAGCGGCACTTTCACTGGCATGCGCCTACCAAGAAGATGTCAGAAAATATTTAAAAATATTTATTTACACATTTGTTTACACATTGTGTAAACATCAGGGCATTATGAATGGTGATTTAGCCATTGTGTATATATATATATATATATATATATATATATATATATATATATATATATATATATATATATATATATATATATATATATATACAAACACACCGGTACGCGGTAGAATTCCATGGCCACGAAGACGCCATAGGATATATATATATATATATATAAAATGTTTCCTGACTCGCTCCTCCAAAACACCCCAAAGTGGCTCAATAATATTTAGATCTGGTGACTGTGCAGGCCATGGGAGATGTTCAACTTCACTTTCATGTTCATCAAACCAATCTTTCACCAGTCTTGCTGTGTGTATTGGTGCATTGTCATCCTGATACACGGCACCTCCTTCAGGATACAATGTTTGAACCATTGGATGCACATGGTCCTCCAGAATGGTTCGGTAGTCCTTGGCAGTGACGCGCCCATCTAGCACAAGTATGGGGCCAAGGGAATGCCATGATATGGCAGCACAAACCATCACTGATCCACCCCCATGCCTCACTCTGGGCATGCAACAGTCTGGGTGGTACGCTTCTTTGGGGCTTCTCCACACTGTAACTCTCCCGGATGTGGGGAAAACAGTAAAGGTGGACTCATCAGAGAACAATACATGTTTCAAATTGTCCACAGCCCAAGATTTGCGCTCCTTGCATCATTGAAACCGACGTTTGGCATTGGCATGAGTGACCAAAGGTTTGGCTATAGCAGCCCGGCCGTGGATATTGACCCTGTGGAGCTCCCGACGGACAGTTTTGGTGGAAACAGGAGAGTTGAGGTGCACATTTAACTCTGCCGTGATTTGGGGAGCCGTGGTTTTATGTTTTTTGGATACAATCCGGGTTAGCACCCAAACATCCCTTTCAGACAGCTTCCTCCTGCGTCCACAGTTAATCCTGTTGGATGTGGTTCGTCCTTCCTGGTGGTATGCTAACATTATCCTGGATCCCGTGGCTCTTGATACATCACAAAGACTTGCTGTCTTGGTCACAGATTTGTCCTCTTTTGAACTCTGGTATGTCACCCATAATGTTGTGTGCATTGCAATATTTTGAGCAAAACTGTGCTCTTACCCTGCTAATTGGACCTTCACACTCTGCTCTTATTGGTTCAATGTGCAATTAATGAAGATTGGCCACCAGGCTGGTCCAAATTAGCCATGAAACCTGCCACACTAAAATGAGAGGTGTTTCAGTTTCATTGTCCAACCCCTGTATATCTGAAGTGTACGGTCACTTTATATTTTGTGTCTAACACTGTTTATTAACCCAGAAAAAATAATGACACCATCAATTGAAAGTACTTATTTAGTAATGGTCAGTAGCTAATAACTAACCTGACATCCCGCTTGCTATTAATCAGCATTGCTTCCATGAAAACAGCGGCAGCCGGCGTGGGATATTGGAGGCTTTTACAACGGGTCTGGCATCTTGGTGGCATCCTGGCATCCTATGGCCTTATCGTGGCATCTTCGTGGCACCTAACGGCCACAGACTTCCTAAGTGTGCCAACGTGTTTTCAAGTGATGTTTTTATATCACCAAATTTGTTTTTCTTATCACGAGTTAAACCACTCATACAGTAACCTTATAAAACTTTTCTATTAAATTGCTTGAAAATGTTTGTTAAATTATGTGAATTTAACACATGAATAATTGAAAGTAAATATATAATAGGTATTAAATAACCCCAAAATCAAAGCATTTTCCCATAAACAGCAACAGAAGGACGGCAGGTGGCCTGCCGGCTTAGTGACACCTTGTGGTGGCTGCATGCCACTGCAGCTGCCACAAGGCTGGCGAAAGTTCCACAAGCTTTTATTGGAAATAATATCAATAAAACATGATTATTTGGAAGTAGTTATAGACTAACAGGCATCTATAACAAATCATTTGCCCACACACAGCAACAGGAATGCAGCAACAGCCATGACATCTTCTTGGTAGGCGCATGCCAGTGAAAGTGCCGTTGCCACCACAAGTGCCACTATTAGCTGCCGCGACCACCGGAAGTGCCACTTCCGCTGCCACAGGAAGTGCCACTCTGAGCTGGAGCTACCACAGGAAGTGCCACTCTGAGCTGGAGCTACCACAGGAAGTGCCACTAGTAGCTGCCGCTGCCGCAAATTGAGCCTGCTGTCTCTCCCGGACCGATCCTTCAAATCGGGGAAAAGCACACATTGGTCAGCTGCATTTGAAGGAGTCTTAGAATGATTTGTGAATTGGGACAGCCTTTGTCGCTGCGCTGTGACTAATGGGCCTACAAACACATCCTTGGAAGGATGCAGCCCCTGAATTGAGACAGCCTTATTCTCACACATGAAACATCTGATAACACACCATTACTGCCACCAACTGAGTGTTTCATCAGGGGTTGTAGATTCGTATTTGTAAATTTGTGATTCGTACTCCGAAATTTGTGATTTGTACTTGTAATGTTGCAAAGTTGTAACTTTGTAACTTGAATTTCTAACTTCTAAACTTGTATTCTCACAGACGATACATTTGATGTCACGTTTGTATGAGTTGACAACAAGGACCAACTACAAATCTTAAATTTATTAACGTTTATGGTCTTACATTTGCAAATTCAGAAAACCAAACACACGTTTTAATTGATGTTATCTGACACCATAATGTTCTACTATTACAGCAAATTTTAATAATTTCCTCATATTTTTTCCATTTATACAAGGAAACAGCCCCAAAGAGAGGAATCACACTGCCCATCTATCACTGTATGAGAGAAGCCTGTCTCTGTACTTCACCCTCACTACCCTCATCCTCGTCTTCATTCTCGCTCTCATCCTCATCACCCTTATGTTCTCATGTTCTCTGGGCAAATATTCTTGCAGCTTGTCATCTTGATCGCTGCCTAATTCCAATCCATCTTCACTAAGCTCAACTGGAAGTGCAATTTCCCATTTCTTCCTTGAAGGTGCATTGAAAGAGGCTAAATTGTTCTGTACATAGGGGAACGTGTATGGAAATCATAAGGAAATCAGACAAAGTTCCATATCCAATGCCTTGCAAAAGTGTTCATCCCCCTTGTCGGTTTTCATGTTCTGTTGCCTCACAAATACCTGTGCTCGACAGAATATACTGTTATATTACCTCCACTGCAGCCATCATCGTTTACACAGTCATATTCAATAAATTAGAATATGCGGTTTTTAAGAGGCTTGTTTGTCAGATTTAAAGTACCTTTAAAAAAAAACAACAACCTTTAAGCCGGTATTAAACATACTTTTCGTTATGCCCCCAGTTTTGAGTGAAACATTTTACTTTTTTATCGGTCTGATGTGTTTATGTTATGATCACTCCTTATGATCATTTATGGTAAAAATATGCAACAAGACTTGAAATATACTGTATATACACACACACACATATATATATATATATATATATATATATATATATATATATATATAAAAAATCTCAGAAGATCTTGGCGTTTCATCATCACTCTCAGTCAGACTCTCTGCCCCAGTTTAGGAACCATTCCTTTAAAAGCACCTTTAAAAAAGGGTTTTTAAATCCTCAAACACCATTTGATCTTATACTCATGAGTATGGGGGTCCCTTCCTGGTAATGCTGTGTTTGAAACTTCTGTTTATGTTTGCAATCTGGCTTCATATTTGAACAACTCATTTTGGCACTTTGCAGCTGTATCTTTAATCTGGAATCATTCATCGTTTCTTTATGGAATAAATTCTAATTTTTTTCCAGAATGGAACAACACTCTGTCTCTTTAATGCTGACTGTCTAACAATGATCATTCAGTACCCTCACAGAAGAGTGCATTAACATGTCAAGCATCCAATAAATTGGCCAAGATTACAGCTATGACATATTAACTCAGAAACGGTTTGTTTTTAAACTTCCTTCTTATTATTTTACAGAAATGTGGCACAATGTAACAAATGGCAACCAGTAATTTGTATCCGCAGACAGAAACATAAAGTGTTGACATAAAGCAGCCCGGCATTAAATCACTTCTGTGCCGCTGCGAGGAATACGCTTAGATAAAAATGATCCAAGTAGCAAACTTTTCACACAAAAGACAAAGGACAACAACGCGAGTCACCGAGTCTCATTAGATAGCTGTATAATACATTAGAGAATGGGCCCATCCATAAATGAGGAATGTGTTGCCTTTTTAATGAGAGCCATGAAATTAAAGAAAGAAAGAAAAAAACGGCTTTAAAAATTGCTGCTATGAGCAAGAAAAGCCATAACATGCAAACAACTGCAGCAAAGTGTTCCCATCTGCTGCTAGGAGGCAGGCCATAAACTACTCCCCACCACAAATATCCCTGAGGTTAATGGGGAGCTGAGCGCTTCGCCATGTGCACTGCGTGGGACTGCCAAATCCAGTTTGTTCTGACATGTTCCCCCCACAAGAAAAAAAAAGCAGAACTGCAGTGAGAAATATGCAGCGCGCCGACTACAGCTAGACAATATCTGCCTGAATGTCTGCAGATTAAGATGATAGCGGCACATGCAATCTGCACACATTTCCAACTCACACTCCAGTTTAACGTTTGGTAAACAGGATGAAATAATGGGCAAGGCTGTCTGGCTGCTAGGCTGAGCAAACAGCAGTTTGACGATTAATTGGAAGGCAGAAGGTGGAGTGGATGGGAGTGGGGGGAGTGGGGGGGGGGGGGGGGGTAGGTAGAGACCAGACAACAAGGAGGAATGTGGGAAGAAGAGGGAGATAAAGTGAGTGTTTATGATGATCTTACTTCTCTGGAGTGAATCTCTTGAGCATAGACCGGGAAGAGAAACTCAGACTCGCCCTCTTCCAGCTTTACTCCATCAGAGTGTACTTGTAGGAGTCCCATCCCTTCCTAGAAGAAAGGGCTTCATTAAAAATACATATAACAACATAAAATAGGCTTACGCTCAGTTTAAATAATCATGTTTGCTAGCTTAATTGCTGTGATATGTCTTGTAAGACTTTGGCCGTTTAACAAAAAGGTGAGCTGGGCTCACAGGCAGGCTCCTAAATAAATAGCCTGTCTATAAATATATACGCGTATGCATGTGTGTGTGTGAGCCTGTTTGGTGCATCTCTGTCTCTGCATAAATCCACAGTTGCCATCTGGACCTGAGACAGAAAGCTGAAAACACTCCCTGAAATAGCCTTTCCACCGTCCTCCTCAAACAGCCCAGTACCAGCTATCGGGGAAAAATACCTCTGCGGCGGTGTGCGTGTAATGTTAGCGAGACCACGAGAGGGGCATAACCCAGACGGTGTCATGTGTATTCTAGAGAAGCAGTGAGAGCCAGAGAAAGCGTGAGCGGTGCGCACCGCGTTGAACCACATCACCCGGAGGATCCAGATGGTGAGGGCAAAGTTGACCACCAGGATGACGATGAGCAGCAGCACAAACAGGTAGAGGCAGCGCTTCCTCCAGCCGTAGATGCCGATCTTGTAGACGTGGTCAGCTGCGGGCCGGGGCGAGCTGCTGCCCTGGGTGGTGGTGACGTACTGCTCCCGAACCATCTGTTGGGTGAGCGCAGCACATGCTGACAGGAACACAGGCGAGGGAAACAGAGGTTGAACACGGCATGCCACAGCATCAGCGTGTTTGTCAGGGAACCAGAGAGTGAGCAGGCCATTGTGGAGAGAAACTTTACCTCCTACAAAAAAAAAAATACTCTCTAACAACTAACTAGTGACTACAGTGGGTTAAAAATAGTCATACTGCCTGAACCGCTTCACATTTTGCCATGTTCCACCCTTCAACCTTTAATGGATTTTTTCTGACACAAACACATCACTCAGATGTGAAATAAAAATAATAAATTAATTTCTTTATTTTTTTACAAATATTGGTATGTAGGTCTATTCTACCAACTGCCTTCAGAATTGAGCTAATAAGTAACGAGCGTCTAATCTGATCTTCGTATAAATCCAGCTGTTCTGTGAAGGCCCCTGCAGTTTGTTAGCGAACGTCACTGAACAAAAAGTATCATGAAGACCAAGGGGCACAGCAGACAGGTCAGGGATAAAATTATGGAGAAGTTTAAAGCAGTCATAGTTTATAAAACAACATTAGAGGCTTTCATGCTCCTGCACAGCTCTGTTCAATCCATCATCTGAAATGGAAAGGGTATGGCACCACTGCAAACCTACCAAGACATGACTGCCCATCTAAGCTGACCTAAACTGACCGGCTCACGCAAGAAGACCTATCATCAAAAAAAGTGGCCAAAGGCCAATAGCAACTTTGTGTGGAAGATAAATATTAGCGGTACATGCCACAAATCTGGTGTTCTTTAGGCAAGGCAATTTTATTTGTATAGCACATTTCAGTAGAAGGACAACGCAAAGTGCTTTACATGATTAAAACATGGGAGAATAAAAAACGAATACAAGCAAGTTGGAATAAGATGTAGAAAAATTGAAACAAAATAAAACATGGGAAAATGGGACTTTGATGCAATCAACTGGGTTCCCTTACATAGGACATTTTATGACCAATCTGTATAATCTGACCCAATCTGTATAATCTGATTGAGTTTGACTTTGGAAAGTGCCATGAGATAACATGTTTCATGAATTGGCGCTATATAAATAAAATTGAATTGAATTGAATTGAAAATGGAAACTAAAAGCAAATATTAATGATTTTATAAACAGTCGGACTACATATTTAAACTGATGATGTTTCGGTTAACAGTTTAAATTTCAGTCAAAGGCAGTCCTAAACACATGTGCTCAACACACCTGAGTTACATAATCAGATCATCAGCAGGACTCTGGACATCAGCAGGACATTGAACATAACAATGAGTTCACTGTACTCAAACGACCTCCACAGTCACCAGATCTATTTCACCAGAGCACCCTTGGGATGCGGTGGAACGGGAGATTCACATCATGGATTTGCAGCCGACAAATCTGCAGCATCTGCGTGATGCTATCATGTCAATGTGGACCAAAACTCTACAAGGAATGTGTCCAGTACCTTGTTGAATCTATGCCACGAAGGATTAAGGCAGTTCTAAAAGCAAAAGGGGGGTCCAACCCAGCACTAGCAGGGTGTACCCAATAAAGTCCCCGGTGAATGTATGGTGTAATATTGTAAACAAACAGATCTTATTTTCCATCACAACCAAAATTATTTGTCCAAATGTTTTCCTCCTGTCTGCAGCATCACAAGGACTGCAAGTTTTACACCCATCAAAAATAATCCCCTCTACAGAAATGTGCTGCGCTCTTGGAAATATCCCATCTGCTGTTCAGGGGTTTTCCCCCGCAAGGCGGCTTTAAGGGGATGACTTGAGAGAGTGGGGCATCTCAGGCAGAGACTCCTGAAGCCACAGAAGCTTAAAAAGCTTAAGATTAGATGAAAACTTGATGCTGAGAAACATTTTTTTTATTGTTGTTTTGAAGCAAGTAAATAATTCCCAACATTTTAAAAAATACTACAATTGAATCCTTTGAAAAATATGTTAGTTCTTTAACAGATCTATTTAGCTGCAATAGCATATTTAAAATGTGTATAAACAATTTTCTGAGCTGGCCTTAGTTTTGTAAAATCAGTTCATTTGCTTTCAACAAGGAAAGTCCGCACACTATTCACCTTTGATTTCATTTAGCCTCAGATATTTATCTACATAATTATCAACAGACAGAAAACCTCAGAGACTTTGCACAGCATTAATAGATAATAGGAGCATACACACAGGTATTTTCTCTGTATGCTTCTGACAAATTTTAGAAAAGTGGACGCGGAAATCGGACTTTTTGCAGAAGCTTTTCTCTCTGACCAGATCTTTGCAGACGGCCTTTACAATAATGAACTAAAACAATATTTTGCAGACGATGCGCCTGAGATTTCCAGAACACGCCAGGTCTGTCATCCCCAACTGTTTACCTAATAGATGACTTTCAACGGGTTTACGTATGTGCTCTGAATACATTCTCTGGGGGTTTTCTGATTAGGAAATGACAAGGCACACCTTAGACTGATTTACAACGCTGCTCCCAGCCAGAAGGATATTTTTTCCGCCTCTTATTTTAAAATATAAAAATTAGTCAGACCGTATTTTTTTTTCGTAGTCGCAAGGAGAGCCTGTTGCTGAGTTTGGACAGTGATGGACTTTCAGCACCACCGAACAAGATTGGCCCGGTGGATTTCAAGCCTCGTCATCTTATTTCAGGTTCACTTGCGACCTTTTCTTCTACGTTGTTATTTGTTTTTCCGATTTGTCTCCTTTGACGTTCGAGCAAGCCTCATTTGTTTGCGAGATGACTTTTTCTAAGGTTCACAATTTTGTTTCCAAAGTCAAAATTGAGTGACCCAGCGGGACATTCAGAGGCTAGGTCCCTGAGACCAGGGGCCGGTCCTAGGGGGACCTTCCCCCTCCGAACACCGCTGGCAGCTTCACAGTTAGGAGTATGGGAACTGCATCTGCTAACATCCAAATTCAGTGAGTGAGAGGTGACACAGCAGTCTAAATTTGGACCAAAGTAAGGAGTCCTCTTATCAGTTCTGTTTTGGCGGTACAGTTCTGGTCACGCCGACTGTTCAAACGTGGTCCACTTTTACACTCTTTTTTTCCTCTCTCCAAAGTTTCTTCTAAACTTGGCCCAGATATTTAGGACAAAATTGAGTGCACCATCTTGCTTTGAAATTTCAGAAAGAGAAGAGAAGGTTTGATTAAGTCCTGCAATAACACTCTGAAAGATTATTCTCATCTTCCTTTGGTATTTTTCTTTAAATAGTGCTTACTTTGAAGTTATTTTATGTTTTGTTTTTACTTCCTCACATAATTAATCAGTAACATAGATTTGTGTGGTTACATATAAGTTCATCCTTGATTGTATTGGCAAATATTTCAAAAATATATAAAATTTCCTGCTGCCATGTCAATATTGTGATCTCCAAAAGAAATATGCTTTTATGATATAGAAATCTCTTTTTGTTACTGCAAAGAATGCGATAAGCTGGCTCCCCAATTGAGAACCAGAACCCACCCTTCAGATTGATTATCCACAGATGCAACACTGATAAGAATGTATAATGCTAAAATCTAATTAACGAGCCGTATCATCTGCTACTGTATTAAAACAAGAGACAGCTTCTACAATTGGTTGTGGCAGCTTTAACCTTACAGTCATGGTGATTGATAGCAATGATGCAGAATTCCTGCAGAATAGCTGAATCCTCCTGTTTGTTTAGACAATCAATGCATCTGATATGGTTCAGGTTGAAATTGTTCATGATAATAATAATAATAATCGTAACACGTTTTTATTTACAGAACAAGCAGCAATAAAGATAAAACAATAAACAATAAAAGTTACAGCGAGTCGACAGCCACAGAGACTATGCACTTTAGAACAGATGGGTTTTGAGTTTAGACTTGAACTGGTAGAGGGTGTCGGGTGGGTGGGTGTTTAATGAATCTGCTGCCATCTTTATCCCAAAAACTGGAGTTTACGCATAAAAGAAGAACAACATGCACCAGAGAGATTGATCATTTTCCATTGAGAAATCTTTCCTGGAGCTGTGGTCTCGGCTCGAGTTGCTGAATGCAGGAACTCCAGTGAATTTTCTTATGTGACACTAAGTTTCCATTACTGCAGAATTTAAGCACACAATGTTTATTTCCAGTATATTGCCCAGCCTTTCAGCTTGGCTTTATAAATGCACCCTGCCTAATGACACATCTACATAATGCTTTGCTCACACAGTGTGCAGTCTGTAATTCATGAGCCCGGAGCTCATGCACTGTGGCTTTGTGTGAGCGGTGCCAACAGAGAACTTTACAGAATTTCCAGCACGTTTTTAAAAAAACAGGGTGAACGAAAACGCAACTTAATACAGAACAGAAGCGCTAGTTTCTGCCTACACAGTATCAACTGGACGACTGTCGACGCACAGAGCCTGGCAGAAGTATTCATACCCCTTCAACTTTGTACATCAGCATTACTTTTGTAACCTTACAACCACAGACCTAAACATGTGATATCATAATTTAATTTGATAGAGGATCAAATAAAGTAGTGCAAGACTGTGAAGTGGAAGGATAACAATACAAGGTTTTAACGCTGGCGAACAAACAGCATTACGAGGAGCAGAGAACACACTGAACACACCTAAACTATCAGACCAGGCAAGGAAAGCAGAAATCAAACAGCGAAGAAGCCTACGGAAACTCTGGAGGAGCAGCAGAGATCCACGGCTCAGGTAGATCTCTGCAGAGCCAAAAATCAAACTTTTTGGCCTACATACAAAACACAACGTGCGGCGGAAGACTATCATCTTGGAAACATCATCCAAAGTGCAACATGTGGTAGTGGCAGCATCATGCTGTGGGGATGATGTTCCTTACCGGGTAAAGGAAACCTGGTCAGATTTGATGGGGAAACGGATACACGTAAATACAGGGCTAACTTGGTAGAAAACTACTTAGCCCTGAAACTGGAGACAGGTGTTCACCCTTCAACAGGACCGTATACAAACAGCCAGAGCTAAAATGACATGATCCCAGTCAAAGTGCAGACCTAAATTCAACTGAGAATCTAAGGCAACACTTTGATACTCACCACTGCTCTTCAACCAGACGGAGCTCGAGTTAAGCTGGATATTATTGGCAAGGAAACTATGTTTCCAAAGAAAATAATGTATAATTTGTTTCCTTCCACTTCACAATTATGCACTCAAACTTATGCACTCCTTTTTGTTGGTCTATCACAGGGGTCTGCAACAGGAGGCTCCGGAGCCACAATGGCCCTTAATAACGTAAAATGACAAAGAAGAGGCTAATGTTTTTGAATACAGACAAAAAAAATGCTGTTTTTCTCTATGGAACTGAACCTCCATTCAGTTCCAGTAATATATTTTTTATGATCTATTTTTCTTGTCATTAGGTTGGAAACTCAGTGCTTTTTTTTTAAACAATATTTTCCACAAATTCCAGCCTCCCATAGAAGAAAACGTACCTATTCTCTTTGTGCAAAGGTTTTCAAATCTAAAAATAGAAACAAAATGGAGGTTATTTAATATTGACAACACCTTTTCTGTGGTAGATATTTATCAAAAAAAATACTAAGTTGTCTTTAGTCAAAACGTAACATTTGCTGCTCTGAATGAGTTTGATTTAGCTGGACTTGGACCAACAACTGCTCTTTTGGATTGTATCTGTCACATAAAATCCCAAAGAAAAACAGGAATTTATGGTTTTAAAGTGGAAAAATGTGGAAAGGTTTTGGAAGATGAATGTATTAAGATGCTTTGTCTTGAATCACAGTGAGATTAAAGTTGCAGAAGTTACGAGACTGGTTTTTAGCGCTCAGGTCACACGAGGGCAGATCAGGCCTGGACGGCAGACCCTCAGAGCGAGATCTGACAGCGACCACAGGGAACCTCAGGCTGAGATTTCACCGAGACAAGGCAAGTGTGTGCCCGAGTGCCCAAAAGCCTGACAGAGCTGCAGTGAAAGAGGAGCTCTGTCAGTTTCTATTGATAGCGCTGGAAAAATTAGCCAAAAAATAGCTGCAGAGAACATTGCTGTCACTGAGGAGAAAAGCTGGGGGAAAACACTGTCAGGTTTGGATTAATATAAGTCAACAAAACACCCAGAAAAGGCAGAAAATACAGACATAATATTCAGCAGTTCTTCAGAGCCGCTGTTTCCGCCCTTCTTTAAGGAAACGGAACAAAGAGGTGTTGTCTCAGCGGCGTGTCTTAACACAGCTAGGCTGATTTACATACAGGACAGATGTTGGATCTCACTGTCACAGTTAAGGTGTTCTCCATCATTTTAAAACTGCCAACTCTCAACCTAAAAAGTAATTCTTCCCCACCAGGAACAGATGCTCACCGGGGGAAATCGTCTTTCTGTGGGCCCCATGGGCCGACGATGATACTGGGGGAAGCCGAATTAACATGCAGTGGCAAACTGTACAAACAGTCTAAAATAAGTTTCTGCAAATAATGAAGGTAAACATCTTTTTTTCTTCAGCCGCACAGTCAGGGCTGAGGGATAAAAGCAAAGAAGCTGACTCCCGGCTCTCTGAGGGCCAGCTTGTCTCTCTCTGCCTGCAGTAAACACTGGGAGAGAGTGCGTTAAAGGCATAAAAGGCGAAAAAGTGTTTCTATGACCAAATCTGCATCTCCACAGGACCTGTCACATGCCCTGCAAGCTTAGCAGTGATGAATAGCCCCTCTTTCACCAACAAATAAATGAGTGTTGCCAGCAAATAGGAGGAAAAATGACTAAGAAATCTTGATTGGAAGTGGATGCAAGCAAGGCTCTCTATAAGGAATAATGTGGAAATGCTAATTTTTTTCTGGCATGTATCTCACCTTGTTAATATTTGTCAATCATTTCTCTGTGAATGATTCGGGTTTAGAGGGAGAATCCCGACAGAGCTGCAGAGAAAACAGAGAGTTTGCCCATCGTCTGCTGGTTTTGTGAACATGGATCGATTCAAGTTTAAATGTTGGCCATTTCAAGAGATCTTCACTCAGGCTTGAAAGAGAAGAAAGCTTTCCCAATTAAACCCATTTCCAATATCCCCGCGCTACACCTATTAACAACAACAGGCTTTGTGTCCTCACACCTGATCAGGAACCTTTAAGAGAATGAGCTCTTTCTTTGTTCATTATGATGGTTAATGAATTCTGCCGTAATCCAGTGTAATTACTTTAAATGAACACATTAAGAGGCCCCTGTGCCTTAAGCTGCTGGGAGAAAAAAAAGGAGGAGGCAGCTTTAAGGTTGGATCTTTTTGATGCGCCCTTCAGCTCCTCTTTCAGCCCCGCCACCAGTCTTTCAACCACAGGCTGATCCCTCCATAGCAACCCAAACAAACACTCCCTGAAGAGCCCCGATGCCAGACTGTCAGGAATACCCCAGTGTGTACTGTGTTTAACACAAAAGCTCAGCCTTTCTGAGTTAGTTTTAAAGTCAAACATAAAGGATCGAAAATGTGTTGATCTTAACTGAGAGACATTTTTTTTAATTGTTTTTCAATCTGCTTTTTTTAAGATAAAAGATGGCCAGTGCAGCACAGACAGGGCATGGTTCTCAAGCTGTATACCAGTATCATGGCGGTAACTGGGTTTGCCTTTAGCACTACTAGTTGTGATCAACCATTTACAAGATAAAGCCAAAGCTAACCAACAACAATGGTCTGTGCTTCAAACAGAAACTAAAATGTAAAGTATACAAACATACAGCAACCACGCTGCTTTGGGGGATTTCCTGAGAAATGTCCATTTCTCAGTACAACTATACCAACCTTTAGTCAGTAAACCAGGGCTAGCTCTGTGCTAACCGGCAAGCTAACAACTATTAGCAATAGAAGCTAACAACAGCAACACACTACAAATAATCAGTTTATTACTGTAGCTATCTCTAAGTGCCCCCATTTCAATCAGATGTAAAGTTTGTAGCCTGTACCTAAATTGTAGCAGTTTTCAAAATTGTGCTCAAATTTTAATTCCTTTGTATGTTATCATTTGAAAACATTGTTTTACACTCTGTTGTCATTCATTTTAGTTCCGGTCCCTGTTTGAGCCATCTGACCACGAAATATGACAGATCATGGCCCATGCTCAAAGTAAAATAACTTTGATGGTTATTATTTATCGGAGTCGTATAACTACATTTACTAAAAGCAGCCTATGAGTGGACAATAAAAAATGGCTTCAAACCAATGGTTGGCAAAGCAGGTAGGAAATGTCGCCAGGGTGGGATTGTGGTCATTGTAAAAATGTCTGTAGACCGCACCATTTCAGGCCAAACGTTTCCAGTATAAAATGACCAGAGATCTAAACGGCAAAGGGGCGAAAATGATCACTTCCCTTACATTTTAACCACGGAAAGAAACCCTCCGACCTTCCTGCTTGGTATTTTTGCTTCAGGCGACTTTTCTGTTCATTCTTCCAGGTTTGAGCTTGGAGTAAAGCAAGAAATTCACTAATGAATTGCATCACATACAGTGACAAAAGGTGTCATTTTCTTTTGTTTTTTATAGAAAAAAAACAGGTCTTTTTTATTTAAATGTCTGATAGTAAGGTAGTACTTGTACTTTAATTCTTACTTTTTAGAAAACACTTGAGAACCAGTTGTGTCAAACTCCTGACCTGAAGGGCCAGTGTCCAGGAGCTTTGTCCCAAGTCCAGCACACCTGAATCAAACGACCTTCTCGTGCACCCAGGTTCTACTGAGTCCTACTAACGACCTCATTATGTGAAACAGGAGTGTTGGACTTTAGACACATCTAAAAGTCACCGGCCCTCGAAGACTTGACACCTGTGCTCTGAGGTTTTGTATTTGGCCTGCGGATGAGAGGAAATACCTGAGCTGAGGGGATCACTACACATTCACAGGTCCAGGCTGTGATCCAGATTTCCAAATGAGCTCAAACGACCCGATCGTGTGCGAGAGGTTTTGTCTAGTTTGGGAATTCTAATTGTGTTTGGGAAGGAAAATCCTCAGAGGATCTCTGAGCGCTGGGCTAAAGGTTCCCTCTGTGGCTACCGTGAGTAGCTGGTCGGTGTCATATACTCTCCTCTATTTCTAAAAATAGGACACAAGTGTTGTGAACTATATTTAAAAAAAGAGCAACACAGTCTACACATGCAGAAGCTTTATCTGGAATTATTAACCAGCCAGTGTACAACTACAGCTTACATACTGATATAAGGTCTCATAGTGGAGTTCTTTAAGAGTTATTTTTGGGTTTTACTTCTGTTGGCCATGTATGGTCAAACTGCTCGCAGCCGCTTCACTAAAAACCTACTTTCCAAAGCCCAGGAAACCTCTGCGTGGAATGGAAAGTTATCAGCGCAACACATAACACCCTAGGGTGGAGGAAGACTTCCAACTGTGCCCATTAGGTTAAAGGTCAGCGCTGTAAACCCCTCAAAGTTCATCTTAAGAAGAGGCACACTAGACAAATGAAGGGGAGGAAAAAAAAAAAGAAAGAAATCCAAGCTACTCACGGTGGCGTGTTGAAGCACACAGCGGTCCCTTTTTCCAAAGCAGCAGCGAGCAGATCCTGAGCTGCTCCCAGCAGCTTGAGAGGCAACAGCAAGAGCTCCTCACGCGTCTGTCAGCCGCTCAACAGCTGCGTGCCATAAATCCAGAGCTGGGAGAAGCATCCGGGCTGATCACCGCGAGACGGCGCTCCCACTCTGGCTCTGTCCTCCAGACATTTAAACATCACCATCAGTGGGGGTCTGAGTGAGAGAGGGAGAGACAGAAATGGAAAGAGGAGGAGAGGGCAGAGCTTCAATCACTCACACACACACACACACACACACACACACACACACACACACTCAGAGCCATCCACGATGAACAAAGGCAGCTGTTTTTCATGCACTGAGTCACTTTCACTGCCCAGCTCAGTGCCTGATGTAGTACCTTCTAATCTGAGACTTCACTCGTGGCTCCCAACATGAAGCTGGGCTTTCAGATTGCTCTGCTGGGTGACAGTCAGTGGGACGTGTGGGTTTAGGGAGCACATAGAGGAATTTGGCTACAATAATGAAAATTCTTGCAAAGCTATTGAAATACATTTGAAGCCCTTTTTTTTTCACCCCAACCGTATGAAATCCCATCACTGTCTGCAAGCGCAAACTTCTATAATAAATTGATGACAAAAATCCATCCATCCTAATTCTACCGTGCAACATGATAAAACCCCTAAAACATGACAACTTTGTATCTAATAAAACATCTGCTGTTGTTTTGTTTTTGAGTAATCTAGCTCGGCCGACGCCTGCAGTATCAACTAAACTAGTATAGTAATGTCGTGTAGTGTTTAGTGAATTAAGGTAAAGCGGTGATAGTGACGGTCACGTTTCTAGGCATCCTTTGTGTGTAAAACAGCTTAAATTAATCCAACCTTTATTATGACGGAGCACAATTTTACACAGAAAATTGGAGAGAAATCCAGCCTTTAATAAAAACAAATTCATTCAAGAGAGAAAAATCTGCAGTGGCTCAATAGTTGGTGCACCTTAAAAACTCTTTAATTTTAAATAAAGCCTTTTTAAATAAATTATATTTAACTTTTTTAACAAAAAATAACAATTAGTAATTTCTTATTTAATTCCTTTCCCCTGGGCTATAAATAACACAGGCAGAATTCTCTTAGCCACTGGCCAACATATGTCCCACCATCTAAAATGTAGACATGTGGAGTCTGGAATAAAGTTAAGCTTTTTGCCAACAAACACTCCAGGTTGGTCTGGCATGAAACAATGGATGAACATGTGGAAAAGCTATCAGTGAAAGCTTGTTTTTTTTTGTTTTTTTTAAGTATTACCACCAGGGGCATTAATAATTGGGACACCAGTGATTTTAGCAACAGAACAATAATTTCTCAACTTTGTATTTTTTTTGTTCTCCACCACTTTGTATTTGAATCATACGTAGATTTTGTTTTTAAATGATGAAGTATTGGAATATTCTGCTGTCTTTAACAATGAAATTATGATAAAATCTTTTTACACATTACACAATTCATGGTGTAATAATTGTTCTTAAATGGGTTCATTTGCCTTCAAGCCAATGTGTGCAGCACCATGTTCATAAAAGCGATGTAACTGGTTAAGTCCTTTGTTTTGTTTTGGTCTTTTTCCTAAAGTCCTTTGGTGATTTGCTTACATTTGTGCTTTTCGTAAAGCAGCAATGCTGGCGATTAATGAGCTCAGTCAAACCGAGCTGGACATACGCTTCAGGTCATTTCACAGCTAGAAGCCGCGTTGACAAAGTATAACAAAAATAATGTAATTTAAGCGTGACTGTGCCATAAGAAGACAGACAAGAGCAACTACAAGCAATATGAAGAGCATTAGTGTTTTATTGGCCAATTCCTCCAATGCTACATGCAGCAAGCTTTCATTCTTTTACAGTAACACACAAACTTGGCACGTTTGTTTTCAGAAGTTACTGCAAGATCAAAGATCTGTACAGAAATAGCTTTAAAATCAGAGTTTAGTGTTGTAAGAACCCTGATCTGCTGACTCAATGAAGTAGAACATTTGCTGCGCCTCAAAGAAAACAATGTCTTTGTATTAATTGGATAAAAGAACAAATATGAGCAGGTCAGAAAAAAAAATCAAGCTCCAAATTTGTTATTGTTCATGTTACTGCAGACATTTAGTTAAAAAAAAAGTTGCGTTTGCTCCTGTTGCTAAAAAGCTTGATTTCTGTGATGTGAAAAAAGAATCATTTCAAATGTCTTATCCTGCATGAATCAACTGGAAAATTGAGAAATCTGTTTGCAGATAGAAAGATAAAACAAACCAGAATCTGCAGGAACCCGGTTCTATAATCGTCCCAGGCATCAGTGGTGAGGACCTCTCACCCACAGCTGTTCAGATGACCTTATTGACTTTCCGTCAGATTTAGGCAAAGCCATTTAGAATTTTAGTTTGGCTCTCCCCAAGTCAATAGTCGTTTATTCGGATGTAAGCTTTTTACTCGGTGATGCCGCACAAAAATAAAATCCCAGTTCAGCTTCATCTTTATAGAAGGCTGAACTGAAGATTTGTGGTCAAACTACTTGGAACAGGTCATCATTTCATCCACATTAAGTAGGAAACTCCTACTCCATCAGGAAAACAGCAAGCCCAGAGCATGATGCTGCCACCGTAATCTTCTGTCCGGGTGTGATGATCTTTCAGTGGCAAACGGTGCTGTTTACGGGCCCAACAAACCATGTGGAGGATGGGTGCAAAACTTCTGCCAAGGAAAAGTCTTTGGAATAAAAGAACACAATTAAAACCTGTTGGAAATTCCTGCAGCTCATTCAGTGTTTCTGTTGCATTTTAATCAATTTAGGACAAATGTCCAATAACTTCAACGCCTGTTTCCCCATATTTTCTCTGCTACTGCCTTCCCCTGTTCTAGAAGCACTGGATCAGTGCTTTGAAACTTTCCCGTACCCTCATCCAGTTACAATTTCTTTCCCAAATGTACTTTTACATGACAAATTTTATTTTATGTAATATGTACTCTGCATTTGAACCAAACATGGACAGATGCAAACACACATACACTCACCGGCCACTTTATTAGGTACACCTGTCCAACTGCTCGTTAACACTTAATTTCTAAGCAGCCAATCACATGGCGGCAACTCAGTGCATTTAGGCATGTAGACATGGTCAAGAGAATCTCCTGCAGTTCAAACCGAGCATCAGTATGGGGAAGAAAGGTGATTTGAGTGACTTTGAACGTGGCATGATTGTTGGTGCCAGAAGGGCTGGTCTGAGTATTTCAGAAACTGCTAATCTACTGGGATTTTCACGCACAACCATCTCTAGGGTTTACAGAGAATGGTCCGAAAAAGAAAAAACATCCAGTGAGCGGCAGTTCTGTGGGCGGAAATGCCTTGTTGATGCCAGAGGTCAGAGGAGAATGGCCAGACTGGTTCGAGCTGATAGAAGGGCAACAGTGACTCAAATAACCACCCGTTACAACCAAGGTGGGCAGAAGAGCATCTCTGAACGCACAGTACGTCAAACTTTGAGGCAGATGGGCTACTGCAGCAGAAGACCACAGCGGGTGCCACTCCTTTCAGCTAAGAACAGGAAACTGAGGCTACAATTTGCACAAGCTCATCGAAATTGGACAACAGAAGATTGGAAAAACGTTGCCTGGTCTGATGAGTCTCGATTTCTGCTGCGACAGTCGGATGGTAGGGTCAGAATTTGGCGTCTACAACATGAAAGCATGGATCCATCCTGCCTTGTATCAACGGTTCAGGCTGGTGGTGGTGGTGTCATGGTGTGGGGAATATTTTCTTGGCACTCTTTGGGCCCCTTGGTACCAATTGAGCATCGTTGCAACGCCACAGCCTACCAGAGTATTGTTGCTGACCATGTCCATCCCTTTATGACCACAATGTGCCCAATCCATGATGGCTACTTTCAACAGGATAATGCGCCATGTCATAAAGCTGGAATCATCTCAGACTGGTTTCTTGAACATGACAATGAGTTCGCTGTACTCAAATGGCCTCCACAGTCACCAGATCTCAATCCAATAGAGCATCTTTGGGATGTGGTGGAACGGGAGATTCGCATCATGGATGTGCAGCCGACAAATCTGCGGCAACTGTGTGATGCCATCGTGTCAATATGGACCAAACTCCCTGAGGAATGCTTCCAGCACCTTGTTGAATCTATGCCACGAAGAATTGAGGCAGTTCTGAAGGCAAAAGGGGGTCCAACCCGTTACTAGCATGGGGTACCTAATAAAGTGGCCGGTGAGTGTAGCTCCACACTTTATGGTAAAGTTGGACTTTAATGTACTTAAGCTTCCTTGTTTTTTTATTTCTCTTTCTGCTGAGCCTATTATCATTTGAGAGACCAGCAACTAGTTTATTATATCACTTGCAATGAATTGGACTGTTTGACCATACTTGCTGCAGGTGATGGTTTAAAAGCTTTGTTTAAAAAAAGTCAACATTTCTCACACTTTCATTTCTGATTTTGTGGAAATGCCATTTATCTCCATCAATATCAATTAAAAAAAAAATTTGTATTTCCCCCTCCCTGTTTCTTTTTTGGCTACTCCATCTGCCTTTACCCCTGGCTGATACCTTCACATCTTGGTACTTTGTAAACCACTAAAAAGCTTTGCTTCCCTAAAGCATACTAATGAGTAAAGGCCAGCAAAATCCAACTAGGACAACTGAACTTGACATCTGAATGACCAGACTTTCTTTCAGACTTTCTGCATAAACTGGATCAAAATGTGCTTCAAAGCAGCATTTGCTTTGACACACATATGCAACAAAGTTACAGCGCTATATTTCAAATTTGAACAAAACATATGTAAAAAGTACAATATGTCCTCACATTTTAAAAACCTGGGATATTAACAGAAGTGCCCACACCTTTAAAAGCCACTGAGAAAGTTTAAATTCTGTTAAAAGGCAGCCAGCCCAAGTAAAAAGACAAATGGGGCTCAGCGTGTTCTCTACAGGCTAAAGTAGGAGGATCTGATGGATGTTGCACATGTCCGAGGCTAAACCCTGCGGTGTGTCTGCTCGTCTGTGCTTGGGGGCGACGCTGCACGGTGACAAAGGGCTGGTTAACGACATCCATCAACCACGTCCAGAACATCACTCGCCCTGAGCTTCTTTTTGTGCCTTTAGCAACAAACCATAAACCTTCAAAGCGAGACGATATTTATGGCCAGTGTAAATAAAGTCATAAATGAGTTAAAGGAAGAGTTTATATTCACAAAGTCAAGGATACAAAGCTGAACCATTAGGTGCCACAAAATTGAATAAACAGGATTAACAAGGACAAGACAAATCCATGTGGAGGACAGAATTACCCAGAAAGCTTTAAAAGCTGAACTAAATTAAATTTATTTCATATATCTATTCAAAACAGATGGTTAAAAAAAAAACCTGATTTGATATTTTGTTTCATTCTGAACAAGTTTGCCAAGCAATGGGCGATTTGATGTCGGGCCTATGATGCAATCAACTGGGTTCCCTTATATAGGACATTTTTTGACCAATCTGTATAATCTGATTGAATTTGACTTTGGAAAGTGCCTTGAGATGACATGTTTCATGAATTGGCGCTATATAAATAAAATTTAATTGAATCCCATGCTTCAGTTTAACTTCAGCTCTATTCCTCCATTACTTTAGGCACACGTTAATATATACGCACACAACCATAACTATCAGACCTTTCAGCTGAGAACCTACAACATACAAACATGTAAATGTGTGTACTTGGATGAACAAGAGAAAAAACACTTGTTTTGTCTTTACAATTTTATTACACCATTCATATGAAACAGCACATGGGATACATGCAGGAGAACCTGTAAAGGGAAAGAGAACACAGGTTAGAACAAACAAGAACACATTAGACAGATGATGAGATGTTTGGAGGTTCAGTCTCTCCTGCTGTACCTGATTATGCCTTCTCTGCTGCTGCCTCCTCATCTCCACCCTTGGTGTTACGTGTGTAAATCAGCTGGGCTCTGTGTTTGGACACCAGTTTGATCATGCCTTCAAGACAAAACCAGGAAATCACATTATTTTATATCCTTACCTTCCCTCTGTAGTCAACTCAAAGTATGAAAATGCCTGCGTTACACAGCAGCAACAGCTGACAGATCAAGATAAAAGCTCCACGCGGGCCGTAGTTCTCCATTTGAAGCAGATCTAAGAGCTGCATCAGTCAGTGTGACCCTGAAGTTTTAAAGTGTCAGATTTAAATGACTCAAAGTTGCTCATGGCAGGTGTGAACGGGTCAGCGTGACCATTTCTCTGTGGCAGTAAAAAGCTAAATATGCATGTCATTAAGAGACAGATGCACATTAAATGATGCCAACTGGTTACACGTGCAGCTCTTGTTAGAGTATCAAAAATACTAGAAACAACAAGCGTGACGCAACACTTTAATGTTTTAAAATGTCATTTTCTGTGTGAGAGCTGCTTGCATTAAGCCTTCTGTAGCATTTAAAAGAGGTCAAATTGTCTCAAAGAAAAAGGGGAATTTGAAACATTATTACTGCTTATTTAAAATTGCCTCATTTAAAATGGTCCTTCAGTGGACTCAATTCAACACCATCGCCATCACTGCGCCTCACATT
Organism: Fundulus diaphanus; assembly: GCA_037039145.1. Classification (NCBI taxonomy): domain Eukaryota; kingdom Metazoa; phylum Chordata; class Actinopteri; order Cyprinodontiformes; family Fundulidae; genus Fundulus; species Fundulus diaphanus. Next base: position 37,585,193 of record CM073124.1, read on the forward strand.
AGGGACATAAATCTTGGGCCGTCACAATTCATCGAATGATTCGAGGATCTCGATTCATAAAATTCATGGAGGCAAACTGATCTGCCTCGAAGCTTCGTAACATTATTTATTCAGCGCACTGTGAATTCAGGCGGCTAGCGCTAATGATAGCCTAGCTCACTAATACATGGATGCCAGGTGTGGTTATCCGCTATGGAGTCAGAAAGCAACGGGTACAAAGCCGCGCAGAGAAGGAGACCTAAAGTTTTAAAGGTGTAGGGACGCTTTAAATTTAGCCGAACAGAAAACTGCAGCAGGCTGCCGGCCCCACCTTTCCTCTCGCGCCTCAGCTTGTTTTGATTGGTCAACATAACGTTTAGAGCAGGTTCCACGAAAAACCTGCAGACATATCAGAGCTGTTTGGTTCTGTTGACGTCTTTGCTGTTTTTAATTTGTGCAACAAAATAGTTTTACTAAAATACTACATCGTTCTGTAAATCAACTGATGTCAATTTCTAACAAACAATTCATTTTTACATTAATATGCCTTATTATCTATTAATTGCACAGTATTTGTCTCTCTTCTGCTGTACAGCTCAACTTTAAATGTAACCTTTTTTAATATTAATTAATCTTGTGTCATCCAGTGTCTAGGTCCACCTGTTTTTGTCACGGTCACGTGCAAATGTTCCCACTGTGGGACAGTACAGGTATTTAAATTATATTAAACATAGGTAACAACAGTGTGCAGTGTTTATTATCCCTACATTTAAACTAGCTGTTTTGATGAATGGGTAATTATTTTATTGTCTATTTGTGGAGTAAGAAAAACAAGTTTAACTTAGCCCTGAAGTACACTAGAAAGGTTGTTTTATATGAATAGAATTATGCTTTGTAATCTAAAAACAATCCAGAATGTAACTTTATGCATTTCTTGTTTCACTACAGAGGCAGCTGCGCCGTATTGATGTTAAGTCAACGAGAAAGGGCTGAATGTTTAACATCTATGATCCTAGAGCTTTTTAGCTGCAGATTTATCCTTGCTATTGAAAAAAATAATTAATTTGCTAACTAGCATTTATTAATTTATTTCTATTACTCAAAATTATTTATGCTTAATATGCTTAATTATACGATAAATCTGCAGAATGTGTAATTTTTTATCAATTACTTGATTAATCGTCAGAATAATGATAGAATAACCAATTACTAAAATAATCGTTTATGACAGCCCTACATAAATCCAGAATGAGCTTTCTGGATGTAGGTGAAGACAGGATGCAGAGATGTCCTTGATCCGACTGAAACGTGATAATCTGAATACATTGTTTATATGCTGGTTTATATTATCAAGTAATCAGATCTCGACGTATGTTTACACGCACCAGGCTTTATTCAGAATACGAGCACCACGACACGTGCAGAGTCCTCAAATCTCCCTAAAACCACAGAAGTTCTACTTCCATCTGTGCCGCAGAAAACCTGAAGTTTCTTTTACTTTTTTTAACTTTATTCAATAATCATACTGAAAGACGGAAACCAAACAATTATTATATACAAACAAACCCGGGAGTGAGTTTAATTGAGGCATTTTGCCCCAATCAGAACAAGGGTGTAGATCAGGGGAGTGCAAACTTTTCATTGCATGGGCCAAATTGGTCAGGCCCAAAAAAAATCATTTAACAACTAAAACTATGAAACAATTATACTGTGAAATTTTTTTATCCTGCTCCACAAAATTTGAACATTAAATTAGTCAAATTTGCTGTAGGAGAGGTTTGTGTTAATCATTGTAGACCCAAAACGTCAGAAAGGTTTTGCACACAAACCATTTTAAGAGAAAGAAAATGAGCTAGTAAACCACAAATACTTTGTGTTGTTCCCAACGTTTTCATTTGGAAGAAGATTTTTACCTCGTCTCATAATTTTGCCCTAATTAAAAACAAAAAGTCTCCATTTGCATCAACCATCTGTGCTGGGGGGCCAAAATATTTTTACATTGCAGTTGCTAGGGGCAACACTTTGAGCGCCCCTGGTTTAGATGGACGCTGTTCGGATTAACGATCGACATAAACCGTCTCATTCAGAATAATTTACACAACGAAACTTAATCTGACCGCAATATTCCAATTGGTGTGTTTACGTGACAAATTTTATTCCGCTCGGGCCTTAAATCCGATTACTTATGTCCGTGTAAAGACAGCTAGTGACATTCAGAGCTGGGTTTCTGCAGGTTACACTTAGAACCGTTCTTATTGAAGTCCAAGGCCAACAAGAACTACAGTTACCTTAATGACCCAATACAGTTTTTGTAACTTCAGTAACGCAGAGGTGACCATTGACTAAATTTTACATTTCAACTCCTGTATGACTACGGCGCTTTAAGGCACCCAACTAGATCGTTTCCTGACGGTATCCAGCTCTGCGTAAGCTTTTAGTGCCGTATGGAAATCTGCTTTAAACCAAATCCCCTTAAATAAACTTCCCTAGGCCGGATGAACTGTTAGGTTACAAGAACCGTTTGATCTTAAGTGCCTGAAAAGACAATATGCAAGCTCCAGAAGACGTTGTTGATGAACAGATTTACTCATTTAAGACACAAACAATAGTTTCACACTTGGCAAAGACATGTTGAAGCCTTTTTGATGCATCAAATGGAAATGATTAAATTTAACACTTCAGAAAGTTATGAGTACCTAAAATACCTTTTATAAACTGACTCCTTCTCTGTTAACAAGTGTAGAAAGATTACCCCTACCCACTTATTATAAGACCAATTAACCAACAAACTGCTACTATGCAAATCCACGTCAGAAGCTGCCCTGGTCCAAACGGCGTCCTGAACTGAGACGGGGGGCTCTACCTTTGGAGAGCAGCTCCTGGAGGGCGTTCCTGGCCAGGGAGCCGCGGATCTTGAGCCTTTCCGACACAACAGCGGGGGTGATGAGCTTGTAGTTGGGGACTTCTTTGTACAGCTTGTCGTAGGTTGCCTTGTCGAAGAGGACCAGGTTGTTGAGCTTGTCCCTCACTTTCCCCTTGGACCACTTCTGCTCAGGAGCAAAGAGACCGTGTCAGAGAGCATCACTTACAGTTTGTCTGAGGCTGAAACGAAAGCCCACCACGGCCCACCTTCTTCTTGGCTTTGCCTCCGGACTTGTTGACTGGGTCCTTGTCCTTCTTGGACTTGCCAGCGTCCTTTTTCTTGTCCTGCTTAGGAGGCTGGAAACAAAGGGCGTCAAATTAAAACACTTCACACCGACTTCATGCTCACCCTACAGCTACAAGCAGATTTAGGGCCCCGTAATCCAGTGCTTAACAGTTCAAGGCAAAGAACGTCTGACATTCGTTTTGTCCTGTGATTAACGCGAACCACCAGGAAAACAAACCTCCGGATCAACGAGTCCAGTGTACAAGACCGTTGGAGCTGAATCAGATAATCTTTTGGAAATAAATGATAACACTACTTGTGTTAAGGTGAAGTATATTAACAACAGAGCTGATCTCGGTTAATATAGTAGGCACAGAGAAACCTCTACCATCACAAATAAAAAAAAAAAAAAGCATCCCGATCAACGATGAGGGTTTTAAACAGATTTGCTGAAAACTGAGCAACAGAATATGACGATATATAATATGAACTTTTGAAAAACACCAGTGAGTTCACATCGGTGGGTTAGCTTATATGGTGTTTTCTTTATTGAACAGAACATATTTTCCTTTACGCCTTTATAAAAATCTGATAAGTTGACTTTTACTAACAATCTAAAAAAAAAGTTACTGATTCCATTCTATTATTTTACTTCTCAATTTTACTGCTGAAAGTGTAGGCCTTAATTTCGGCAAAAGACTCGGGTGTTCCAAGTTTAATATGCAGATTGGTTTAAATAAGAAAAAGGGAATTTTTAAGCAGGGCGCATGTGTCTATCAACGCTGCTGCTTACAGGCAGAGAAAACTATTTGTACCAACAGCGCTTTAATTTCAGGCGTCAGCAGGGAGACAGTGTACAGGGAGATGGAAAATAAATTTACTATAAACTGAATAGAGAGAAGACAATCAGCGCAATCCAGAAGCACCGTAATAGGCACTCGACTCAAATCAGGTCTCATGAGAAATGAAAAAGTTATCTTCTCATGCTCGACCTGTGGAAGTCTGGCTTTATGAGACACTAAGAACATCGCTGTCTGCTGAACATTTGGATCAGAGCAGAAACGTGAAGGGACAGGATCTGAGGTTACGGCCTTGTCCTCCACTGCTAAGACAATAACCCACGCTGCCGTTTTCCACCCTTACGAGTCTTAAACAATGTTTTAATTACAACCCCCAGTTTTTCTGACGAGTCTCCATATTTACACAGGACTCAGACTTAACTCCTCTCGTCTTGCTCTCCGTCAGTCGGCGCAGCTGAAAGCATGGTAGCACTAGCAAACTAGCTAGCCCGCTGCTGACTACGTAAACTACAACCCTTTATAAACGCTCCTCTCCCACTTCCACCGAGACAAAGAAGCCGCGTTGATCCGGGGAGCCATTCCGGATAATCAGCGACCCGAGCGCGCCCAGTAAAACCCCATACGCGTTTATTTTTTCCAGTTTGAACCTCTTATCCGCGGCCTCACCATGTTTCCTCGTCAAGATGTCGGAGCGAAAGGAAGTCCACCCGTGCAACGGTCCCTTAGCCAACCCGTTTGTGCGGAAGTGCTAGAAGGAGCATTCTGGGAGCGCGAGTTTTCTCGTGTTCTGTAGTCTATTTGAAAAAAAATATTTTGTGACATCGAAAACTGCAGTGGAGATAGAATAGTACGTCAAAGAGGCAAATACTTACCTCAAATCAGGCGCAGATAGATAATAATTGCAGTAAAACAAATAATAATAGCCCTTTTCTCGCCACCTTTGCTGCGCGGTGACGTCACACGACGAGTGGAGAGGAGGAGGAAGCATGTCTATGGGAGGAAGTAGGAGCCTGCTAAGATGGTGATTTTCAGTGTTTATGTGGTGAACAAAGCTGGGGGTTTAATTTACCAGTATGACAACTACGTGCCGAGAACTGAGGTGGAGAAGACCTTCAGCCACCCTCTGGACCTGGTCCTGAAACATCACGACGACAAGGTGGTGGTGTCGTTCGGACAGCGGGACGGGATTAAAGGTAACGTTGGCGGAACCGAGCAGAGCCCCGGTGATCGCGGCGGCTCTGTTCGGAACCGGGGCTGCTCTGTCTTTCAGTGGGACACGCGCTGCTGTCCATCAACGGGGCGGACGTGCTCGGGAAAAATACAGCCGACGGAAAGGACACCCTGGAGTATCTGAAGGACCCGGCGAATTACCCGGTGTCGATCCGGTTCGGAAGGGCTCGCCTCAGCTCCAACGAGAAGCTGATGCTGGCGTCCATGTTTCACTCGTAAGTCGCTCTGGGGCCGAGCGGGTGGCTGTCATGCGCAAGATGCCACAGTTTAGCAGAGAGAAGTAGAGAAACAAAGTGTGTGAAGCTGACTGGAGGCAGGTGGTCCCTGCAGACTGAAAATGAATCACACATCTCCTCGTTTACTTGTATTTCATGACTTAGCAACCACCAATAGATGTATTAATGTGTCCTGCAACTTTGGATGCACCCCTGCACCAACATATGTGGATTACCTCCTCTCTGCTTCTCATCTCTAAACAAACCGAGGCCTGCTATCCATTTGATTCAGAAATGATAGAGCTGGGAAACATGGACATGACAGATTCTAGGAAATGTACTAATGTAATGGATACATTTCTTTCTGCAAAAACAGACCACAAGAGAATACAAATCTGTTCAGAGAATAGTGAGATAAACGTCTTAATTGGCTTCGTTTGGAGCTAACAAATTGCTTGTAGACAGGAGCTATGATTGGTTTCCTTCAGGCATTTAGGATGCAGCGGCCTGTAACTGAAGGAGCTGTCCGGTGCTGCAACGGTGCCCGCCACCCGCTCCGGGTCACCTTTACTGCACCCGCCCTGCAGGGAAACACAGCCGCAAGCGCAAAGCCAGGAAAGACAAACCTGGTAGAGGCTACAAAAGAGTTGAGACCGAGGCAGAGATTCAGCTTCAGCCAGGACCATCCTAAACATACAGCCAGAGCTACGGCGGCTTTAGATCACAGCCTATCATCTCTTAGAAGGACCCAGTCGAAGTGCTGACCCGAGTTTAACTTGAAAGCTCAGCTCCGCAGAGGCTCAACCTCCAGCTGTTTTCGATGCAGATGTGGGAACAAATTCTTTAGGTGACAGACGAAGCAGGAAGAGATCCACCAAGACTGGCCTGCTGCAGTGGAAGTGGCTGTACAGGAGGAGGGACTCATTGATTGCTCCTCTGTAGTTTTCCCAGGTTCTTTGTTGAATATTGAGTCAGCGCAATTATACCTCTAGTGTCTTTGTTCGTCTGAAGTTTAGTTTTGTATTTCTGTTTTTGTCTTTGTTTATAAAATGTTAAAATTAACAAAACACTTGTTTCTGGTATGAATTTATAGGGCCCTTATGACCAATAAGGCCCATTCTTTCAAATGAAGCATTGTTTTCCATCCTATGTGTGACCCTGGGGTCACGAAACAGCCCAATGTCTGCATATTTTCTTTTACATTTGTTACCTTAGTTGATCACAAGGAAATCTGCCTCTGACGTTAACACTTACCTGCCTGTTTGGGGGATTTCTCCGTAGGTTATTTGCCATTGGCTCACAGTTGTCTCCTGAAGTCGGCAGTTCAGGCATCGAGATGCTGGAAACCGATGTGTTCAAACTCCACTGTTTTCAGACTCTCACAGGTTGGTACCTCATTAGACGCTAGTTTCCACTGTTTCTGTTCATGCTAATATCAATATGCACCACTGTCCAGATGTCTTCCCCCACGGGTTGCCAGATATTGGGAGAAAACTGCAAAGTTTTTTTCGTTTTGTTTTAAACATGCAAACCAATTTACTGAACCTATAAGACAAAAAGTTATTTACAATGATTTTTGTGCTCTCTTTTGAAAACCCTTTAGTGATTCCTTGTATTACTGTTTGCAAACGTTTTTTTTTATTGGATGTTGCTTCTTTTTGTGGGCATTTATTAAGACGATGCACTACTTCATTACGAGGTTCTTCCTCTGTTGAGAAAAATCCATGATTAATAGTAGAACTCTGTTTTTTTTCTTTTGTTCTTAGACAATAAAACTGACAGTCAGACAAATCCCAGATAATTATGCATTGTGCATCAAAATCTGATCCTGTTCCTTGGTTCAACATCTTATCACTTACTGTCAATATCCCTAACAATACAGAAAGCGACCTACTCATTCTGAAAGACCATTTTTACATTTACATTTTTTGTGCTCTGCCTTTGTCCTTCAGTCATTTTTCCTGCTTGCATAAATGTGAAATAAATAAAAGATTAACTTAATTAAATGAATAGAATTAAATTAATAATGGTTAGGTACAAGAGACTGGATATTAATTAAGTGCAAACCTTCATGGAAAAATATTATGACACTAAAAAGACTCTAGCAACCTCCACAGGTGTAGGCACTTCTGGTAAAGGTGAGCATAATCCGTAAAAAGATTTTAAAAACTTTGTTGCCATAACATGATTTCAAACTGAAAAATGTAGAAAAATCTATTTGAAAATTAATTTTCATCAGTGGGGGAAAAATTTCATGTTTAAAAAATAATTGTTTTTAACTATATTACCAGTGCCAAAATTGTCATTTTTGTAATTTATACCTGAAATTATTAGGCTGATCAGAATGTTTAGGAACTTTTAGTCTTCTTGTTGCCCTGGATTATAAATAAGACCTGGAACAGAGGCTTGTTTCTTTTTTTAACTCTTCAAAATGGGAAATATTTGTGTTCAGGAAGGAAAAATGCTGCCAAACCTATCTATAACCAACAATCAAGTGTTTTAGTAATAAAAAGGACAAACGAGGCAGGGCTAGGGCCTACGCATACCTTGCATATGAACACAGTCTTTTGTACACATTGTTACCAGGGCTGCTAATAGTTATGGGGGCGCTGTTTAATCAGGAACACTTTATAAAGCGACAAGAACATCTGTCTCCTTTTAAGCACATGTGAGGCGGCTGCTGCAGAACTTTGCACAGTACTCTGTGCCAAACACAGGACAGAGGCCATCCATTCCTGGGCAGCTTCTACAGTAAAAACACCATCCTGGCCCCGTGCTTTGTTCCTTAAATGCTTTGCGGTGTGGCGAGACAGATGGTTCTGCCTTAAATTTGGTTGTTTTTTTTCTTTTGCTCTTCCAGGGATAAAGTTCATAGTGCTGGCAGACCCTCGACAGTCTGGTATCGACACCCTGTTGAAAAAGATTTACGAGATCTACTCCGACTTTGCTCTGAAGAACCCCTTCTATTCTCTGGAAATGCCCATCAGGTACCTGGACGATAGCAGGGCAGCGTTGCCTTCAGCTCAGTGCTCTCACGTTGCTGATTTATCATGGCAAGATTGCCTGTTAGCATCAAGTGTCTGTTGTTTGATTTCTTTTCCCTGTGCTTGGATCTAGGTGTGAACTGTTTGATCAGAATCTGAAAAGTGCACTGGAGGTTGCAGAGAAAGCCGGAAACTTTGGAGCTGGGTCCTAAACCAGCGAGTGGAGTTAATGATGCCTTATCATAGCACGTGGATACAACATGAATCTCCAACTGGAAGGAAATAAATGTAGTGTTTTTGTTTTGTATTACTAATATCTGAAACTTTTTTTTCCCCTCCCTCGTTTCTAATTAAAGCTGTATATACATATGTTGTAAATACTTGACAATAAATCCTAAACACTATGCAAGTGTCCGGCTGTTTCAGTCTGCATGTGTGTGTTAAGGTGGATTTCTGTACATCTAGCTTCTTGAATCATCCAGCCTCAGCTGCGAAAACACCAGCAATCATTTCACCGTTTCTGAATGGAGACAGACCACACGTTCGCTTTTTACATTTATTTAAGCATTGCACCTTCCGTTCATGATTGGCCGTTGCAAGCTTTAAAAACATGTACAATTTGGATCCAGTTATGAAGTAAAGCTATATCCTGAGTAGAAAACTAATCCCACTTGTGGATTTGGCACATTTCATTATATAAAACATTTAGATTTGTTAACTTAGTGTTAAAACGCTGTCAATATTGCATATCGAGAAGCAACTAGCAAGTAAAAAAAAAGAAAAAAAGAAAATAGATCTGACTGTAATCCATTTTAATGTCCCTGTAGGATTGACGGCAGAAATACTGTTGGATAAAAACATCTGACAAATACAGCGGCGTCTGTGGTCGGAGGGGTGGAGGTGGGACGTTAGTCTGCCTTCTTGGGCACGCGGCCCATCTTGGTTTGGATATTGCGCACCAGGAAGTATCCTACAGTGGTGACCAAGCAGGTGATCTCCGCTACCCAGAAAGCCTGCTCCCAGCCGTGGTGCTTGGCGATCGTGCTGAAGGGTAATCCGGACAGGAAGCCGCCAACTAAAGGGGAAAGGCGACAAATGAGGATGAAACTTGTATCATTTTAAATGCCTTCTTTATCCAATGGTGACATCTAGTTCAACGCGCTCACCAGCAACAAAAACCCACACAGTGCAGAGAAAAGAATTCAAAATACTTGAGCTTTTCCCATTTTTTTAACGTTACAAACACAATCTTTAACGTATTGTAAATAGATTTTATTTAACGGGCCAAAGAGTAGTGCATAAGTGTGAGTTGGAAAGAAAAGGTTTAATGTTTATATCAAAGTTATACCCCAAAAAATCTGAGAAGTGTGGCGTGCATTTGTATTCAGCAGTCTGAAGTCAAGACTTGGTAAAAGAAGCTTTTGATGCGATTACAGCTCCAAGTCTCTTGGAGGACGTCTGCTGGGCTTTGCATAATGTAATGACTACTGTCAGGAAGCACCATTTCACCCAGCATAACAAAAAGGGTTTCTGAACAGGATTACCAACTATAGCTTTAAAAGGAAAAATCCGGTCATATTCAGAGTTCAAACTTCTGAAAGTACTTTAAATATAAAATTATTACATACTGTTCAATAAATGATACGTTTTTTTAACTAAGAGTAATTTTCATTTGAATGTGCTTTACTGGAGGCGTCCATGTTCGTCAAAGAACAGTACTGCCACCTCCCAGTTTGTGACGTCATGGTGCGGTATCGGCTGTCGAGCAAGTCCCAATGCTCTATCTGGTGTTTGTCACTACGCGCTATTATCCAAGATGGCGACGACCAGTGCAGTATGCGAAGCAGAGAGTGATGGATTAAATAGCGACAGCGATGGGAGTTCCGTGGATTTTGTGTTAGCTACATATGACGTGTTTTTTCTCTGGCCAGAAGTTCGATGGCAAATCCTCCCTCTTCAAGTTGGCAATCCAACGACGAACTCGTGGTGCATCATGACTCGGAAAGGTGACGTAACTAATGTTTTTTTCACTTTTACCCGATGTATTGCAACATCCAACTACCATGCACGTGGGCATTGTTGCTTCAACAATAGCTCTCGTGAATTTCAATGGTCAAGTCCTCTGGAAATCCAAAATAATTGTTGTTGATCGCAGATGTGTATAATAGTTCCTATTGAATTTGCTTGTAAAGCGCGGAGAATGGCCCTCGGCTTACCGCACCGTGACGTCACTTCCAGAAGACATCAGGAGTGAGGTGTTACCATATTTGGCCATGAATGGCGGTGAAAATTAATACTTTTATTTTTTTTACTGATTAACGCTAAATTCATTAAATCACCGCGAACGTATTAGTTTTAGGTATAGACAATGATCCATTGATTCTTCCTTGCTGACCTAACCTTTCCTTTAAGAGACAGCAGTTGTTGAGAAATCTTCAATGAAGAACCACCCAGGCAATCCCACAGCACACTGCTGCCAACACCATGCTTCACTATGGAGACCGCAGATTCAGGGTGACGTGCACTGTTAGTTTTCTGCCACGTCACATGCAGGATTTTGCACGGATGGTCTAAAAGTTAAATTCTCATCTGACGAAGCCCCTTCTTATACACGCTTTCTATGTCCCCTACACATCAGTGCTCATTGAGATATCTAGCTCAGTTAAGTTTGTGCATTTCTTCCACCAACTTTGTTTTTGTTTAGAAATGTGAGGCAGCATTCATTTCTTCTATAGTTTATACATCTGGCAGAGGAACTTGGGTGTCTGTTTCCCCGCAAACCTGTGAAAGAATCCGTCTCCTGGATACGGCTTATTGTATGGCTAAAGTCCAGATGTTCTTTTTATGTTGTCAGCCACCAGCTCCTTGAGGAAAAGGGTAGACTTTAATGATGCGTGCCTTGAGTAAAAGGATTTCAATAATTCACTAGAAACTGTTACAGCAGGATGGTGTTGAATAATAATAATTGAACTTTATTGATGTCACAATGGAGAAATTCACTTCTGCATTTAACCCATCCTCTTGGAGAGCAGTTGGCTGCTACTGTGCGGCGCCCGGGGAGCAGTCTGGGGTTAAGGGTCTTGCTCAAGGACTCAGAGTGGCAGTCTGTGGGAGTTGAACTCAGAACCTCCGGGACCAAAGCACAATGCTCTAACCACTAGGTCAGAAGTTGCGTAGTTCACATGAAAACCAGTCACTAGAGCTGAAAAACACCAATCTGAGTCGGCAAAGTAATATTCGACAGCATGGGCGCTATCCATTGCGGCAAAAAAGTTCTTAAATATAAAGTTTATTTTTATTCATTTAATTCCTAAATTTAAATAACAAAAGTCCTTTAAAGTCTTCTATTTAATTTAATGAAATTTAGAGGTACCTAAGTAGAGGGGACTGTTTACAAAAGCAAGCCACATTATTAAGAAATGTTTCTGGACATTTCTAAAATAAAAAAATAAAAAAACATTCAAGCATAATTTTGTTTCCACATCACAGCTATGTCCTACCTTGTGTTGGCTCATTGCATGAAAATCAACCCCAGAGTCGTGGTTATAGTGTGGCAAAGCCTTAAAATGTTTTAGAGCAATGAACATGGTCCACTTACTATTGGCCATGAGGGCAACTATGGCGTGCGACGTCCCGCAGTAGTTGGAAGGAGCACTTTCATTGGCTAGAATCCCAAACAAGGCTATTGGTCCATAGGAGGAGAAGCCAAAAGCAGCGCCCAGGCTGAGTATCCAAACCTGAAGGTAGGGAGAGACGCCTTCATGAGGACGGGTGATTGCCCGGCCTGCTTCATGAATCATTGCAACCGTTAAAGTGGTCCGCCTCTGTCCGCCGAGATGCCAGCGTTACCTTCGAGCTGTCGGCAGTCACGGTGACCCTGAACAGGAACATGGACACAAACATTCCAGCCATCATACAGATCAGGATGAAGTGACGGGGATGGCCGTAGATCCTCAGCCCTTGCTGTGTAAAACAGAGGCAAGATAACAGGAAGGAAGATGTAAAACATGCTAGGTTTACAAAGCTTGAACAGTAAAAAAAATAAAATAAAATGGAGCCCTTTCAGCTTAACAAACGTCTGCATTTACAGGATTAGTGTCCAGATCTTTCATGTTCTACGAGTCTTTATGCAAGTTGGTTTTTTCCAACACGTCACATCCCAACATAACAGCCCAGCCGTAACCCGGCGGACAAAGAGGGCCCTGCAGGGGACGGTGAGAGGAGCTGAAGGTGGCTCTGGAGCGTCTGGATCCGTCTCAGCAGCTTTCTGCCTGCAGCTGGAGAAATCCTAAACTGCTGCTAAAGTGATGTACCTGAGACTGTTGCTAAATATACTGCAGAACGGGGTTGATTTTTGTTTTTAAATTTCCATCTTTGAATTGTCTTTTTTTAATTATTTAAATAAGGTTTAAATATGTATGCGTTTTAGCCAGGCTTTACCTTCTTGATTAGATAAGGCACCGACTATAGATGTGTTAAACACAAATTTGTTTTCATCCTATGCATAAAAACTGATGGTGTACATTCATTCATCCATATTTTCATTAAAGGGCAACGTTGTCTGGTTTAGCTACAATCCTCTCAACTTCTCATTTTCCTATTCGGAGACTTTCATTATTGTAGTTTAACGGTGCAGCCCGTAAGAAGCAGGGGGGGGTTCAGTCATCTTTGAAGCACAGGGAGATAAGATTCAGTCAGCCTTACTTTGGCGACAGCTTTGTCAGAGATGTAGCCCGCTGCCAGACTGCCCAACAAGCCTCCGACCTCCAGGGCGCTCATGTAGGAGCTACCTGTGAAGAAGAACACGCGTTCAGCAGATGCCATTCGCCAAACTCTCTGCACACCCTGGAGGCGTCCGTCTGCCCCATCCCTCGTCCGTACCCATCAGCGTGGACTGGCCCTTGTCTTGGATGAGGAACAGCTGCCCCCAGTCGGTGAGGGCCGTCTTCACCCCGAACACCACCAGGTAGGACACGGACAGAAGCCAAAGGTAGGGCGACAGCAGGAACTCCGACAGGGTGCTGTCATCTCTGGAGGTGCCTGAGGAGAAAAGCGAATGGTTGAAAGCCGTCTGTGACCCCGGGGGATATCCGTAGAGAGACGCAAACACCTCCTGACAACACACAGTGTTCTCACTGAGGCCGCGGATGTGTAAAGTCCACCCAGTTGCCGACCTTTGGTCACAGAGCTACAAACACGTGCTGCGGGACAACAGGCCGTTTCTTTATCTGAGACGGGCCCGTGTCGAAACAGCCGGGTCTGTCTGAAACTGGTTTCCAAAAACGCACCCTCGGCATCGGTCTCACCTCCTTTGCCTTTCTTGGCCGCCGCCGCCGCCTCGACGTTGGGCAGCCCCACGTCCTTGGGCTCGTTCTTGATCACCAGCAGGCACGCAAAGGAGACGGCCACGCAGGTCATCCCAGAGACGGACAGTATCGCCCTCCAGCTGTAGGTCTGAGCCAGCACCGTGGCGATGATGGGGCCCAGGCTGCCGGCCAGGTTCATGCTGCAGGACAGGACGGCCCACCACGTCCCGAACTGAGACGGCTCAAACCACTGAAACAACCAAAGTGTCAGGACGCTGCGTTTGCTATGCAAAAAAAAAAAAAAAAAAAAAAAAATGGTGACAACTGAAGTACACAAACCTATCCAATCTGTCAAACTCTTTGTAATGCATTGCTTCTTTTAGTCTGATATCCTCTGTCTCAAACGGTTGTCTCGTACGTCGACTTCAGGTGGCCTTTCGACTGCTTTTTTCCCTCTCCCAGTTCTGGAGAACTGTTTTAGCATCTTTGTCAGCATGCCAGTACTTCCAGTATCTACTAACGGAGGAGGTATTTTTCAGCAGAGGCTTTAAAACCCGCTGTTTTTTTTTTTTGTTTTTTTTTGCTTTTGTTTTGTTTTTATGCTACAAGATAAGCCGCTGAATTTTACAGATATGCTGCTGCCTTGTTGCTTAACGTGGTTTGAACGGCTCACAACTGTGACAAGGTCATCTCTGGCTTTTGAGGCTTTTTTCTAGCAAAACAAGGTAAATGCATTACATTTGCATTTTATTTGCGTTAAATGGCACGTTGTGTTAAATGGATGCATTTAAAATGATTGAAAATGGCTTTGATTTCATCCTCCACAACCTTGGGGTGCGCGATATTAGGAAAACATGGCATTGCCATATTCATCAAAATAATTGTAACTAACACGTCGTGGTCATCAGTATTTATATTAGCTGTGTTGCACAGAGCCATGCGCGCCTATCTTGGCCATTGTTGTTACTGAAGAGCAGAGTTTTAATGAAGTTCTCCAGCCTTCCAAATATTGCATGCAAGCAGTTCTTTGCAATTATGCTTTGGCACACATTGGTATCGTTCTGGATTCATTGAGGCTTTTCTTCATTGTGTTCCGTTAAGCTGTCCTTATATCGTTGTGTCAGACTGGTGTTGTGCAAAGTAGGATCGCGGCTTGAAACAAATAAACATCTCCCGCGACTCAAATCGATTTGCTTTGACTTCCGGGGACACTGCCGTGTACCTTACGGAGAATCCTGCCGCAGGGAGGCCAGCCCAGACCCTGTCCGAGGCCGTTGATGAACCACAGGGCAGAGAACACGGCCACAGTCGAGGACCAGGAGAAGACCACGTTGATGCCTCCCACCACGAACAGGCCAATGGAGAAGAGCCACCGGGCGCTGATCTGGTCCGAAAGCACGCCGCTGATGAACTTACTGATAGCGTAGGCCAAAGACTGACTGCTGGTGATCATGCCTGAGCAGAGACACAAGGGTCCGTAAGGTGAAACACAGCTGTGACATTAAACATGCATAAAAACGAACACTTTGGGTTTACAGAAAACACGAGTCTCCTACCCAGGTCATCCTTATCCAGCGTGATTTCCTGCATTACTGAAGGCATCACAAAGGAGAAAGTCTTTCTGTTAAAGTAGTACAGCGTGTAGCCCACAAACATGGCCAGGAATATGGTGGCTCTGTAGTATCCATAGCCAGCTGTAGCCATGGTTGCAGCTTCAGTCCTTGCAGGGTGGGAGGAAAGCAAAGAGGGGCTCAAACTGCTGGCTCCTCACAGAGCGGCGCTGCCTGTGACAGTGAACTTTGCTTGGGGATCCAGGGTGCAGGAGCAGCTGCTTCGACCGGGAGCTGTGTGCAATCAGTGCGCCGAGGTTAATGGTCAACTTCTCTGCCCTGAGGCTGATTGAATCTGGGCCGTCTCCCTGCGTGCTGGTAGAGACGGGAAACCATCCGAGTGAGACATCAACTGTGGATCCGTCTGCCAGGTCCTCTCAGGAGACCTGTTGTCCTTGTCCTCTGAGGCTGTTTGTCCATGTGATGGTGTTATTGAGGGAGTCCTCAGCCTGGCGTGTGTAATAATTTACCAGAGTCCAATAGTCCCAGCACAGCAGCGGGGAGGCTCCCACCCATGTGAGGGCTTGTTTTGCTCTGGGCCCCCTCAGCTCAGATCCACTGTGATATGCTGGAGATAAATAAAAACTCTCTGATAATCGTTAATTTAAATAAAAAGACAAAGCACCTTTAAATGAGTTACGGGCAAACCTTTTTGGAGACCCAGCATGGTGTCTAGGGAAAATCGCGGCGTGCTGAATTCATTGAATAACTTTTCGTCCAAATTTGTTCACACTCCAGGCTGAGAAGGAACTGAACTTGTCAAGTTTCCGCGTCATGTGGGTCAAACGGCGCCGCCCTGCGCCCAGTGAAGGAGGAGCCCCGGAGCAACCTGCGCTGAAATGGCTAAAAGTTGTTTTTTCTGCTTAAACTTCTATTTAACGAGCAGTTTGCAGCTCAGGCTACAATCTGGCAAAAAATATGATCGATCAAATAATTATTTAGGAAGGATAGAATTTAAACAAGATATTAATAATTGCGTAAATACATCCCTGCCAACACACCCATGAGGGGCCCATGCGGGTTGGATGAAAGTATCAACATGTGTCAGCAATTTAAGTACGTAGTTACGTATTTAAACGTAAATAAAGCTCCAAGCTCAAGCTTGAGACCACACACACTATATCTATCTATCTATCCATCTATCTATCTATAGATAGATAGATGCACACACAAATATTATAGTCGGTTTAGAACAAATATATGTTTCTACCTTTACCTTTTTAGAATTCTTATTAGCATATTATATTTTGTATCATGTGTTATTTTTGTTTGTTTTTATTTAGTCTGTGTTATTTTTATATATATTTAAAATAAAGCCGTAACGATACATTTCGGCGCTGTCTTTCTGGTGGCCAGTAGAGGGCGACAAAACCAATTAAATCAATAAAAGGTGTCACGTTGATCGATGTCACCAAGATTTTAGGGACATCATCATGTCGTGAAATCTCTCGCCAGATTGCAATTTTTTTTATCAACACAAGGCGAAGCTATATTTTGTTATTTTATAGAATTTGGTCGTGTTTAATTTTCAAATGAACTGCTGATGCTTCATGTCTTCTCTAAGTAGAACATATGCCATTTAATATTCTGATTTTTAGCTGCCCGAAAATTGATCAGCTAAAATTGTCCTGTATCGAAATAACTTGCTGTTAGATTTGATTTCCCGGTGTGAACATTTCCCCTTTCAGAGTCGTTATGATAATCTAATAATAAAATAACAAATAATAATAGGTGATGACTGTGTTGAAGTTTTAAAGATTTTGATTTGTGATTACATCAAAGGTCGTTTCAAGTCAATAGAACAAATAACTATATATTTTTTGTTTTATTTATTTATTTTTTTTATATTCGGTCACATGGTTTCTAACTCAGAGACCGCCCCGGTGGCTGGCTCCTCCCCCTTTCACTAACTGCTTTTTATTACCATAGCAACCGACAACAAACATATTGAAACGTCCCTAGGGCAAGTGTTTGGATATCCAGAAGATTGTCTTCCAATCTCTTACATGTGGAGGCTTGTTAAGAACCAGAGAGCATAAGCCCTCCGCGTTATGGTGAGTTCTGCTGCAACATTTCTGCCCCTTGGTTGGTGAACCCTTACCTTTTAGGTTCCAGTACCTACCAGGTCTATCTCAGCTCCGCATAATTAGGCCAGATCCTGATCGTTTTCTGTTTTCTCGCGTGAATCCCCGCAGAGACTCGCGTCCAGCTCCAAGTCTACTGGGTCGAGATCTTACCCTGCCAGGTACCGCATGTTGGCCCCCACATCCCAGGTGGAGGAGACCCTGTTTGACGTCCCCAGACCGGTGAGTGTCTCGCTGACCCATCGAAGGTCAGACTACAGCTGCCTTAAAAAAAAAAAAAAAAAAAAAAAAAAAAAAAAAAAACATTTCAGCGCATTCTTGGATTCAAACTTTGAGGTTTGATATGCCACGGCTCTCTGTAAAATTTCAACCATAACGTGGTCTGCCTGTAAAATAGTCAATTTTATTTATGTAGCGCCAGTTCACAACACGTCGTCTCAAGGCGCTTTACAAAATAAAATTCAATCAATCAAATATTAAGTTGAAACAAGAATTAAACATAAAAGAATATATTGCAGGTCTCCCCAATTAGCCGTGGTAGCGGTCGGTCTCTCTCCTGCTGGTAAAACCGATAACTTGGTGATTTTAAAGAGAGCTCTTTACTCATTCCTCTGTGAACAATCCATCTAGATTTTTTTTTATTATTTGACATTTTTTAGATCCTTTTCCAGCAGACAGCTGCAGTGATGACCTGTTAGTGTCCTTTCAGGGGGCCCTGCATATTTTTACATTTTAAAAAGTTTATTATAGTGGGCTCTCTTAACGAGTTACCCAGGGTCTCTGGAAAGCAAACAGACCCTCCACTCCATTTAAAACTAGTCACCAGGTGCTTTTCAACATATTCATCTTTTTGTATTATTCATCCCACCACAGACTCACCTGAGTGAAGCGCAGAGATAGAAATGCGCCCGATTTTCTTTACTGGCTGGAGATTAAACACAACCACTTGGATTAAAGAGCCATCTTTGATTTCTTTACCATCTTTAAAGACTCATAAGACAAATACTGAAACCCTGTTTGACTCACAGTTTCTTTTAGGTAATCTTTAGGATAGTCAACAACAACAACAACAACTGGGACAGAGGGTTAAGGATAAGAATGCAACGCGGCCCCCACATCTGGGGTCCCAAAAACCACAAAAAAAATATTTAGGCTGAAAATGTGACGTCAGAAAAATCTAGTTGTGAATTTGGGGGCTGCAAAATGGGTCAAAGGGTAACTCCCTCCATTCAGAGACTCTTTGCATCTTTTCATTAAAGGAATATAAAAGCAGCAGGCAAATTTAAAAATAGTTTTTATTTCAAACTTTTAAGGTGGGGTGAGGGCAGCAGGATTTGAATCTAAGGATAGGAGTAAAAGATGAAAAGGTTAGCTTTTTCCCCACCTGGGATAAATCAATATTTTCCTTTATAGTCCCAGCATTTGACCCAGTCCTTAGGGAGCAGTGTGCTGCCCCACTGCCTGACGCACGGGGAGCAATCTGTGGTCAAGGGTCTTGCTCAGGGACCCAAAGTGACAGACTGAGCTTCAAACTGCCAACCTTTGCTGCCTCTCCAAACAGTCGGGCCACCACTCCCACCGAGCTTTGGTCCATCTGTGGGATGGAACGCCTTGATTTCTTACATGTAATTACTATTTATTGTCATTTAATATCAACATTCAAATAAATGCTTACAGTCACAGATAAAATTCAATTATTTATATTCCATCCACGAATGAGGCTTGTCCGGGGTGGTAACCAGTTTTTGGTTTTTATCAAGGCCAAATCTACCCATTCTCATTTTGGTCATTCTGAGTTTTTCACCCAAGGACAACAAATGGACAGAAAAGTGTTATGTAGAGGTAATATTTTAAAATCAAGAAAAAAAACATTAAGAAAAATAGGATTATCTGCATTTATGCATCAATGCACATGTCCCCTGACCCTATACCTTATCTGTTTCTTCAACTCACATCAAGCTATTTGACATTTACAGATCGAAAAGATTACCAGTTGTTGGGGGGGGGGGGGGGGGGTGTCTAATTTTTTTTTTTTTACTGTTTTAACTGCAACTCGGAAAAAAGTTGCCTGATTCCAGTCTCTCGCTGATTAACTGGTGCCTCTGTACGTAGTTGTGATATAGATATATCTATTTTAATTTTTAAAATGAAAACTTTCTCTATGGGGTTTCAAGACACCTGCATCTATTTCTGTAACTATTCAAGTAACCTTTCGAGCCTTTTTATGTGATCTGTAGGATCACAGCTAGAAAGGTGGAGAGATCCCACTTTCTGTGTGGTTATGTCAAGCTGCTGACACTGAACATACGTCTGTTTTCACAGTTGAACATGCAGAGCAACAACCAAACAAACCAAGAACAAGAGACCCTCCAGATCATCACCAAAGACCTAATCCGGACTATCAGGTCAGCTCTCCACAGGTGTCTCCCGTCTGGGTAGCTTGAAGTTCGAGGGATTTGGGTTGAGTGTATGTAGCGAGTAAGAGCTGCACCGTGACAGATTTTGGAGGCGTGAAGCTGTAGTGACACCTGCAGTCTAATTTACATTTATGTACATTTAATTCCCACGATACTTCCAGGATTCCACGGCGAGACGTTTCCAGACCGTCCGTTGTTCTTCCACCGTCTGAGTTCAAAAGGATCATCTCAGAATGCCAGACTGGCGTCAAGGAACAGAGAGAGGCCTTAAAGCGAGCTCACATGAAAGAGAAAGAGGAAAAAACAGTAAGCAATATCTCTGTGATGAACAAAGACGTTGCAGTCGAAGGCCAGAGCGTTACTGTTCTCCCGTCTGGTTGTGATCTAGAAAGCTGCTGAAGTAAGAAAGCATCAACTCCAGGATGTAGACCTGTCGGGTAAACAAAACCCGGTGCTGACCGACCTGCAGCTGGAGGCCCAGAGGCGCGCGGAGCTCATAGTGGATCGAGCCAACGCCTTGAGGATGGAGCAGGAGGAAGAAGTCAAAAGGCTCAATCAGGCAGGCGTAGACTTATGGATCTCAGTTCAAATGAACGTTTCCAGGCTCACATCCGGTATTTCTCTTTGTGTGCTGTTCAGCTGATCCTGGGCGCTCAGTGTCAAGCCACGTGGGACGATCAGATTGAGGAAAAGAAAGAGATCCGGGCCCAGCTGGAGGAGGAGGAGAAGCGTCTGGACGTCATGATGGAGGTGGAGCGTCGCCGCGCTTTGGAGAATTTAGAGAAGACTGATGAGCGGCACAAACAAGAGATGATCAAGTAAAAAGGAGCGCACACACACAGACCATTTGGCTTTTCTTAGAAATATAAACACTGCCTTGCAAAGGTTTTTACATGAGTGAAAAGCACAAACGTCAATGTATTTTATATAGCTTACAAGTGATGGACCGTCACAAAGTAGTGGATCGGTGCAGTTAAAGATGCACCCTTGTAGGGGAGGCACCAGATATGTAGAAAACCTGTGATGACCAAATACCAAGACAGAATGTTCTCAGCCTACATGAGAAACGATATGTGTAGACTAACACTGCACATCCCCACCATCCCCACGGTGAAGCATGGCGGTGGCAGCATCATGCTGTGTGGCAGGTCAGAGTTGAAGGGCAGCTGGATGGAGCTGAATGCAGACCGATCCTGGCAGGAAACGTTTTCAAGCTGTTAAAGACTCGAGGGAGGTTCACTTTCCAGCGATGAGCTTAAACCTACAGCCAGAGCTACAATGGAATGGCTTGGATCCAGGGTTCTGGAAATAGAAGTACCACTTGTGGAATTGGGCGGCCTTAGGACTAGAAATATCCTTTACTTGTCCCTGAGAGGCAAATGGCGGTGTCTCAGCAGCAAAGTGACACACAAAGATGGCAATAATAGGAATAAAATAGGGGACTGCACAGTAAGGCCAAATCTGCGATGATAACAGATTGAACAATTTTTACTACCGCTAATGGGTTTTAAACGCATGGTAGTAAAATTGGGTTTTAAGGTCGGCTTTGGTGAGAAACCCTCCAGCTTGGAACACTGAACCTGAGGTCATCATGGAAATTTCCACTTCTGAGACAAACTAACGGGCATCGTCAGAACACGTCCTAGTCAAAGTCTAGGCCTAAATCTAAACGGGTTGTGGGGAGACTCGAAAAACCACGTGCAAAAGGGGTGGAAACCTTTGCAGGGTACTGTGCTCATAGGAAGAATTGCAAAACCACACAGGCTTCATTATTCAGACAGTGTAGAGGAGCACTCATGCTGATCAGATGGATCCACTGACACCGGCAATGCTTTTGTTGTCGTTTGATATTTTAGAGGAAAGGAGCAAATGCTCCAACAGATCCAAAAGCGCATGGAGGAAAAACAGCTTCGGGACATGGCTAAAGAGATCGAGAAGGAACAGATCCACAAGAACCAGGAGAAGATGGACCTGGAGGACCTCAAGGTGCTGGTCTGAGGCAGAGGTCCGTCTCACTGAGCGCCTCAAGCTCGGACAAATTGTGCAACTAAACCGGGCTGTCTTCTTCCAGGCGAGGGAGAAGAAGAGGAAGGAGCAGCAGCTCCTGCAGGAGGAAATCATGCGCATCAACGCTGAGGTCATGCAGGCCAAGGAGATGCGGTTGGAAGAGGAGAAGCTGGATGACATGAGGGCCATGGAGTACCTGCAAAAGAAGCTGGTCAAGAGCACACAAAGCATCCCTGCGGAAACACATTCACTGAAAAATATCCATCCTCTGTTATCTGACCGCTGACCTCCTCCGTCTTTTTACACCTTTCCATGACAGGAGCGGGAGGCGGAGTATGAAGCAGAGCAGAAACGGATCAAGAAGGAGAAAGAGCTGGAGATCGCTCAGCTGAGGGCCCAGCAAGAAAGGGCCAGAGACTTGAAGGCTGAGCAGGTAGGCCGGGGGCCGGTGTGGGATCTGCACGCTGTGCGCAGGGGAGGCGCATGGGGGGGATAAGTTAAAACAATTCCAAGGCCCCCCCAAAAAGAGAAATGTATATATTTAAATGAGCTTTTGGGATGATTTAGATTTGTTTCTGTCATGGGGTCCAAAATACAATGGCTGCACCTCTGGCTGGGAGCCCCCAGCAGCTTTTTATGTGCCACAATCGTCTCCTTAAAACACGCCTCCTTGGGTTCGGAAGGATGAGGTCCGTGCCCGGAGGAACCAGGAGATCGCCGACAGACAGTGGAGGATGAAGCAAAGAGAGCTGGCTGCAGAGAAAGCCCGCGTGGAAGCCACCCTGAAGGCGGCCCGCCTGGAGCAGGTTAAGAACAAGGAGCACTGCCTGTGCTTGGAGGCCAACCGGGAGAAGCGGGTGCTCGAGAGGGTGCTGAAGTAAGCGACCCGACCCCCACCCAGAACCCAAAAAGTACAGTTGAAACGTTTCTCAGGCGCTGCTGCGCTTATTCCCGCAGGACCCAGCAGGAAGCCATGGCCAAGCAGAAGGAGCTGAAGGAGAAGCAGCTTCAGAAGGCGCTGCGCCACGCGGAGAGCCTCCGCCAGCAGATGAAGGAGCAGGAGCTCTCGGCTCTCGCCAAGCGCAGAGAGAGGTTCAAGGAGGTCGATCGGCTGATGGAGGAAGAGCGGCAGAGAGGGCTGCGGCTCATCGAAGTCAAAGAGAAGAAACTGAAGGAGCTCAAGTGAGTTTTGTTTCGGACGTAGCTTCCCCTCATGGGCTGTGGCCTGCATGTGGCTCCTCTGGCTGACCCTCCTGTGGTTGTGTGCAGGGCCACAGGGATCTCTGAGAAATACTGCTGCGAGGTGGAACGCAAGGTGCGGAAAACGCTGGCACAGCCAAATCCTGTGAAGGTCTGAGGATCAGCCGCAGTCACTTCAGAGCAAATAAACACGTTGAAACACAGATCATTTATGTGCCTATTGGATGGATGTCAAACACGCATTGTTCGTGTTTCAAGCATGGAAAGCTGCATCTCAATAAATCTAAATCTCATGGCCAAGTTTGTTTATTTCAACAAGTAAAACACACCGGTTCATAACACAGAGTTACACATTTAAAGCTTTTATTTACAGTAAATTTAACTATTATGGCCGACAGCAAATGAAAACCCAAAACTCAGAAAATATGGATTTAACATTAGACCAAGTTATGGTCATGTTCCTGTCCAAGACTGATGACTTGACACCGCTGACAGTCACTGACTCCAGGGTAAGCCACAAAGGTTTGGTGGAAGGAAAGACTACGGTGGAAACACTGTGGTAGGAATACAGCCGTGAGGGGCTTGTTACGCAAAGACCGTCGAAGAGGTTGTGGGACATTCACGAAGCTTGAAGGGTCACCGTGCGCTTGTGTCCAGGACTTGGGCTACAACCGTCACATTCCTTACGTTCAGTCTCTCGTGCACCAAAAGATATCAGAAGCATCTTACCTGGGCTGAGGAGAAAAAGAACTGAGAAGTACAGTTTGCTTTTCATCTAGAAACCAAGGTCCCAGAGTCTGGAGGAAGAGTGGAGAGGCGCAGAATCCGAGTTCAGGTGCAGTGGGAGTTTTCCACGGTCAGTAATGAGTTTGGGAGCCGTGTCTTCTGCTGGTGTCATTAAGTCCAGTCAGGTTACCTGTCTACCAGGAAACATTGGAGCTGTTAAGCTTGATGGAGATGCTGATTTAATTAGCAGGACTCGGCACACTGCAAAAAGAGAACTAAAAATAAGTAAACGTTTCTTGAAATGAATGTATTTGCCCTTGATTTGAGCAGGTAAATAAGATTATTTGCCAATGGAATGAGTATGTTTACCCCTAAAATAAGATAATTAGATATACTGCACTTGAAATAAGATGTAGATGAATTGTTCCTATTTTAAGTGCAAAAATCTTATTCCATTGGCAAATAGTCCTATTTACCTGCTCAAATCAAGGCAAAATACTTTAAATTCAAGAAAAACTCTTATTTTTAGTTCTATTTTTGTCAGTGCACATGGCCAGTTTGACCAAAACCTGCTTTTCTGACCATGCTAGCACTCTGCTTGATTAGCCTCAAACCTTGAACTAAACCTCAGAGCATCTATGGAGTAAAGAGGAAAATGAGACACTAGACCCAGCGAGGCTTTAAAAGTAACCTTTGACCTCAGCAGCACCATCCAGCGCTGCATCGATGCAGTAATTCATGCAAAGGCCAACCAGCATGTCCCTCAGGGCCACGCAGACTGCAGGCCTACACTTGATGGCCGATCTTCAGCAGACCCTCGTTTCTGTAGAAAAACACCTTTTATTGTCTGATGTAATGTTAAGATTTTCTAAGAAACCGAATTTTGAGTTTTCATTAGTCGTAGGCGGCAATCCTCAGACTTAAAAGGAAACACTAGAGCTCCAAAATCTGAAAGCTTTGAGAGACGATTTGGAGAATCTCGTCACGTTCTCATCTTGAACACGGTTGTGCTCTGTATCCGTTCTTCATGGAGTTCACAAACTGCCCAGAACCAAGCAGCTCGTCTTCTAAAAGAGGCGCTGGTTTGTGTGTGGGCCTGACCTGCACCAGGGTGAGAGGCACAGCAGTGCTGGGGAGGTACCCTGCGTTTCTCCTTGTGCTTTTCTGGCCTCGGGGCTGCCGCGCCGACCTTCTTTCTTGTTGGGTGTATGGCTGCTCTGTGGGGGAGCCTGCTGTCTGTCTGCAGGGAGCTACCTGCCCCTTGCTGGTTTCAGGTGCAGAGAGCTGCGACGTTGCTGCTCTTCTCACCATCGGGAGGTTTATGCAGTCCCACGAGACCAGCTAGCATGCACACACATGTGCTCACTTTAAAAGTTTCATAAAGGTCCAACCTCGTCATTTCTGCAACCACCTGACCACCTACACACCGATCCATCTTCTCCTGGGTGCACCGTGACCCAAACTTGAACGTGGAGATGAGTTTCTTTTGCTGTGGCTGCTGACAATGACTCAGAGCGTAAATCAATGAAACATCTGCTGGGACTCCGTTTTCTTTGGCCTTTGACTCGAGTACGACAACCTTTGATAGGTCATTTTAGGATGATTTTATTTATAGATGGTACCGATTCTTTCACTAAGTGTATATCTAACCGTTTGGCTAATTTGTGAAGCGACTTTCTCAGCCGCGGTCGTCTCCAACGTGTTAATCAAGTAAAAAAAAAAAAAAAAAAGGAAACTCCGTTGGATCAAAACCTGGAGCTTTTAAAAGCGGCAGCGCCTTTCTTCCTCTACTTTCACTTGTTGAATCGAAACAAAGTTCACACCAATGACTTTGTATGACAAAATAAATTTGAAAATCGGCGGCTCAGAGGTTAAATCGGATTCGGGCAGGAAAAACCTGACGGCACCACTTTCTGCCAAATAAATGAATGAATCAAACAAAAAGCCTTCCATCAGCAGAGCGAGCCCACACGTTGCTTCTTCATGCCACACAGGAAGCTGGAGTCTAATTTCCATTTTTATTTAGGATAGTACTTCCCTTTCAGTTAGGTCATAATCTTCCATGTATCAATGACAGATCCCCTTAATTACTATTATACATGAACAACAGAAAGGAATCGAACTGATGTTGGGGTTAGGATGACACTTTACACACACAGCTTAAAGCATGGAAGGAAGTTAAGTACATCAAGGGTAATAACAGGCTCCGACTCCTCCTCTTGCCTATAAGAGACATTTTTTTTTCTCCGTCTTAATCTAAACACACAACCTACAAGAACGTTACGGACCTTCATCGAACCGTCATTAGAACACCGCGGGGTCCGCCCGCCCCCGCTTATCCCCCCCCCTCCCTCCCTGTTTATTTCTGCTACAAACAGTAGCAGAGGGAAGAGTCGGTGGCGGGCAAATAGGTAAGGTCTCCAGCTAGAAGTTTTCAGTTTGTCATGTTCACATCTGTACACGCAAAAAAAACCCCAAAAAAACAAAACATAAATGAAAGAGAAAAACAAAACAAAAGAGGTAACGGTGACCGAGGGAAACAGCACAACACCTGGCATACACAGACCTCAGCCGGAGGAGGGTTCAGAGTAAATACACACACACACAGTACGGTTGGGGACCCTGGGGTTGGGGGGGGGGGGGGGGGGGGCATGGCCTCGTCCTTGCACATACACAGATACAGTCTCACAGAAGCACTGTACACGGCACAAGAGGTCACCTCAATATATGGAGCCAAAGAAGAGCCAACATCTAGGAGGATGGAGTGAACAGGCCTGTAGAGGCTGGGAGGAGGCTTAAAATTCTGGTTTAGACCCTCAGGTCGGTCTCTCTCACACACACACTAACACACACACACACTAACACACACACACACCCTCAGTCACACAGTGACATACGTCTGTATGCATTTAAAACTCCATAAAGCTACACGCCTGTGCAGAATATACTATCGTTACTTAGTGTTGCTAGCTAGAGCCATTGAAATGGCAATATTTAATATTATATGTAACCTTTTCTTCTCCTCAGAATATACAATAATGAAATGCATTTACAGACAAAACGACGGAGCCTGTTCACACGTCCGGTACATCGAAAAGTAAGAGCTTGTCTACAATAATTTCTTCATGAGTGCAAAATCCAATGCTCCTCCACCTACTTCAAAGGTTTAATGCTGAGCTTTAGCAAGTCCACTTCTGCATAAACCGATAAAAAAAACAACAACAACAACAACAAAAAAAACAAGACAACATAAAAACAAAAAGTCTAAACAAGTACTTATAAATATGGAATGTGAAAAACAGGTGGTCCAACAACTTTCAAACGATACAAAAAAGGTCCTTCAGTGCTGTAGAATATTTTCTCCTGTAACAGGATAATCTTTAAAAAAAACGAAAAAACAAAAACAAAAAGGGAAGAAAAAAAAATCTAACTAAAACTAGAGTGGGCTGTTGCTTGCTTGTGGCCCCTTGCAGTGAGTAGAAGACCATGGGAAGCTGGTGAGGAACACAAAGGGGGGACAGATGGACGGGAGGCTGGGCGTTCACATGCCGTAACCGAAGCTGGGCTGTGGCGGCTGGCCGTAGGCTGGGGCCGCCGAGTAGCCGTAGCCATAGGCCTGCTGAGGAGGCACGGCCATGTTGGGGCCTGCTGTGAGCATCAGCTGGGGGGTGCCTGCAACAATAGGAGAACAAGCCGTTAAAAATCAGCGGGGCTGTGGCTGGGTGGACGTCAGACGTGGGACGAGATGGACGACCGGAGGAAGGTGGGTGGACAGCAGAAAAGGGGGGACGGGGGGACGGATGGACTGATGAAGAACTTTTAGACAATTGGACAGATCGTCTGGAAATGCGAGGTCGTCCACACCCATCCCTTACGCTTCCAGCCTGAAAGGAGCTGCGAACCCAGGCGCCCTGCTCTTACCGTAAACGATGGGCTGAGAGTCCGTGGCCTGCTCCTCCTGTTTCCTCAGAGACTCAGAGGCTTCAAGCTTGTCCACCTGTGGGGGAAAACATCACCGGGGGGTCAGACTTCGGCTCGACAGCCGGCGGCGGGCTCCTGAGGAGCACAGGCAGAGGCGCTACGTTTGTATGAAACAAAACCAAAAAAAAAAAAACCAAAAAAAAAAAAAAAAAAAACTGACCTCGGGGTTATCTCACTGGCTGACGGATGGGACCATTCCTGACAGGCGCAGATCAATACAGTCCAGATTTAAATCAACCAAGCAATAAAAGAAAGCAGGCTGCAGTAGGCAGACCTTACTCGTGCGTTGAAGGCCCTCCCAGGAGGCAGGAGGAGCAACTACAGTTAGAGCTACTGGCTAGGCTAACCAGGCTGGACTACAGGCGTCTAGCAGATGGACTCTCGCTTGTTTACGGTCGGGGAATTAGGAGGGAAGACAAAGACAATTAGCTACTGGGCAATAATGGTCCCACCATCCAGCCACCCAGAACATGTATGAGTATGTAGAGAACCAACTCCTCCTCACACTTCATTAAAGGAGACCCCCCCCCCCCTCATGTTTTTGTCAGAGAATGACTGAAATATTCTGATTATTATAAAAGAAAACAGAAGTTAGGCCATCATACGTGTGGCTCACCGTCCAAAAAGACGAGGCTATTGATCAGTACTGTAACATAAAAACACAGAAAACCTTTAAATGATTTCACCTTTTGTTAAAACGAGTAAAACATACAGCGTGTCCGGTTTCTGCTCTAAGTGGATGTAAATTAAAAAAAAAAAAAAAACGCCGGTAGAAACAGCTACGTGAAAATGATCAAAGCGGCTTTAGGAGTCTGTTTAAGCCGCCCGGTCGTGCAGAATTTACTCTGAAGCTCAGAAACAGAGAAGCAGGGACGGGACAAAAGAAAGCGAGGACCAAGCTGCAAGGGAAACGCCCCCACCCTGCCCCCCGCCCCGCCCCACGAGAGCCTCTTCCAACGGCTTCGGGTTCAGTTCTCTACATACGGCGTCACAAACGACCACAGTGGATCTGGTTAATCAGGCTACGATGAGAAGAGACAGGCTGCGGGTTCGTTTGACAGGAGAGGGGTCGAGAAACATGCTGAGGCAGCAGTTCGGTCGTTTTCTTCTTGACGGGTGCACGAGAAAGACGGGAGGAGAGCGAGCTACAGTGGGAGGAGCGTGAAACATGGGTGAAGGGGGGGGGGGGATGATTCTGGTCCAGCCAGGTCATGGGTTTCCGGAAAAGCGGGGACAGCCAGCGGCGGCGTCTTTCAGCCTAGCCCGAGCGCTGCTGACGGCTACAGAGGGTGGGAGGTGGGGGACGCATGCTGGTTCTATTTCCCTTTGCCCGACCGACGCGCTCACAATGCATGTTTTCTAGCCGTACGAAGACATGTGACATTCTCTCTAGAACTAGACCTCTCTTTCGATGCTGTTACCTACTTTGTGTTTTATGTGATGAAACATTTATTAGCGGAGAGGAATCGGGCAGTCCACGTGGCTCAGGGTAAACATCTTAGGAAGAAAAAAAAAAAAAAAAAAAAGGCCTAGTGGCTGCTTTAACATTGACATCAGGCTCGCACTTAGCTGCAGTCTCGGCTACGGCACCACCATCCAAATGTAGACGCAGTGGCCCCACCCACTAACCAATCGCCTTTCAACAGGAAGGAGGTCTGACGAACCGAATCAGGATGCGAGCGGCAGACTGCAGCTGAGTGGCGCCGACCCGTCAGCGAATCCATCTGTGACTCTGAACGAGAGGGCCGGGGTCTGACCAGAGAGGCGCTCTTCACCCTCGGCTAAGGAAGGCTGTGTGGAAAGCTGCCGGTGCACGGTGCTAGAAAGACCAGGCCAAAGGGTTTGAACGAAACTGATCTCATCTCTGTGGGCGTCTGGCCCACAGCTGGCTCTCTGGGTTGGCTCCCACCGCAGGAGGCGGCTCTTTCAGGACGAGGGTATCGAGTCATTAAGAGGTTTCTACACTCTCTGTCTGATGGGGCTCACACGCTGCAAGCTGAAATAAAGATCAGATCCAATCGGTTTGATGTAGAAATGATTGATTAGACACGGTGTGAAATGTTAGAGAGGCAGTCTCTCTAACATCTAACACCTGTTTTATCGTTTATTGTGCCTTGACAAATCTCCAGACCGTTGACGGTTTTGTACATCGGCCGCGTTACAGCCACAAACTTCAATGTGTTTAACTGCGATCGCATCAGTTACACCGACACAAAGCTGTGCATAATGGTAGAAGGTAAAGAGGCAAGATTTTTATTTTTATTTTAAACGCGTCAGACTTAATTTAAGTCTGAAGGGTGTGTATTCGGGCGTCCCACGCCTACACTCTGCAGAACCATCTCTAGCTGCAACTATATCTGCAACTCTCTCAGGAAAGTCTCGACCAGCTTTGCATTTCTAAACACTGAGACTTTAACCCATCATTCCTCATAATAGCCCAGCAGACCTGAGATCAGTTGCTCCACGTCTTGCCATAAATTCTCTTAGATGTAGGTCTTAGGGCTGTGCATAAAAATCGACACAAAGATGAATATCGATGTTTTTAAAAACAATTTAATATCGATATTCTGGCTTTCAATATCGATATACCTCCCAACCCCTAGGGGGCGTTATTACAGCGCGCCATCACTGTTCACAGCGAGGAAGTGCAAGTGAGACGAATTTGCGGATTGGCCGACAGGATTTTAGAAGCGCCTTCGTCCCTAAAATCAGACGTTTGGGCACATTTTTGGTTTTTCTGATTTGTTAAAATTTAACATAAATATAATATTTGGCTGGTTTTGTTGATTGAATGACTTTGGGCATTAATTTGAAAGTAATAAATATTGATATTGGAGTCAAATCAAATCGAGCGGAGCTAAATTGAGAATTGTATTGTATCGTGCGCTATGTATGGAGAATCGCATCGAATCGGCTCATCCTAGATGATGCCCAGCCCTAGTAGGTCTGGACTTTGACTGGGCCAATCAGTCACATGAACCTGCTTCAACCTCAGCCGTTTCTGAACGTTTAGGGCTGCTGTCCTGCAGGTCGGTGAACCTCCGCCCACGATCTCAAGTCGTTTGCAGCCTCCAGCAGCTTTTCTTTCACTCCCCTGTGCTTAGCTCCACCCGCCAACCCCCGCCTAGCAGAGCATGATGCTGCCACCGCCACGCTTCACTGTGGGCGCCGGCGTTCAGGGTTACAGCAGTGTGCTCGGCAACACACGGCATCCAGGGTGGAGGGCGAAAAGTTCCGTCCCACCAGATCAACTTCTTCACCGTATCTGCTGCCTCCAACACGGCTTACAGCTTCAAACCACAGTCCTTACGACATGCACTGCTTTGTGTTGGTCAACCGCAGAAAATCCCAATAAAATGTAGAACTGGAGTTTGTGGCTGTAATGCAACAAAAAGTGAACAAGCTAAGGGGCGTAGAAACACTTTGGATATATTGATGAGCACTTTGACAAGAAGGCTTCTCACACTCTTGCTTTTAGTCTTTTAACGACCAGGCAGCGCTCTCTGAGCGACCACTGACACCGGCGATCCACACAGAACCTTAGAGGAAGGCCGTGAAGAGCCCCACTCAGGAGAACTGCGGGTTTTCTAGAGGAGGTTACAGTCAGAAGCAGCCGAGGGACATGGAGGGGGGGGGGGGGGGGGGGGGGGTGCATGCAGTTTCTGCTAATTTCACTCCTGCAAACTACAAACTACTGGGCATGGCAGGGAGGAGGGGTCAAAAAGAATGATTAGAAAATGGATTCGACTTTCACCTTTTCCTTTATCGCATCAACCTGGAAAGGAAATTCAGAGAGGCAACTTAAGGAGGAAAAACACAACAGGAGTCTCCCCCCCCCAAAAAAAAAAACTTGACAGAGAGAGAAAGAGCAAACAGAGGGCGTGTCACGAAACGCAGCGCAGCAACCCTCTGAGGGATTGTGGGTATTTAACGCCACTTTTGATACAAATGCACACCTGAGATTTTTATGCCGCTGAAGTTGTTCACTTCATATTCTAACCAAATTCAGAAAACAGAATTCAACTGCAAGAGAGTAGTCTTAGCCTTACACACACAGAGCAAACACTGTGTCAAAAAATATTTCAAAAATCACAACCGCGACACTTTGGTGCATAAAGTTTGCCAGAGATTCTTCCCTGGGCTCAGCAGTTTGTATTTCTGCCACGTGGCGGCCGTATGCGGAGCAACACGGCCGTCGTGAATCTCCTCTGCTAAACATTTGTATGAAAAAGCAGCTGGGATGCATGGAAACCTGAAATAAAACGCAAACACCGACGACGGCACACCATGACTGACAGAAGCAGAGGAAGAGGAGCAAGAAGAGAGGAAGAGAGGGAGCTCTGAAACTGCGTGGAGAAGACTCTGCGCTTTACAGCTGCTCGCGGTAGAACTACTGCGTAGCGCTCAGGTAAGCTGTACCCTGAGACGTTGTTACAAGATGTTTGTCACAGAAACAGCCTGTTGCAGCACGCTGAAGAGCCCATTACCGGTCGCCGTCTAGCAACCCACCTTTGAGAGGTACTCCCTCATGACCTGGATGAAGTACGGCATGGAGAAGTCCATGATGTTGTGTCGCCAGGCGGTTTCCAGCACCACGTCCGGCCGCAGCAGGTCGTAGCAGGTGAACAGGCAGGCGGCGAAGCACTCCTTCTTGTCTTCCTTCAGGAACCAAGCTAGCAGCTCCTCAGCCAGCTCTGTGTCTTTGGACTCTGACGCGTACTGCATGGCGTCCTGTGGAAGGAGGTCACAAAGCCACATCTGTAAAGCGAACTCGGCTTTGCTGAGGGAGGGTACGGGGCATTTGGCGCGGCCCAACGGCGCCGCACCTTGTAGAGCTTGTCCTTCTTGCAGAGCTCGACGCTCTGTTTCCAGCGGTTGTTGCCTTTGAAGAGGTAGGCGGCGATCCTCCGGAACTCAATCAGCTCGTGCTTCTCCAGGCCCTGAGCCAGCGAGATGTTGTCGAAGTTGTCGTACGCGTCGATGGACGTTCGCAGCGCCTGAAAGACGACACGGGGGTAACGTTAAGGAGTCCGCGAGCACTTGGAGAAAATTCGGACCGTTCGAAAAGAAATCAGCTGGAACGCAACGCGGGAGCCAGCACAGCTTTCTTCACCGTCAAATCAGACATCAAGGCAACGGAACAGATGGAATCCTACCGCATAGTCTTCCTCGTTAATGAAGAGGTTGTTGAGGGCCTCGTTCACGGCCTTGTTGTTGTGATTCTGGACCGATCGCAGGTAAGGTTTGACCAGAGGCAGCTGTTTCATCTGAACAAAGCCCCGGGACAGAGAATAAAACCTTATGAGCACCCTAGTGGAAAAAAAAAAAACGTTTCTAAATATCCCGATAAGTTCAGCCGATTTAGGCTAATTGCACCTTGCTGAAGAAGTTCACAGCACGACTGTGGTCCAGCCTCGGGGAGAGCACGATGAGCAGGTCGTTGAGGAGCAGCGGCTTGAATTCCATGTAAAACTGGACGGCCTTGTAGTACAACTCCACGTTTGCCACCTGGAAGGAGAAGCAGACGCTCAGATCACCACAGATCTTTTTTCCTCAGTAAACCAGGACAGCATTAGGGTGTTTTTTTTGTTTGTTTTACCTTGGTGACAATGTCTTTGAACTGACCCTCCTTCCAGGCATCAGATGGATGGCTCATCATGGTGATGATGGCGTTGTCATATTCCTCGTACTTGTCATAGAGGAACACCAGCTCACCCCAGAGGTGGGCTTGTTCGGCTGCCCTGAGAACCTGAAACACGCGCAAAGGTTGTTGCATCGCCTTATATTTAACTTTGGTAGATTATTTGACTTCTTTTTTTTTTTTGATTTTATCTCCCAGTTCCTGGGTGTTTGCTTGAAAGGAATCCTTTTAGTGCCGAGCGGCCGGGAGGAAACCCAACACGTACTTTGGGAATGTTGACGCGGGACCAGAAGAGCTCCAGGTGTTCCCTCATCTTCTGGGGTTTAAACTTGGAATAAAGGATGGCCAGCTCAGTGAACATCCCCATGTGAGCACGTTCCAGGCCCAGAGCCGCCTCCAGCATGGTGATCAGCTCCTCAAAGTAACCACGGTCCTGCGGGAGACACACAGGTGGACTTAGGGACTCGCTTTCAGATATAAGAAACAGGCTTTTGCCATTTGCTCTCAGGTCCGACTAACAGGCGTTAGTAACTTTCATACACTTAAAATGAATGCCTGATTAACTTCCGATCTAAATTCAAATTATACAACCCTTTTTGGTACGTAAGCTATCCAACAAACCTGGTAGTAGTTGATCAGTTCCTCCAGCTCGTCGGCATGGACGACAATGTGCAGACCGCACATCTGGGCGAGGCGGAACTCCTTCCCGTCCACACAAGCGAAACAGACCTGGAGGAGCAGGAGGGCAAGTGGAATCCAGACGTAAGGAAACGTTACAAAGCAACAGAGGAAGGGTTGACGCTTGAGCGGCCTAAATCAGCTCCATCACCTCTTTCCAGGTGCGGGTGCTGTTGGCCTTGCGCGCTCCGTCCACGGCGGCCTGGTATTCTCCCAGGTGCACCAAGGTGGAGGCCAGACGGCCAAAGTTGGACACGTTGTTGTAAAGCAGCTTGGCAGCTTCGTACATCTTGTCATCGTAACACCGGTCGCCCACCTTGACGAAGACAAACGGGAGGTTAAAGCAGGGAGACCGGATCAGGGTCCAGCTGATCCGTGTGGGGGGGGGGGGGGGAAGGACCTACCTGCTGAATGTGGGCGTTGTTGGGACCATTGATGAACTCCTCCAGCTCTGCCAGGCGATTGGTTTTGGCCAAAGCAAAGATCAGCTCCGTCTCAACGTAGGACTCACGGGCCTTCTTACGAGCCATCTGCAGGAACTTCACCAAGTCCTCCCAGTTTCCTGCACACACCCGTCATTTGTACGCTTACCAAACACCAGCAACAGCTTTTTGTTATATAGCATTAAGGTTTTTAAATAAAAGAAGGGCCAACATTTTCTTAATCCAACTAAGCTCGTGTGATAGGTCCGGGTCTATTTCTCTCACTCTACTGAGTTCTACTGTTCTCCAGTTTTGCATTGCTTGTCGTCATTACAGCTTTTAACTTTCTGCCCTCTCTCTTTTTTCTTCATAGTAGGTACACCTGGTCTGACGTTCTGTTAGCTGTGACATCATCCAAAGAAGACGGCTCACCCGCTACTACCATCTAATGTAGAACAGATTACTAGATCAATGTGTGCTTCTGTGCTTTTTTGTCTCTCTTGTTGTGTCTCTGCTCTGTCTTCTATAACCCCCAGTCGGTCGAGGCAGATGACCGTTCATACTGAGCCCGGTTCTGCTGGAGGTTTTTTTTTCCCATTAATGGGTGGTTTTTCTTCCCATTGTCGCTACATGCTTGCTCAGTATGAGGGATTGCTGCAAAGCCATGGACAATACAGACGACTCTCCCTGTGGCTCTACACTTCTTCAGGAGTGAATGCTGCTTGTCGGGACTTTGAAGCAATCAACTGGTTTCCTTATATAGGAACATTTTTGACCAATCTGTATAATCCGATTGAATTTGACTTTGGAAAGTGCCTTGAGATGACATGCTGCATGAATTGGCGCTATATAAATAAAATTGAACTGAATTGAAAGAGATGGTCTCACCGCTCTGGGCTGCAGCCTGTCCCACCTCCATGTAAGCAGATGGGTCATCAGCCTTGATGTAGGAGTCGATGGCTTCTTTGACCATCCCCTTCTGGAGTTGGGCTTTGGCCAGCTGACTCCACACTGGAGGCTCGTTGCAGCGCTCTGCAAATTCATAGGCTCTGTCCAAGTTGCCAATGTGCTCAATCAGAACCTGGAGAGGAGATATCAAAAATAAATGAATCGTGAAACGTGGCTACTGCCATGAAGATGCAATTTAAAGAGAATGTTTAAAGCACAACAACAGCAGCGGAGACGCTGCTCACCTGCACAGCAGAGGTGTTGACATCGAACTTTCTGAAAATGGCAAAGGCCTCCTCAAACAGCTCGTTACTGATGGCGATGTTTGCTATGTCTGGGGCATCGTAGTTGTCAAGGCGATTAATGTACTCCATAACGCGGGTTCGGTCCGCTTTGATGGCCGTCAGGATGAGCAGGTTCTGGAGGTTTCTGAAAACCAACAAGACGTTTAAACAGCTCAGAAACTACACCGTGACGCCGTTTATTTTCCCCCAATCACAGAACTGACAGGAGCTTCATAGAAGCAGCAAAAAAAAAAAAAAAAATAGATATCTCAGCAACTTACAGACAAACAAACAAACGAGCCGAAAAGACAGGCCGATGTGAACTATGTGAGGGGTGTTGGGAGACGGCGGCTGCTTCACCTGTGCTCACTGAAGACAGAATTGTCCAGCACGATCTTCTCCAGCAGCTCAATGAGCTCATTGGGCAGGTCGGCCGTCATGAAAGCCTTTACTGTGACGGACACTTCCTCTGGATCCTGGGTCTCCGACAAGGCTGTCTGGACCACCTGGAGCAGAGGAACAACACGCTGGATCCACAATAGCTGACGTTCACTCGGCCACGCCTGGTGTTGTTGTGGAAATTGAAAGAGTCGATCCTTTTCGCTGAGGTTGTTGTACGAAAAGCTGAGTGAAACGCTACTGGCCACCAGTCCAGAGTGTAAAAACTCTATGAGTCTGTATTTGATCTTTTCCAGTAAGCAATCTAAAATCCTTAGACGGGTGGGATTTGAAATGGATTATTTCTACACGGAAGAGAGATCGTGTAAAACACAGTTTGATATTTCTGGAACATTTATTCTATTAGAGCAGGGGCCTGCAACCGTTACAGTCTAAAGAGCCATTTTGCCTTCAGTCCACTTGAATTAAACTCGTTCAGAGCCGCAAATGTTGCCTGGCCTTTTGAAAAAAGACAAGTCATAATTTTTGATAAAGAGCTACTGTAGGAAACATGTTGTCATTGTTACAGAAACGCCCTTTTATGTCTATTTTAAGGTTTAAAAAAAGAGGATGGATGGGATGTTGATATTTGTGGATAATGATGTAAAAAAAAATCATAGTTTTCAATATAACATAGAAATATTAATTTAAAATTAAATATTACTGGCACTTTCAATCAACTGGGTTCCCTGATATAGGACATTTTTGACCAATCTGTATAATCTGATTGAATTTGACTTTGTAAAGAGCCTTGAGATGACATGTTTCATGAATTGGCGCTATATAAATAAAATTGAATTGAACTTTCAGCATCATTCTGTTGTAAAAAAATTAAAAACAATTATTCCAAGAAAAAAGTGCTAAAACTTACATTTAAATAGCATAATAAAAAATATAATCTGTAGCCAAAGTTATTAAGAGCCACTGTGGAAGGTCCAAAGAGCCCCAGGTTGCACAAAAGCGTCCTTTTCAGTACTTTTCTGGCCTCGGCAGCACCTTCGACTGAGAAAAGCACGACAGCCAAAACACCCAGAGTGGGCCGACCTCGCCTGAATTCTTCCCCCCTGCCTTCAAAACGCGGTTTGGGATTTTTGAACCCCGGTGTGTGAAAACCAAAGCTGCTCAGACCTGGTCGATGAGGGGCCTTCTGTAGTTGTTGGTCTCCAGCAGGACACTCGCCCACAGCTCGGGGTTCTTGCGACGGACGAGGTAGCGGGACAGACTCTTGAACAGCGAGTTTTCATTGCACACCTGAAGCACATCGAACAAGAAGTTGAAGTGAGACGACAGGTCACGGAAACATGCATGACCCCGATCAGAAGAAACGGCTGGGAGGGGCTCAGCAACCCGGTTTCAGCTTACATGAATGAGCTCCTGGTCACACTGTCCTCTCTCGTACGCCACACAGGCCAGGTGAGGGTCTCTCTTCTCGCAATATTTGCCCACCACACGGCTGTCATAGTAAGGGTTCTCCCTTAGGAAGCGCTCGGGGTTGTTGTTGCTGTCGATGTAGATCTTGGCCAAAGCGTTGTGGGTGGCAGGCTCTTCGCAGCCTTCGTGAATACGAGCCTCCAACCAGGGCATTAACAACTTCAGACTGGAGAGAGAAGAACACGCTCAGTTAGAAAAAAAAACAACACACTTTAATGTACACGCAACCACCTAAATGGTACGTGTGAGAACACATTTCACTTTTGGGAAAGTTTAGCCCTCACCGATTTCTTTTCTCCACTTCAGCGACAAGTTCATCAGTGGAAAACTGGCCCCTAACCACCATGATCAGGTTCTTAATGACGTCCTCGGCGCAGTCCACGTCCAGCAAGCCTCCGATGACCACCGGCAGACGGCTGGGGTTGACCTGGAACGAATGATCAAGAGAGCGCGATGTCAGGAAGAAACGCACCACCACGACGCCTTTAAAAAGGGCCGGCTGGGAGTGAAGTACTGCACCTTCTGAACGTAGATCTCAATGTACTTCTGAAGGCTGTTGCGATACAGGTAGAGGACCAGGTCGTGGACAAAATCAAAGCGGTCGCATACAATGATTAAAGGCAGCTGGTCTGTGAGCTTGGCCTCCTGTTGGGTGAACAACAGAAGCATTATTTAATTTCCCCTTGGGATTAATAAAGTATTCCTGAATTTAATTGAATTACAGGCCATGAAGTCTCTGTGTGTGGTAAATATTAAGTATAACTCACCCCAAAAATAAACTTTTTTTTTTGCAGATGAGCTGTATAAACTGGGTCTAAGGGTGCTGCTTTCACTTTACTGTGTATGTTTTTTTTTTTTCTTACATTTTCATGCGAGCTTGTTTTGTTCTGCAATGTTTGTCTTAAAACAGTCTGAGTGCTGCCCTCTCAGGGTTAAACGGTGGCTAATGCAGTTGAGTTTTCCTACTGGTTCAAACTAGGGATGCACCGATACGAGAATTTTATTGATATTAATAATGCCGTTATGTCCAATAACCGATATAAGCGTACACACACGTAGGTTTCTGTGACGGTCACTTTGTACAGTTTTGTGCCGACTAGACTATAACTCGCATTCAAAAACTCAGCTAGCGTGTAAGTCTGACAAATACGCTAACGGCGTGAAAAACAAGCAAACTGCTGACATGGCATCTCTGCTTCATTTAAAAAACCCACAATCCTGGTTGCGATGCATTACTGTCACACGATCGAACGACAACCGCATGACCAACCCCCTTTAAACACAGACAGACAGGGCAACTAGATAGAAATAAACATTGGTTGTTAATATCGGCCCAGTTTTACTTATCGGAACGATACCGACATCTTTCAAAAATGGCCAGCACCGATGTTAATGGCGATATATCGTGCATCCCTAGTTCTAATGGTACATGCTTTCTTGATCAAAGCTCCGCATTCAGGTGTAAAAGCATCTCAGTCAGACACACCCAGGCAGCGATGGCTTTGGGGGGGGGGGGGGGGGGGGGGGGCGTTGAGTCAACGCCTTGAACTGAGCCACCGGATGTCACCCCGGTCACTCTTCATGTTTCAGTGCGTC
This sequence comes from Fundulus diaphanus, assembly GCA_037039145.1. Taxonomy (NCBI): domain Eukaryota; kingdom Metazoa; phylum Chordata; class Actinopteri; order Cyprinodontiformes; family Fundulidae; genus Fundulus; species Fundulus diaphanus. Next base: position 37,624,318 of record CM073124.1, read on the forward strand.
ACTTTCTGCTTAACCCCCATGCTAAGCCGCGTGTCTCCTGGAAGCGCCCACTTTGGTGGCATTTTTCTGGTTATACCCTTACATGGAGGCGAGTTACACTTTAAATGCATAAAATAAGGGCAGAGAAGGTAAGGTAAGGGTTCTGCTCCGTCTATTTCTCACCTTCAGGAAGTTCTTTACACGTTCCGGGTCGTAGCAGTTACTTTCTCTAGAGATTCGCTCCACCTCTTTAATCTGGCCTGTTTTGCAGGCAGCTTGAATATATTTGAAGTGGACCTCTGGATCCTGACTAAAGTTCACAATAGAACCCAAGAAGTAAAATAATCCTGAAAGAGGACAGAAAGAAAGAGAGCAAAAAGTGTGAAAACGTGAAACTACTTCATAGAGTTTCATGTTTCCACGTTTCACGCCAGCTGCAGCCAAAGTCTAGTTTGTAGAGTGCATACCTTCAAAGCTCTTGAAGGACTCAAAGAGCTCGGTGAGGGACTGGGTTGTCAGCTGCTCGTGGTACTTGGAAGCGACCTGCACGCAGATCTGCAGGTTCTGGCGGATGTTGGCCGACAACATGGCCCTCAGACACTCCAGAGAGTCCTCGACCGAGAGGGAGCCGAAGAAATTCACCAACCACTGCAAACATCGACAGAAAAACATGCGGCAGCTACGATCACCCTCCTCTCCGCCTGGTGGATTCCGCGGTCATTTTAGCAGTTTCTCTCGGTGCGATACCTCTGGGTTGAGAAGGTGCGTGTGCACCACGGCTCGCTTTATGTCGTACAGGTCTGTATAATGTTCCAGCGCCCTCTGCAGGAGGCCGGCCTTCTCACACAGCTGTGCAACATGGGCGCGGTCGTAGTGGGTGAACATCTGATTGCCGAGGATGGCATCTGCAACCTGTAAGACATGACAGGAAAAAAAAAAAAAAAAAAAGTCATCTGAAAAACTAGTCCATGCATTTGTTACATCAAGGCTGGACTATTGTAATTCTTTACTATCAGGAAGTCCACAAAATGCAGTTCGAAGTCTTCAGCTGATCCAAAATGCTGCAGCAAGAGTTCTGATGAAAATCAACAAGAGGGATCATATTTCTCCAATTTTGGCTTCCCTTCATTGGCTTCCTGTTAAATCAAGAATAGAATTTAAAATTCTTCTTCTAACGTATAAAGCCCTTAATAATCAAGCTCCATCATATATCAGAGCTCTGATTACCCCGTATGTTCCTAACAGAGCACTTCGCTCTCAGACTGCAGGTCTGCTGGTGATTCCTAGAGTCTCTAAAAGTAGAATGGGAGGCAGATCCTTTAGTTATCAGGTTCCTCTCCTGTGGAACCAACTCCCAGTTTTGGTCCGTGAGGCAGACACCCTGTCTATTTTTAAGACTAATCTTAAAACATTCCTTTTTGACAAAGCTTATAACTAGAGTGGCTCATGTTACCCTGAGCTACCTTTATAGTTATGCTGCTATAGGCTTAGGCTACTGGAGGACATCAGGGTCTAATTTTGTCACTCTTTAGAGTTCTACTGTTCTCCAGTTTTGCATTGCTTGTCGTCATTTCAGCTTTTAACTTTTTATTCTCTCTCTCTTTTTTCTTCATAGTAGGTACACCTGGTCTGGCGTTCTGTTAGCTGAGACATCATCCAGGGAAGACAGATCCCCACTATTACCATCTAATGTAGAACAGATTACTGGATCAATGTGTGCTTCTGTGCTTTTTTGTCTCTCTTGTTGTGTCTCTGCTCTGTCTTCTGTAACCCCCAGTCGGTCGAGGCAGATGACCGTTCATACTGAGCCTGGTTCTGCTGGAGGTTTTCCTTCCCGTTAATGGGGAGTTTTTCTTTCCACTGTCACTTCATGCTTGCTCAGTATGAGGGATTCCTGCAAAGCCATGTACAATGCAGACGACTCTCCCTGTAGCTCTACACTTCTCCAGGAGTGAATGCTGCTTGTCGGGACTTTGATGCAATCAACTGGGTTCCCTTATATAAGACAATAATCTGACCTAATCTGTATAATCTGATTGAATTTGTCTTTGTAAAGTGCCTTGAGATGACATGTTTCATGAATTGGCGCTATATAAATAAAATTTAATTGAATTGAATCACTGGAAACTTTGAACAGATCCATTTTGTTGAACAGGTTGGTTGCTACTACGTTCCTGTGTCCCTCTGAGACTACGGTGATGCCTCGTCTCAGTGTCTGTGTGCTCTTAACACTCTGAGGTTCATTACTACGTTTACGTCACCCAGCCATCACGGTTCGCCATATCAGCGTGTTGGGTGGTCCTCCTTATGAAGACGCAGACTCGGACACCGGCACATTCTTGGTTTCAGGCTTCATTCAGAAAGCCTTTATGTTCTCAGTTCAAAGGTACGACTCGAGATCGGAGGAATAAAAACGTTCCTGTACGCTGCTCCCTTTGACCGGAACGAACTGCAAAGACTTGAGACTTCATGGCATCGTCTCACAGGAGGCCTTCCAGAAAAGGCCTCCTGTGAGAGGCATCTGTTTGACGCCGTTTTCAGAGCTGAATTTCGAATCTCTTGGTATGTATGTGCTGATTATCTCTTTTATGAGAGATGTTTAATCCAACGAGGTTTTTGGTTAAATAAGTGTCTTAATAACAATATAGTGACTTTAATTAATAATAAAAAAAACACTGTCCAATCAGAATTAAACTGCATGACTCATTAGCTACATTTACATGGACAAAAGTAATGGGAATAAAGGGCCGATCGGAATAAAAAAGCATCATGTAAACAAACCAATCGGAAAATTATGAGCGGATTAAACTCAATCGGAATAAAATTGTAATCTGAATGAGAGGGGTGGTTTATGCCGATTGATATTCTGATCAACGTGCAAATAAACGCTTGTCAGGCTCAAGTTATTCAGAATGTGGCAAACTGACATGCACATGTGGCCCGACATAAATGTGACGTATTTTCACGTTGTTAAATGGTGGAAATACGTCGGCAAGCAAAACTGTCGGGGCTCGCGATACAACCTTTCTGCTCAAAAAAAAGTGAAAGAGCTCAAAATTGTTACTTACTCAGTAATGTTTCAACCGTAATTAGAACCTCGCATAAATCCAGCCTGGGAGCTCGGTGGACAAACAAACTCGTATAACACTGCTTTGTTTGCTATTTTCGTAGCAAAGACGGACGTTCACCTTCTTCTATGGTTTGATAACTTCTGTGGTTCTATTCTGAATAAAGCCAGGTGCATATACAGGCACATTATGGTTTGATTAATTGATCGTGTGCCCATATAAACGGTACAATCCGATTATTTAATCTGAATACATTTTAATCCGATTTTGTGCATGTAAACATAGCTATAGTCACAGTATCTGTGAGGATTTGTATTCAAAATGAAAACTGATCTATAAATGGCTTTGGTTCTGAGGTTAGACCACCCAGTCTCTGCTTGTCCTTGTCAGTAAAACCACAGTCAGCGGATCAACCCTCTGGACATCTACCTGTGGCGCGTGGACCAGGTTCATCTCCAGCAAACGTGTCTGCAGGGGTCCTTCCATGGGCCTGTTGTTTTTCAGAGCATCTAGTAAGAACGACGTGCACTGCTGGATCAGGTTGTACTCCATGAACACGTCAACAATCTGGAGAAATAGAATAGGTCACAAGTTTCATCATTTCCCTAAATGGTTGTTTTTAGTTAATAATTGATTCCCCCATTACTGTTTTTTTTTTAACCTAGGCAGTTTCCGAGTTCCCGGACCCATCCTTTAACTTCAGACCTTCACAACTGCACGGCGTGCAACACGTGTTTTACCTGTGTAATATCAGCAAGAGGCTCCTCGTCCTGGACCAGCATCTGGGAGAACTGGAGACCTTGTTCTGGACTGATCCGCATTACGTTCCTCAGCAAGAAGATCCAGTCTGGTGTGTAGCCCACCTACAGAACCAACGGACGGTTTAATCGACTACTATCCCTTCTTTGAAACATTAGTTAAAAGAAGTTTTTTTTTGGTATGCAACAGTCAGCCATCACTCACCTTCTTGGCATAAAGAACAATCTTCTGAAACTGCCCGGTCTCTGCGAAGCACTGAATGACTTTATTGGGCACGTTCGCTCTGAGATACACACTGAGGGCAAGCGTGGGATCAACAGACTTCACCAGGTCTCCAAGCTCCTCGGAACATTCCAGCTGGAAACAAACACGGAGCCACGACAGGCCAACAAATACGGTCAGATGACCCAAATCCAGCTCAGTTATTATTATATTAAGTCTTATTTAGCTAATACGTTTGTAAATGTTTCTAAAATATTAAATTGATCACACTTGGATGACAAAAGCAGCAGTTTGGTTTACAAAGTTTAATTAACATTCCAAAAAAAATTAACTTAGCTGATGGTGGCAGACGCATCTACTAACAAAACTTGTAGTGAAGGAACAACGCAGAGAAATGGGACTTTTTTTCCAAGAGGCTTAGAGGACGGTTTGACTGTTGGGAAGGAAAATGAATGAGCTCCAAGTTTTGGTTTGTTTACCTTGTCCTCCTTTAGCCATTTTTCCAGTAGCTGCTTGCGGCCCTGCTGAAGAACGGGCCTGCACAGCTCCAGGGACTCAAACTTGTTCAGCTGGCCTTGGTCCAGCAGGATGCCAAAGTACTGGAGCAGAGGAGACGTCTGGCCCGGTTGTGCTGGAACACTTTGGAACCTGCGAATGGTGTCCGGGGTCCGCAGGATGCCCTGAAGCACAAAATGGACAAGAATCCAGATTTTGAAATAGTGAAAATGAATAAACGCCAATTCGGCGATATCGTGGCGGAGGCACTTAAGCCTACAAAGATCGACAAATCGAGCCGTGACGAGCTGAGCTGTTGTGTCGGGCTGTTGGGTGCGTACTGGTATGCAAGCTGTACCTTAGGGGCGTTGGCTGCCACCTTGGCTGCTTCTGAGTAATTTCCTGCAGCAAACAGGGTGTTAAACTTGCGAGCGAATAGTTCCTCAGCACCAGCAAGGTTGTTGCGTACAGCCATGCGTAGAGCCAAGTCTGGGTTTTGGAGGACGTTGGTAATGTAGGGGATGATGTTCTCCTCCTCCACACACACTGACAGAACCTGAGGGAAAAAAAATGCATCATTTACACGGTTGTCTCATAAAACAATCACAGGTTTCTGCTAGGATTTAGGTCTAGACTTTGACTAGGCCATTCTAACAAATCAATATGCATTGACTGAATTCATTATATCTCTAACTATATGTTTTGTTGTCTTCCAGGAAGGTAAAACTTGGTCTCAGCCTCCAACAGGTTTTCTCCAGGACTGAATTTCACATTTAAGTTTGCATTTGTTACGTTTTTTTAAGGATCAAGTTTAGTGTTACATTGATGTTTGTAGATATAAAAGAACGCTTGTGTAACTTGAAGCTGTGTTATGAGTTTTGTATTTATTTTAGGGCTGTCAGTTTTAACGCGTTAACACGTTAACTTTGTTATACCATAAGGCCGACATTTTTTTGCGCATTAATCGTGCGTCAAAACACACAAACACACACCGTTTTTATGTTCCCCCCCGCAGCGCTCTCCAGACTGTGTTTCTTTTACCCTCAACGCTTTCCGTAGTTCCAAGAATGCTGAGTGTGCGGTAGACTAACAGACCCAAGCTCACTGTTGCCAAGTCCGCTTATTTCATGCAACTTTGGGCTTCCTTTTTCTAAAGTCGCTTGTAAATTCCATGGGTCGCGGGTTGCGTTCTTTTGGGCTTGTTTCTGAAAGTGAGGTCGCTTATTTGGGCTCTAAAATAAGTGATGATAAACAGGAGTTATAAAGAGACCCGCTTGGGCGCCGTGAGTATAAGCAGCTGAAATATCCCTCGTCCTCATCATTTTTCGCAGTTTACGGTTGCAATAACCGGTAATAACTGCTGAATGTAGATTACGCGGTGCAGGTAACTATTTTTGAGCAGAGATTGGCTCTGAAGAAGAGTTTCCAATTCTGAAAAGTGTTTGAAGTATAAAAATATGTTTTGTACAAGCATGTTTTTTTTACTAGTGTCATTTATAGCAAAATTGCGTAATAAAATGCCCAAATAGGCTTTTACACGTTCAGAAATAAAAAGATAAAATATGAGATTAATTTGCGATTAATCTTGAGTTAACTAATGACACTATGTGATTAATCGCGATTAAAAAATTGTATCGTTTGACAGCCCTAATTTATTTACATTAAAAAACAGAGTGAATTGTAAATCAATGCATGTTAATGACCATGATTTAAGTCAATTTCCTAAACCATACTTTTTGTTTTGAAAAAGAATGTAAAAACCTGAGCACACGCTACAGGTAGGCATATCCTCTTGTTTTTATGTGCAGTGTCAGAATTTCTGTCCCTGCCGGTTCGTGTGCAACACGCTGGGCGGCGTATGCAGGTGAGAGCCAAGACAACTAACAGGATTAGGATGTGCAGCCCGGCTAGCCAGGCTTAGCCTCCCTGCTGTGGCAGTCACATGCTGCCCCGAAACCAAAAAATGCTGCGGCAGCGGGACGTTTTCAAGTAGATTTCCTCAATCAAGGTCACACCCAAGGACCCGAGCTGATAGGGACTGTGAGCTGACATACCACGGGGAAAGTGACTCACCAGCAAATGTCAGCAGCAGCAACTCACACATTAAATAATGCAGCTTATGCATGCATATCACACCAGAGAGAAGGGCTGTTCTAGAAATGAACCGGTTTGTAAAAGCGCATTTTGAAGATTGAGGAAGATGTCCGTGAATTTAACCGTTGGGTCTTCATTAACATCTAGTTGTGGGGTTTGGTTTAACGTTCGATCTCAGGTCCTGCCTTAATAAACCCGCATAATGCAACATAAACACGTCAGTTTGATCGGCTCAAATGTACCTGTCCTTTCCTGTTGACTCCGATGATACCAGCTGTGGGTTCATGCGGGGCTGTGACAAAAATGGTCTCCCCGCTGATCCGGTTCATGTAGATGCAGGTTCCGGTCTCCAGGTCGTACAGGTGGATGTAGCCGTACTTTGTGATGAGAAAGACTACATCTTGCTTGGAACTGATCTAGACGTGGAGACGAGAGGAGAAAGAAAAGGGTCAGAAATACACCCCTCAACTGTGAAATGTGAAGGGCCATGCGGAAGTCAGACACTGTGCTTTATGAACAGACTGGATAAAACTGCATTCAGATGGGTGGCGACACATGGATGAGCTGTACCTGCATAGCGACGGGGAAGTCATTCTGGGCTTCTGGAGGAAAGAAAACATCCACGGCTTTTTTGGGAAATGGTTGGTTTCCGCTCGGCGGGGTTCCCACTTCGATAATATGAAGCTTGAAGAAAAAAAATGAAGGCAAAATAAGAAAGTCAGCCAATGTTGGTTTGTGTTAAGCTTCAGGATTTCAATAAAGTACATTTCAGCTGGAATCTGGATGACGGCGGCTGGGGTCTCCTTATCTATGCGGCTGTGAGCAAGACAGAGGATTTGCCTCGCAGAGTTGAATCTTACCTTTCCTCCTGCTTGTCCCCGCACGGCAAAGCAAAACAGGGTCGATTCTTCAGTGTTGCCCTCCATCTTAAATTGTGCAAAGCCAGCAGCGTGACCCTCGATGGGCTGAGAGACCTTCCTATCCACAGAGTACAACTGCATGGCCCCAACCACACGGTTTTGCTGAAGCAGAAAGGAAAAGCAACCATGTTAGGCTCCAGGAACAAGAGCTGTTAAACTCACTGCGGCATTCGGAGATCTTCATAATTAATATCAAAGCCGTTTTCTTTTAGACGCGGCGCGAGTGACTTTACCTGTGCTGAAATCCCAATGAGGAGCAGCCACTTCTGTTTGGCATCAGTGCGGTAGTTGATGATCTGGCAGCCTGCCAGGCTGGAGTGACGGTCAAAGACTTTGATCGGTTGAGAGTCGCCCTCCATGCTCCAGTGGTACACGGCGTTGTCCGTGACCAGGGCGACGGTGTTGAGGGAGATCCACTTCCAGAACGTCACGTCGTCCGTCATGGTGTGAGCCTTCATCTTGCTTTTCATCTCAATGTTAAAGATCTGCAGGGTCTTGGCAGCTGAAAACATCAGGAAAGCGGGGTTGGCGTGCAGCGACAGAAGCCAAGGCCATGATCCCCCCTTTCACCCTTTAAAATGCTTACTTCAAATCACGATTAAAGACGTACCACAACACTCAAGCCAAAGCAAACTTTTGGGTTAGACCTACCATGGAGGCATACCTACTCCAGCTGCAGGATAAATGCTGGTAATCGGGGATTTGACTTAGGAAAATGGGCCATCAAAAAAAAAAAAAAAAAAAAAAGGCGGAATCAGCCTTAAAACAAAAAGGCTAAAACGAGGGCAACCATTAACATGGATCTGCATTCAATCACGTTGGACGCCACAAGCTTTAAATGTGAAATGCATTTGTTCTAGCCACGCTGAACAAATCTGAACTCCTCTGCTTAAAATGAGGTAGTGCTCCTGAATGCAGCCCCGGGTTTGGTTTCTTTCCGAGTTTGCTGTGTTGAAAGACGCGACAGCTGAAAATATGGAGCTCCTGTTGCAACGGCCGAATGAGGTGCAGAGCCCAGGTGGATCCTTGTGTTGCAGCTGTACTTGCATTCATCTCAGCAAGTACTAAAACTTGTTTTTAAGACTATTTCAAGCTTTTAGAAAGTTTCGGTCTCGTAAAAGAATGACTAAATGCTGAAAATGTTTGCTTATCTTTTAAACTGTTTATCTGTGAAAATCATCCGTTTCACGTGGTCATGCAACTGCAACATTTTTTTTTTTTTATTCAATGGTGGACACATTGGTTAGGTGTAATTTTGTCTTTCTGGTCTTGTCATGGAATCCCAGAAATAGTAAAAAAAATATATATATATATATAAAAATTGCTTTCTCCAAGAATGAGCATGGTGGCCATTGAAGGTCAAATTGAAGACTTAAACAGTGTCAAATCCTCAACTTCCATCGTCACCCAGAAGAATGAAGCTTTGGGCGTGTTGTTGTGGATTCCAAAGCATTTAAAAAGGAGCAATAAGTAAGAAATGTACTGTAAATGAACCTCAATTATTCTCATTTCTCTCCCGGGACGGACAATCCCGGGTGAGAAATCCCTTTCAAACCTAGAGGTACGGTTTGGAACTACTTCGGTTCAGAGTTTAGCTAGTGTTTACTTCCTGGTTTTCTGAGCCAATCATATGAGAGTTCCCAAAACAGATGGCGAAATTTGGTATTTTATTTTGGCAAAAGACCAGCAGCCTGCAAACATGGAAGCCAGTAAGAGAAGTGGACCGGAACTAGAACAGAATACAACATCATAGACCTATCCTCTGTAAGTAAAAATTCAGTGGGAAGCGTATTTGGCCGCGTTTCACAGCAGCGGCGGCCTGTTGAGGAAACGGCTGTTGTCAGTGGTAAGCTGTTTATTCAACAATTACAACTTCCTTTGGTTGAATTGTCTTCATTCATCATCTTGAATTTAGCGGTGTAATGTCCTTGTATGACTTGGCAAACTGTACGACACTCTCTGGGTGTGTGTGTGTGTGTGTGTGTGTGTGTGTGTGTGTGTGTGTGTGTGTCTGGGGGGGGGGGGGGGGTATTACTTATTGCTCCTTTAAAACTGAACTTTAAAACTAAGATTTGGTTAATTTAGGCTGGGTGTGAATGCAGATTGAGGGGCAAAAAAGCACAAAGACAAACAAATGTGATGATGAGGAGGATGCTGGACAGATACACTCAAACCCATCTTTGATTTCCTCCAGTTTAATCTCAGTGGAGGAGATGCGCTCTTGAATGCGTTTAGCTAGAAAATAACACACGATGACTGACAATATAGTGATATTTTTCCTAGATATTTTTGGTGCAGCTGTGTGTATTGAGTGGAAGTTTTGCAAACCTCTTAAAATTTAAAGTCAACCTGAAACTTCAGCCCGGCTCCCAGTGAGCAGTGCTGACACAAAACACGACGGCATTTTTTGAAAGGTCGTGGCTAACTTTTGTGTTCGCAGCCTGCGAGGCTTTATTACAGGCTGTGCACCTTATTTCGTTGCTCTAATGAATCTCGCTTGCGCCATCTGACCTTTTTCCGTCCGTAGCGCTGCCAGGACAAAGGTCCGTGTGTCTGACGGAGAGCAGCTGAAACACCAGTCAATGAATTTAGCAGCGTTCAAAGCAAAGTGCTGTTGTGAAGCAACTTTTATAAATTGTTTTTATTAAACCGTTGAGTTAAAAAGAGAATAAACTTTACATCTGGGTGTAGTAAAGACTAGAGTTTTATTCGTTAGCTATCCTTAGACGCAAATAGCATTATAGTAGCTTTCTTCAGCCTGTGTTGGAGCGACATAGTTCGGCTACAAACAGCCAGTTATTGTGTAATTTGTCACTGTTGTGAAACAAAATGGTATAGGAATTGAGACTCATCGTGAAAACGGTAAACTCTTAAAATCCCAAAACTTTTACTACTTTTAAAGTGATGAAGAGATCATTAATCAAAAGCAGCTAATTCAATAATTTTAGGATCCATATTTCATAGTTTCTGGAGCTCTTGCGCATTAAGTCAGAATCCTACAATCTAAGGGCAAAGAGAAGAGGCCAAAGAATCTTTAATTCACAATAAATAGCACAAAATATCGTGATAATAATGTACGTTCGTATCACCCATTCCTAATTTAGGCTGAACGGCGGAGGTTTTTGGGAAAAATAATCTCTCTCACTGACAGGAAGAAGCGGTGAGACTGCAGTGCCCCAAACATGGTTACTGAGTGAGTTAGGTGGTACCAAGATCCCGATACTGATGTAGGCCATGTAACGCTGGTGGAATGCAGTGGGGAGGGGTCCTGAATTTATAATGGTTAAATATTTTAATCAAGTACTGCACAGATCACTTTTGTAAAAAAAAAAAAAAAAAACTAATTCTGTTCAGGACATCCGTACTATAATGCTGAGTTTTATAGATGTAAAAAATAAAAGACAATAAGATACACCCGTGTCTGTTGTTTAATGTCAAAGTATTTTTGAGGCATTTAAATATTAACCCAAAGCCCCTTTTTGCCCTGGACAGTCGGAATCTGACCTGAGATGATTTTCCACTTGAAGAAATTACTAGTGAGGCCAGAGGCAACTCAGTTAAGTCGGGCTCAAACGCCATCATCCAGAACTTTGTCCTACTGCTGTAATAAGTTTTACTATGTGTAACAATGGGTCATGCATCACTATTTCTGTTGCAATTCACAACGTTTTTACCGTTTTAACAGACTGCAATGATGAAAGGCTTTTGCTTGTAACTAATCCACGTATTTTTTACTTGGGATGGTTTTACATATTTTGAAAAAGAAGCATGTGTTGGTGGCTACTGACGGGATAGGTTTGTTTTTGTCGTTCGTCGGGGATGCAGGAAACTCCAGGTGTACTTACTTTGAGTTTCCCTATGTGTGAAAGCAGCGTCAACATTTTCAACACCAGCCCGGATGCAACTACTCAAAGACTTCTATCATACATCCAATACATTAACTCAAAATTACATGCAGCCAAAAATATTTTTGCAATCTTTAAAAGCTTTAAATAAACCCTAAAATGTATATTTACATACTGTACCCAGGTAAAATCTTTTTTTTAAATATGCCGTACAGTATGTTGTGGAAAAAAGGATGTAGAATATATGTACATTATATCAAATGTACAAACACACATTACAAAAAAAGAAGATGGCATCTTTAAATTTACGGTGATTTTGTTATGCTTTGCTTCTGCAGTTTTTTTTTTTTTGTTATCTTTTTTTTTTATCTCAAGCATTGGATTAAATCACAATAAGCAATGTGCAAACATTTTAAGACAGTGCACACAGGAACACTTTGACAACTCAGGATATGTAAAATTCAACTCACCGTCTGCAAACATAAGAGAGCAGTAAGAAATGAAAAAAAGAGCAAAAACAAGCAAAAAACAGACAAAGCATTTATGACAGCATGACATTTCACTATTTCTTCTGCTACGTTTCCTAACAGTACGTCACATTTTTATTTTTTTTTTAATTTGGATTATTTGTAACACGCTAAACTTGCAGTAGTTGTTGACGAACAAAGATGGAAATGACCTACTTATGAACATCAAAATGAAAAAGCCGAACGTGGAAGCTACGTAACTGACAACACAAAGTAAGTTTACACAAACGATCCCGTGACTTAAAGAGAAGAGAATTGAGCGGACAAATTTTAACCGTTAACCTTATTTCATTTTTGGACTTTAGGTAGAACCCCCCACCCCCCACCCCCCTCCCAGCTAAATGCATCCCAGCTCCTCCTTACCTTTAAGGGCAATAACTTTGCTGGCGGGGTTCATGATGGCGCTGTCAGCAGAGATGGGGCGGCGGATGGGGTTGTTGGGGTCGGCCATGTCGATGATGACCACCTGGGCCTGCTCGCCCACTTTCTCCCTGACGCAGATGAACTTGTCAGACTCCATGGTCAGAGTGCTGAAGCCAATGTTGGCTGGGTTGATCCCCAAGTTCTGGAGCTGTCACAGAAACAGAGTTTTAGCAGCATAACCTGCACTATCTGGAGTGGAAACGCCCGTACGGCGGAAACCTAACATTTAAATCATGGCGAACAGACGGAAAAAGTTTGAAAAGAACTACTTTATGTACTGGAAGTAATTATTTTGGCCAACTATCATCACTGTGAGTGGGTTTTATTTTTGTGTTCTTTTTTTTTTTTTTTTTTTTGGTACGAGCGTCTAAAACCAACAGTCCAACGCAGCACCCTTGAGTTTTATGAAGAAGCTATGTTTTTGCTTTTTCGGTGGTCAGGATGATCTCGCAAAAGAGATTTTTTTTTTAAATCTAGATTAGGCCTTTCCTGATTACATAAAGGCTGGAAACACAGGTATATAAAACAACTTGTATAAAATCATTTCTCATAAATTATTTTAAAAGTTGTCATTCAAAATGAAGGCTAACTATGAAGGTTCTGGATATGTTTGGCATGGAAATAAGATCAAAAATATTTTAGAGCCCTGGAGCTTTCTGATTATATCGGTGCTACACCTTTCAGGATTTTACTGGCCAACACAGAATAGTGTGCTTTTTGACTAAAGGTCAGATTTATGTGTTCCCATTTCCTTTTGAAGAAGTAACAGGTGCACGCTGCTTTATGTAACTATGCATATAACAATTAACTTTAATAGACACTGCCCCAAGAAATACAAAAATATGCTGGTTCCTTGCTGGAACTAATTGTTTAGGATCCAAAAACAAAGAAATTGAGATGCACAAATTAATAAAGGCATAAAATCAGCAGATAAAACACCAAATTATCAGGTTACTTAAAATCAATAAATTTATTAAAAACTAATTCTCACTATCTGAACATGTTTTTGAGCAAAATTAAACAAAAAAAAACACACAAAATGGTTAGGAACGTCTGTTTTAATGCATAAATTGTGACGGCCTTGTAATTGTATCCCTTTTTGTAGGATTCCAAGCTACCACACATGAGAGAACATGCAAGCTTTTTTTTTTATTCCACAGGTTAAAGGTCCTTAGAAATATAATATCAGAGTCGGTCAAATTCTGAATTGGCCTCAAAGAAAGCAGGAAATCGTGTCGGCGGGAAAAGCCTGACGGGTTCATCGCCGATTACCAGATTGGCCTATTTATTCACCGAAGCGAATGCTCCTTTTATCTGATTTGGACTAAACTCAGAACAGAGTGCATTAAAGCGGGGTTTCCCCAACGCCGGCCCTCAAGGCGAAGTGTTTACCTGCTACCACAAAGCCGACTCAAATCGGTCAGTGACTGGCAGATTGGTGCACAACTTGTTGATGAGCTGTTGAGGTTGCGCACTTAACTGAATCAAGTATATTGAGGAAACCGCGAAAAAAGCAGGGACAAAAGCTGCAGTTTGCACCCCCCCCCCAGCATTTCATCTTCCGATCTCTGGTCAGAGTGACCAATTACGTAAACTGAATCCTATGCCAGGGAATTTCCAAATCTGGACACATGAATATCGGTCACTATGCAATAAATAAACAACCCCTAACCTTGTTAAAGAAGGCAATAATGCAACCACTTACTGCCGATTATACTAATTTTAATGAAATGTAGTGTGAATTTCGGGTTGTTTTTTTTCCTACAGGCATTTATTTCACATATAATATGATATGCTACTTGTTTTTTTTTTTTTTAAAGAAAACTACTTTGAGTTTTTTAAGAGCTTTAGAAATACAATAAACAGCAATAAGGTGGTCGTATTTTTCTACTGAGCTCTTTAAATTGTATACAGAAACCAAACTTTACACACTGCTTTAGCTTAAAGGATGGGGACAATTTAAGCAGTCACTCTGAATATAAAAATTTGAATTTAGGATAAAAATAAACTTAATAGTTTGATGTTCTGTTCATCTAGTCATGCTTATTTACTGTTGCTTTGGCAAGAAAGTCAGTCAACATTTACTCAACGTTGTGCTCATCATGCTTTACTGTCAAGAGTTTTCAGTAGCTTAGCATCACAAGCCAACAACTCCTAGGAATTAATTTTTTTTAAATCAGCATATGCTTTGATCAATTCTTTAACGTGGTAAGCAAATAAATTAAAAAGAATGCAGTCGTCAGTAATTGTTCCTCATCTAGAAATCGGATGTGTACTTTGGACGTGGAAGTCTGAAAACCCTTCTAACACACATAAGTGTAACTAATGTTCTGATACCCCAGAGAAGATGAGAAAGCGCAAAGTCAACAACTAGAGAACACCATGTTCCATAGATATAGAAATATGTAGTGCTCCTACAAAAGAGGACAAAAATGTGAACCGGGGGTGTCTGAAAAACCAAAATATACTGAGATTTGTGGCGATAGAACAAAACTAATCAAAAGCCACGCTCAGTGGAGGGGTTCCTATGCAGATCCGATAACAACGCAGCGCCAGGAGCCGGGGAGTGATGGAATCATACTGCAGCCCTATCCCCGGGGCTTTGGAGCACCTCAACGGCCGGGGGGACAGTCGGATGCCCCGTTGATAGGAGTAGCTGCTTCACCTCAGGCGACGGATTGAGGCCATGGTGGCATGTAGTCGGGGACGTCAGATGAATCAAACGCG
Source organism: Fundulus diaphanus (assembly GCA_037039145.1). Lineage (NCBI taxonomy): Eukaryota > Metazoa > Chordata > Actinopteri > Cyprinodontiformes > Fundulidae > Fundulus > Fundulus diaphanus. The sequence continues at coordinate 37,639,377 of CM073124.1, forward strand.
CGAGGCAAACGGCTTGTCGTGACACGGCGCTCCGACTGTGACGTCGCGCGGCACCAGGTTCCTGTCAAACTGCAGCTGATCGAGCTTTAACACCCCGCTTCCTCCACGTCCGACGGCCCGGCTGGCCGCCACGTCCCGGCTGCATCGCCGCAGCTTTTTCTTAACCGCACCGTGTGACGGCATCCGAGCGCCCCGCTCAAACGTCCCAGCGTCTCTGCCATTAAATCACTCCCGACATCTCTTTCACGACCCGTTAGCTCTAACGGTTTACACGCTGATGCAAAGGCTAGCGGCTCAACTAATTAAGCCACGCGTACGGCAACCATTACGTAAAAACACGAATATCTGCGTGAATAAAGAAAATAGTGTCATAGATAAATGTTGGTACAGAGAGATAGTTTAATTTGAGCTCAAAAGCACAAGGGAGATGATTGAAAAGTGCTGTTGGCTAAACGGGGGAGGGGAGGTCATTCATTTGCTGGGGGTATTGACGTTAGCTTGGCTAGCATACTGTTATGCAAATAAACAGACAGGTAAACGCTGTTTGTTGTTGATTTTTAGGTGAAACGCCATTTCGCATACCTGCAGGTGCTCCTGGAAGCGGATAGGTAGGATCTGAGCCATGGTGGTTTCTTGAGCTTCTCCGGAGTCCTGAAATCCTAGCTAGCTAGGCAGTTAGCACCGCGCTAGCTACGACCTCTTCACTGAGTGTAGGTCGGAGCCAGTCAGTGAAAACGGCGGCACGGTGAGGGGGGAAAATGCAAGATGACGAGGTTTTAGTTGCCTTTCCGAAATCTGATACTCGTGAAAATGTTAAATTTGTCTTCCTTTTCTGTATGCTTTCTGCACAGCATCGATGGATAACGGCGGCTACGGCTGATCTTCTCTCTGAAATCCGCAATGGCGGCGGAAACGGCTCAGTGTGTTCCCTCTCCGGAAGCATCCAGGGAGCTCTGAAAGGACACTGGCTCTTCCCTGCATGAGCAGGCTCTGCTTTAGAAAATTTAACTAGTTTTATTCTTGACTATCTTTCACTCAATAAACCTCTGTTGTGGTACATTTGTTCCAACTGTTTTTATTTTATTGCATCTCAAGTTATGCATCTAACGGTATTTGGAGTAAAACCCTATTTTTTTCAGTTCAGATAAGAAACATAAAAATCACAATAAAATTTTATGCTCCGGACAAAGTCTGTACATTTGTAATTTTATAGTGAGTTTCTTTTACACGTTATTATTTTCCTGGTTATAAATCGATCAGGAGCAGAGGAGGTTCTCTAGAGAATGGCGTCCTGGGCGAACGAGCCCCCCCTCCTCATCCCACATAATCAACCACACCTATTTCCCCAACAAAGTTTTTTTTTTTTAAACAGAAAACCTTTTTATGATACGTGTATTCAGACACCTTAAAAGCTAAAAGATAAACATGGTCTGGAACAATCCCTGTGGAAAAATGCAGCCAGTTTTTCAGGCGTGTATATTGTGCTTTTCACACTTATATCAATGGTGGGTCTGACTACCAGAAATAGCCATGAAAATGTTACTGTCTTACACAACCAGAAGACAGTAACATAAACCTCTTTTTTTAGAGATCATGTTCAGTGTAACAGAACATAATCCATGGCCTGTCTAGATATGTAAGATTTTTAACTATAGATGATCAAATGCAGTCCACACCTTTCTTTAAAAAACAAGAAAACTACCCAAATAACCTTTTCCTATTGAATTGTAAGTGGTAATCATCAGCTACCGGCTGGATACAATCGATCTATTTAATAAAAATGCAAACCACAGGGGGAACATTTTCCAATGGTTAGGAATAGACAAAAATAGCATGGTTATGTCCTTGTTTCATTTGCTTATTAAGAATATTTGTATAGCTCACCCAGTGATCAATGGGTTATTTTGTTGGTAAGAAGGTAAAAAGCTTGGCAAACATTCTGTACTCTTTAGGGAAATTTGGTATTTGAACTTTGTGTGAAAATGTTTTCCAGGATGTGGCCAATTGTTTTTCTCTAAAATACCAATCAAAGACATTGAAGCTAAAGCATTCTTTTATTTAATCCTTAACTGGGGTGTCACCAAAAATATTTTGTGGTACAGCTCATAGATAATAAAAAATTCAAGTTCTTAAAAAAAAAAAAAAGACAACACAAAGTGATGCATTTTAAGAAGCAGCTGTATTTGACTATAAAGGCATTTCTAGTCCAGTGTCTCTAAGATGTTTTCTTTATATTTTAAGTGTAAAAAGCCTAGACTATGAGGAAAAATAAAAGGAAAACCCCCAAAAAATAACATTTCATAAGAAAAAAAAAGAAACTATCAATGAAAAAAAAAATGAAATCCCCACTCACCAGTCATAGTAATTAAAATAGAAACAATTTCATTTTTTTCTAACATTTTCCCTCAAAACAAATATATATCTTTCCTTATATATAGATATCTATATTTATAGTTTTATTCTCAAGGCAGTTGGTCATGGCCAAATTAATTGACCTCATTATGGCCATTTTCATGTTTCAGAATTAAACAAAAAAACAACATATCTGTAATGAAGAAGGAAAAAAACTGGTGGAAGCACAGTATACAGTAGAACCACTGCTATTGGCTGACAGATAATGTCTACTTTTGAGTCAGAGGGAATAGTTTATCAAGGCAGTGTGGCACACAGACACACCTCCAAAACAAGTGCAATGCAAAGAGAAATAAAGTTCTCACAAATAAAAAAAAAACAAAAAAAAAACACACTCCTCTTTCACAGCACTCGGCGCGTCCAATAGATTCCCTTTTGCACGCCTCCTCTTCCCCGAGCATCTCTTTGTTGCAGCAGTGAAGGCTTTTGAGTCGTGTCCTTCCTGGAAGGTCAAAGTCTCGGAGGAGATGAAAGTTTCTGATTTCCAGATCCATCCTTGAATATAGCAATTCCAACTAAAACTACTTTGAGTAACTATGTCACGTTTTAGCAAAAAGGATCTGCCATTGGAGTACAAAAAAAAAAAAATTAAATAAAACTTTCCCTGAATACTGAAGAGTGCTCTAACAGTAATGATGCATCTGACAGCGTAAGGGAGTGGACACAAGTGGCATCATCCGAAGTGCTGGATGGTGACGTGAGGAAGTCCCTGGATTATATTTGACATGAAATGAAAGTTTGTTGTACAAATAAGCGAGAATGCTGTCTTGTGTTTTAAGATTGATAGAGAAAAAGAAAAAAAGGTGTAGGAGAAATCCCTGGGCTACAGGAGAGGAGTTGATGGAAGATGCACCCCTGTACTAAACCTGGCAACTCAGCAGAACTATGTGCTTTTCTTCTGAAGTTCCTGAATAAAGGCTGTAAAACAAGAAAGAGAAAACAAGAACATAAATTCAATCATTTTGATTATAATACAATGCCTTGGAAGTTTAGTACCCCTTAAACTGTTTCACATTACACAAACCCAGAGGTGGGTAGTAACTAGGTGCACATTTACTTATGCAACTTAAAGTACAGTACTTTGCACTGTTCTGAAGATACAGTTTACACATAACCTTCTATATGTACTGGGTTCAGAAGCTATGTGTTGAAACAATTCAATTAGGAAATGTGTATTTCTTTTGCCAGAATTAATTATTTTGTATTAATGTTATTTATTCTTACTATTATTTATAATTTAAAATCTCAGAATTTTGCACATAACTTTATTTTGTCTCATTACAATAAAAAAAAAACATGAAAAAAAAATCACGTGTGATCAAACACCTCCGTATTAAAGCAGTCTTTTTACCAAATATGTTTTTACTTTTACCTACTTTTAATTTTTTTGGATGACTACTTTTTCCTTCTGCTTGAGTAAAAATATATTGAACCAATGCCACTCTTGAGTTTAGGTTTAGCTACTCTACACATGAGCACAAACCTCAGTCAACTGTGTTAGGATTTTATATGAAAGACCAACACAAATTAGCACAGTGAAAAAAAAGGATACATGTTTTTAATTATTTAAAAAAATATTTCTGAAAAGTGCGTGATGCATTTGTATTCAGCCCCCTTTGCTCAAATACCCCCTAAATATAATCAAGAAGAACTAATTGCCTTCAGAAGGCACCAAATTGGTGTTATGTCCAGTTATTGAAGGCCTCAGAGGTTTATTAGAGAACATTAGTGAATAAACAGCATCATGGAGACAAAGGAGCCCCCCTGGGAGGTCAGGGATAATGTTTTGGAGAGGTTTAAAGCAGATTGTCTTTTTATAAAACAAGATCCTATGCTTTAAACACTTCGTTTTGAGGAGCAAAATGTTCATATTTTGGACAGAGAGAAACGGTTGGAGAGAGGGGTGAAGGAAGCCATTTATGTCAAACAAGAAAAACCCCATCTCTAAACAGAGGAGCTCCAATGTATTGGTTTAGATCAAAGTATAATCTTGCGTAGCTTGATCCAGTAGAGATCCGAGACCTATGAATCCTGGGCAGGATTTTAAATTTGATGCTCACAGACTCTCCATTTACTCTGACTGAGCTGTAATTGTAGTGAAAAGTGGTTCTACAATTTATTAACCCTTTAAATATTTGTAAAACGTTTTGAAAACCAAGTGTACGTGTTTCCTTTTAGCATCACAATTATGTGCTAATTTGTGTTGGTCGATCACATAAAATGCTCAGAAGTTTGAGGTTCTGCAGTGTTCACTCTTCCTGGAACACTGAATGCTGCTTTTCAATGACTCAATGCAATCTGCTGGGTTTCCTTAGATAGGAAACCTTTTGACAAATCTGTCTGTATAATTTGCTTGAATTTGACTTTGTAAAGTGCCTTGAGATGACATGTTTCCCGCTATATAAATAAAACGGAATTGAAAATGTCCAGGGGATACAAATATGTCTGCATGCTGACACAGATTTGAGGAGTGTTTCTCACCTTCGATAATTTCCTCCTTGACTTTTTGTAATTCTTTCCGCACCTCCTCCAAGATCTCCTGTAAATTAAACACATCATGGTGACCTGGTTATGGTTGGGAGACTACACATTCGTTAAATGCAATTCAATGCAATTCAGTGTTTTCCAAAATCCAAACTTCCTTGGACTCAAGTTTCCAAAGTCTTCGGTCCTTTTTTTTATTTTAGGTAAAGATATACGGGTCTACCATGAATTTATGGCAAATATTTATACAGTGGTCAGGCTTTAAATGTGGAACTTGCAAAACCATAGCCTGTAAAGATGTAGGGATGGAAAACTGGACATATAAATGGACGAACAATGGTTGGATAGATATGGGATAAAGTCATCAAAGTTGGTTTTAGTGCTTATCTATGTAATCCATATCTTATGTCCTAAAAATGTCACTGAAGAACTGATGGGGGGGGGTTACCTGTTTAAGTTTCTCTAAATCCGAGTCATCAGCTCCGCCTGCATCGTTATTATTGGCTGCACCCTTAGCCCTGTGAGAAGACGATAAAAATCACATCTATACGTTTAATGACTACATTTCATAAAAAGGACTCATTATTTGGATAGAAAAAGATCATAGTGCAACAAGAATAAAAAAGACAATGGATGGAACAGAGATGCAGTGAGGGTTAGTATTTCAATAAGGAATATACTTGATCATTAATAATATCTTGTACTTGTTGCCGTTCATTGACAGTAAAGTGCATTGCCAAAGTTTTCAATCTCAAACCAAAATCTATTTGATTGAGATTTCATGTGACAGATGAACACGAAGTAGAGCATCACTGGGAAGTGGAAGAAAAGGACCCGTGGTTATTAAAACGTTTGTACAACTAGAAATCTAAAATGTGTGACACTGTGTTCAGTGCACTGGTTCATTACTTAGTGAAATGACTTCTTCACTTTGACTAACGCTGTACTTTTTATGGGGCATGTCTCCACAGAACTTTAGCCACATTTCTGTTGTGCTTTATAGCTCAAGCTCAGTCAAACTGGACTAAGTGTTATGTTCAATCGTCTTCCCTGCAGAATAAAAACCCTTTCCACAGCGTTTTTCACAGTTGGGGATTCAAATATAGGTTTATAACCTAACCCCGCTTTAAAACAATTTAAATACCACGCAACCTTTCTCCCCTCCTAACTTGGTGTGGGCCTATCACAAAAAAATCCCATTAAAATACAAGAGTTTCGGGTTGTAACGTAACGAAACAAGAGAGGGTGTACTGATAGTTCTCTAAGGAGCCATATATAACAAAGCTGTTCCAATGGGGTGTAGTTTACTAGAAGACAACAGCGAAAATGCCTACAATGAAAAAAAGATAAGTATCATAGCGCACAATCAGGGTTCCATCTCATTCGGTCTGCAGAGATAAAAGGATAAAGGTGGAACATCTACAGGTCCCTTGGGTGTACACATGCATGGCGTGCTCCGTTCCATTAGATGGTGCTATCAGCTGCGCAATCTGCTACCCAACTGTGTAGGCAGCAGCAGCTCTGCTCTTCTGTCAGAGGAAAAGGAAAGGCAGCAGGGGGGCAGCATGTGTACCTTGGAGTTTGGGGCAATGAGGGAGTGGTGTCCATGCTCTTGGGGATGGAGTTATTCCTGTTAGTGAAACACACACATACAGACTCTGCTCTTAGAATGAATATGAGTGACTTTTAGACATAAAAACACTCTTGGCATCGGGTGAAGAGATGCAGATGTGAAACCAGCAATATAAACACATGCACAGACATTGATGAGGAACTAGTTTTGAGGTGACTTCAAAATGTGAGACACTTGTAAGCTTAAGAGTTGCTGATGATGCTTCGACTGACCGGAGGTTCATCCCAGCTTACCTAGACATGGACGACTTCTCCCAAGGTCTTCTTAGTGTATCTAACAAAGGAGAACAAATGGAAACACGAGCCTCTTAATTCAGCTTTGCAAAACTGTTACTTAATATTGGACAGAAAGTGGGCGGCATGCTATGAATAAAACTGCTCGGTTCTCACCACTTTGACCTTGAGGCTCTGAATCATCCTGTGGAAAAAAAAGAAAAAAAACAGAAACTTCTGTAAATACTGAGTCACACTGCATCTCTACATCTTCCACAGAGCTTCTTCGTTCTCCAATTTAAATGGACGCTGCAGGTTATTCAAAAAATGCTGGAACAAATGAGCAGACTCTTACACTCTCTTGCGTCTTCACCGGCGGCTTCTCTACTGTATCTGTAGCTTTTCTCCTGATGTAAATTAAATTTGATTCATTATTTTACATACAGTGACTTTACAACGAGTTGTGAATATGGTGATTGTTTATTCTAAAATCAAGTGGCAAGGGGGTGGGGATGTTTTGTAAACATTAGATTGGATAAGTAGTTGCAAACCCACCTGCGTGCTAGTATGGCACTCATTTCACCCATCAAACCCCCTCCTCCTCCCCCTCCTCCTCCTCCGCCGCCGCCTCCTCCTATGGGCGAATTGCTGGCCCGGGTAGACTCGGTTCTGGCTGGTGGAGCTGCAGAACCGCCCTCCTCCTGCTGAGGGCAGCAAAGAGCAAAAACATCAGAGCTGCAACTGAAACCAGATCTTCACATAGAAGGTATAAAAACAAGCATAACTATTATTTCTCAGTGTCTGACAATAAATGAGACTAAATGTATAAGTTCACTTAGAATTTCCCAAAATAATTTCTACCTGCTAAATGCCAGAATATGAATTTCTTTTAATTACTTATTGCCATTTGACTTAAATGGAGGCACACCTGTGGAGGTGTTTTTAAGGCAGCGGCTCACACCTGCTGCTTCTGTGTGTAGCATCATGGGAAAATCAAAAAAAGAAATCAGCCAAGATATCAGGTAGAGAATTACGAAACTCCACATGTCTGGTTGATCCTCCTTGGGTATAATTTCCAGGTACCTGATGGTGCCACATTCATCTGTTCAAACAACCATATGCAAGTATAAACAGCAAATTAATGTCAGGGCATCATGCTGTCAGGAAGGACATGTGTTCAGTGTCCCAGAGATGGATGTGATATCTGGGTATGGCAAATGCAACAGATCTCCTGTAGATGACTGAAGCTGGTAAGAGTATAAATATACAGTGAAATGAGTCATGCACTGACAGGGGTTGAAAAAGCACTTACCATTACTTCAAAAACAATATGAAAAGCCTGATTACATTTGCAAAATGCAAGAAATGTTTTGAGAGCATATTAGTAATGGTCATTTTTACAGTTGGATGAAAAAGCAGAGAGCTAGGAAGAAAACCGTGCTAGCTGTGATGCAGGGGCATGGCAGCTTCATATTGTGAGGGTGTTTTGCTGTAGGAGGGACCGGTGCACTTCAAAAATCAGATGGCATTATGACAAGGGAACATTTTGTGGAAATACAGAAGAAAAATCAGCCAGAAAGTTGAATCCTGTGACCAAATGGATCTTCCAAATTAACAATGACACTAGTCTAATAAAGTGAGTTAAAGACGATAAGATCTCCGTTTAGGAATGACCATCACAAAGCCTTGATCTCAGTACCACAGATCAAGGAAGACTGCGCCAACGGTTTGTCCCCTCTCAAGTGATTGTTTTACTTCTTCAAGCAGCAAACATAAGGCAGTCTCTGTTGAATGACTGTATCTGAATCCAAACTGAAGAGGATACACAAGATCTTTATTTTCCAGATATGACAGCAACTGTTCTGAGCTAATCTTTTCCAACACCTTTGACATGACTGGAAGGAGGCTTATTGGCCTGTAGATGCTCATTTCATGAGGGCTTTCCTCGTCTCATAAGCCTCCAGCCTGTCAGCCTCTGCGCAGGGTGAAGCATAGGGCGCCAATTCCTCAACGTGATAAGATAGATAATAGAAGCTCGCCATTAAGGTGCAGATGATTTTCATACCTTTTTTTTTTTTTAAAGTGCTCGTGCCTCCCCCCCAAGTGTCATGGAAAAAAAATGCCCTTCGGTCGGCACCTGCCAAAAACCGCTATTGCATTTACACCAGTTCTGTGAGGAGGAATGGGCCAAAATTCCAGTAAACTATTCTGAGAAGCTTGTGTAAGGATATCCAAAGGGTTTGATCCAAATCGTAGAATTAAACGGCAATCCTACCCAATACTAAACAGACGTATGTTAACCTTTAAACCCAAGAAAATTTTAATTACTTATTGTCTCTCAACTCATAATTCTGGCATTTCGCAAATCAAAACAATTTTGGCCATCACAAGTCACCTGAAACAGGAAAGGTTTAGTCTTATTTAATGTTGAGACACTGAGGAAGTGCATGTCCCAATCTGGTTTATAATTGTTGTATGGCCATGATAACTTTAACAGAGCTGTTTCAAATATGACATTTTGCTTTGCTGGGGCAGAAATGTATTCACTCAAAAGTAATAATACAAATTAAAAGATTTGACACTAACCTTGGACACTTTGCGGAGTTTAGCTCCTGCAAGGGCGGCCGCCAAGCCTCCAGCTCCTCCTAACCCTCCACCCCCGCCATCTCCATCTCCACCTCCTCCACCGCCCCCTCCGCCTGCAGCAGGCAGTGGTGGAGCTGGTGGAGGTCCTGTGGGAGGTGGTCCAGGAGGAGGAGGGATGCCTGCAGCTGGAGGAGGCCCCGGGGGTGGTGGAGGAGCAGGAGGAGGAGCTGGACCTCCAGGGGCCATGGGTGGAGCTGCAGGGACATGGACTGAAAAGAGATGACGAAGCGAGACCATCACTAAGTTTAACGATAACTTCTTTACAACGATGATCCACAGGAGATATAAACAAAACGGGCAACAGATGCTTTGGATACTTCTCTGACATCAGCTCAGCTAAAAAGAAAAATCTATTTCAGCTGCCCTTAAATCAGATTAAGAGGTTCGAAAAAAAAACATTTAGCATTGATGCAACAAACCAGAAAATACTAGAAAGGAAATCAATACATTTTAAGTAAATGTAGTAAAACCTAATAAAAAGTCAGACACACTAAATCTCAGATAAAAAATAAATAAAACAGCCGTGCAGTGGAATCTCTTTTAGTGTATGGTGGCTCTGAATGAGGAAAACATTTAATAGTCTTGTACAGACTGGAGCTTATTGCAGTTAATAAGCTGATGACCATTTTCAGCAGACCAGGTGTTTCCTGACCTGCAGCGGCTTGTCGTTCTCTCTCCTGACGCTCTCTCTCCAGCCGCTCTCGTTCCTGCTGCTCCTGCCTCTGCTGCTCCAACCTGTCAACACAGACGTTTGGTAAAAATCATGTCATCCTCAGAACTAAAATTAGTCGTTTTAACGCTGCCATAAACACCACAAAACCTACTGCAACCATAAAGCTTTGCTGAGTTGTGGAAGTGTAAAACGAACTGATGGAAAACTTTTCACAGGTTTAATGTAAGCTTGCATTCATACTGATATAGAATCCTTGAGGCCTATTTAGTGTAAACAGGCCAAAAACAACATTGGCATGCAGAATTTCCACGCATGGCACTTATATGGCACAAATATTGCATCTGATCACTCCTTTGCATTAGCAATATGGAATCTATTGATAGTGAAATGATAGATGAAATTGAAATATTGTGGAGCTCTAGTGCAGACCAAACCAAAACGATCTGAACATAAGCCACAAAGTTCAGTTTTGGTCTCGTTTGACCAGAGCACCTTGTTCATAGCATAATTTTTCACAAAACCATGTATCCCATTACTTCCACACGTGCGATTATGCATCGCTTTCTTTAGATCTATCACATAAGACCAAATGCTACAGTCAGCTGTGATTAGTGTGTTAGTCTTGCTTTTGATTGTTGCGCAAGCATTTGTTTTACAACACCTCAGGCTAAAAATGCGTTTTGACACTGGAGGTGGAGCGCCAGAGTCTGTAGTTGCCTTACAGGATATTACAGAAATGTGAAATGTGGAGTTCATAACCTCTCATTAGCCTGCTGCTAAACAAGTCCTCAGCTGGGCAAAGTGGCCTGATCCAGATCATTACCTGCCACTCTGCATCCCAGCTATAAACAGGAGTGTAAATGTCAACAAACACCTCTAACACACAGGAGCCACCATATTCACACAGACGGTTAAAAAGAGCATTCTTTTTATTTTAACATAGAGCCAGTTCAGTGAACGGTGTTTGGAATGATGAGCATTTATTAAACTCCTCACCAAGCACCTGTGTCGCTGTCAAAGGTTTCAGAAAACCCACTAAGCCCAATCAGGCCAGCAGCTAGGGTTAGGGCAGGAACAGCTACTAATTTGACAGACACTCCTTTTGATCACTGTGCATCTTTCAGGCTAAACAAGATTAGGAGGTTAAAGCCTTTTCTATACAGGCATGCATGAAGTCACCTCAACAGGTTTCTCATGAGGTATGTGCGAGAGGCTTGCTTTCTGCTTGACCTTCGACCTGACTCAAGGGTTGATGGAGGGTTTAGCGGTCTCTGCTTAATGCCGGCAAATCCTCCACATATGCCTGCGCACAAAACTGTGCCAACTGGACAACTGCAAAGCCAAGCCAGCTTGACTGTTTCCCTACCAGAAGCAAATCACTTTCTGGGTTTATAGAGCCAACCAGCCCCTGAGTAGACAACACCCTTCTGAGGAACGAACTGATAAAATTATATTCTTCAGACTATCTTGCTCCTTATCTTTAGCACAAAGAAACCAGCCCGTGTCATTCAGATTGTCACAAGCTGAGGACATATTTTATCTAAGTGAGTGTAAACAAACATGCACTGGGTAGCAGAGCTCAAATATTATTGTAGTAAAGATGGGATGGGTTCAGAGGACGCCTGAAGATACCTCCGCTGCTGTTCGAGCTCTTCAGGAGAAGGTCCGTTTGACACTGGCCGGGGGAGGGTTGCGTAACCTGCAGCAAAAATTATGGAAAAATATTCTTAGTGTGCAATAAAATATTTTAGAAAGTTGGGCTCATGGGCGTCATAAATTGGTTTTATTGCCCTTCAATAATCCTACAACGCAGTTGCTTTTCCGCCTGTACAGACTTTTGCAGGAGGGAGAGCAAAGTCTAAGTTTACAGAGTGAAAAATAAAAATTATACTTTTACAACACATTTATCTTAAATACAGTGACATTATTATATATAACACTTCATTAAATAGGAACTAAATGCATCAGCATGAACTGCATAGCTAGTTAAGTATAGGAGGTTGCATATTAACCGTCCTAAAACTAAAATACACCCAGACCCTGTACAGAGTAAGCACAACTCTCTGCAAGACAAAACAAATGGATTTTAATGGCGACACAACAGGATGGGCATGACCAAAGCACCAGTCTCTCTCTTTTTATTTTCTACAAAAACTATTTTGCTTGCCTTATATCAAGGTTAGGTTTAGCTCCAAGTCAGATGCACTTTCTCAGAAGTCTATTCTTAGTCCTTTTCTAACCATATGAGAAAGCAAGCAGAAACCAAACACTAAAAGCAGTAGTCAGATATATCCGTCCCTCTGGTCAGAACACAAACTAGGGGCTGTGACATCTACACACGCATTATGCACATGTACAGATGCAGAAACGTATGTTGGTGCCAAGCCAAAGGGTAAAGCAATTAAATGACCTAAAACCAGGCATGGACTGACAATGTCAAGGTGGTTGTAACACTGCTGAAATGTTTGTTATACTTTTTAATACCATACCTAATTGTTTAATTAATATTTAACACACAGGAGACCTTGCTTTTAAACTGATTCAGCTGAATATACAATTAATCAAAGGAAAAAAAGTTGGTATCAATAATTTGATGTTTTGTAAAACGCACATTTTGCAGTCATTGCCAACAAGTGAACTCTGTACTTCACTGTGAAACATCTGCACTGCAGACATCTGTATGGCAACGTTTATTCCGACAGGTTTTTTGGGAGGCTGACTGCTATGGAGAAAATTTCCTGCCAAAAGGTTGTACACAAAAAAATGTGTTGCACACAAATAAAACTTGTTTTGCACACATAAAGATATGTTTCACACAAAAAAATTGTTTTGCAAACTGTCCCCAAACATTGCACTCAAAATATCATTTATAAGTTTTCCTCGAGTACAAAACGGTCTTTGCTCGCACAAAACGGTCTCTGCTCGCGTACGAAACAATTCCACCCCCTCTGCGGTAAATTTGTGCCAAAAGTCACGTGATGCATTAAGAGTTAACACAGCAGTGCCTTTAACTGAAATCTTACATGATCTATCTGCATAGTGAGCTATTACTTTTTCACCGGGAAGGTTTTGAAACTTACCTGTGGGCTGCTCATGCTGTTAGCTGTGATATCATGTCTTTCTTCCTCAGCCAAACCGGCGCGTTTCAGTTTTTTTGGGTGCGCCCCCTGCTGTCGGAAAGTCTGAACAACAACAACTCTTAATGCATCACGTGACTTTTGGCACAAATTTACCGCAGAGGGGGTGGAATTGTTTCGTATGCGAGCAGAGACTGTTTTGTGCGAGCAGAGACCGTCTTGTGCTCGAGGAAAACTTATAAATGATATTTTGAGTGCAACGTTTGGGGACAGTTTGCAATACAATTTTTTTTGTGTGAAACATCTTTTTGTATGCAAAACAAGTTTTATTTGTGTGCAACACATTTTTTTAGTGTACAACGTTTTGGCAGGAAATTATCTCCATAGACTGCGCTATAATTGCCATCTCGTAAAATGTTCAGTGTCATTCACATATGTGTATTGGCAGTACAGCAATGTTTCACAGACTTACTAAGTTATACCATGCTGGGTGCTGATAAAGGCGTGCTGACCAGTTGACAGCTGCTGTGGATCTGAATTAAAATCTTTAGTGTCTGTGCGCTGATAATCAGCCATGTCAGGACATACATCATTGATTCTACTTTACATCTCTAGCAAGCAGGTACATAGGATCTGAGCCTTGCCAATGTCTGAATAAAACCATAGTTTCAGCGAATGAGTATGTCTGATGTCCTAGTTGTTGCTTAGGTGACCGATGGCTGACATTGCAATGTGTTTATTGGTATTTAAAGTGGGTTATTGAGATTTGATCGTTTAGATATGAATGGCCAAGCCTGCTGATGTCTACCTTTATTTGAATCAGCCAGAATGGATGTTAATGCCTGGTCTGAATGGGACCCATAAGAAGTAAAGCAATAACAAGTGATTCACCTGCGTCTGCCGCAGAATTGAGGACCTCCAGAGCGTGAGCCATGCAGTTGGCAAAGAGGGTAGCATCTTCTTTGCTACCAAAGTTGAGCCCCCAAACTTGTCTGGCATCTCTCCACTGGTGAAAATTGGGTGTGGCCTGGTTGTATTTGAGCCCTCTTACAATTGGACAGTTTATAACCACCTGAGGATGAGAGATGGTGAGTGATTAGCTAACAAAAACGAGAAGGACTAGAACTTTGTAAACAGTTGTAAAAATCTATCAGTTTTTCAAAGAAATATGAACAGTTCAGGTATTTTGGCAAAGATGCTTTTAGGTTGATCTTGACCCTTTGACGTCCCATTGTCAGGCCATTAATCTTTGCATAAGTAGGTATTGCGTCTACATTTGTAATACATGGTCACATTAAACACCGGTAACATCTGGGAGCTGCATCCTTTACAAGAAAACGTCATGAAACCACATCCCTGCAAACGCCTAACATAATGGCGTGCTCTTTATTTTTATTTTTTAATGGATCCTTCTGGGTTATATTCCACTCAGCAGGTGGCACGAAGCCCATCAGTCTGGGGAAAAAAAGCAGCTCTGTGCTGAGTGTTGCTTGAATGTGCTGACACGCCATTTCAGTATTTGTTTAAAAGCTGCTGAATTCCAGTGAGCAGAGGGGAGGAGAGGATACCCTGTCAGAGCAAACATCACAGGGGGCAGAATGCACCAAACAACAGAGGGCAGCAAGGTCAGAAACCACCGCAGACAGTAGTATTTTTCAAACACTCCAAATCATATGAAAGCTCAAAAACACAAAGTAGCAGTGACGAGGAACACGTCAATCAAGATAAAAGAAGAGACCATGAAAACTTCTAAAGGCCAGAGATACATCAAGGAGACACACTAAAACCACAAATGTGACTGCTAAGATAAATAGAGGAAGCAACAAAAAATCTTTGTCTAATAATTTAACACCAGCAGTTTTTATTTGCCACCAGAGGAAGCAGAATTACACATCCCCATAGACACAGATATAGGGACCTTCCAGGGTATCGGCCTCTTCTTTAAATTGTCACAGGAAATGGCTGAACACGCCAACTATCTCACAGGAAACATCATCCACTTTAAGACTTGTCTCCAGGGAACACTTCAGCATGCTGAATGTTTAAAGAAGGAGAGAGGCTTTGTTGCAGAAGGGAAATAAAAAAAGGTTTAAGACAAGAATAGACCCACCCAAAGTCCGTTTTACCCAGCTTTTAGGAACACTTATCTGCAGGGTCGCCACAATGTGGAGAGACAACGGCATTGAACCGCCTCTGTCTGAAGGACATCAGGATCAAGATGAAAACTGTTTACACCAGACTCCAAAGTCTGAACTTGGACACAAAAATTATTTGATAAGGAGATGATGTTAGGTGTTTTGATTAACAATTTGTTCCCTTTGGCTTCCTTCAAAGGTCTCAATTTTAACTAGAAGGCCATCCTGTGACAAATTTCAATGTTTTTATTATTTGCTGCTTTGGTTAAATTTTTTTTCTAGTTGTCTTTAGCGCGTAGCTTCTAACATTACTTTTTTTAAATAGATATTTTTACATAAATTACACAGAGCAATTGGGTTCTTTATACCTGTATTTTATTTCATCTCCAGACCAACAAAAGAATCAAACGT
Organism: Fundulus diaphanus; assembly: GCA_037039145.1. Classification (NCBI taxonomy): domain Eukaryota; kingdom Metazoa; phylum Chordata; class Actinopteri; order Cyprinodontiformes; family Fundulidae; genus Fundulus; species Fundulus diaphanus. The sequence continues at coordinate 37,655,060 of CM073124.1, forward strand.
TACGACCGGGTCTCAAATAGTGGTGAAAAATGTGTCATTGTTAACCTCATAGAAAAAGTAGGGGCGGCTCAGAGCCACATCAGTGTGCGCTTACACACTCAGAATCAGCTGACTGAGCAGCAATGTTAGTTTGAGCTGGATGCTGCAGAAGGCCAACTCTCCTTTACAGACACTGATCATTCGGGCCCTCTGACTGTTTTCTGTTCAAGGAGTAACTATGACGCATTAACTTCGACTCCCCACATTCTGCCTCTGTACATATAAAAAGGAAGACATACAGGAAAAAAGCTGTAGTCCAACATTAAAGACAGCTGGACAGAAAGCACCAGGTGTTGTTTTACCTTCCAGATTTACAGCGCTGGCAGAAACTAAACCGAACAGTCATTAAAATATGTTTCTATCAGTCATAATCAGTTGCTAGGGAGTGTTTTTTTTTTTAAAAAAACAAAAAAAACAATTATATAAGTTTGAGAGAGTAAGATCTTTATTAAATTTATAGACCCATGAGTGGCGCAGTGCCACTAGTCACTAGAGGAACCACACAAACTTTGGGATGGATTAATGGAGTTTATACCGATCCAAAACATTTGACCGCTTAGACGACAAGAGTTGAGCTGCATGACAGTACGACTGCAGTTCCACAGATGTGAGAGACATTTCCGCTTCTCCAACCTAAACACGTCCATCTAAATCCGGCCCAATCATGGTACAGTAGTGGGACAGCCCTTAAGAAAAAACCTCTACCCATATATTGTGTAGAGAACAAGCTGGGAGACCCTCAAAGACAGGCCGGGCGAACAAAATGACATCATTCGCTGCAGGAGTGAGACATATTGTCTCGGTTCTCTTCGACTATGTAGCGGCCTTAACTGCATGTTCTCTCTCTCTCACCCTCTAGACTTGAAAACTGGCTCAGAGGTTATCTGCTTAGCTGTGTTTCTCTCCTAGGTGAAGCCACTAATGGAGATTGTATTGACGTTACCCTTTTACTATTCTCTCACATAGAAGGTACTCCTGGATCAGTGTTTTGTCCTCTTTGTGTGTATGCCGTCATCTCAAACCCCCAGTTGATCACGGCAGATGGCTATTCACACCAAGCCTGGATTTGAAAGGTTTCTTCCTGTTCAGTTGGAGTGTTTCTCTCCACTGTCGCTACATGCATGCTCGGTATGAGAGATTGCTGTAAAGCAAATGACAGAATGCAAGCGACTGTCCATTGCTGCTGTTCTCTCACCCAGGGGAACTGAATGCTGCAAGTTAGTGAATCAATCCAACCTGTCGGGCTTTCTTGGATAGAAAGCTGTTCAGCCAATCTGTCTGCATGATTTGATAGAATGGGCTTTTTATAGTGCTTTGAGATTACGCACGTTTTGAAATTGCTCTATATAAATAAACTAAATTAAATCTCAGTCCAAAACCTTGATATGCACCATAGAATAGAAATGAATGAATGCCTGAGAACAAAATTAACAGTTTCACATTTGCTTACCTAGCTACCCTACGGGACCATCGTCGTCTGCAGGATCTCATGCTTGACGCAGATGTACCATACAAGCATCTCACTCAGAGTCATTGGTACACAAACGAACTAACATACCAAGTTTGTCAAACTTTCGGTAAGCTTGAAGCTGAGAACTGTACCTGCTGATCCGTCTGCATCTTGCGTCCGACTACCCGGAAGCTGTTGTTAGTGGGGTTGTGATAGATCTGGACTCTGCTGAAGTTCTGGGGTCCAGTACCTGCTGGGAGCCACTTTTTGCTGCCATCATCATAGATCATCACAGTGGCCCGAGCCTGGCAAATACTCGACTCACTGCAGAACAGAGAACAGGAGGAAACAGGACAGAGAATTAACGTACAGCAACGGAGGACGCAACTCTTGGGAGGAAAAGGTTCTAAGCAATAACGCAAAAATTAAAACAACAAAAAAAAAGGTTCATTCAGGATACAAACTTCAAGATGATATTCATGTTTATCTCTAAAGCTACACAAAACAAGCCCAAAGTTAAAAGAAACAGAGTGTGTTGAGTCGAATGCTCTGATCATCTTATGAGCTGATGATCAAAATTGTGCATACCATCTGCCTTTGTATTGCTTCTGTAGTAATTACTTAACTAATAAAGAGATGGAGCACTGATAATACATACCTATTTTGAATATAGTAGAAGGTGTGTTATCCAGTGATCCTCATCCTGTTTAGCTGTTAAACAGGATGGGCATTTGCTGCGTGCATTACTCATTTCAGAAGTACCATTTATTTTGTAAACAGAACCACCGTTGTGAGCATTCAAAATGTGTCAGTGAGCTTCATTGCCTGTAACTTGTGACCGATGAAGCAACACACCAAACACAAACGTGTCAAATCCGACCCCTGTGGTTATATGTTCTTGTTTCTTTTAAAGAGCTATTTTTTCCAGCACTCTATTTTGATTCGTTCATTTATTTTATCCTCAAGATTTGTAGCACTAGAGCCTTTTAAGGATATATTTGTATTCACATTTTGTTTTAAAATACTTCATGCTGAATGCAGCGCTTTCTGAGAAGCGGCTGGAACAGAAAAAGTAAACACATAATGGGAGGGAGAGCGGAAACTGGAGACACCGGACGGACAAACGAATGAAAAAAACACTGGATTCTAAAACAAAAGCAGTTTCTGTCAGGACCAGTCGGGCCTCATTTTTCACCTGCACAATAATGTCGCAGTAGAGTACTTCTGCCAGCTAATTCAGGTCCTAACAAAAACAAAGCTTCCATAATCATGAGCTCACCCAGGTGGCGCAGAACGGCCGAGTTTCAGTTTGGTATGGGTAGAAAAACCAAACTAAAAAGCTGCAAGGCGCCGATTTCTGCAGGAAAACTGCTACGTTTGATCCAAAAAGAGAGGAGGTGGTGAGACAACAATGGGGGGATGACAAAGACAGGAAACAGTGCAGAGGGCAGGCCAACAAAACTAGGTGCTGGAATCTTCCACCTGATTTACATCTTCGTCGAAGATGGTAGGAACAGCTTCGCTCTGAGATTAGAAGCAAGATATTTGTGCATGGCTTTCTGCAGGTAGGATCCACAGTTACAAATCCTCCATTCTCACTGCCATTTTATGCACACAGGGGATGTTTGTCAAATATGAAAACACTAAAGAAAGAAAAACAATTATCTACAGGGGAGGAAAAAAAATAAATCAGCAGACATCTATATTTTAAAAAGCCTCTCAAATTAGGAGTTTAATATATTTACTTGTGATAAAGTTACATTTAGCACAAAGCATAGCACTTTGAATTCAGTGATACGCAACTTTCGACAAGTTAAATGCTTTGTATCGTCTTTACATTTTAAGATCGATTTTCAGCAACAAGAAATACAAAATAAGGAATAGGTGAGAGTTACAACATGGAAGAGGAGATGAGGATTGAAAGTGAGGAGCAAACAGTGGCTGACTGTCCATTCTAATTTTCTATCATTCCTCCCCCTCATCTCCTTGATTGCTTCCCAGGCTCTCCCTTCAGTCTCCTAATCCATCTCTTCCCCCTCTCCCTCCATCTGTTCTACCCGTGATACAATCTGCTACTTCCTGTGACACAGCACCAAAGACACAACCCACTTCCTGCTGCCTGCACTGCCTAATAAGGACTGCTCAAGTCTGGGCAGTCAATGCCTTCAGAAATTACAGTGGTGCTACATTTTCCAACACGTTGATAACATATAGAACTACTCAGTGTTTACTTAACAATGCTATCTGGCTTTGCTGCCAATGGTACAACACGATCAAACGCATGAGAGTTATGATTTTATGCAGTTTTTGTGACATTTTAAGTATTGAATCCAAGCCAGTAAATGCTCAGATGCTTACTGACATAAGATCAAGAGAACAACATAAAAAAAAATCTGTTTGAAGTTTAACGCACAGCAGATACTTTTGGACTTGCTGTAGATCAGAAATGAGCGTTCGGTAAACATCAAGCCCCTTCCTGTGATTGTGATGTTTGGCACTCGCCTTACAGCGTGCCCACAGTCGCACAAAGTGCTGAAACCTTCTCTTCCCTGATCGGGTTTGCTCCGGAGCATTTTTGCGCTACAATTTTCATTTCAATGATTTTTAAGACTGAAGAGAACAGCTTAAACACTGGTTCTGTTATCGCGTACTGTGAATACGGTATGAAGATTTGACTTAAATGTTATCAAACTGTAAGTTGTAAAATTGAAGACTTACATTTGACGTTTTTTTTAGTAAGTACACAGTAATAACACTTATGAAACTATGGGTCTATCTGCCTTTGCATCAGATGTTCATTGAAATCCAGCAGATTGCATTATTGACCTACTCAGACCTAAAGGACTCTGTAGTCATGAAAACTGCAGTATATGTTGGATTTAGATGAATAAAAACAAGAGCTTTCTGAAATCCTGTATTTAGAGATTCCCCAATAAAGCTGGCCACAGATTGGCCCACTATCACCAAGCCGAGACGATAAGGGGGAAAATGAACCAAGGGCTGAGAAATTGCCTACCGATTAATTGCGTCAAAACCAAGAATTTCCAACATTTTCAGATTTTAAATGATCAGTTTATAAAAAAAAAAAAATCCCATCCAGGTTGGGTTCACATTGTCTGAGCCAAAACCGGAGAGAAGATACCTTCAAAGCACTTAAGCTGCAGCTAAAACCTCTGCTCTTCATCTGCCAATGTTTGTCTGTGGCATAACACACTCACAATGAGTCAATTTACACAATTATACCTTTCAGAGTTTAGGGTGGTGCTGCAGTTTCTTAGGAAATACTCATCCCAGGTACTGTGGTCTACGGTTCAATCTAATGTAGAGGGATCCCTTTTTTTCCAGTCCAACATCAGTTTTACATTAACACACAGATATGTACTGCCATGTTAAAAATTGGTTGTACAGGGTGCCCTTTTAGACTTCTTTTATTTGATCTACTTATCAAAACGGGGAAACATACCTCCAATAATTCCACGGATTTGGGACCATTCGTAGAGTTTTAATTTTGGAACATGAAGTTTCCCTTTATGCTGATGATTCTTTGCTTTTTATTTAAAACCCCATACTTCTCTACCATCTCTGTTGTCATTAGTTACAGAGTGATTGTTCCTCAGGTTCTAAATTACATTTGTACCGAAGTGAACTCTGCATTTCAAATGAAGATGTGCTCAAGCTGGACCCATCAGACCTGCCTGTTAAAACAGGGAAAGACCAGTTTACCCATCTGAGAATCAGAATAAGAAAGTATTCTCCCAAAGAAAACATCTTCAAACTGAACAAGTCACAGTAGTCACCCTTAAAACATTTGTTTTGCTACATTAATTCAGCAGCAATGATTATTATTTCCTTTGAATACCTATTACAGCAAGAGTTCCACAATATAATGGATAGAAATCATCTTAATAATGTCAGCATTAGCAGTGTTGCATTCACAATGGACTTTTGGATGCAATATACGGTGACTATATACTATATGTTACTTCAAGGCTGGACTATTGTAATTTTTTACTATCAGGAAGTCCACAAAATGCAGTTCAAACCCTTCAGCTGATCCAAAATGCTGCAGCGAGAGTTCTGATGAAAATCAACAAGAGGGATCATATTTCTCCAATTTTAGCTTCCCTTCACTGGCTTCCTGTTAAATCAAGAATAGAATTTAAAATTCTTCTTCTAACGTATAAAGCCCTTAATAATCAAGCTCCATCATATATCAGAGCTCTGATTACCCCGTATGTTCCTAACAGAGCACTTCCCTCTCAGACTGCAGGTCTGCTGGTGGTTCCTAGAGTCTCTAAAAGTAGAATGGGAGGCAGATCCTTTAGCTATCAGGCTCCTCTCCTGTGGAACCAACTCCCAGTTTTGGTCCGTGAGGCAGACACCCTGTCTACTTTTAAGACTAATCTTAAAACTTTCCTTTTTGACAAAGCTTATAGTTAGAGTGGCTCATGTTACTCTGAGCTACCTTTATAGTTTTACTGCTATAGGCTTAGGCTACTGGAGGACATCAGGGCCTATTTTTCTCACTCTACTGATTTCTACTGTTCTCCAGTCTACTGTTCTCCAGTCTACTGTTCTCCAGATTTGCATTGCATTACATTGAAATGACTGTTGTCATTTCAGCTTTTAACTTTTTGTTCTCTCTCTTTTTTCTTCATAGTAGGCACACCTGGTCTGACTTTCTGTTGACTGTGAAATCATCCAGGGAGGACAGGTCACCGACTATAACCATCTAATGTAGAACAGATTACTAGATCAATGTTTGCTTCTGTGCTTTTTTGTCTGTCTTGTTGTGTCTCTGCTCTGTCTTCTTTAACCCCCAGTCGGTCGAGGCAGATGACCGTTCATACTGAGCCCGGTTCTGCTAGAGGTTTTTCCTTCCCGCTAACGGGTGTTTTTTCTTTCCACTGTCGCTTCATGCTTGCTCAGTATGAGGGATTGCAGCAAAGCCATGTACAATGCAGACGACTCTCCCTGTGGCTCTACGGTCCCCCAGGAGTGAATGCTGCTTGTCGGGACTTCAATCAACTGGTTTCCTTATATAGGAACATTTTTGACCAATCTGTATAATCTGACCCAATCTGTATAATATGATTGAACCTAACTTGTAAAGTGCCTTGAGATGACATGTTTCATGAATTGGCGCTATATAAATAAAATTGAATTGAAAAATACCGTGTGTCCCGTTTTATACATTCCCAATTTGCATGTTGGTGCCATTTTGATGGACTTCAACTGCCCCACATCTGATGTATATTTTAGTGACCCACATGCTAAAGCTCGCAGAGAACAATGGAGACTTAAATATATTTCCCATCTTCTAGTTTCATTACTGGGCACCTGATATCTGCTCCTTAAACTGCTGGTCACAGAGCAGGGAGGAGCCATGTCCTAAAACTCGACTGGATTTGGGGCTGAATCCTGTAAAGAACATATTCCTTGGCTACACATTGGGTTCTTCTCTTCCTACGTCTACTGATGAGCCTGAAGTAATTTAAAGATTTGCCCCAGTGAGAAAATATTTCCACCTTTGACTGTAAACTTTCTCACATTATACCCTAACACCATCCAATTAGGTATTCCCAATTTCCACCTCAGATAGCATTTTCAGGTTTGGTCTAGTACAGGTATTATCCACTACAAAGACATTTTTCTATGGAAGACTAGAGCTGTGCATAAAAATCGATACAAAGATTAATATCGATTTTTTAAAAAATGATTTAAAACCGATATCCTGGCTTTCAATACCGATATACCTCCCAACCCCTAGGGGGCGCTATTACAGCCTAACCTTCATCCCTAAAATCATACGTTTGGGCACGTTTTTGGTTTCTGTGATACATTAAATGAATTGAACCAAATGCACTTTGTTTTCCTGTTAATATATCAGTGTTCAATAAATTGAACATAAATATAATATTTGGCTGGTTTTGTTGATTGAATGACTGAGCATTTGAAAGTACTAAATATCGATATTGGAGTCAAATCAAGGTGAGCTATATCGAGAATCGTATTGTATCGTGAGCTATGTATCGAAAATCGTATCAAATCGGCTCATCCTAGATGATACCCAGCCCTATGGAAGACATCAACATAATAGGCAATCAAAAAGCATACTCTTGCCCATATGCACCCACCGCTGGAACATTTTCTTCCATTTCAGCTTCCCAGCTTTCCAGATGAGCTGGCCATCAACCCAGTTGATGCGTTACTTGGCCTAAAACCATCAGGAATTAGGGACAAAGAGATATCGTTTTTCACTTCCATGTCTTAAGGAAGATGTGGGAGGCATTACCACAATAGCAACTACATTTTTCTGCTGTAACAGAATGATAAAGCAGTCAATGTTAGGTTTTCGCTGCACGTTATGTTGAACATGCAAGTAGGTGATGGGGCAAGAAAGCCTTTTTTTCAATATTTTTACTATTGTTTTCAATCTTGATAGTGATGCAAAATTAGTTCATGCTATTGAGAATATGAGTGACTCTGCAGAGGGGAGTTGATTCAGTGATAGTTTTGCCTTGCTTCAGTAATATCCATAAGAATTTGCTGTTTTGCAGAGAAACACTACTATGAGCTATAAAATCTCATATTTCCTGTCTCGACCACATGCACATCCTTTCTAGCTTTCAGGCGGTGGCATTATCATGAGAGACTGCAGTCAGGTTTGCAGCAAGTTTTACTTTGCTAAAGTGCATGCACCCAGGTTTGGAGCAGAACGGTGTATATATGTGCATAGGATTATGCATATCAGAAGCGCTTCCTCCCTTCTGCTTATAGCTGACATGCCTTGAAGAAATCAATTCTTTATCACTGACACTGTGTGACTTTTTTGTGACCTGCCAAATGTCAAACATGGGAGATTGAACAGTACTCAGGCAATGCCCTGGGTTTTTAACATGCAAATATAAAACACAAATAGCACTAGTTATTGCCTTGTTTGTTCATATTGTGGGGGAGGATTTTAGCTTTGTTGGTTGTCAGCTGAGAATTTATAAAGAAATGAATTCCACTTGGAGATTGATTGATCAACTCGCCTTTGGCTTTAATTCTTTTTATTTTACCTCATTTATTTCCAAACCTCTGTTATTGGTGGTCTATACCCAACAAAATTAAAAGACAATGAAGAATTACTTTCAAAAAATATTCTTTAAAAACAGGTAAGAAAAACAGTGCTGGGAAACCTAAAACTTTCAAAGACTTTGCAGGGAACATCTTGTCCATTAAAGGCAGGCATATTTTAAAAACAGAAAAAAATAACTTTTGCAGGATGAAACCTGCATGACGAACTGGGAGGCGACAGAGACGCCGGACTGGGAAATAGATGCATATTTAATGGCAGAGAAAGCAGGGGCTCAGGAGAGAGACTGAGCGGCCAGCTGCATTATTGATACAACTAAGGATACCGAGACTCTGAAAGGCTAAGTGGTGCTCGTGCATGAAGACATGGACACACGCACGCCCTCACACCTGTCACCCAGCCAACACGCATGTCCATGCTGACCCCGCCGACTTGGCGTAGCGGGCTGCAGGGGGGTGGCACATAGCTGCCCTGGATGGGGATCTGTTTTAGCCGAGGGTTTAATCACCACAGCCAAAGTGATAAAAGGTCTATTTCTTGTACTTCCTTAATAAAGACCACTGGTTCATTCCCGAGGAAAGCTGTGAAACAATGTGAAGAGTTGACTCAAGAAGTTCTCATAAGGACCGGGAGCTCTCAGAGCGATGCCCCAAAAGGGATCCTGGACAGCAGCTTTTAAAATAATTTAAAACAGAGGTTTTACTTACAAGAGGAAGAAAGAAAAAAAATCAGCAGGGTGACATGCAAGTTGTGCTCTTATTTTACTTAGTCTGCCTTTAATTTCAATCACAGCCAGAGCGAGCTCCTTCAGCCAATGAGGAGTTAACAGGAAACCACGGCACACCGCTGGAACACGTGTCCTGTAGAAAATGCCTGTATATGGCTGTGCTGTCAGAGCTTTCCTCCAAATGAGCTGGCAAGTACAGTCAGGCCCAGCGGCTGTTTCTTCCCTCCTCGTCTTATTACTCCTCTTACCTTACGCCCCTGTCTGGCGTTTTTACCCCTTTCTTTACCACTAAAACTGCTTCAGGACACATAAAACCTGCGCAAAAATGCTTTCGATGGCATCCTTGCAGAGATATGTTACATTATACTGCAATATGCATGTTGCTAGAGATTTTAATATCCCTTGAACTTCACATTTTGTCACGGTACAACTACAGATGTCTTGTATTTTATTAGGATTTCATGAGATGGATAAACTCAGAGTGCTGCATCGCTGTGAAGTGGAAGGGAAACGATTATGGTTTCCAAAAAGGTTTAGCAAAGAAGAAAAGTGAGCTGTTCATTTGTATTGAGACTCCTTTATTCTGAATGTCCAAAATAAAAATAAGTGCGCCCAACTGTCTTCATAGGCCACCTGATCAGTAAATTGAGATTACCGGTTTGTAAATGTTACTCGGTATAAATCCAGCTGTTCTGCAAAAGGCCTCAGAGCGTTTTTAGAGAACATCACAGTGAGGAAATGACAAAATAAAGACGAAGGAGCATAGCAGATAGCGACAGGGAACAAAAAACATCATCCTAAGCTTTAAACATGTAACAGAGAACTGTTTAGTTCATCTTAAAATGAAAAGTATGACAACTGCACAACATATGAAACTGCAGTCATCATTGCAATTTTGATGTGATCAATACTGCAATTGCAACATGTTTGTGCGCAATATGTAAGATATTGTATATTGGGTTCAATGCATTGGGATCTCCATGGCATTGATATATTGGTTGAAAATCCATTTAGTGCCAAAGGCAAGTAAACAGCTTTTTGGCACTAAATGACATCAGCCAGTTACTGTCCTCGATGCAAACTCCAGATATTTTAGCCTCAGACGCCTAAGCTCACGGAGACTAGAGGGTCCTTATCTTTTCATCTTAAATTTTGTTCAGACTTGCTGAGGTGTTTGTCTTTAAAGGTTTTAGCCAGACAGTTAACAGGGATCAAGCAAGCAGGAGGACTAGTCCTCCAACAAGTGCTTTCAAAGCTCTGGCGAGTGATCCGTACACAGCTAGGAAGAAACGAAGTTCCAAAAGACAAAAAACGCGTCTAAATGAGCAGATCTTAGGCTGCGTAAAAAACCTCGGATGACAAACAGTGATGAATTCTTCCTTTGCAAGGTGTCGGAAAACCCATTCACACCAGAGTAAAGAGACAATAAGTCACTATGTGAGTTTTGTTGTGGAAACTATCGCCGCATTTCCTCCCCATCCTGCTTGCTGTTAAATATCAACTGTGTTACTGGATTGAAAGTCACGCACCATTACCGGTAGGCTGGGAGGGGACAAAATGTGAATATCAGAGCGGAGTGGGACGTTTTTCCAATTTGAGAATGGAAACCAGGAGCAGCTGGTTACATAGTGAAGTTTACAAGGCGAGCAGTCATTCATGAATACGTGAGAAAAGGCACTTTCCCTTTTCACCGCGGCACCTGAAGGGCAGGCGGCAGGTGAAGCTGGTTAAGTCACGTTTGAGGCAGACACTTGGGTGTCGAGAGAAGTGAAAAAGGGAAGTGCAGCACTGAAGGAGCAACTGCTGGGAAAGCCCGGCACTTCACAGCACATAAATGCTCAGCTGTGTAAAGCCGGGGCTGTGCAAGCAACAAGAATGTTTCCTCTTTGATAAAAATCACTAGCGAATGCAGAACCCCTCAATTGTAACAGCGCAGGAAATCAGATGTTACTGGTATGCGACGCACTGAACTGGTCCCAAGGTTAGGGCTGTGACAAATGATTATTTTTGGTGGTCGGCTAATCTGTCAAGATTTTTTTGCGATTAGTCAAAAGACTATTTTAATCCACCTCTGGTTTCCATGCGTGCTGGTTCTGTTCTCAGTACGTGTCCATGTCTCACAACACTGATGTCTCTACAGCAACATGCACACTTCTACAGTGAAATTAAATATTGCCTTTAAAAGCAGAAGGTAGTTTCAGCAACATCTAACAGTTATTGATAAACTCAGTGAAATGCTCAAATGGGGCAATCCTAATTAAGGGGCAAACCTGAACTGGATTAACGCGGCACTGGACAACGATTTTCTTAAGAAAACAGCAATTATAGAGTTTTATTTGGCCACTTAAAGCTATAGTTGGTAATCCTGTTCAGGAACACTTTTTGTTATACTGGGTAAAATCCTAAAAGTAGTTAATACATTATGTATTCACAAAAAGGAGGTTAAAAAAAATCGTTCTCTGTGGGAGCTGCATGCCTGTAAAAACATAGTTTCCACTTGATGGCTGCACATGCACACTTCTAGTGTTTATGTATCCGGTTAGCTTAGCGACTAGCTTCGGTGTTAGCCGTTCATTGTAGCACCGCTGCTCTCACCGTAGACTTTGAACATGGCTGAAGGTCACAAGAAGCGAACTGCGTTCATGTTTATGAGAAGAAGAGAAAGGCCTCAGTAGAAAGAAACAAGACCAGAGCGGATTTGGGAGATTTTTTTTCACGCGATCCGCCTGAAGAGCAGAGGAGCAAGGTGAGACGGTCTTGCACGTGAGCAGTTATTCAAAAAGGGACTTGGGGGAACCTCCGAAAAAAAAGAAATAGATTGCAGACCCTAGCTTTAAACTTTATTAGATTGGGCATAAAAGCTACAAAAGATTAGTTTAGTGGATAATTCTACTCTTAATCGCAACCGGTATGAATAATATTCAAGAAAAAAAAAAAGAAAAGACAACTGCAGATGATCAAAAGGTAGTACAGATTGCTTCAAAGTAGTGAAATAGCACTTTACGCAATTACAAAACGAGAAGCTACCAGCAGCCCTCATTGCTCATTGGTTAAGCAAATCAACCTGAAGCAGTTTGATTCTGGCTGAAAATGGAAGGCGGAAGGACCAACACCACAAAAAGTGGGTACAAAAGGGGACAAACTGACCGTAAACCTCTATGATGGTGGTAAAGTTGTTGTTCTTGGATGCTGATTTAGGTACAGAAGTCGTATACCAACATCGGTTGACTCTAGGCCTGTTCGTCAGACATTACATCGTGCCAGTGCATATATATTCATTAACCATTTCTAAGCTGTCTGAATAGTTTTTAAACTGAAAAGTAAAGCTTTGTTCTGTAATGCAGCTGCCTTGTTGATTTATGGGTCAGACGTTAAATACCCCCCCCCCCCCCATGCAGCTGTAGTTGTTAATTTACAGAAAAGTAAAAGAAATGGAAATTTAATTGCCTAAACTGATATTTTTTGGAGAAACAGGGTGTTTTTTTATTCAGCTATATTATTTTAAAGTAAGGTCAGTAAAGCGGAACTCCCTTCTCTGAAGATGAAGTCAGCTTTTTTTGCAATAACCTTTGGTAAGATGTCCATCTCAGAGCAGATCAACAATGTTTCAAAACCACTGATCTCTGCAAGCCCCTTCAGTCTTATTGCCATTTTAAGTTCACCCTGTCATATTTTTTCCTTATGTCTGTGTCGTCTCACGCAGGTCGTAGCTTGCTTGAAAAATGAACCCAAACACAATTTCACTGCCAGCTAATGACCCAACGACACAGAAATCGGCATGCAGGCCATCTCAGCTATTCTTAAACTCCTCCAAATATCTTGGAATGAAAATCACATGTCCTTAACCTCCTGGATTTAAAAGAAACAATGTGCATTTCCTGAATGCCGACTCATCGTTTGGCTGACACTGAAAGAAGCTTTTTTTTTTGACCGCTTCAAGAACAGAGATGAGTTCCTCCCTGCTCCTGGCACAGCGGAGGTCGAGTTTCAGGGAATGGGACGGGTCTGGGCCGCAACATGACTGGCACACTGGATGCCCATATTTGGAAAGAAGTTACCTCTGTCCTTCGCACGGAGCTCAATGCCTTTTACAGGTCGGAGCACATCCTCCTCAACCTGGGCCAAAAAAGAAGGAAGGAGGAGGAGGAGGGCTCCCTCTTAGAAAAGAATCAACAGGAGAAAACTCCCTGTTTTAGGCAGACGCAGCTTGTACACCCCCCTTCCCTTTCCACTGAACGAGAGATGATTATTTTCCCCACTTCCTGCCAACATGGAGGTCCGAGTGTGTTGATGTTGGCCACATTAAAGTCGGTCATCAGGACCCTGGTTAGTTTAAAACTGAAAATTAGGCAAAAGATTATAACTGTATGATAACCCAGAGTAAAAAAAAAAAAAAAAAGCACCACAGTCTCATGCAACTAACCTGAATTCCGAAGAAAAATGTGTAACATGATCTGGTTGCTTTCATTTAAATCAGCTCGTCACCAGTTGGCTGGCTTGGCCACTAAAAACAGCATAATCTTAATAATAGAGCAGCGCAGGATTTGGTACAAAGGACGGATCGAACCCAATGTTTGGTAGGACGCTGTATTTTAAGTTCACGCATTCAGTCTGCGTGTTGATCACATATTTGGCCAGTCGCCAGGACTAACTGCCCTAGAAGCCAACGCCTGAGGTTGATACGCTAAAGCTCTCACTCTGGTAAAGAGACCCTGCGCTGTACATTCTTATCACTGCTGCACTATATATTGTAATGTTATTTTATTTCAATTGCAATCTCATTACATTGTCGTAGGCTGTATGCAACGAAATGTCGTTTTGTATGCACTCTGTGCATCCAACATGACAATAAAGTTTGTCTAAGTCTAAGTGTGGCGGGGGCATGGTGCAACAGTAAAGAAAACCGAGTCAAAAGGATTGCTTTATCAAAAATGTTAATGCAATTTTGGAGCAACAGCATGCCGATTGCATATTTTCCTGGTGTTTTGTGGCTTTAATAAGGGAACATAACTGGTCATGTTTTTTCAAACAGCTATGTTTTGGGCAGCAACAGGTGGAGGCAGTCCGGTGTTTTAATGTAGGCTTTTTAACCCTGGGAAAAAACTCCTTCAACTGCAACACTTTCTCTGAAACCACTAGTGCATACGAACTGGGTGTATACCTTGATACGTGTAACCAGCCCATGCCTGGACGAGATAAAACGTTTTTAAAAACTAGACTGAACTTATCGTGCCATTTAAAAAAAAAATAAACTGCTAATTTTGTTTGGCCAACAAAAATACCTTCTAAGAGAAACAGCATCAGTACATGGGACTATTTCTATCACCGTCGATGGACCAAAATATGCCCCCCATGCAGAAATGGCTCATCTTTTAACAGAGCAAGTAAATAGTCAGGCCTGTGTTGAGCGCGTCCTTTACCGTGTGGTAATAAACCTCGAGTCAACACTAGGTCAAAGTCTCAAAGGAAGCCGGCGGCGACAGCTAAAGCAAGCACTGGGCTTCCTCTGAGGCTGTTCTTTCTGGTGCAGCCTCAGTCCATCAGCAATCACCATCTTCCCAGATAAGAGAGACTATGATCTAAGCACTTGAGTGATAGGAATGTTAACAATGGCTGGCAGCATAAAGCCGTTTCTATACTAACTGGGGTCCATTATGTTCCATTAAGCAACGGACCCCAGATGAACCCTCTGGATCTTTGGATCCATTAGCAGTGCTGACCATACAACACATTTACAATCCATAGCCAAGCTTTGGTTTCACTGCAGTGTGAGAGGCAGACCCCCCCCCCCCCCAGTTTGTCTGCAGCAGAGAAGGTTCATGCACCTTCACACGATGACGCGCTGTTCAGTTTCGCTGAGTGATCATACAGCATGAAATAAAAACACAGCGCTCTTTTCAACTGGCCAGACATGGTTTTGGTGTACCGGGCCTGAATGAATACTTCCACTGGATCTACAACACGCCAAGCAGTCCCTTTCCATTTAGGTGTGTGCCGATGCTCCAGTAACAATCACTGTTAGATATACTTTGCGGTTCTAATGCACTGCGGCCCAACACGCTGTCTGAACTGTGAGGAGAATCCTATAACAATGGTGAGGAGTGCTGCAAGAGAGCACATGGTTCCCAGATGTTACCAAACCTTTGGACCTAAGCAGTAGGGAGGGGAATGCAGACTGACTTTTCAAGGTGGAAATCTATCTGAAATCCCAATCTTATTCAGAACAACAGCCACACCATGAATGACTGTATAGTAAAATAAACCAGCAGCGCATTATCCACCATTTAATAGTCAATGTTGGACGTAAATGTGGATTTTAGCGATAATTCAATAAAAGCTCAAAGGGTTGACCATATTCTCTACGGACGGTTGCAAGGCTGGGTTTAGCGTAGTGCTGTACCATCTTCTGCAAATGTGTTGTTATTGCAAGTCACCGCATGCGATACACACATTTTCAAGAGCTGCAGTAAGACGTTACAATACAATACATTCAGATTGTCTGGAAATATTACATTTCATTTCCTTGTCTCAGGTAGCTGGATAGACTACTACTTATTTGGGGGTCAATGTTGGCTCCTAGCTCTAGGCTGAAAGACATTGATCCCCAACATACGCTCAGAGTATTGTGCAGCACAAATCGGAAATGACAAAAAGTGTTCACAAAGTGCTTCTTCAAAAGCTCCGACGTTACGCTTATCTGAACTCAGAGAGCATGAGACTTTTTCTCACACATATATTTAAACTTGCCAAAAAAAAAAAAAAGAAGAGAAACCTTTCTTAAGTACTTCTCCTTCAGTAACTCATGCAAAACCCCAAGCTGCACTTGGTCAGGTCGGCGCAGACACCAAACAAGACGCCATTGTGGAATCACGTGGGCGGCGACAGTCATTTTTACACGCCACCTTAAATGTCACACCGGTTCAGTCTGTATATAAGTACAGGGCAGCAAACCATTAGCTGGTTAAACATGACCTCCTTCAAACACCTCGCTTCATGCTGATGCATCAATGTGTAAAGAAAAAACTGAATCAGGACCTGATTAAGAGGTGATGCTTAAAAAGATGCAAGTGACATAAAACGTGTTACTTGCAAAAAAAATAAAATAAAAGAAATAATAAAAGGGGAGCTGAATGGCAGGTAAATGGCATTTGATCCAGGATGGACTGAAGACTGGATAATAGAAACTCAGGGTGTGGTCGGAAGTAGCTTTAGGGTCATTGTCATGACATGCACATTATTGTGTCCAAATACATCATTCTTTCTTGAATAACTTAGATCAAGCCCTGTATTCTATAAAGCCTATTTAGTTTGAACATAGTTTCAATACATTCAAATCAGCCAACCTATTTTAGATTCTGGAACCTCCAAAAATGTCAGCTGGCAAAACTGTCCTAGTAAAGGAAAACAAAGTGATGACCATTAAAAATGGTACTTTAATGGCAAATTAACTTTAAATAGTGGCCTGGTTTATTATATTTTAACGTTGCTTTTATGAAAGCCTTGAGATAAATCGCCTTTTACACATATGAACAGCTGTAAAGCTGTTACGATGACATAAAAACTGCTGGATGAAAGTTTTTTTTCACCATCACGCTGGCACAACTGACAATGCGGGACCTTTATTGTGAAGTAACGAAATAGGCTATTGCGTCATCTAGAGAGAACTAACCTGACCTCCATGGTTGAGTCAAAAAGTTTGTGGTTTCCTCTGAATTATTGAAACATTTTATTTGTTTTTATCACAGTTATTGTTTTATGAGTGATCATTTTTATTTTATGATTGTGTACAGCACTGTGTTCCTGCTGGTGTTTAAAGTGCTTTATAAATAACATTGGTATGGTTGATACACGATCCCCGTCAGCTATAACAACTAGTGGAAAACTAGAAAAATGTTCTTACATTAAAAAAGTACACAGCTAAAAAAAAATTAAGGTTGACTTTGAAAACGCATCTCTGTTCCTCCTTGCACAAAGGAGCAGATGCAAGTCCTGCTGATGGATTTAGGGCATTCGATGGTAGGGTTGGGAATTGAAAAGATTTTCACGATTCCGATTCCCTTATCGATTCTGTGAAACGATTCGATTCCTTTTCGATTCTCTTTTCGATTCCAATTTGGGGAAAAAAGGATAAACAGTTTGATGATGAGCATCAACTTTGTTTACTTAACTATCACACGACCTTACAAACTAACAAGGTCAAGATGTCCACAGCAAATGTGCAACTGGAGTAACATTTATATTTGTTTAAATAAAAAAAGGAATATAAGAACAAACTTAAATACAGTAGATGAGTTGTTTAGAACACAAGAAAATGTAAGTTTGTTGTGACAGTTGCTTATTAATCTCTCTTTAGATAACCTCAGTCATCTAAATCTAATGGAGAAGCCATCCGTTTAATGAAAAAGCATTACTGTACAATTTTGGGAAATAAACTCATCTCCCCCTAATTTAAATTAAACGAGCGTCACCGTTCTCTCGCTCCCAGAACTGCGGAGCAACTTCGTATCATGTTTCGTTACATCCACTGCAATAGCTAGAATCATGTAAGAATTCCAGCTACCAGTAGTTCTAATTAAACATGCTACCAATGAAGGGCTGGATTAACGAGAAAGGCACACTCCCTTAATAACCCCAAAGAGAGGTAGGAAATTGGTTTATTTCCAGAAATGGTATATGATTTACCAGGAACCAGCCAGTGATGTAACACTAGCTACTTACCACCAGAGTTGCCTTCCATGCTGGTCGTAACTTTAGCTTCTGTCCGGTAAGAATCAAATACACGGCATTCGTTAAATTGTATGCCATGTTGTGTGCGCAGGTGTTTCTGCCTGTTGGATGCATTTCCTCCCGCGGATATAACTGCCATTTTGCAATGATTCCAAAGCGCCTTGTTGCCATCTTTCTCTTCCTTAAAATGAAGCCAAACTTTCGACCGCTTCCCCCGATGGGGCGCCACTTTTTTTTTGTTTTGCTTTAAGCCTGGTCACGTCATGCGCAACTTACGCACACGTGCTTACTCTAACGCTAACGCCGTGTGCGTAACTTGCGTATAAAACGTGGCGTAACTTGCGTAAAAAAAGTTGTGCTACCGTTGTGCTGCTCAGAGCCGCGGCACGACGGAATCGAAAAGAGAATCGTTAAGCGAGCTGCCAAACGGTGCCACGGAATTGGAAAACACGGAACCGGTTCTGAACAGGAACCGGTTTTCGATTCCCATCCCTATTCGATGGCCCTCCCCAGCTCTCCTACAGCAACCGACCCGATCAATATCCCAGAAGCTGACTACACTCCTTTAATTTTTTTAGCAGTGTGTTTGAACTTGTTAGCAAAGGCAAACAATGCTGCATGGTTCCAAGTAAATGATTGTTCAGTCTGAAATTAGTAGCAAAGTCAGGTGGCTTAAACATTAAGTCGTGTGTTTTTGAATAAATATACGGTTCTGCCACCTGATGTTTTTTTGGCGGGCCAAGTTAAAAATTTGTTTAAAATATATTTTTAAACTGTGAAAAGCAATCTACTGAAATACACTGTTGCAACTCAAAAATACGCAATAAATCTATTTTACAATTACTTATTAGCCATTGCCCCTTTGTTGTTTTTACCAGCCAGAGACCAGAGTTATCCTCTTGTAACCTAAGGATGAGCGGGTTTTACACAGCCTTTTGGGTTTCTTCTGAACCATGTTCAACTTTTGCCACCGTCGCTGAGCACTGCAGCCATTTATCTGGATCAGCCGTGAGGTGCGCCCTTAAAATGACGATATTCTCCATGCTATCTCCTTGTCTGCAGTATAGGATGAACCTGGTTGTATTTGTCTTTTGTAGAGTAGACAAAAGCGCGATTTCAGTTAATTCCGGCTAAATCTTCTGACTCTTCATCGTTGTCGGTGATGGACTGCTTTGAAAATATCAAAACCTCTCCAATTTCATAGCCAATAACATTTCTGGGAAACACGCGATCCAACAGCGCGATTTGAAACGCTGCCGTCGCGTCCCCTGTGTTGGGTCTTCACCGCGGTGCCGTCTGTCGTCTGTCGCTCCCCGTGTGCCGAGCCATTACGCTGTCATTGCATTTGAGCTGGCAGTAAATGGACAGCTAATTTAATTACTTTTTATGACCTTTAGAACCCTGGCCACTATAGTCGCACTATACAGTCACACTATGTCGAGTGTGAGCTTCTACTGCAGCCTGAATATCTTGTCTACATGCAAAAGGTGAACTTGTAATAAATAAGTGAAACGTTATTACATTTCTAACCGCCCTTTTGGATATTAATATAATGTGGCATTGCAATGACGGCATATTTGCAATATGTTGGGCAGCTCTGATGTGCATTGGGACATTCGATAGAAACATAGGTTTGGACGTGTGGTTCTTTCAAATACTTTGAAAACAGAGAAGATGCCTGATCTAGCTCCTGTGAATTAAACTGGCTGGGCTATTAAGACTTTATTACTTCTTCATGATAAACGTTGTAAAGAACTAATGTGAGGAACTTGTGCTGTAAAGCAGGTAAAAACTGCCACACATGATTCTGGCGAGGACATTTATTCATTTTGCAAAAAAAAAAAAAAAAAAAAACACAAAACCTGAGTTTACAGAACTGAGAAAACTTTCTAAAGGCACTTTAAAAAAAGAAGCCACTCACGTTCACATGCAAGTTAAAGAATCGCAAGACAACCGAGATGCATTGAGTTAATATAGCGACTGCATTTAAAACCCTAGTTTACTACAATCAATTGAAGATCTGGATCCTAGAATACTTACCTGTGACAATAATAATCACAAAACATATTATAAAAAACTTGATTTCCAGTCGAAAGGCTGGGCATAAATCAAGTTTTTTTTATTACAATATTATATATACACAGGATCTCAGTTGTAATAATTTGCGATTCACAGGTTCAAGCGTGGCCAAGCTTTTGGTTTGTGCTTATAATATAATAATATAACATCATTATCATAATAATAATTAGGTTGACCTAATTATTTAAATCCCAGATGATACTGCCTTCACATTGATTCTGCAGGGTAAAAAAAAAACAACAGCAACAAAACACAACGCATAATTAATCAGGCCAAAACTCAGCAAATAACTGTCACAAATTTCTTCCTTAATCTTAAACCCGTGAGTAACGTCAGCCGGTGGTGGAATAACAAAAGAGGAAGAGTGTGACGGGCAGACCACGGTGTGCACGGCAGAGCTGGAGCGTTAGTTATAAGACATGGTAATATAAAAATTAGGTTTTCCTGTCTGACACTTTATTCTGGCAACAGATCAGAAGGTTTTAACACCCATACATAGTGCTTAAGAACCATCAAAGACTAGGATTGTTTCCTCTAATTTCTAAAGAAAACTCAGGATTTGCATTTCAGCAGGGATCGCCCAGTTGTCCTCGACGCAAACATCAGTGGTTCTTTGTCACAAAGCAAAAAGACAACAGGGCTTTAGAATCAGTTCAACTGGCTGAGCCCTGGGAGCTCTGGATGTTAAAAAGCTAAAAACACAGCGCCTTAGAAAAGCATTCACCCCCCCTGAACCTTTCCTCTACTATAAACTAATGGCAGACGGTGGTCTGGTTAGGAGAAAACAAAATGTAACTTTTCAGGTTACATGCAAAACTCCCTGTACAGCAGAAAACCAACACTTTGCAGCACTCGGAACTAAGGTTGTCAGGATACTAAAATTTGAAACCTGATACCTAAAAAAATTACTCTATACCATTTTTGATACTGCTGCGACATTTTTTGAAGGCACATGGTCCTTTCTATTTGACAGCAAAAATATGATTAATTACCACATGACAAATTTTGTACTTCCTTAAATAGAGCAAAACCATTAGGTGGAGGAACAATTGAGGCCCGATTAAGGCCTTGTACACACCTTATAAAAACGAATATCTCCCCCACAGCGCTTTTAAAAATAATATTGTACACACATGATTGGTTTGATCCACATGATCCCGCACAAATAGGCCACTGAGTTGTTTTAAACATGCCACACACATAGGGGGCAGTGTACTGCAACGCTAAAACCTATGGCAGCCGATTAGAATCATTCAAAACGACGACAACTTCTTGTTAGGAATCCCTGTCATTAGCCACATTAGCCTCGAGTGGCTTTACAGCTAAACAGAGAGGTAACGGAGGGGGCGCACTGCTTTGTTTTGCTGTTTCACCATTTATAGCTGACTGGGCTGCAGCCGATTAGCCTTTTCCTGCTTTATTTTGTACCACAGCGGAATATTGCGTTGCGTGGTTGGGAACTTCACGCCTGGGAAGCGCATCTCGACGGGGGAGCTCAGACCGACAGGACCCGGCCATTGGGCTGTCTGTGAAGCTAATATTTACACATATTGTGTTAGCTAACATCATCTTCACTGTTGCAGATATGGGAGTTTTAATGACCTTTCTACGCTTCTCTAAAACATCGGTGTCATATTGTTCGCTAGCAGCATTAGCACAGCTAGCAAGTGACATCCTCCAGCATTTCCTTGTCTGTCTGTCTCAGTGGGAAACCTTCTCTGAACAGCGCTTGTGTGTTTGCCTTGGAGCCAGCTAAATAAAGGAAAAAAACCTGCTAGATGCGGGGCTGGGGGTTTACCTTCCAGAAGGACAGCCACCCCAGACATACAGCAGGAGCTACACTCAGCTGGTTTAGATCAAAGCACATTCAACTATTAGACTGGCTCAGTCAAAGTCCAGATCTACACCCATTTGCAGCAAACAGGCTTAAATCAGAGGGAACCGGACTTTCGCCGAGTTCTTTCTGAAAACGTTTCGACACCTGTCCAGGAGTCTTTGCCAATTCTGGCGGCTCGCACTTGAGCAACCTGCTATCTAGTCCGGGTGCCTCCGATTTGAGCCTGTTTGCTGCTGCGATGACCTGAATAACTGAGAATTTACACAAGCATACATCCAGCTGGCTGTGCATAGCACACCGTAAGATTTTCTCTTTGTGAACATCGTATATCATTTTCCTTCTACTCTCTGTTCGTCTATCGCACAAAATATTTTTAAGTCAGTGGTTGTAATGTTGTAGAATGTGAGAACATGTGAGAACACAGAGGATGATTTTTACCCATGAGGCTCTGGGGCTGCCACGGGGTCCGTTTAAGGTGGACCAAAATGGGGAAGGTGTGAATACACCCTCAGTCTTAAAGCCACGGCACGTCAGCCTGGACCCCATGGGCCTTCCTACGTAGGGACCTCCAAAAAACGCTCACTTCTTCATTTTTATAGGCAATTTCTTAAATGTGAAGATATTGTTTATGTTGTAGTAAAAGTCATCACTTTAGGAGCCCCTAGCTTTGTTTGAAATGGGCAAGAGGTAAAAACACCACTGTGTTTGACACTAACCGACATCGGTGCTTCTCTTGGTTTGTCGCCATGGGCATCAGCTACTCTTTAAGGAAATGTTTGCCTTCCATTTCCATCTAAGGCAGAATGGGCTTTACCATTAGGTACTAAATGCCTTTAACCAAAACACCCAAACATGCAGCTTACCTGCAGGACTATAGATAGCATACTAACAGTGATGGCTTGTTTAAAGGTGGTTGTCTTTTTAATTCTCTGGTTTAAGAGGACTGTACGCATATTTGTTAAATCCACTTCATTTTAAGGTTTTAAACGCCACGCTCCACAGGAAAAGCCTTTTCCTACTAGTGGGGGATGGTCTACAAGGCAATTAACCCTTGAAGTAAACGGTTGAAACTTTACATTAAAGGAACCCACAGAGGAGAAAGAAAGTCGACGTGGACAGTGAATGCAACGGCCTAGAGGCACGGAAACCAACCAAAACAGCAGCATCCACCAAGGAAAGTGACTGTCACAAAGCGGACAATGGAGGATTTTGTATATGTCGCAACTCGTGTAGCAAAGCGTCTAATCCAAGAAGCAGGCCAGCATAATGGCCTATTTATGAGTACGAGAGGTGGGAGGGCCAAGAGGGGTGTATTGTTTCAGAGGAGGGGGGGTAGCGCTAATTGGGCATTGTGGGAAACAAACATTCATGGCAGGACCGTTTTCAAATACCGGCGAGTGTGCCGGGTGATCCCTTAGACCCACTGTCACACCGACTGAACAGATACACACCGAGGGGTCTTTTAAGGTGCACATCAACATGCAAAGCCCTTCATGATGCATGGAAAGAAGCCATTATTCTTTTTCTCATGCAGGATAAGAACTCCCACGAGCACACCCTCCAATTAGCTCAAATGGGTATGGCTTCTAGGGTGCAGCAGTACGTCGGCTCGTACGTGTTGTGGACGGGAGCTGTACAGATAACCTGAAATGAATGAAAAAGGCTCTGCGAGCAGTCGTGCGCAGATGTGCAAAAACTGCTACCGTCTCTCTCTGCCGCTCACATGTCAGAAAACAATCTGACTCTGCGAGGCATGAGGGCGAACAAGTGGAGACTTGAAAGAGCGAGGCGAACGCATTACACAACGGCGCGGCTGCTGCGAGCCCGAGGAGGCGCATCTCGCCGTCCTTACAAAGGCATGTGTGCAGCAACACTGGTGAGTTTCTTAACAAACAGCCGGCGGCCCGTTGGGACACGGGGCCCGCGAAGAAGCGGAAGACGATTGCAGCAGATCGGCCGGGGTCACAGCTCGAGCCGGAGTTCCTTTTTGGCTGCCGCCAAAGTGCAGCAACGCGGTGTGGAGACACAAAAGAAACAACAGGGCAGGGGGTGGGCGTCTCCTCCTCGCAGCGTTTAAGGCTGATCAATAAGCTCTTGCAAGGGAGCAGATGAGGAGCCCGCTCTGGCGTCGGGTCCGCGCACGCAGGGCCTCTGAAGCGACTTCAGGATGCTCAGCAGACTGAAAACAATGTGAGGCAGATCCATTACACCTGGTTCTGTGCGCGGCTTGTTGAGCCCGAGGCAGACGCTGCGGGGGTGGTGGTGTCTTTTCAGACAGAGACCAGGCTACTGAGTCAGCGTGGGAGTCGAGAGTCACCTCGCTGACAATCAGAGTGAATCATGATGCAAATTGATTCACTTCCTGCATCACCTAGCACCCCCCTAACCCCCAACCCCCGCCCCCAGGACAGGAATCTGAAAGGCGGATGCAATGATCTGAACAGAGAAGTTGTTGTCCACTGAGGCAACAATCCAGAGATAGCAAGAGACGCTCCTAAATTTGATCACAGGGAACTAGGGCGGTCAGAACCACTCGCCGATCTGGGTCAGCGGCTGTGAACCTTTGGCCCAAACCGGCTGCACTCCTGTGTCAACATTTGCATTCCACAGCCTCAATGAGCGCGAGCGGAGCTGCATACCAGTCGGTAAAGGTGACACAGACCCCCTTTGGCCGCAGCGGGGGGTGGGGGGGGGGTCAGTCAAAGCCGGACCCATTTAGAGGAAGAGCTCCAGTCACCAACCCAAACGGGAACTTCCTGATGCAACCTTAAGGGGACGAGACACCTGTTTTCTACCAGCCCAGTAAAATTACAGGTATGGTTTATGGTTGGGGGAAGCACTTTTATCACCTCTCCTGCCCGCAGGAGAGCGATCCAATGACCACGTCGCCCGCTTATCTCGTTGCAACAATGTTAACGACTTTACTGCACGCAGGATGGGCAGAACAGGTGCGCTGTGGCTGTCCTCCGCCCGCGACTCCGGCCACAAGGTCCGCACAACGCTCACAGGTAGATCAAAGATCAAAAACAACACGGGGGGGGGGGAAAAAACAACAACGGTATAATATTCTGCACAAAAAGCGGTTCAAACCAATGCTAAATTTAGCTGCCGCTTAGTCTGCATCAAGTTTTTTTTCTTTATCTAAGGAGTGTCAAAGTGACTGATAAAGGTTTAGGGAACATTGCAAATCACTGCTGCTCGGTCATTTCCACTCCAGCATCTGCAAAGCACACGGAGAGCACACACACGAGGTGTTCTGTTACAGAAGGGCGCCGTGAGAAAAAAAAAAAAAAACACCCTTAACTGGCCACTCAGGTTATCCCCGCCACCCTCCGGGGTCCTGAGACTAACTCACAAGCACAGGTTGAGAAACCAAAGAGCTGCGCTTTAAAAGGCCCGAGCTGCTGGCGGGGCGAGAGCAGAGCCCCTCCAGCCCGGGACAGCAGACATGCAGGCGCAGGCTGCAACAGGACATGGAATCTGTGCTCATGAGCAGTGCGCCGGTGGGTCTTGCTGCTGGTGCAAAACCCTGCTCCCCCACAGGGAGGCAAACAGCAGGGGGTGTGGTGGGGGGTGGGGGGCTTTAATGTGTTTCTGTGGAATGCACGACGATAATCTAAACAGCACATGATGCACTTGGCTCCAGCACCACAATAGTGACCATTCCGCAGCTCAGGAAGCTTTAAGCCCACCAAGCTGCAGTGCCTTTGAGCAACACACCGAAGCCCCCCCCCCCCCTTTTTTTTTTTTTTTTTTTTTTTTTAAGGCTCGGTGGCAATCCAGCTGGTTGTGAGCAGGCTTTTGTTCACCAGCGAGCTGTTTGCACGGTGTTGTCTAAAGGACACCGATAAAGTCTCAGTCGGGGCACTTGAAACAGCTACGAAGCCGGAGTTTTCAGGAAAGTTGCTCGGTCCCGGAAACTTCCTGCACGGTTTCAGCTGAGAACAATAACAACCCCTGAAGCGCAGGCTGTTCGGGTTCTGAATGAGAAACAATGTATTTAACGCGTTCTACAAAGCGCTCCCACCGACATAAAAAAAAAAACTAAACTAAAACCAGCAGCTCACACTTTTTAACCCCCTGGGGGGGGAAAAACTGGTAGCAGAAACAGAGAAACGCGGCGACCGTGACGGGATTCGAGCCGCTTTACGCACCTCATTGTTCGGCCAGAGTGGAGCTCCTCTCCTCGAAGGCAACTTCGGCTGACTTCAGCGGCGAGGCCCCGGCGTCTACGGTCACAGCGGGTGTGAAATAATAATAATAATAATAAAAAACTACACCGTCAAAAAGCGGAGAGATGGAGGGGGGAAACCGCGCATCTACACCCGCAAATGGGGCAGCCACCAGCGGGATAAAGAAGCACACCTCGGTGATTTCCTGGTTCTGTGGAGCGGGAGAGGAGGAGGCGGAGGAGGAGGAAGAGGAGGGGGTAGATACAGTAGTGAAGCGGGCTTGTCAACTCCAATAACTATCTATCCTACAGCGGGTTTCTATGAGAAAAAAAAGAAGTGAAGCCGAGAAAGAAAAAGCGGCTGCATAGAAAGCTGCGCTTCCTCTTTTTCTTCTTTCAGGTGTTTTTTTTATGTCACCGCTGCGCTGAGAAAGGCTCCAGCGATATACCTCCGCCGCGGCTCTGCCTCGCTCAGTCCGCGCGGCGCTGTCGGGTCACTGTCCTGCCGTGTGAATTCACCGGAGTCTGGCCCAACCCGCCTCTGATCTCAGGACGCATTCAGGGGGGGCTCGTACAGCTCCCCTCCGCGAATTGAAACCGGGACTCAGTTGTTTTGGTTGGGTACGCAATAAGTTAAGCATTTCATCGAAATGCGCATTTATTTCCGCCATTCTATGTAAAACGTGACACTCGTACAGATGAATCACACAAAGAGGCGAAGCATTTCAAGCAGTGATGTGTGTGGCATACTAATAAAAAAACCAAATTTAAAATGTTCAGAAAATTTGGATATTACGACACGGATAAAAAACACATTTTTACACAGAAATACTGAGGCTTACACAAGGCCTACAAAAGCAGGAAGACCTGGGTTTGACGCTTACCACAAGCAGCGTAACCTTGTCAGCAAAGTGTTGAAATAGGCAGTAGGCTAACTTGCATACCTTTAACTAATTTGTATATATTATGTACTCTGTCTCTTTCGATTTCTAGAGAACATGGCTGTTTACATAGGGCTGTATCCAAGCTTATTAATAGAAAGTTGAGGGAAAGGATAGTGCTGGAAAAATGTGCACAAGCAACAGGTATAACTGCAGCATTGAGTGAAGTAGAACCATTTTGTTTAGGGGGAGACTAAGGTGGTGTGGACTTCATCAGGAGTCAGAGCTTCTAGAGCCACAACAAAGAGTTAGAATGAAGCATATTGAGCTAAGTGTCCCAAAGTCTGTTTTTTTTCCCCAGATATAAAGATAAATTTAGCATTTTTTGATATTTGGAAATCAAGATTGAAGTAGAACAGAGGTTCCCAAACTTTTGAGCCTGGGACACTCAAAATTAAAGTGTCAGAGACTGGTGATCCCCTTTTGGCGGTCCCTAGAGATGCTGATGTCATTGTCTTGTGGTCCTTTCCAAATGCCTACACTGCCAAAAGTACTACCTGTGTGTATGACAGTGGCGTCACTGTGCCTGACCTTAACCCAATACACAATAAATGGAGGAGCCATTGAAAAGAGAAACAAAACAACAGAGAGCTGACAGCAACCAGGTCTTCCTTAACAGACTGCAAAATGACCTTTCAGTCTGACTGCTCTGGTTTACATATAACATTTTAAATGTCAAAAGTTTGCTTTCCACAATTTCTGCAGACCCCCCATCACTTATAGAAAAGATTGCATTAGTTCACTTGATTAGTGATCTTGTGGGCCCCCTGTTGGTTGTAGGGCCCTGCGCGGCTGCTTGGTTTCTTTACGTTTGTGCTGACCTTGTAGAATATGGTGTCTTAACAGCACAGAACTCGGTCTTTGTTATTGTTTCCATTTTCCAATCTTGAAGACAAAACCTTTGGGTGAAATGGTCACCCAGACGGTTTCCAGAACCCACGGTGAAGTTAGATTTAGTCATCAAATATAAATTAACCATCATTGGACAAAACTAGTTTATAGTCTTTTTCATTTGCTTAACCGCGACAGCGGTTATTAAAAAAAAGTAAATCACAGTATTTAATCATGACATTGATAGTCCAGCATATTTAAAATTGAATATCTTGCAGTGATTCAGTTAGCTGTTTCGATATTAATTATGCTCACCGTAAATAATAATGTTACTTTAGATATACCCTTAAGCTAGCAGCACAAATATCAATAGGCCATTCATCACTATGGAGGTCCAACTCTGATATAATAAAAATAAATATAGAAATAAATACATGCTCAATAAATAAGGCGATTATTAAAAATAGGAATAAATAAATGAGCAAATTTAGAGATATTTACATTTATGTCTCATTGTATAATTTAATTATTTATTATTTGCTGTATTTTTTAGCATTTACTTTATGCTTATTTATTTATTTATTTATTGAGCATGCATTGATTTCTATATTTATTTTTGATTATGTCAGACTTGGTCCTCCATAATTTCCAACCCAGATATTTTTCAATCTCCTTCACAACTCCCGCCTGAATGGGAGGAAAAAAACAAACAAACAAAAATTCCAATAGTACTTGAAGGCATCATTATATGTGACCCTGGGGCCATTATAAACCCTGCACGTTGCCCTGCTGGCTTTTTGTGTAACTTCAAATTGGTCTTCTGTGGCTCTTAAAAATTATTCTTGCAGATTTTCTTATAGAATGAAAAGATCTCAATTTGACTAATGCAATATTAAAAACTACAACTCTTGTTTTTAAAAAAAAAAATCTTAAATAATGTTGAAAACAGATGTCAGAAATAAAACCGGATCCCTATCGTGGCCGGGTCTTCAGCGCTGCAGCGAATAGAAGTGGATTAGAGGATGTGAAAGGAATGCATTACGTGTGTGTGTGGCATGTGCAAACAACCTGAAAGCTAATATGCCCGGTTTCACCGCAGGCCAGGCACACTCCAGGACATACAAGCTTAAGCAACTGCTGGTATTTTTTTTTAAGTCCCCTCTTAGCAGAGCTAAGAATGTCAAACAAACCCCCAGCAGCTGTGTGAGTCTCTGCTCCCGTGTGTGGATGTGTTTGTGTGATCTGTGGTGGCCCAGACTCAACAAGTTGGTTCTGTTCCCGGAAAGCGGCCTGTAAAGAATCAGAAGCAGTCACACAGCAAACTGAGGTTTCTCCCAGACTCCTCCCAGCTGCCACAGCTTTATTGCCACGGCTTGACGTCAGTTGGTCAGTTTTTCGTCCGCAGCTTGCAAAGCGTGTGGAGGCATGGCAGCACATGACGCGGAGTAATGGCTCAAAACAAGTGCATTAAGAATTTATCACAGTTTGGCAACTAAATCTCACATCTGTGTATCTTTATTGATCTGGGTTTTTGGGGAAGGCTAATAGACTGCACTTTGACTTAGATTAGACTAGAGAGTGCATTGCTGAGGCAGTGTCTGAACGCTTCAATCTCAAGTTTGAGCTGTATCAGCAGAGAAATACAGATAATAACCTCAATCAAAGGAACAAAGCTCAGTCTGGATCTGCAGTAATCAGCACAAACCAACAACAAAAAATGAGGCGTTTCCTGTTTTTGTACAGTTCCCTGCGAAAGGTTTAATATCCCTTGAACTTTTCAAATTTCCAGATTCAGGTCTGGACTTTGACAGGGCCATTTCAATACATGATGCTTTGATCTAAACCGTGTGATTCAAAGATTCTTTATTGTCACCGCGTGTTACCCTGGTGAAGTTTCTTTTTGGACAAACTGTGTCATTATAGCGCTGCTGTATGTTGTGCTGGATGGTTTGAATTTTTTTGCCACTTTGAGCAGGTTTCCTCCAGGATTGTTTTCTCTTTAGCTATATCAACCCTGACCAACCTCCCTGCCCCTGCTGAAGAAAATACTGCCACAGACATCTCTCACTGTGGCGATGGTGTGTTCAGGGTGAATGGGAAGTGCTAGTTTTTCCTCACATAAGCCAAAAATCGCAATTTTGGTCTCATTCGACCACAGCACCTTCTTGTCTCCTCTAGTTCAGCTTTTGGCAAACAGGCATTTTGTTTCCTTTCCTTCAACAATGTTTTTTTTTTCTCTTGCCACACACGAGTTGTGCAGTGTGACTAAAACCTGTCCCACCCACAGATTCTCTCGCCTGAGCTGCGGATCTCTGCAGCTCCTCCAGAGTTTTCTTGGTTGCGTCTCGGATTGACGCTCTCCTGGCCCAGCCTTTCAGTTTAGTTAGATGGCTACATCTTTGTAGGTTGGCAGTTGTGCTGTATTATATATATTTTTTTACTTTCAGGTGACTGAGCAGTGTTCTGCGACACATTCATGGGCCTAACCCTTACTGCTGTCTGTTCGCTAAGGTGCTCCACCAAACCTCTGAGGCCTTCACAGAACAGTCAGACATATACTCAGATTAAATTGCACACATGTTGACTGTGTTTATTTATTTGGAGATTTCTGAAGGCAATGGGTTGCACTAGATTTTATTTAGATGTGTCAGATTAAAGCGGGGAAGAATACAAATTTACAAAGAATACAAATTTATAGGTTTAGTTTTTTGGTGAACAATTTTCCTTCTACTTAGCAACCATGTACTGCTTTGTGTTGGTCTGTCAGAAACAATCCAAGTAAAATCTGTTGAAGGTTTTTGTTTCTTGGTTTGTAGAGTGATAAACTGTGAAAATATGAAGGGGATTTGATTACTTGTGCAGGGCACTGTGCTCTCAGATATTCCACCAATCTTTATTTGTCCATAAAGCAGGGCCATGTGACCGAGGGAGGTAAAATCCTTAAATCTTGGATTTTGACATCTGGGTAAGAAGATGAGTAAAGGGTGAGCGAAGGAATTTCAGTGAGAATCTAGAAACATGGGTCCCGAACTCAGAGGGCAAACCAGGTAACATCACACAATAATAATAGCTACCACTGGGCCTCACCAAAAGCATTAAATAAAAATATAATCAAGCAGTAATAAAATGTAAAGCAAGGTTCTACTGGCAAGCTCTACGTACCTGACAGATGGAAATACGGTGTTACAACATGATGTGCCTTAGCATAGGGTTCAAATCCTGGCCTGGTGAGCTTGGATGTTCTCCTTGTGCAAGCTTCGGTTCTCTCTGACTTCCTACCACAGTCAGAAAACATGACTGTTAGTTTAAATAAGGGATGATGCCTCACAAGATGTCCATTATCGGAAATTAATGGATGACGCAGAGGCGTGAACCGTCCTCCGCTTCGTGTGGGACGGTTGCTTCCACAAAGTCAGTCAGTCAGACCATGGTATAAATAATAAATAATAATTACCTTTATTTGTCGTTGCAACATACATTCCAATGAAATTCATCTTCTGCATTTAAAGCATCCCTCAAGGAGCAGTGGAGCATTCTGGGGCTAAGAGTCTTGCTCAGGGACCCAGTCAGAGTGGCAGCCTGTGGGATTCAAACTCAGAACCTGGGTGCCCTGCTGTCTAAATTAGGGCACCGCTCCCCCTAAATTGCCTGTAGGGACAGGAGAGTGTGCATGTCTTCTTGTTCTTTGTCTCTGTGATGGACTGGCGACCCGTCCATGGTGTACCCACCTCTTGACCAGTTACCGCCGGAGGGAGGCACCCGGCCCAACCCAGGTTATGTGTTGGAAAACAATAGATGGATCGTGATAAAACATTTATAAGCTGTTCTATTATATTTTACTATACATAAACTGGCAAAGACAGCTGATTGCATGTAAAAAAAAAATCCCCACTTAGGTTAGAGCGTGAGAAAAACAGAAGTACGACATTGCTTGCTCTGATTGATTTAATGGAGTAAAAAGATATGTTCCTCCATCAGAAGAGGAAAAACAGCAAGAGGGGATAAAGTTTGTCACCTGGGACCTTTTAGAAAGAATAAAAATAAATAAATAAGTACAAAGATAAATGAAGAATGTACTAGTTTTCCTTTCCATCACTAGTGCAAAGGTTCTAAAGGCTTGTTGAGCTCTGCACGTTACATTTACCTTCCACTAGGTGGCACCATGACCCTAATGTACAAAAAAGAAGAGCACGTTGAAGCCTTATGTAGTTTACATCTGGCATTAGGATTTAGATAGGATTATTTTATTTGAGCTAATATTTAGAAAATTAGAACAGGCTCCATAGAAAACTTACGATTAAAAAAAAAATCTATATATTGGAAATCTGAAACGACTTCAGTCATACAATTTAGCATGAAATAATTGTCAACTTCTCATGACATGGATATTAACAAATATGATAGCCAGAGGGTTTATAATAAGTCAGATTTATTTAACCACATTGCATAATAAAGATAAATACAGAATGAGTCAATAAGTAACATGGTTGAATCTTGGTTAACAAATATCTCGGGGAATCTAGTGTGTATTTACTGCATAACAAAAATTAGGCTACTTATCAGAACTGATGTACTGTTTAGATTTTTTTTTTCGTGTTTTGATATATTTGACTGGAGAACTGCTTAATATCCCCAACATATCAGTAATTATATTATGAAAAAAATATCAATCACATTAAAATTAAAAACACAATAATGAAGTTTATATAAATGAAGAAACAAAGAAAAAGTTTACTTGATATAAATAAAGCCATATATGAAATATTGAGTACAAATATGTCATATTAAGCTATAATGAAATATTTGATCCGATTATATTGTTTTAATACAGGTAAAAAAGGGTTCTGGACTACATAATAATATAATAATATATAATAATTGAATTGATTAAAATATTTTTTTAATAATGGTTCTTTTAGGTTGGGGGTCATCCTAAACGTCAGTGGGTGAGGAATGAAATGCATCATGGCTAACTCTTCAGTCACAGTGCAGAGCCTCACATGCAGGTTTCTGGACTGAGGAAGCTGGAGAACCCAGAAAGAACCCATGCATCCACCAGGACAACGTGCAGACTCCATGCAGAAATACCCAAGGCAAGATTTAAACTGGCAAATGTGGTACTAATAACCAGAGATATACAACCATTTTAGGGAATAAAATTGCATGTTATTCATGGAATATCATCAGCAATCCAAAGTTAAATGTTCAAACGACAAAAAGAAAACCGGCTATTACACTACAACAGAGGATGTGATTCTTGCTTCCCCCTCTTTTTCTGGGGCAGTGGCGTTTGTTTGGAAACCAGGTCTGGGGGCGCATGCCCCTGATTCTTGCCATTTCCTCTCCTGCTCCGCATCTGTTATTGGGACCTAAAGAGAAATGACTGAAGACGGTGTTTGTGTTTACAGAGCTGACACCCCGGCCCCTCCACCTGGGCCGTCGGCCCCGACACCCGGACCGTGGCTCTGCTTGAAAACAAACTGTGACGGCGGCTCCCGTTACAGGAGCCCGATCAATGCACTGCCGGGTGTCGCGTTGCTCGAAGGGATGAGTATCGCTGCATGGCCGATCGCTATCATAATCACACTTCCCCTCTGTTATCGCTTACCTACTGAATAAAACATCTGCCTTCCTGCCCGTGGAAAACGCTCACCCACCACCCCAAAATCAGGAGGGAAGGCAGCCTCTTCAAGTGTCTTTGATATGAGTGAGGTAACTTGAGCAAAGTGCACAATGATACCCAACAAATTAGGTCCCCAAAGTTGTTTTTATCACCGGCATCTCCAAATAGACCCGACCAGCTTTTGCCAGGGTTTGTCCCAGGATGCTGAAGCTTCAAGTTTCATTGTTGAGATGTGTCATTTGACCCAAAACAACCTTTAGATGTCCAGTTTTTGATAAAGTCACTCAAAGAGCGCCTCTCACAGGCTGAGCACAACTCTTGAACTGTATCCATAAAGCCTAGAAGAGATCGGTTGACGTAAAAGACCCCAGCAACGTCCGCGCTTATATGAAGACTTGCCCTCTTTGTTTGAACGCTTACTGGTTGTTTTGTTTCCCTGACACTGAATCCTGCCAAGTTTTCCCTCTTTCCTGATCATTAGTGTTCATTTTTATATTCTTCAGCATGTGTGTACATCTTTTTATGCCTTGTTCATACTTCCTTTTGGTCAGTCTGTGGCCTTATCTTAGATTTATGTTTTGTTGTGTTGGATATGACCGTATACAAGAAACATGAACACTGAAAAACGGTACAATGCCTGAGTGATTCCATTAAATACTTCTTCAAGGCAGTGAAGAAGTATTTGTCCGCTCACAGATTTCTTCTGTTTTTGGCTTACTCCAATTTCTTTTCATGTCTGATATAACTTGATAAAATTTGAAAAGTAATTTTCAAATGACGGTTTTATTTATTTAGAGAAACAAAAGGCTATCCAACTGTTCACCCTGGACCAGTCCATCATAGGGCTACAAAGTGACACACAGGATAACTATGTATACACAATCTTCTGAAGGATACATATAGAGGCCAAGTAACCTAACACACACATGCATGGGGAGAATATAGGTACAAGCTCCATGCAGTGAGCTCTCAGGCTGGGATTTGAACCAAGCATCATCTTGCTGCAAGACAGTGCTGACATGTGCATCACTACAGAGGTTATTAAATCATCGTAGCAAACAATGTTTTTTTTTTTTTTTTTGGAAGCCGAGTTCAGTTTCAGTAGCCTGATTACTGCTCGACCTTCAGAATCAAGAAGTGAC
The DNA here is from genome assembly GCA_037039145.1 of Fundulus diaphanus. NCBI lineage: Eukaryota > Metazoa > Chordata > Actinopteri > Cyprinodontiformes > Fundulidae > Fundulus > Fundulus diaphanus. The sequence continues at coordinate 37,689,708 of CM073124.1, forward strand.
ACAAATAGATACTGACAACAAGAAGTAGGCTAACAAAATCTGAAAAAGCAACACGACAACTTGAGCATCCCCTTTCATCCGGTGTTAAGCTAAAACCTGAGCGGCCTAGTCAATGTTCAAGGAGCCAGATCATTGACCACCAGGCTTTACCTGCTTGGTCCTCTTCCTGGCCTGGCTCCAAAGTGGTGGATCAGGCTAGTCTGGGTGAAACACTTGGTCACTATCATAAGCCATCATGAGATATTCTGGAATGACTTAGTCGGAGTCTCCCCAGTCTGTCATCGGCGACCGTACCAGGAGCCAAAGCCGCAAACTTTGCAAAAATGGCTAATTTGTGGCTTCCTTAATGCAAGTGAAACAAAATCCGCATAACAAGCCCCATATTTAACGACTTTCCTTTACCTGTCCTTGGGCTACATATGCAACAACTTGTCCGCTTCTAGGTTCCTGCTACATGATCTCCTAAAATGCCTCAGACTTGCCGTGAGCACAACTTCCACAGACGTTCAGTCACAAGGGCTCAACGCATTTGGAGCGAGTGCTCAGACTGGCTCTACTGATGCAGCCCACCCCCCACCCACCCTCTGGCAGGCCTCACCTGGATGCTGTAAATCAGTCAGGGTATGTTGCCCACAACACAGGCTACAGGTGCTGACCTCATGGGCACCCCAGTAGTGCAGGGTTCAGACTAGCTGGGAAAAAAAAGTCAAGAAGACTCAAAGTAATGATGCAGCGGTTAGATGTAAATGCAACGTTTGTGGAAGCATAAATCCCGAATAAAAAGCCTGCAGATAAAACCGGGGGGCTAGATACAGACCAACCCAACAATCAATGCTCCAAAAGGTTTAAAATACACCAGCGCTTTATTTATTTACACTCAACCACTGAATCTGAGAGCAGCGCAGCGTGGAGGTTAAACACCAACTGCCAGAGGAGTAAAGCGACACTCGCCGTTGAGCTATTAGGCCAATTAACAAAGTGGTCAGGAGGGGCCGGGCGGCACAGGAACAGCCTGAAATGGAGAGACGAGGGTGTGAAGTGACAGTCAGCACATCTGGTCTCATCAATAATGCAGCGGGCCTTTAAACGGCAGTTTGTCGCATGTTGAGCGCTGCTGGGTGAAATCAAGCCCCGACACCCAAGAAGCTGTCAGGGGAGAGTGGAAGAGAGGAAGATGGGGGGAGGCTCAGTATCCTGAGGGGGAAATAAGTAACTTTCCCTGTCATTTTAAAACATACATGTGACGCAGTGAGCTCTGATGGAGCCAGAAGAGACTTAAACTTCACGTACCCACAGTGATGAGGGAGGAAGAGAGAAGACCACCAACACAGATTTGTCATTTATGCATTATTTTTATTATCAAAATGAAAAAGACAAATCAAAAAAGTCAGCATCTGCTGCCCCTAACCCCTGGAGACACATCTTAAGAGTGGAAACATTTTGTTGACGGTTTCTCTGTCTCAACAGTGTCTTCAATAACTCAACGCCAAAAGCAAAAACAAAGAGGTGAACATATGACAGCCCCCATGCCGTCAAAACCTTCAGGAAAACTACGAGAGACACAGGCGGAACCTTTTCAGAAGTTCATTTTCCTGTGATGAGAGGGTTTCTCAGGACAACGATCACAGAGTCCCCTCTGAGGAACATTTTAGAAATGTAGCGGTCCTTATTGACGGGCTTCGACTTCTTCTTTCCCTTTCCGCTTTTGGGGACCTCCGTCCACATTTCCTTCACGTTCTCCAGGACCATGTTGCAGTGCCTGAAAAAACACAGCAGATACAGACCTTTAAAATATCCTCTTTGAAAATGAACAGGGAATTTTAAAAAGGGGGTCAATAGGTTAAATGCAAACCCTAAAAATGAGTCCTGATACAGCAGAAAAAAATAACTAATACTGAAACGACTTAACGCACGTATAATATTAAAGCATCAGAGGTTGATGCCACTAAAATCTAAATACAATCTTGATTGAAGTTTAAATCAATGCAGGTGGAACACTGTTGTAAGAACTTTAATTTTGATATCCAGGATGTTTAAAAAAAAACAAGCTAATTTTGTTTAACACTGCAGCAACACAAATTTCCCCAAATTCCAGTGTGGGTTCAGGTGTCCACTGGACATGGGTCGGTTCCTGGTACCAAGGTACATGAAGGTTTTCACAGCGCTAAAATGCTCCACCATGACGTTCCTACAGTATGAAGCCCCTTTGCTGAGATGCCAGGGAAACCAAGACAGAGTCTGACGATTCTATGGAGCACGCTACCCCTCCCCCACTTGTTGCTGCCTGAAACTGATCAGATGGCAGAAGATGGCTCCAACAGGTTCCCTCTGCTTTCAAGAAATAAAATATATAATTTGGGTGTTTGGAAATATCTATAGACATGAAACTAAGCCTTGCAAGGTAGGAGCAGGACGTCTGTTAATCAGCAAACAGCCGACTCCTCTCTGGTGCTGCTAGCCCAATTAATTAACACACCGACTTTCTAAACCTGTGGTACACGTCAAAGACGAAAAAGAGAACAAAAAGTATAATATTCTGCAGAAAAAGCAGCTGTAAACTACTAGCAATTAGATGTTTTATTTGTCCTCAGGTCTTCGGTCATATACTGCTTTTATGTTTATTAGGTTTTTCCTAAAACTCAAATCCATGAAGACGTGTAAGCAGACCCAGTTCGTGCCCTGAAGCCTGTTCTGAGTCACCGGGTACCTGTCAAAGGCCTTGACTCTTCCAAGCAGCTTCTTGTTGTTGCGACAATTGATGAGGACCTGGGTATTGTTCTTCACCGACTGGGTGAGCACCGACAGCGGCCCCGTGTTGAACTCCTCCTCCTCGCGCTTCTGGAGCTCCTCGGGGGTCATCTCCGATTTGGGCTTCGTTAACAGACTCCTGCAGAAGGACAGCGCGCAGTAGTAGTCATCACTGAACAACTCAGAGAAAACTGAAGTGTAGCCATGACAGAGATGTTCCTAAAGACTTTAGAATGACATAAATGTCGCTCAGTCCGTGTTTTCATGCACCTGTAGAACTAAATTGACTAGTTTTGCAGGTTAGGACGCTCTTTAGATCCCACATGGCTGGGCAAGAACCTCACAGTTCAATTCAGCCTCTAGTCTTTGGGTCACAATTCGATCCGATATGGATTTAAATGCTTTGATGCTGATTTAATAATAAGCAGAAATACACAATTAAGTGAAATGATCATTTTTCAGACATTTTTTTCCTTACCTGCCAGTGTGAACAGTCATGGTAAACAGTACTTTAACGTTGTATTCACTAACATTTTTGAGCAATAAAATATCTGTCAAAACAGGAGCACAATAATTCTGGTGCTCAACATGGAGTACGACAGTAAAAACACGACACCAAAGCACTCTGCTTTCTTCTTGGTGAAAATTGCAGCAACTTTCTCCACTGATCCCAGTTTATCTATTATTTCTCTCAACAAGTTTACTATACTGCTCCCTGTGCGGCGTTCATGCAGGGACTTCATGTAGGGTCCAGTCGTAAGAGTGACTCTCTGCTGGCTGCAATGACTCCTTTACCTTTACCTCTGTGTACAGCTTTCAGACAGCTACGTCTGCCACGTGTTTGTGTGTTGGTATGATGAGCGTGTGCACCGTCTCCTTAAAACTCTCATTCTCCACTACACTTTCCGGTCCTCGCATATAAAGACGGAAGAAACTGTTGTTTTCTGTGTAAGAACAGAGGTTGGTGGCACTTTGCGTATTTTTGGCAAGTTGAAGGTGCTGGCTTTACTTTGCTGTTAACGTTTACGCTGCTATCTACTGATCCCTACAGGGCTGCACAATATTACAAAAATCCTGAAATAGGGATCTCTTTATAGATACTGTGATGACAATATCAGATGCAATAAGCGTCTCATCTGTCATCCCAAGGCTTCAACTCCTTCTTTTAGGGTTTATATAATCATACTGGTGTTTTCACCAGAAACTTTCAGGAATCTCACCATAGCATTGAGCATTGGTCAAACTGTTTAATTCATAAACTTGTTTGTTGGTTCTACTTTATGTTGAACAAGGATTGATGTCCAAATCAACAAGCTATTATCTTCAATAATACTATTCTGATTAAGAAAAACAGTCAAAATTCTTGTTTTCAAAAGTCCTTGTTTACAAAAATCTTTATTTACAGGTAATTTTTGTTGCTTGTGGTTAATGCAGAGAAAAGTCTAAATTAATTTGCAATTATGATTGAAATATATTGCAATTTCGACTTTTGGCGAAATCCTACAGCTCTAATGCTGTCCCGTCTACTACCGTATTTTTCAGGCTATAAGGCGCACTTAAAATCCTTACATTTTCTCAAAAATTGATGGTGCGCCTTATATATGATTACCATACTTGTTGTGCTTACTGGCTGATTTTATGTGGTACAATGTGCTCAAAAATCTCAAAAAATGTGCAAGTACGACTTTGGTAAGCAATGAAGCCGCTCTGGTCAATGGATATTCTGAGCATTACGGTACACTGTGTCACTACCTGATCAGCCTCCTGAGCTGTGGCGGTTCTAGACCAAATTTACCAGGGGGGCCAAGGTGGGGCCATTGTTTTATTCACAGGGGCACATAAAATAGTGAAATAATAAAACAGGGCAATATTTAATTGTTTAATAATATTAAGTGAGCCACTTGTGGCTCTGGAACTGCAGGTTTCAGACCCCTGATCTAGCAGATGAAAATTGTGATCCCAGCTCAATACGGCTCAAGCTAAAAGTGAAACACCTTGATTTTTAAATCCTTGTTAGAATGAAACTGTAAAGGTAATAAAATAAAGTTGGTCAAAGTGACAATCAGGTATGGTTTCTTCACCAGTGCAAGACGTGTATTTAATATTATGTCTTTAGTACAGGGGTCATAACAGGGGCCAGGACCATTTCTACAGGGGCACTGGCCCCTGTTGGCCCCTGTCTAGAACCGCCCCTGCTCCTGAGCTGTCTACAAGACTGCCTGACTTTAATGTCTAAACTAGAAGTGCATTCATGTAAGGCAGCCCGTGCCCGGAGTACGCGCTAGCAACAATAAACCAAGTAAGTTAATTCAAAATGAAAGTTACGTTTATTTTGGCCTTATGTTAGAAAAAGGGCAGTGTGGTCCAACTACTCTGTCCTCCCGGCAGAGACGGATAGGCCTCTCTCTGAGGAGAGAGCTGTGTAAGGTGACCAGATTTGAGTTCTCTAATGAAAACTGGGGACATCTCTGATTTTGTTCAGCACAGAATCTCTGCCTGGGGGTTGGTTTGTTAGTCTGAAATGCAACGCCGACAGGGTGAAGAAGGTGCGTTCGGTAAAGCTCTACTACGTTGGGACAGCGGCAGGACCGGGTAAATAGAAGATTGTTGCACTAAACTTTTTACTCCATTACGTTTTATAATGTCATTTTTGCAACCAACATTTGACTGGTGATTGCGCTGCTGGTAGGGCCCTCTCTTAAAGAAGTTGATTGTTTCCCGCTATTGAATGTTCAAGTTTGGAAATTTATCGATGACAAAATGATTATACCCAGATTAGGGCTGGATGACATAGAAAAACAGCATAGCGATAAAATAGAAATCATATTAATCGATATTGATAATTATCAACAAATTCAAAACATATATTTTAAGTGCAGCCTGGCCATCTTATGCTGTTGCTTAGCGACCTATTTTAGATACAGATCAAACACTGAATTCAAACTCAACCCTTTATTCAAACAACTTTTTACCAAAACTGCAAGTTGTTAAAAAAGAGAAAGGTGTGCTCTATGAACTCTTTGAAGGGGGTGGAAAACTGGGAAAAACATAAACTCAGCAGGAATTTGAAGTTTAAAAAAGACCAAATTACATCTCGGCTGAATCGAAATGTGTTTTTCTATTGCGATGTATTTGCTATATGCTACGTTCATTTGAGACAAATAAGTAAGGTACTAGCTATCCAAAGGGAGAAGATTATAAAATACAGGAAAATTACTTATGAACCAAAGAGTACTATTTATGTGGACCTCTCCAGCAAGAACATATCAACGTAAAAGTGAGGAAACTCTTGAGATCGCAAATGCACACACATCAGCTACTAAAGAATAGCAAACAGCTTTGTTCACACAATAGCTTGAACGAAGTCATATTACATTGATTTTCTTTACAATAATAGCGGCGTACTTAAGACCTAGCTTACCAAAAAACACAATTACACCGAATTATAAAACATTAACTCGCGCTCCTCTATGCTGAAAAGGCTAACCTGGTTAGCATTAGCTTAGCTGTGACAATGTGCTACGTGTGGCACAGGACATCAAAATGAATTGCATTTTTTACTAAAGATGACTTTATCTAAACAAAACTTACATGTTTGATGGACTATATGGTCAGGTTTCCAAAATAATACAGAGGCTATCTCCACGGGTGCCTTCGTAACGACAACGATTCAGTATAACTCTCGTGTTCGAAGTCACTTCCGGGTCAGTTAACACGCGCTTAAAAGTGTTTCTATAACTACCGGGTTACTGCAGACAGCGTTTGATCCCATTTTAAACTTAATTCTGAGTATTTTGTATTAGACCCGGCAAATAACGCTGAAAAATGATATTGTGGACGTTTGTTTTACCTACCCGGGCTTTTAAGAAATACAACAAAAAATTTAATAAGAAGTGTTGCATTAACACATTTATTTTTACACTTTTCTTCCCACGTGTACCTAATAGATATCAGACCTTTTGTGATGATTTTTTTTATTTAATTCATTAAAAATGTCCCTTAAAACAGTGTTTATAAAACCTGTTCACAGAATGCATCAGGAGTCAGGACTTTCAGCAATGCCGTTTTCAGAGGTGGGTAGAGAAGCCAAAAATTGTGCTCAAGTACAAGTAACACTACTTCACTATATCTTTGCACGTAACTTACTTACTTATGTAAAAACTTGTAATTCAAAACTATCCACAAGTAAAATAAAAAGCACTGTCACCAAATCTGTTATCATCAACATAAAACCTGAAACCTGGCCATCTCCATAACTTTCTCTCACTGACCTGTGTGCTATGTTCCTTGGTCTTCGTGATCACAAATATTCTCTAACAAACCTCTGAGGCCTTCACGGAACAGCTGGATTTACACAGAGGTTTAAACTACACGCAGGTTGTGGAACTGGATTTTATTTAGGGGTGAAGGAGTAGAAGGGGTTGAAACCATGGAGGTCACATCTTCTTTCCACGTTATGCATTTACATTTTTTTTTACCTGAATATGCCGTATTATCCATTAATAATTAGGCCTTTTCCCCTGTTCTGATAAATTCTTGCTCTTCTGCTTTACAACGTAACTTCAAAGCAGCACGGTCTGACTTTTAGCCACTAGCGGGCACTAGACCTGTAACTTTCAGGTTTAGCGCTGCTGAAGGCCTCTGGCAAGCACTGTACTGTTGCAAAATTAAACAGTCTCTCCGTGTTTTGGAATCTTATAGCAGAACACTTTGGACCAGCAGATTGAGAAGCCATCGAGTTGTAAAGACAAAGCCGCATTCACCCCTCTAGATTATCCTCAGAATGTCTCATTGAAACGGAAGGAGAGAAGGAGAGGACGATGCAGAGCCAGGGGGAGGGGGAGAGGGAGGGGGAGCTCCAGGAGCCTTGGAAGAGAAGGACGGGGCAGACAACAGGCTCAATCATCTGATTATGAAATGCTGCAGGAACTTCAACAGAGGAGAAGAGCTGAATTATATTATATTTACTGTACTTTGTAATAGTAACCATGGATGAGAAAAGTACAAGCATGTAAGGTTAGCTCTCCCGTTTAAGGGGAGCTCAGACTGCCGTAAAGTGGTGCTCAATAGGTCACTGACCCATCCAGGGCCGGAGACGCACCTCTCAAGTTACATAGGCGAGTTTTTGAGAAGAGCACCTTGAACTGAGCATCCATACACACCAAGTGTTGTATATTGACCTGACAAATCATTTTAGGCAAATACTTGGGTCAAAACTTACATGGTGCTGCTTTAAAATATTTTCCCATTGTGGGACAATCAAGGTATATCTATTCTGTTCTGAACATATCAAGGTCTAAGGGGTAGGGATACTTTTGGAACGCACTGTAAATGTGGACCATCATGTTAAAAAAGAAATGCACTCAGAACCAAAGGTTGGATTTCTCTGTTTTTTATTATGCGATCATGTTACTGCAATAAAATAAGACTGCAAGGCATCTTTACAGGAGCGCTGATAAATGTGACAAGGATTTTTAAGGAAAACTGTAGAAAAACTCAAACCAGGATTTGAAGCTGATCTTTAGAGAAAGTCGGGAATTCAGTTCAGACACTGGTTAAAAAAAAAAAAAAAAGAAAAGTGAAAACTATCCAGAGTAAAACAAATGAGCAACCTCTCCATTACATCATGACATCCCGACAGATGACAAAAGATAAAAACATTATGTAACATGTTACAATCTACAATCACATTCAGATATTTTTCTTCTTCTTCTGGTTCTCAGAAGGATTTCATGTGCTAAAAATTTTAGAGTCTGACTGTGCATTTGGAGCTGGTTGATATGCCAAATATAATTTGGTAATTTCGCTTTGCAGCATTAATTTCAGATTTTATGTTCTGAGGTCGCTTTGTAGATTTGTCTCAGGTTGACAGAAGACTTTAACGCAGTTTACTAGGCCTGCAAGTTGAGATCCAATTTTAGAGCTGGAAGGATTTGCTCTCAGAAGAAACCTTTTCTGCTTATGAACGAACCAGAGGAAACAAATAAGGCGAGAGGGAGCAGCTGGGTTGATACTGCACACCGAACAGTTAAGCCTTTGTTACGTTCTCTAACACAGTAACAGGAAAAAGTGAATGTGAGCGTGTCTGTTAGGCAGAGTAAGAGAAATGGGGATGTATTGCTACGGCGCAGCAATGAGACACTAAGAGATTGGCTTTCTGGCAAGAGACAGACAGACGCCTATGGGTGCACAACCCACCCACCTTGTTCCAAAGGTTACACATCTACCTGAGGAAATCACTTGCTGCAGATAAAGGCAGCTTGTGTGTTGCTGTGAGAGGTGAGTGTGTGGGATTGATTTCCAGGGTGCACGGTCCTATACCTTTATGAAGCGCACCTTAGCCAGGACACTCGAAGATGTGGGGAGAGAGAAAAAAAAATGAGCTCAGCGTTTCCTTACAGCTGATGGGACAGCAAACGCTAATCTGGAAACACTTTGCAGCAGCCTAATTAAGAGAGCAACAAGCATTTAATCAGATGGGCAAGACAGAGATTTATGCACCAGGCCTATCGCTACGAAGCAACAGGGAAAACCTTTAGGATTCATTTCAAAACTTGCTTCCTGCAGAAACATGATGCACCTCTTCTTTTTCAAAGCATGGATTGGGTTAAATATGCACCAGGTTTGCTGCAAAGTCAATGTCTCGGTGAAATACACACACTTTTAACAATTGGGATTACATGATGGACTGGATTTAACTGTGCTTGGAAACAGGTGGAAGTTTTGTAACCGGAAACAATGCAAACTGGATTCTCCATGGCAGCACCATGGTGCCTTGCAGCAAGAAGGTCTTGGGATTGAATCTTGGCCTGGACCTTTCTGTTTGGGTGGGGGGGGGGGGCGCTACAATATATTCTCCTTGTGTATATGTGGGTTCTCTCCGGGTACTGAGTACAGTATGCACGCCGTGTTTTTAGATTTTTTTTATTTGTACAAAATATGGTACACATGGTATAATTAAACCATGTGTACGTTCGTTTCAGTTCACAAAAATTCTCAACAAAACATTGAAATTTGAGGTTATATCATAAAAAACGTGAAAAGGTTATGAACTCCTTTGCAAGTAAAATAAAGCATATTCCCCACCCGTCATTCAGTGCGCAACACCAACTGGTTGCGGTGCAGCCAGAAACAGAAACAGCTTTCTAAAACTGCCGACAATTGGCTATGCCTTCCGCTTTGCGCTCCCTGCAAGCACAGCCACCGGCTTCAAACTCTGCCCAAACAAATGGCAAAAACAATAATTAGCTCAGTATTTATGTTTATAAGGAGATCTGTGACAGGAAGGTCATCGTTTACTCCAACAGAACCAGATCCCCTTGCACCAGCTCACGCAAATAAAACACAACTTAAGCCTATTGATTTCCACCTCCATCCTCATCTCTCCCCAAGCCGCCACATGCCACTAATGAAAATTTTCACCTGGATCTATCTAGACAGCGGGTTTGGCAACAGTGAAGTTACCTGATCCAGCCCCGTCTGCCTTAACCACAGAGCGTCTGTGAGTGACGGGCTGATGTCTTTCCTCATAAAAGAGCTGTTGTTTAAAGACGGGCAGCCGTTCAGAGAGGTGCTCTAATCTGTTTCCCCATCGCTCATATTTGCTTTTTGTTTTGTTTTTTGGTGTATTAATTTGTGGAGGAGCGGCGGCGGAGGGAAGGTGAGGGAAAGTTCAGGCAGTGACGAAAGCACAGAGCCAAACACAAGATCAAGAAGATCTGCGCGTCTGATGTCTGGACTGATAAAGTCCTATAAGTCTCTGCTAATAATAATAATAATAATAATAATAATAATAATAATAATAATAATAATAATAATAATAGACACGCATTCCCTGCAGGCTCCCATGTGTTTTTATTCTAAACGTGTAATTTAGTTAATCTATTTTCCTTTTGCGGGCTCAAATCTCCAGAGTGAAACGCTTAATAACGCAGCCAAATAAGAACAATCAACAACAGTATTAAGGCTTTAATGAGGAGGAAAGAAAACACAATTTAAAATGCATTATTTATCGTTTAATTACATGTAAAGTAATTAAAATAGGAATGTAATATATATATATATTTTTAGACGCAACATTGATGAAACTGAATAACTGCGGCAAATGAACAGTTGTGATTTCCTGGTTATACAATCAGTAATCTTTAATTTTACAATTATTTGGGCTCTTTTGACTAATTCAAGAATTCCTTTGCAAAAAAGGCCTCTTCTTTCCATCGTTGTTTATTTCTATTATTTAGAATTTGCATGTACTGCGTTAAAATCAGCATTTAGACCTAAAATGCGTCAGTGACCAAAAAGCAAACACCACAGGTAAAAAATTAAAATAAAAACTCATTATTGCTATTCATTTTGCTTTGACTTGGTGTAAATCTGCACACCTAAATAACATGCGCACAAAACTTTTGCATACACCAAACGAAAGACATGAAATTACGACAATGGATGTTTCAGCTAGAAAGTGGGAGATCATCAGTTACATTTTTTCTTGATTGTCACAATCAATTCTCTCTCTCATTAATAGTCTTATCAAATATATTTTGAGCATCTGTTGGAGACTGTGTCAATCAACTTCTGCGGCACAAGTTAAGTTTGGTGTAGCCGTCTTTTACAACATGGTATTAATGATCTCCAAGTTGCGTTCCCATCTTTCTGTAACAACAAATTAAAGCAGGAAATTCGTCCATAACAGGACTTTTAGCTGATACATTTGTCAGTTTAGTTGCGTTGGCCTTTTATTTCTTTTTCCTAAATACTATGTTATATATTTTTCCACACAGTCTTATTTTTATATTCCAAAAGGAGGGCTTGAGCCAACTTGAGGGCAGTAATATGGAAAGTCAGTACAGCATCCTCCGAGTTCTGAGTGGCCGCTCTTGGATAAAAGCTGTCCCGTCTTGGAGGCGCTGCACTCCTCCGGACAGGGACTAAACGCGGCTGCGCACGGTATTTGGTGGGAGTAAAAGTAGCTGGCCTGTCCAGAGATCATGTTGAATGAGCATGGGTCCGACAGCGGCAGGGTGCATGCGGGGATGGACGTCGCGGAGAAGGAGGCGCAGGCGGAGCCGATCTGATGGCGACGGGACTGCGCGCAGCTGACCCCGATGTAGGACATCTCCTGGCGCGTCCGCACGAACCGGTCCGATTCCGCGGCGCTTGCGCTCAGCCGGGCCCGCTGAGAAACCACAGAGGCAGCGTGGTTGGACAGACGCGGCTGGCCGCGTAGGTAGGTCCCTGCGCCGAGGTGGGCGCGCACTGGCGCTTGGAGAGGCAGGAACGGCGGCACCGGCCAGTAAAAAGAGCTCGCTGCGGCCAAGGTAACGCTGGCCGCCGTGTTGGGCGGCATCAGTCGACCTCCTCCTCCTCTCTTCAGACCAAGTTTGCTCCGGGAACTCGCGGTGGCTCTGCGCCGGAGTTTCCCAGACGTGCCGCCGATGAACACGTCGTCGCTGCAGGGGTCCAGCATCCAGTAGTTGCCCTTGCCGGGGTCATCGTAGTGTCGCGGCACCTTGACAAAACACTTGTTCAGACTCAAGTTGTGTCTGATTGAGTTCTGCCACCCCTGCCTGTTCTGTCGGTAGTAGGGAAAGTTGCTCATGATGAACTCGTAGATGCCGTTGAGAGTGAGCCGTCGCTCGGGACTCTGGCGGATCGCCATCATGATGAGCGCGTTGTAACTAAAAGGAGGTTTCTCGGGTTTGACGCGCTCTTCTTCTGTTTTCTTTGCTTCCTTCTTATTTTCCTCTCGCTTCAGCGGTTTGGTATCTCCTGTGGCGCTCAGTTCGGAGTTTTTGCAGCTTTTGTCGCTGTCAAAGTTCTCCTCTTGGATAGTCTTCTCAGAATGAAGGGAAGGAGAAGGGGATTCCTGGTCCCCCATCATCTCGTCTCTTCTCCACAGCAGACTGCTGATGTTGAAAGAGGACTTGTGGAAAAATCGCTCCGGAGTTTTTACATCCCCCATCTTCATCGGTGCGCGCAGATCACTGCCCACCGCCAAGCTTGCCCGTGATGAAACAGCAGGAGAGCGCGTCACTTAGCGCACGGGAGCGAGGATGAACTGGCTCAAAGTGGTGACGAGCTAACGACGCGTTGACCCAAACTTGCAAACAACACATGCGCATGATTGTTGCAGCTCAGGCAAAGCCGGCCCAAGGTACAAGTAAAACAAGCTCGTATTACCCCCCACACTCTGGTCCCCATTTCTCAAATGCGCATATGGCTAAAAAATATTTTTTTATGCATATTTCAGGATGTAGGACAGGTCCAAATCACGTGCATGCTCTGAGATTGTGCAGATTTCCACAGGTGAGGAAATCAAGATGGTTCTCAGGTTTACAGTGTGGTGAAAACATGTTTGCCCCCTCACATTTCTTCTGTTTCTGTTTTAGGCAAATATTTCAGATCCTAAACCAACGTTATTATTGGAGATAAATAAACAGAGTGATTAAAATCACTTTTCAATGCAGATTTAGTTTATTAAGAGAAAAAAAGGTATCCAAACCATTGTGACCTTTGAAAGAGTATAGCCCCCCCCTTGTTAACTCACAAATTAACTGTTGCCCGCCACCCCTGCGCCTGATGAAGGCCAGACCTGAAAAATCAAGAAATCCCAAACAGAACCTGTTTAACAACATAAAGAAGACTAAAAAATATCAAGTAGCAACGGCGTCATGCCCCGACATGAATAAATTCACAGTTGAGCAAGAACGCCTTTGACATCCATCAGTCTGGAAAAGGTCGCAAAGCCATTTTCAAGGCTTTGGGATTTAAGTGAACTGCAGCGAGCGCAAAACATCCACAAATGAAGGAAACAGGGAGGAGTGGTGATGCACCATCCCGAGTGTGGCTGCCCTTCCAAAATTACTCCGAGAGCGCACTGACCACTCATCCTAGAGGTCACAGAAAAGCCTGCATGCCTCTCAGTTAAGGTCAGTGTTCATGATTCAGCAGCTAATGAGGAAGAGACTGGGTAAAAAGTGGTGAAAACCGCTGCTGACCAAAAAGGACACAAAGGCCTGTCTCAGATTTGATCATCCTGAAGACTTTGGGGGGGAAAAATTCTTGAGGACTGCTTGACCAAAACATATATGTTTTGTGAGGTTACATCTGGCGCAAAACTAAAACAGCATTCCAGAAAAAAGAATATCAGTCAAGCAGTGAGTTGGCCTGTGGCTGCGGTGGTGTCTTAGAGCCTGGACAACTTGCAATATTTGATAGGAACCATGGGAAATTCTTGAATAAGATATCCAGCTAGCCTTTGAATTAAGACATTTTCCTCCTTACGTTCGACTGGGCTCATTTTCTCAAAGTAAAACCATCCTGCAGTGTGACTCTAGACGTTGAGATAAATCGCTGACCGTTTGCACTGATTTAAATGGTTAGTGGCACGGATCTTTGTAATTGCACGGAGAGAAGGTTTTCCTGTAATAATAGTATTTTATGCAGAGTCATGCCAAAATTTAGAATCATATTAAGGAGGAAGAGCTGCCGTTTGAACGGCTTATTGGCACAGGTGCGCTCCACTTTGGGGTTTGTTGACAGAGGGATCATTTATGACGTAACAGGAAGCTCACATAGGCCAACGTGAAGTGGTATTTTGGGACCCATCTCTCCTTTACTGAAGGGGAGATGGGGGAACTCTGACCAATAAACTGTGTAACCTCATTTTGGCCTGTGCAGTTCTGTGCTGGACAGTTGGCTTTTCATTTTACAGATCGGCAGCTTGTTGAACTGACACAGACAAAGCTCATCCAGTATTTCTAATATGTGACTTTTGAATGGGATTAAAACGGCAGGATATGACACATTTACACAGTCTTTATTGCGTGCAAAACTATGTTTGCGTCTCTTAGTGCCTCATTAACTGTCTTTTGGGATGCTGACACTTTAACAGGTGAGAAATATGTGCATTTTTTCCTTTTGTTTATAAATGTTGCAAATTCTGTGTCTGGAGTCATGCGAACTATAAAAAAAACATGAGTGAATTTTTTAATCAAGACTATTTCATACAATCAGGTTGATCAACAAGAGAATATTCGTGTGTCGGGATTGGTGGATATTCACATGGTTTCATAAATCACTACTGAAGCATATTCCATAATAATTTATGCACCCACATGTACTCCAGTTTTTGAATAATGAGGCCTGGTGTACCAATACTCAAATAAACTTTGACCAACAATTGGTGATCTACCGTAGTTGCTTTGAAGAACAGCCGGCTAAACACTGCCTTCTGCTTCCTGACTAAAAAAAAAACAAACGAGACTAATTTGCGTGCATTTCAGTGGCTTCTTCAGACAGTCTGACTGGATCCATTCTAGAAGTGCAAAACAAATCCAAATTATGCATCAAAAACAACCCATTAAACGGGATCATTCTTGTTAACACGTCTGTGTTCAGCACTTTTGGTAAGCCCGGTGAGTCATTTTTAAATGACAAACACCACCCGATTTAATAGCAACAGGAAAAATAACACAACGCACCACAATGCCAAGCACGAGTTGCACCCAAACCGTGCTGAACACAGACACCACAACCCGGAGAGAAATAAAGGTTCTCGCTGTCAGTCTGCATGACTGATCGGTGAACTCTTAGGCGCAATTATAACAGTTCCGTATTAAGCTGAAACTCAAGATCCTCACACCCTCCTCTCCCTCTGGGCTGGACTCACCTTCTCCTTACATCTCCATTAATCTATGCACATCAGAGCTTGGCAAAGAGAGTTAGGTGCACTCCGCACAACACCAACATAAACAACTGCAGACATGCACTTCACATGAAGAACCAATACTATGTGATAAATTAAGTTTTTATTCATTAGAAGACGATTAATATGAGTTTTTGTACCCGAGTTTAGATTTAAATTGTTTTAAACCCTGATAAAGACCAAATTATACTCGTGTCCTGTTATATAAAAACCTCAAACTCCTTTTTTATACAATCATCACTGCATTTTTTGGCATCTTTCATTGCATTAACAAGCCCAACATATAGACTTTTAAATATGGTCTTATGACCATTAAGATCATTCATATACTAAATGATTTGGGGAGGAAAGGTAGAAGGTTTTCCAGAGACAGCAGGGGGAAAATAAAGTTACCAAGAGATCCTTACATGCACCCTGTTGATTTGCTGGCATCTTGACTGCCCCCTCCGTCCAGACAGTCTTACACGCAAATCCCTTTTTATTCTCAAATTCAAGACAGAAAAGAATGAGCTTTGATGAGCTGCAAATATATAAAATATATTTTAAATATAATTTAATAAGTTTGACTTATCTTGATTTTTAGGATCACATATGTAGATTTAAAAAATCATGAGAGTGGCAGCATTTGAAAAATCCTGAAGGGACTATAAAAGCATGTTTGATATGAAATCAGTTGAGTTCGGGGACACATGTTCTTGAAAACCCAAACAGAACAGAACATTATCCTGAGAAGGGTTAGGGTTAAAAATAAACAGACCCAAATTACAAATACCACAACAGGGCACCTAAAGGAAAGCCCTGATGTTTTAAAATTTATTTCTTTATCTTTTATATTGTAGTTTGCCACGACAAGGTTATTACTCCTCCTGGCCAACTTTTCCAAAACTTTCTGGAATCACCCTGCTTTTTATTTCCCTACAACTAATATTAACTCAATTATTTGGTTTACTGGTCAGGCTTTGCATGGCTTCCTACAACTCTGGGGGCTAAGCCACTTTACTGTTGCCCCTATAGAAACATCCCTGCATGACTAAATTAAGCTTTGTAGTTGTGCCGGTCTTTGTGCACCACTTTTATTTTGGTATGGTGTTGCTTTTGTTCAAAACTACTCACTTTTTGCCTTGCTTATTTGTAAACGATCTGACAAGTCAGAGCCAAAGAAACGTATAGCATTGGGTAGAATAGAATATTGGGTGAAAAGACGCAACAAAATCTTCAGTTTTCTTCAAAAAACAGTGGAGAAGCTGGAATAAAAACAACAACAAACAAAAACGAAACAGGCTTTATTTTAGCGTGCTCGCATGTTTGTTTCCATCACTTAGAACCACCGAGTCAGTTACCTGAACCCTGCATCTCCAGAGATCCATAATAACGTTTTTTTTTAACTACATATGCATTTTGTTCCTGCTGCTAGTCACGGTGATACTGGGGCCTCTCTGCACAACCGATGGGCTGCACAAGTGAGCACTTGTCGGGAATGCCTTCGGCCCTGCAGAAAGGGCGCAGCGTTTCTGCAGGGAATATAAACACTTGTAATCCTCTTGGATGTTTTTCCTCAGTCTGTCGTATGAATTCACGTCTTGTTTGTTTGGGGTGATCTCTCAGTGACACCCTGAGAACAGCGCTGCTCTTCCCAAACACCCTTTATTTTAATTGAGCTGTGTTTGTGATCGAGATGATAATCGAGCACTCATCTCTTTGTGTGGAGCGATGAAATGAAATGAAAAAAAAAAAATTAAAATCAAAGAATGAAACAAATTGCCCTGCTATGATCCAACAAGAATTTAGATTTTTATTTGAAAAGAAAATGCACACATCGGAAAAAAAAATAGATTTATTTTTGCAGGCAGACGTTATGTTGATTTTAAACACTGAATTGCACTTTGTACCCGTATCGCACATGAACTCAGAGCATATTCAGCTCAAATCAACTGAGATTGCTGGTTTTAGTGTTGCAGACGTGGTCCTTTGAGTCTCCTCTTTTGTTATGGCTCCCTCTGGTGGACAAGAACCCGCCTTATGGTCGTCTAAGTTGAGCTACGGCATTTGGGCTTGACATTGTGGCGACTGTAAACCATCTAGTCATATCTTCAGAGACCGACAAATATAGGTGGCGTGGCGTTGCCAAATGTTATGTTCTACTACTGGGCATTTAATTTCCGTATTCCTACATACTGGCTGAAGGCAGGTGACTTGGACGGCGCCCCGGCTTGGTTGAGCTTGGAAGTCTCATCTTGCACACGATCATCTATATCTGCTTTAAGCTCCAGAATTGCTATCAGGGGCTGACACTTCTAACAAAATCACGGGAGTGACTTTGAAGATATAGCTTCAGATTCAAAGTTACTTTAAATTAAACTCTTTTTTAATATTTACAATCTATTTTTGAGAACCGTTTTTGGCCCTCATTGATTGATGGTGCTTGATCTCTGTTTTTTTCGTAGTATAAAATGCTTTAATGGTCTCTAAGTTGAGGGTGTCTTTGCATCTTTCAATCAGCTCTCTTCTAAATTTGACCTCCCGAAATGTCACTTTTTTTTTTGTTTTTTTTTTGCAATTTACAAGTTCAAAGCTATGTTAAGGAGAAAAACCTTCTTTCCATCTAAACCTTCTCCCCATGACTTTGAGTTTTGTGTTTCAAGATGACTTATGGGATACAATTCTTAACAGTTTGTGCCAGCCATGGACTAATTCAGTGTAAGGTCCTACATTGCACTCACTGGACTAAGGCTCGGCTCTCTAAAGCATATCCTAGTGTCAGTCCAGACTGTGACTGTTGCCACCCAATGCCTGCCTCACTGATCCATATGTTCTGGTCATGCCCACTTCAGTAATATTGGACTGAGATTTTTACAACCTTGTCAAAAGTCGTCCAGCTGTCCATTCAGCCTAACCCATTAACAGCATTGTTTGAGGTTCTACCTGACAGAGTTACTCTGCCAAAACTTAAAGTTGCTTTTGTTTCATTCCTCACTTTGCTGGTGAGGTGTAGAATACCCTTGTGCTGTTTTTAATTTCATTAAACTTGATAAGATTAAATTTACCCTACATGGAGATCTGGCAGCCATGTTTTGATTATATCCAGTCACTGCAGACCTGCAATGTGCCCACTCAACTTTAGTAATACTGTTTTACAGCTACAGATATAATTTCAATTATAAACTTATGCTTGACATTTTTTCTGTTTTTGTGTTTTTAAATACATCTGCACTTTAACAAACATTATTGAGTACTTACTAGCCCTTTTTTTAATCTCTTTTGCACGAAGACCGTGTTTGCTTATTATTATTATTATTATTTTTCATTTTGTTTTTTGTTTTCACACATTGCACATGAATAGTAAGTCAAGTTAATACGACTTCTGCCCCCAGTTTGGGAATTTTTGCTGTTCTTGTTCTTGACATCTTGGGTTAATTGTGAACTGCACTGTGCTACTTTTGTTTGGTTTTGTTATCTAAAATAAACCACACACATATTGTCTTTCTATGTTTTGTATTATTGGTATAAAAGCCCAATAAAATAATTTTGAAAAACAAACAAACGTGACGACTGACAGGCAAAGGGAACAGCTTAAATGATCTCCATCATGACACTTGTTAGTAGGTGGGACGTAAGCAGCAAGTCAAGTGGATGTTTTGTCCTCAGAGTTTATGTGTCAGACGCAGGAAAAACTGCCAAGCTTAAGGATTGACTGGCTTTGACAAGAGCTAAGTTGTGATATCAGAGCATCTCCAATAACTGTCGGTCCGCCGTGGTCAGCGTCTTTCAGTAGGGAATAGTGTCAAACAGGCAGCAGGCTCATTGAAGCAATCGAGACGCAAATGCTGATTCAACCCAACAACAACAACAAAAAGCGACTGTTGCTCAAATTTCTGAAGAGGTTAAAGTATCAGAACTGGACCACATAGCGATGAAAGACAGTATCCTGGTCTAGTGTGTCACGATTTGTTTAATACCATGCAGATGTCCGGGTGTATGTTCTTCGCCTACGTATAGGGAACAAATGGTACCCAGATGCTGGAAGGCGGCAAGTTAGTGGAGGTAGAGTGACGCTCCGGGCAATGTTCTCCTGGTAAACCTCGGGTCCTGCCATCCACATGGATGGATGTAACTTTGCCACCAATTGGTCTTCCCCGCTGGCCGTGCCCTCTTAACGCATCATCACGCACTCTGCCACAAAACAAGTTATTCAGGAAGAGCTTCACGAGCAAAAAAAGTAGCCTAGGGGATTGACTAGTTATTTTTAAATCTCAGTATAACCAAGCACCTGCAGGGGATTCTGGATAAAGATGCCTATACTATAGAGCCCCCACCTTGCTAAACATACAGGACTTAAAGGATCTGAGGCTAACATCTTAGTGTCAGGGATCAATCGGAGTCCTTGGCGTGAACAGGTCAGAGTTGTTTTCACAGCAAGAAACGAAAAAAAAAGAGTTCTACCCTGATGATATAAAGTCCAGTATGTGGGCTTAGGAAAGAGCTGCTGAAGGGTTATAAGAAGTTTATGCTTTAGCCTTCCCCTTCCCGTCTTTTCCTCAGGAGTTGTCTTTAAGGTCAGCTCTTCAGTTGTGATAGTGCAGCATAAAGATTTTCTCCAGGGCATTCTGTGGCTCCTAAATCCCTGTGGCCATACAGTCCAAACTGTGGCCGTATGAAGCCTTGGGAAACTCCAGACCTCAGCAGCTGTTTGACTGACAGCATCGCCTCTTTGCTCGGTGTGTCGTCTGAAATCACAGCAAGAAGACTTTATCATCCACATGATTCAGCCAGAAGCATATATGTAGCTATATGACAGACAGGAGTTGCTGGCCGAACAAGAAACTTCTCCATTTTTAAACTCACCGTTATCCTGCAAGTTTACCGCTTTACTGATTTACACCCTTACATGGTATCGTGAGATTTGTCTAAGGTCAAAAAATAGAAGGACTGCTCGACACAGTCAATTAAGTTAATTGATGACAGTGTTGAGCAATCTTTATATTTGAAATTAAATTTAACCCATTACTAAATTACTACGGTGTATTTTCTATCTTGGAGTTGCTATAGCAACTCCAGGTTACCCCCTGCCGCCGCCGCCCATGGTGTTGACACATGTCGTGTAAATATAGGTGTAGTCAAATGGAATGCTTACTGTTGAAATTGCCCATGAAGGCAATGCCCAGGGAGTCACTGTTGTGGCCTTTGGTGTGTGCCCCCATCACTCCCCAGCCTCGGCCCTCAAACACGCTGCCGTCTCCTCCAATGAGAAAACTAAAAAAAAAAAAAAAAAAACACTGAACACAGTGACAACCATATTTTCATGTCATAAAGTATGTTCATTCAACTTCTAGATAGAACATTAACAGGAATAGATACTCACTTGTACCCGATGTCATCGAAGTGTCTGTCTTCCATGTGAAGCCTCTGGATGCCCAGAAGCCGGTCCTTACACTCAGCCAGGCCTTTGCAGCTCTGGAGGGCAGTGTGGTGTATCACAACTCTCTGGGCCGGACCGTTCAGACTCTCCTTCTGTTTCGGGGCGGCTGCTCCCCACTGTTGCCTTGAAACTATGTCCACTGAAAAGGTGTTTTGAAGATCAAGAGATGATTAAAACCACGGTTTAAAAGAAAACAAACTAGCAGCAACCGGTGTCCGTTTCCATACCTGTTGGCTCCATGAGGCTGTGCACGGCAGCTCGTAGGCATGAAGACTGACCAGGCGGCACCTCCTTTATCAGAGTTTGTTTGGCAGGGCGTGGTTATGGAAACTACACCTCACATGTTCTTTGTTGCTGCATGCAAACAAGTTATTTTCCCACCGACGCAGCAGTTAGAGCAAACGTTGTACAGTTACCCAATCAGCCGGTAGGAATATACATGCCGGAAAAAGGAGGAAGTGTAGTTAAATCTTCATGGCAGGGTGTTGCACAAATAGGCAGTGAGGGAACAACACTGCCGATTCTGTGCTTAAACATCAGATTGGCATTTCTAAAGTCCTTTCGGAGTTTTGACAGGAAATCAGCGCTGGCTATTTTGAAATGTTTGTTTGTCCGTAGAAGGAAACCAGAAAGGAAGTGGTGTGAGTTTTTCATGAGTAAGGGGCCAGAATAATTTTGTTGTGTAATTAACAATAACACAGAGAACATTCAGGGAAAACGCTTTTACGGAAAAGATGGGGTGTTTTGACATTCTGTGGGCAGGCCAGGTAAGCCCGCATACCAGTGACATTTAAAATGACATCTGGCAATGTTCTGCTGAGTTAACCCGGACAAAACATTTTGTCAGGTTATGACTGCAAACCTCAAAGCACTTAACTGGGATTTTATGTGATAAACAGACACGAAGTAGTCTATAACTGTGAAGTGGAAGGATGCATTAAAATCTTTCACAGATCAAAAAGTCTGTTTGCGATCAGGTTCTTTCACTCTGATGAATCCAAATTAAACCCAGTGCAAAGCACTGCTGTCAAATATCACCTAAGGTGTAATTTAATCTCAGTAAACCTCAGAGCGGTCAAATCAATCACCCCTATCACTTGAAGACACCCTATGGACAGAATGTAATAAATATTCTGCTAACCTTTGTATTGTGTATTATTTAGCGTATTACTTTCTTGTGTCTACACACCGCCCGTCGCTACTACCGATTGGATGGTTTACTGAGGTCCTTGGATCGGCCCTGCAGGGGTCGGTCACGGCCCTGGCGGAGCGCCAAGAAGAAGTACCAAACTTGACTTTCTAGAGGAAGTAAAAGTATATATATATATATATATATATATATATATATATATATATATATATATATATATATATATATATATATATATATATATATATATATATGTGTGTGTGTGTGTGTGTGTATGTGTGTGAAACAGTGACAATAAATTCTATTTTTTTCTATTCATGAATCCAGATGTGGTGTAAAGGACTCAGCGGTTTGTTAGAAAACATTAGTGAGCAGCCCTTTTCAGATGGAAGAACCCAGCAGAGAGGCCAGGGAGAATGCTGTGTAAATGTTTAAAGCTATAGAAAAATATCCCGTCTATCAAACATGTCCCTGAGTGCTGCTCATTCATCGTCTAAAGATGGAAAGAGTATGACACGTCTGCAAACCCGGTGAAGTGAAGACTCCAGCAACGCTTGAAGTTCTAGGAAGCAACTTCATGAGCTGACCAACACATTTTGGCTTGTGGGCTTCATTGGAGTTATTACAAATCATCAAACAGTTTGTGTTTCATTAAAAAATAATAATAATTTTTTTTATAAATAAATAAATAATATATAAAGGAAATAATTTAAATGAACCAATCACACATTCCCACATAAACAGGCTGACCAATCAGCATTTTAAGGAGATGGTGCTTGCTAACTGGTTGAACCGGAGCACAAACATGCTCTGGGCTGAATGACTTCAACGCAGTGGTTGATCCAGAGTTGCTGGACTCTTCATCTCACCAGATCTTTGACCCTCCCCATGCACCTGCGGAGTCTGTGGAGTTGGGCCAGAAACTTTCTGCATTTTGTGATTCTGAGACACACTCACCATGGAGCAACGTCATCGGTTCAACAACAGTTCCTCCTCTACTGTGAGAGACGATGACATTCAAGGAGCATCTGCCTTGTAGGGAAAAAAGACAAACGTGAAAGATTTGGTTAGATGAGACCAAAATGGAGCATTTTTACCTACAGTACTGAAAGTGAAACACAGCGGCGGCAGGGGAAAGTGCAACCATAGAACAATGTTCTTTGCTCTGATGGGAACAAAAATAAACTTTTTGGCCAACATGCAAAAATGCTGTGTGTGGAGAGAAACCAACAATACACATCCTCATAAAAGAACACCCCTATGGCCAAACATGGTGGTGGGAACATAATGCTGTGGGATACTTTCTTACAACAGGATCAGAGTTGATGGATGAGCCGAATATAGAGTAGTTCTTAAAGAAAACCTATCCACCTTATTTTCGACGGAAATACGGAGCCAGCGAGTTGCCGTTTTTTTGTGCGAGACTTCCGGTCGCTCACTTCCTGTCAGTGGGTAGCTTGCTGAAAAGCGACTCATGCAGCTACTTCGTCTCAAATTACTTGTCTTTATGACTTCGAGGAAGACCGGGACCGTTTGTACGGTTAGAGGTTGTTATAATAACACGTGTAGAAGAAAGGTTTATGTGGAGCAGGAGTGTTTTAATCATCGACCGTAAACAAGAGCTGCGGATGCGGGGAGCCCTACTTTATTCACCCTCAGCCGACGAATGAGGATTCTCTTCGCCTTGTGGTTAAAAGCTTTAAATCTGAGGAAACCACCGAAGCGACCGTATGTTTATTCTTTTCATTTTGTGGACAAAAGACCGACAGAAGAGCACACGTCGCCAGAAAAGTGTCTGGGCTGCAAAGTTCCATTAAAAACAAAAACAATGAGACAAAAAGGAGAGGAGACACAGGTAAGCTTTTTATATTACAGTCCTTGGTGTCATGTTTATATAAAAATATGGATAGTTTATAGTGACAACTTAAACTATCCATTTAAATTTTAAATTTCAAGCCTAAACATGAAGTGGGAAGAATGTTTTTATATACTGTCATAACATCAGTTAAATCCCAAACATTTAGCACTGCTATCTTTGTAAAATTAACTGACCAGCAATCTAATCACAACGAGGCAACAGCTAGGATGTTTTTGACTCAGACCATTCATTAGCCTACCTTCCATTAGTCGCCGCTGCATGACTGAAGGATTTCCCCTGGAGTCGCAGCACCAGAGCGCTCCGGTCGTCTCGGTAGAGCTGGCTGATGTAGTCAGGATCCAGCAGAGTGAACGTCGGACTTGCTTTGGCTTGAACGGACATCAGCCTTCATGAATACCAGGTTATCCTTGTTGATATTAATTAACACCGATCCAACTTTTCCACTGTGGAGGTTCGCGTCGGTAAAGTTGCACTGCAGAGCCGTCCGCACCAAGTGACGACACAAACTGGTTAAAATGTCCTTGTTCGTTATATGAGGCCACTTCTTCATGTCATCCTCTCAGTCATGAATAGTTTGAGGCTGTGGCACTGATCTGCCACTTCGATCGCTCTGCAATTTTTGACAATGTTGCCGCGACAGTTTATAAAAACTAATGTTATTTGGCCGAGGGAAGTGCTGAAACGGAAGTGCCGCACAAAAAAACGGAAGTTGGACCCATAGTTACTTCCGCGTTCGAAAATAAGGTGGATAGGAGGCCTTTCCAGTACAGCAACAACACTAAACATACAGCTAAAACTGCAACTGCTGTGACGTTTGATCAAAGCGTATTCATTAGTTAGAATGGGTCTGTCACTGTCCAGACCTAAATCCCACTGAGAATCTGTTGCAAGAGCTTAAGCTATTTTGCAAAGTATTGGAAAAAATGTCCAGGATGTCAAGGTTTTCGCGACATACCCCAAATACTTGGTGTTGTAATTGCAGTAAAAGGTGGTTCAACAAAATAATGACTCAGGAAGGCTGAATACAAATGTACGCCACACTTCTCAGATTTTTCTTTGCAAATAATTTTTAAACCGATGTATCCTTTCAATTTCACTTCATAATTATGTTATTTTTGCTTTGGGCTGTCTAATAAAATAAAGTAATGTTTGTAGTTTTAATGTGACAAAAGTGTAAATATTAATACCTTAGCAGGACACCGTACATGGTCTCCTACATGCATACGGTCTCAGTGGACAAAGTCAAAACAGTTTCTGATTAACATGCATCCAACAGCAGTTTCCGGTTGTAGTTTTTAGCACCAGATCTCCCCAGACTTCCTGTTTTTGATATTGCGGGTTTATCCACTGCACATGAAGATATGCCATAGGTTTATTTCTCATCTATTTATGGTGAGTGAGTAGTAAGACATAAACCGACATTACGGGAAACACTAGCTTTTGGTGGACATTCCTTTTTATACTAACCGGATGTCCTCAGCCATCATCTGCAGATCTTCCCAAAGCAGAAATATTCAGAGTAGTTTTGCTCGTACAATCATTAAAGCTTCATGTGTTTCTTTGCAACTCTAAACTTTCCCCGGTTGCATTGCCAGCTTCTGAGTTTGAGTGGTTCAAAATTAGTTTGCTTTGCTGATTGCAGAGGATGTTTTTTTTTCCTGCCGTTTTGAAAACCTTTTCTTCTCCTGTGAATTGAGATGTAAGTATAAAAACAATGTTTATTGCCATATATTCTCTGATCCTGCACACAGTCCAACAGTACCGGCGGCCCCCAGGGGCATGTTCTCTCTCCACTCCTCTTCTCTCTGCACACAAGTGACTGCACCTCAGCGACAACACCACTGTCATTGGTCTGATCCGTGAGGGCGATGAGCCTGTATACAGACAGGAGATGGATCGGCTGGTCCACTGGTGTGGTTAGAGCCACCTGAAGCTTAACCCACTCAAGATAGGGGAGATGACGGTGGACTTTTGGGGAACACCCCTAAACTACCTCTCCTCACCATCCTCAACACAACCTTATCGACTGTAGATCACTTCCGGTTCCCAGGAACCACACTTTCCTGAGATGGTCTTCACAGCAGAGACTGTCGTTGCTGCGGCAACTTAAGGAAGTACACCATTCACAAAAGCTGCTGGTCATCCTCTACGCTGCTATCATTCAGTCTGTCCTGTGCCCGTCCATCACTTCGAGCTTTGGCTCATCCACAAAACAGGACAGGTCCAAACTGCAACGAACAATCAGGTCTGCAGAGATGATCAGGTCTGACCTTCCCTCCATCCAGGACTTGTACAGGTCTAGGATCAGGAAAAAGGCAACTAACATCTCTGCAGACCCCGCACATGCTGGACATGTGAGGTCGGCGCTACAGAGACAGTTTCTTCCCCCAGGCTGTCACTCTGATGAACGCTAAACAGTCAAAGTGCCCATAGTGGTACCATGCAGGTTTGCACTAATCCAATCATGTCTTCCTCTTTTGTTAAAAATGTATATATTAATATTTTTCATGTATATTTTACCTAAAATGTCTTCACTTAAATTCCTTGTTTTAGGGAACCTGGTGATTAAAACAGATTCCGATTTTAAAAGTTAGTAAACATTGCCCAAATGTTAAACCAATGCACCAACCACAGACTAGAGAGGCTCAATAATTATTTAGGAAGGTTTTAAATTCAAACGAGCAAAAATATATATTTTTATTTATATATAAAATAAATAAAAAAAATTTCGGGAGCGCATTGACCTGTTTGGTGTAATTTGTCCTCAGTGTTAGTTTGCAGTATTAGTATTTTTGGTGATTTTCCTACTTCTGTCTGAAATAGTATGCAACTGACCCCCAAATGGGAAATGTATGCGCAAGTAAAAAAGGTCAAGTGCTGCATGGTAACGTACGTAGAGAAATGCATGACTTCAGCTTTTTTTATATTGTAAAACTGGAAGAAGAAAGTATCACTTTGACAGAAACTAGGAAGTACAATGCTGCAGTTTAAATGCTATAAATCATCGGGTGCACCCTGTGTCCATATACATCAGTTACAATGTAAAGAAATGACTCTTTGAGATTGGTGGTGTTACTCTACAGAAATTTCTGTTTGGTTACAAAATAGTTTTTATTTATTTATGTTTTTTATGTTTTTTTTTTTCTTTTTACAAAGCCCTAAAACTAGTAAAGCAAAGTGAAAGGGACCAAATATAAACTTGGGAAAGGTCATCCAAATAAAATGTAAGAATTTTAACATTTGATTCTGTCTGTTTTTTTGTGAAAACTCCTTGAGCTGCACATCCAGCTGAATCAGTATAACTTCCCCCGCGATGATTCAGAGTTTAGGAAAATCCACCAGTGATTTCAGGCTTAAGAAAATAACACAACTGTATGTGCTGAATAAATCTTACTAAAACAGAGACTTGTGACTGATTATTTATGATCAGGAAGCAAAAGGGTTTATCATAAAGATCTAGCGGTACCCATTAAAACAAGGAAATACAAAGATATTGGGTTTTAGTACCTTCACGCAGGAAATTTATGAGCATACTGGATTTCCCATGTTGCTTCCCTTCCAGCAAGCATCACAGAAGATCCCTGTTGTGATGTACGGCTGCACTGACTGGCAATGTGTCAAAAAGTCACTGTCAGACATTTGCACGCAGTCACGGGAATGAAAGTTTACTTTGAGCCTTTAATAACGCATTGAACTGTTTCTTTCCCAGGGAAGAATAATTATGCAACATAATCTCTCTTTATGGATTTATTATGGATTCCTCTAAGCCTCACTGGATAAAATACACATTATACATGTTATAAACCCCCATTGATATGTCCCAAGCTCAACCACATACTTTATGCAGCCACCAACAAGCTTCTGGTATAATTATTTAGTTCTTGGCAGACTGGATGAAGTTTGGTTTTCTGACATTTCTATATTTTAGGCATAGTCCATAGTTAACAGGGTTGAAATCAGAGCTTTCCGTAGGACACCCTACAAGCCTATTTGTGCAACACCCTGCCATGAAGATTTAACTAGATTTCCTCCTTTTTCCGGCATGTATATTCCTACCGGCTGATTGGGTAACTGTACAAGCTTAGCATGCAAAATCCACTCTCTTAGCCCTTAAATACATTTAGTTGTGTACTCTGGAGTCTCTGGGAATAAACAAAAGTGGAATGTAGCATCTCCAGGTGTGTAAATCTTTGTATTCTTTTTGCGTCATATTTGTTTTAAGCTGTTCAGTTTTCTCTGTTTTCTATTATGTTTTTTGAATAATTACGTCACAGTATTCGCTGTGGAGCTGCTAAACGAGGTCACAGACTTCAAGCTTATCAGTCTCAAAAGTCCACCATTTTTATTTCTCTGTGTAATTTTTAAGTCTGAGCTGAAGGATGCCCAAGCTACAAGAGGATAGGTCATACTACAAAAATGGCCAAATGGGATAAAATGGAACGGTCTGCAACCTGGAGGGAAACGAGTGGGAAGTGCCTCCTTTAGATTTGAAGCGACAGCACCAAAACGAGTTGCTCTCGGACGCATCTCAGAACATGGGTAGAAAGGGGTAACGTGGGGGTAAATTAATGAGGAATTCAGACCAAAGTATTGCAGTTCCACTTTATGTACAGCACACCTGAATGACTTCAATGTGAAAAGAACTGAAAAGAACTGAAAAGCATAATATGTACCCTTTAATGTTATCCAGCTTTACCTACCCAACTGCGACCAACCAGAATGTTCAAGATATAAACAGGAACCACCAAGGTCTCCAATTTCTTATAAACTGAAAACTGATAAAAT
Source organism: Fundulus diaphanus (assembly GCA_037039145.1). Classification (NCBI taxonomy): domain Eukaryota; kingdom Metazoa; phylum Chordata; class Actinopteri; order Cyprinodontiformes; family Fundulidae; genus Fundulus; species Fundulus diaphanus. The sequence goes on from CM073124.1 coordinate 37,718,392, forward strand.
ACCAATGTCACTGTCCACAAAGGAGTTTAAAATAACCATTTACTGAAAAGGCTCAGACCTAGAAAAAACAACATAAAAACCCCCAGCTCCTTCACAATCACCACCTTTGACTACGATAACAGTTTGCACCGGCACTCTTGAACAGACCATGTCCTCTAGAGAAGCTTCTGTGGGGACATGAGAGAAAGAAGAGTCATTTGGCCAAAGTGAAAAGAATGCTTAGAAGAATCAAGACGAGTCTTTGAAATGTAAGAAAAAGCATTGTGGTGGCAGCATCAAGCAGAGTAAGATTGGGCCATATTCATATAGTTTTATTGTTATCGTGAAAAATTTCATGATCATGATAAGAAGTTGGATTTATCTGGGCAATGATAAAATCCAACAAGTGGTGTCTGAAAGCCCACCAAAACCAGTTTTGTCATTTTTGCTATTTTCTCCACTGTTAATAGAGAGCGTCAATAAATATCAAGATTCATAAATATAATTAAATGCACTTACTGTGCGCAGTTAGGTAATAAAAATCACACTACTTTATGTAACCAGTGTCCTTTCAATATTACATTTTACAATCTTTTCTTAAAGGACAGTTTTTGTGCTTATTGGGCAATAAATGACATGCAGTCACAGCCATACAGTTACCTGATAAAGACTGCAAGAACCTGTAAATAGTCTTATCACTTTTATCGCTATCATAACCAAAATATATTGTGATTACATTTAAAGTCCATATTGGCCACCCCTAATGCAGAGTGTCTGTGCTGCCACTGGTAAGGTACACACAGTGGTCAGATCAACAAATATGGAGGGATTACTCCAAAATGTTCAAGTTCTTCTCAAATCAACCGCATGATGGTTGAAGCATACAGAGTAGTGCTCTCCAACAGGGCAATGTTTACAGAGACGCATCCAACTGGTTTTGGTACGGCTCACGTTAAGCCACTGGGTATCTTTAAAAAAAAAAAACACCAGGCCAGGGGTCCGTTCTTCGTACGTTGCTTAAAACATCCAAGATCAAATGAGACATCCAAGATGACTTCATCCAGCTAATCATGATCCGGCTAATTGGGTTCTTCGAACACACCTGTTGTTTATGATTAGTATGGCAGTATTGATCCATCTGAGATAACTGCGCGTTCATGCGTCGCTTTGAAAGGGGAAATGTGTCGATAGTAGAAACAATGATCAGCAACGCTGCTATTGGCTGTTCAGCATGGCCAAAGAACGCCCACAGTTTTTCTCCCAATCACAACAAGAGCTTTTAATGGAAGGTTATGCTGAATTTGAGTCATTAATTAAAACGACAGGGAACACCTCAAAGTCTGCTAAAGCCAGGAGAGAGGGCTGGCAAAAAGTAGCAGACAAATTACATGCATATAAGTGCTGTCCGTGTTAGATGTTTCTATCACTTTCTACAGTATGTATTTTTGCATTTTAATAATTTCATATTTACTTTGTTCTTTTATGTCAGAGCCTCCACGGGACCCACTAGAACATGGGGAAAAAAGTGAAGTACAAGAATATTCTACAAAATGGTAGCCTTTAATTATTATACTATATTTTAAAAAGCAACTTCTTACTCTTTTTAAAAGCCACTGTTAAATGATGTATTTGTCTGTTTATAACAGCCTATAAGAAGGCTGAAAAAAAAAACGGGTTCTTTTTACATTTGTTGCATGAGACATGTTTCACCCTTTTTTCCCCAAAATGACACAGGGTGCCATCCGTTCGTTATATAAACGGCATCTCCAACAAAGAAATTGTATTTTGTCCAGAAAAAAAACACAAATTAAGAGGAGAAATTGAACTCCACAACTTGAAAAAGAGAAAACTTGCACTAGAGATCGAGTTGCTTCAAAAGGACCTTCAGAATAAGTTCTAATACACCATTTCACAGTAGTATTGCTGACTTTACATAACTATCTCTTATTGCAGGCAAAAGATGACTTGCTGGCTTTTCTTTATAAAGAATTGTTTAAATAAAAAGACAGGAACTAAGCATTGTTTGTTTCGTCTTTTATTTATCATTAAAAAATGGTGTTCCACAATTCTGTCCCGTCCTCTGCCACTAGGTGGTCCAAGTGCACTGGCTGGACAGACTTCCCTATCTCCTCCATTTATACAGCTACGATCTAATCCTGTTTACATGAAATAAGCCTGCTCGCGAGCAGGTTTAAGTTTGCGCACATGTTGCTATGACAGCAAGTTCAGGATGAGTTTCGAAGAACCAAACGATCCAAGATCATGCCAAATCGTCAACAGTCAAATCCAGCTAACTGAGTTAGCGACGTACGAAGAACGGACCCCAGGTCACCGATCAGTTAAAAATGAGCTCTCTCTACCATAAAAGGGTTCAACTATCTAAGCAGGATTAGGCCAGACGTTTACGGATACTTTCAAGAGCCATTTATCCATATATGAGTGGGGAGTATGTATATATCTGAGCCTGCCAGTATAATTTTAACTCTGTGTGGATTAGATCAAATCTAAAACAAATTCAAACGTGTACCTCAAATTCTTTTCGTTGTATTATCAAATATCTCCCCAGTGATGAGTGTTTGTAAACCTCTGACCAGCGCTGTATTTCCTGAGAAGTTAACCTGAGCTGGAACCCCAGGGTTTAATATTTCTAATAAAATATCTTAATTGTAAACAAAAGCACTAAAAGAGCGTTGTCAGGAATGAAAACAAACTGGAGGATTTTTTTTTTAAATAAAAAGTTTTAATACAAACGATACCTGACAAAAAAAAATACGTTTTTCAAATCTAACAAAACACGACTGACACTGACCACTGCCGAACACGTTCTGTTCAAAGAGTGGTTGTCAATTAAAAAACAATTATATCAAAAGAGCAGGTCTGCTAATGGAAAAAACAATCCATCTCATGGCTCCAACTTGGACTGTTTAGGACTCTTTTGAGAAGCTAGCAGTAAAAACCTGCCAGGAGCAACATCTGAGATCCAAACGATGGACCTCTGGATGACGAACAGCCGCTACTCTGTCCAGCGGTGTCCACAGTGAGGGGCCGTGCACACGTAGTACAGACGCATAGCATCCTGGGAGGAGCAAAACAGAGAATGATAAAAAAACGCATTCACTTTGAATTCATAATTGTTGACTTCAATTAAAACCTAAAAAAAAAAACGGCATTAGGGTTATTGATGGCCTCCACACTTAGACAGTTTTTCTTTTTATTAACGTTTTACTTTAAAAACTAAAGACAAATGTTTCTGCTGCATAAATTCACAAATTGATTCAGTAAATTATCTCTCCCCTGAGTCTAATGGGTGTCTGAAGAAGAGTAGACCTGTGGTTTCTGAGAGTTCATACTTTTCAGGTTAAGGTGTAATTGGTGCTAAAACATCAATGCTACAGTTAATGTTGCTGCTGACCATACAAGATTTAAATATGACAACAGTATCCACTGTGGGGACAGCCAGAGCAAGACCTCTTTTATTCTTACCTCAGCCTTCATACTGTGAGACTGGAAGAACACTGCCTCCTTGTGACCACATCTGGGAAGTGACAAGCAATAAGCAAAAGTTAAAATCCAGCTGCTGTTGTCAAAACCTCGCTCACCGTGTTTTAATGGGATTGTGTGACATAAAGACCAGGGCTTTAGGGGGGCAGCGTATCATTCTTGTTCTTTGTGCAACAGGAAAATCAACGCCAAATATGTATATTTTTAATTTATAAAAGCAAAGGAACTAATGTTTAATTCGAGTTCTGCTGTGTTTTATATGTTTTGGATATGTTGCAACTTGTGGCAGCCTGAGTATTTTGTTGTCACTTACGAACAGTTCCCAGGACTCCGATTTTGCTCAAAGCGTTAAATATTTGAATTAAAATGTGCGCTCCTAATACAGAATTTTACTGTAAGGACAGCATCAGAACATCTACTGCAGTCGTCAGTTAGCATTTTCAATTATAAATTTTTTGGGGTATTTGCTATTTTAAGTTGGGCTTTAACACCGATTTGTCCGTAGTTACCTCGAAATAACTTTACTGACATGATTCACAACTCGTTTGGAATTTTCCCCCCCTCTTTTTAGTTTTGCTTTTATGTTGGTCGACAAAGCAAAAACGCCTCTTTTAAACGCTGTGTGCTTCCCTATTACCACCATGACGTCGTCTCTGTTTGTCAGGGGTTATAGGCGGTGGGCCAGAATCTGTAGGGTGACTTTTCGTATGAACTGTCAGGGGGCAACTTTCTTGCACCGGGATAAGTTGCTACACATAGCAGTGATCTCAAAACACCAATGTTCCCACGTTTTCACCTGCACATTAATAAGTTATAGCCGATAAAAAATATAAACTGTGGCGCTCCGGTCCAAGAGGTCACATGATGCGAGTTTTGCTGCTCAGCCAATCAGATCGCTGTTATTTTGTTGATCCTAGTATTAATTATGCAGGAGCCACCGTGGAGCATCTGATTAATATGCTGACATGATGAACCGGTCCAGAGTTTTATTGAAGTTGTAACATTCAAGTTATGAAATTGTGGTTTCTATAAGTAAACAGAATATAACAGTGCCTCTTAGAAACATATGCATTATGACTGCAACATTAACAGCCAAGTATGGCTAATCATATATGAACACTCATGGGAAATGGATAAATAGACACTACTACAAATATACTACGCCGTAAAGTAAACATATTATCCACTTAGAAGCCTCATCTCCATTTTTACCTGGCAGGAAAGGGTTAACACTTCACTGTTTACTACTCGCGGTACTCGCGGCAAGTGCGTAACACGCTGTAAACACAAACGTCGGCGACATACGCGGATATTAATGCCGCTATTCCACAAACTAGCATGAACAGCTTAACTCAAAAACAAGAAATGCTAAAACTTGCGGTTTATGAACGCACAACAACGTCCCAAAGGCACAATAAATCCACAGCACGCAAGGGATCTTTCCGCCTCTCCGTCCACTGGCTTATGCGCATGCGCCCTCGGACTCGCACCCCAGTTAACTCCACAGGTGTAGCCATGAGGGCGCATGCGCAGGACACATAGACAGTCAGTAAGAGTTTACCTGGTCATGTGAAACGTCCCTAGTCCTTCACAACAGCTGTATTGTCAGCTGTGCGAGTTCAACCAGTTCATCATGGCTGCGTCTGTAAGGTGTTTGTATGCATCTGTTTACTTGCCATCAAGATCTCTGCCAACTGGCACCAGAAAATGCAATTATTTGACTTTCTTCATCTGGAAACAGATGCATACAAACATCTTACGGGCGCAGCCATGATGAACTGGTTGAACTCGCACAGCTGACAATACAGCGATCTGATTGGCTGAGCAGCAATACTCGCATCACGTGACCAAAACATTGGTGTTTTGAGATCACTGCTATGTGTAGCAACTTATCCAAGTGCGAGAAAGTTGCCCCCAGACAGTTCATACGAAGGTTCTTAAGGAGACGGCCTACAGATTCTGGCCCACGGACTATTAGAGATGCATGGGGTACACTTCCGCGTGGGCAGAGCCATCTTACAGTTGGCGTCACGTCAGTTCTCTCTGTGGTGATGCTACAATGAAAACTGCAAGATATAAAACCTCCATTGTGAGCTTTTGAAAACGGGTCGGCCTACAGATACACAAACACGTTTTTTCTTTCAAACTCAATTGACAATTGATTTTTGTGGTAACAGAATTACTTGAGATACATGAGGGTTCACACCAGCGTATTTCAGTGTAACAGGCCGTCACGCTGAAAGTTTTAAAAATTACGCTGAAGTTAGACTCTTACGCTCATTCAAAATGAGCGTAACTGTTATTAGCTCGACGAAGAGCCCTATTCGAGCTGCAAGAATGCATCGAGGAAAGCAGCGAAACGACACACCAGAAAAAGATCCTAAAAGCAAGCACAGCCGCATGTATAGTTTGCTATTTAAATCCGGTCCTTGAAGGAGCATAGGGCTCTTGATGCCACTATGGCTTTGCATCAAATCTGCTGCCTTCTGCATAGTTTGATTATGTATGTGCATAAATCCAATTCTGTTTTTTTTTGTGGGAGAGTTAGTGGGTTATTATGCTTAAAAGTAAACTCAACACTCCAACAGAAAGATGAAGAGGGTAAGGTGAGCGCTCACTTGGGACAGGGGTGATCCTCTGTTCTTGGCAGCGTCGGATCCTGGGCCACATCAGCAATGATTTGTGTCAGTTCACTGAAGAGAAATCACAATCAATCATTTTAGACCACAAGTGAGAGATTTGTGCATAAGCAAATACTACCTTGTGTGGCATAATATTGGAGACAAAAACAGATCTACTGTGCTCGATTAAATCGACAATCTTAGTGAAACGCTCCCCCATCCATTCGTGCATCGTCATTAAAGATTTTATAGCAAATTCAAACTGGTAAAGCCAATTTCATACACGAAAACAATATATTCTAAATGAATGCAGAAAAGACAAGCAAAACAATACTAAAGACTTTTCTAACGAAGAACTTATCTTGATAAAACTCTAAAAGGAGTATAAAAGCAATGTCATTCCAGAGGTTTTTTCTCTGTGTTTTTTTTCCACTGACCAAGGAAACCTACAAAGATCTGAGGCTTGCCACAAGAAAAATTCTGGGTCTGTCTAACGAGGCTCAGATGACAATCATTTGCTGCCTAAACAGAGCCCTAAACGTTTATATTAAAATTCACTGTAAAGTGACGAGACTATAACTCAGTAGCTGTATGGTTCCCGTAGTTTTTTTTATTTGATACAGCAAATTAAGAGGAGTTTTTTTTTCCAAGAACAAGTAAAAAAAAATCTGATGGGGAAACCTACACCGGTGCAGATTAAAGAATGAGAAGAGCTGATACGCTATCAGAGCAACCTGGGCACACATTTAAAGACAGATGGCAGAGTTTACAGCATCTTTGTTACGTACTCAACTTCGTGGGTGATCTTGTTGACGTAGATGCAGCTGTTGTCAGCCTCCTGCTGATAGTCGCAGTTTCTACACTGTAGGTCCAATGAGAAAGCAAAACGTGTTGTGAAAACAGGCTAAAATCTCACTCCGAGTAGAAGACCACTCAAAGCGCACTTCTGCGACGATTAAAAACGCGATGAATAGACATTTCATTTAAGTTGGCATCCATGTTACTTGAATGTACACTTAGGCTTAGTTGAAGGTTCATTCATTTATTTACTCCCTCAGTGACCATATCCTTAAAAACAATGCGTGTTTATTATTCGCAGAAGCGGTCAAGTCTATTAGAAACTGCTAAAGTCTGTTTTTTACCCTTCCCAGCAGCATGCTAGCATAAAATGAGCAGCTAAATACTCACCGCATACAGCAGGATGCGGTTCTCTTTGTCTTCTTTTGGGTACAACATGTTATTACTGGGAGAAGAACGAACAACGATACTGTGGTTTTTATTTAGTTGATGAGAAACACCATCATGTGACACACCACTGGGTAACATTTCAAGTAGCTAACATGATGATTCAACTTCCTTTAATGGATTTTGCGGTCTGCAACTCACCATTCCTGACAAAACCGTATGCCTACAAATCCCGGCGCGTTTGTTCCACCTTCTAAATCCATCTGAAAAGGACTTATTAAAAGAAACAACCTGAAAATTTCGACAACAGGCGCTACGTCTTCTTCTTCTTCTTGCGTTTATTCGCGGTTGGCAAACATCTTTTCGGTGTGCATTACCGCCACCAACTGGTGAGGAGTGTGGATCAGAATGGCCCTATTCCTACAAATACTTATATTTATATATCTATATCTATGATATTAATTTACAAATACTAAATCCTCCTAATTATTCCTGTTATTATTAATTGCTAAAATAAATATTGATGACATTTATTTTTTTAATCTACCACATCAAATTTAACTTTGTACTTATTAAGGTATCTAACCAAATTCCTTCTTTCTTCTTCATACATCTTACAATACATCACTACATGTTCTACTGTTTCGTCTTGTCCACAATATTCACATTTACCTGACATATGTTTACCTATTTTGAATAGTGTGTTATTTAACAGGCGCTACGTCTCTGCAGAGTCACTACAAAACCTGCAGCGTGAGAGCATTTTTACTCATACCTTTAGCAGAAAACCATAAAACAACAACAACGGGCATACAGACGCAATAAGATATTAAAAACAAAGGTGAATTGAATGAAAAACACTGGACATCGCATATATCATATAAATGCAACCTAAATCAATACATGAATATTCAACCAGACCTTTAACCCTACTAATTTCAAACACATCACAAGTTGTCTACCTGTCGCCCTGACATCTGAAGCGATGAAATCCTTTTAAAGACTGGTGCTGATTAGATTAGGTTAGATTAGATTATACTTTATTGTTCCCTGTAGAGCAAATTTGTCTTGGACTACGTGTGCTAAAAAAGAATAGATAAAATTGCTACCATAAAATACAATAAATAAACATGAAATACACATTTTGCACATTGCCCCACAGTAAATGCCGAAATAAAAACATGTATTGCTCAATACAAAAAAATAAAAAATAAAAAAATAAAATGCACCAGACCACATATATTCCAATAACAAACAAATCTTCAAAAAAGCCTTCATACATCCACATACTATATGCCTACCTTATTTATTAATCTGATGAAGGTAGGGATGAATGAATATTTATATCTATTATGTTTGCAAATGGGCACTCTAGTGTATTGTCCCAAATGTGGCCTGCTACAGTGAATATGTGTAAAGCGCTTTGCACTCCAAAAGAGTGCAAAGCCTTCGCAGCCTTCTCAGCAGGTAGTCTGCTCTGACCCTTCCTGTAAAGAGTATCGGTGTTGTGACTCCAGTCCAGTTTATTGCTAAGGTGAGCACCCAGGTACTTATAAAGTCCGCTATCTCAAAATCTGTTCCCTGGATGTTGACTGGTATCAACTGGGTGGGTCTGTGCCTGTGAAAGTCCACCAGCAGCTCCTTTCTATTCCCTGTATTTCACAGGAGATGGTTCTGCTGGCACCAGTCTACAAAGCTCTGCATCACCTGCCTGTCTCTCCGAGTCATCCTACTGATGAGGCCCACTATGGCAGAGTCATCAAAACGTTTGAGATTAGAAAATTAGAATATTACATCAGACCAATGATAAAACAAAGATTTTAATGCATCATTTTTGCCCAAATTAAAATGATGGTTAATACCTGCTTAAAGGCAGTTTTTTTTCAAAAGATATTTTTAATCTGACAAATGACCTTCATTTTCTAATTTACTGATTACCACCATAGTGACAAATCCGATCTACACATTTAGAACGGGAAGCAGAATCAGATTTATTTTGCCATGATTGCGCGCACGATCAAGGAATTTTAACTCAGTTACAGCGCTCAGAGCATACAGGCACAAGGTATAAATATATAAACTGTTTTTTGGTAATACATAAAAAAAAAAAAACATTGCAAGATAGAAGCAAGATATCATTTGCAGGACATTTTTCTTGGTTTTCACAAATAAAAAAGTCATTCAGGTTTAAGAGAGGAAGAACACCCTTTATGCTGCTCTGTCTTTGTTCTGCTTACAGTCCACCGACTTAGCCTACAGATGGGATTACTCGTTGCAGTTTGTGGTGCTCTGCCTATTTAGCAACAGTTGCCGCCTGTTATATATATATACATATCCCCTCCCCTCCCCACGCCTGAGCCCTTGATCCCCTGAGCTAATTCCATGAATCGGCCAAATCTAAATCCACAGATGGAGGGATGCAAAGTTGGCAACAGAGTGAGAGAGAGAGAGTCATGACAATGATGGACAGATGGATAAGAAAGAGCCAAAGACTCATAATAAATCGTGCAAAGCTCCATCTTGTCCCTGTTGTGTCCATCTGCGGCACGGCCTTGAGCCCGTTGTGTGGCCTTGCTTTGCAGATGTACGAGTGACCCAGTGCGGCAACTCGGGTTGACCAAGCTACACTGACGTCACCCAACAGCCTCTGTAATCGAAAGAGACGGTAATCCTTCTCTGCTGCAAAGCCTTGCAGTTGGTGGGGAGGAAAAGGGAAACATGCAGAGGCACAGAGAGAGAGAGAGAGAGAGAGAGAGAGAGAGAGAGAACCAGAAGGAAGGAAAGTTGGATACGGGAGACAGGGCAGCACATGTGGGCAGATGGGAGGACAAATTGACCTGGACCAGAGTAGCAAAGGGCTATCTTGACTGACCAAGAAAGACCACACACTCAACCCCACCCTGATCTTCCATTGAGCTCCTGGTATTCCCAAAGGTTTGGAAGCCCAACCTCTTCCAGGCTTCGCTCTGGAGGCCACAAGCTCCTGTGAGAGGACAGCAGGGGGGGAATGCTGTGGGAGCTGCATACCCCCTCTTGCACCCCCTCAGGTGTCGCCTTTGCTCACCGTGGAGGAGCCAAGCTTCACGACTGTGGAACTGTGCCAAGAAGGACAAGACATGCACCTGACTGCTAAGGAAGGGTAGGAAGCCACTTATGTTTGTTTCAGACCCAAATTAAGCCCTAATTGATAATAAGTGACTATGTTAGCTGCTGGTATATTTACAGCTCTAAAATTAAATGAGGAATCATGAAGATATAATTATGCAAAAAAATAATCAATAAAAAAAAAAAAAAGCAATTCCTGTTCAGCTAGAACAAGAGTGGTGAGGGAAAAACGTTAACTGATAAAAACCATGCTGAAAAGTCCCATGTAGAAGTTTTACATTTTTCATTTGAAATAAACAGTATCTGTAGGGGGCACGGGGATTTTCCATTTATGATAACATATAGACCCATAATTTAAAAGTACAAATACGAATATGCTTGTACAAGAGGAGTGAATGCTGCAAGTCATTGACTTGATGCAATCTGCAGGGTTTCCTGGAAGTCGTTATGACCAGTTTAAAATATAAACTGAACATGATGCCATTATTTGGTTACAGAGATCAATTTGGAATGTATGTATTTGACTTGGGATCTGTCCATATAATTCAATAAAATTAAAAAAAATAAAATTCTTGTAAAGTGTCCAAAGAAGAATTTTGTTGCGAAAAGTTACTGCAAAAATAAACGGAATTGAACAGAAACTGAATATTTATAACTTGAAAACTGCCAAAAATTAAAACATTTTTAAAAATGTATACATAAAATTTAGCAAGGGACAGACAGTTTTTAAACTCTGCATCTGTGAAGCTTTAGACATTCGACCAACAAAATGTGAAAATTCCGGAACATGCATGTTTCATTTAAGGGTGAATAGGTTGTGAAATGCCACATGAAGAAAACAGGGGAACCAATTTGAGCATGTGCAGTTTACAAGAGACACACAAGATAAAAATCTGGTTCAACAAGTTGCTGTCATTCTTATCTTCGCTGCAGGTTTAGATTATTTTCTAATTTCCCTTTCCGCTGAATTAGAGACTCCCCCACCCCCTACACAGCCACACTCGTACACCAACTGCAAAAACAATATAAGGAGCACAGACAAACATACGTAAAACATGATGAAAACTACAGTGTTCTACAAAAAACACTGAAAAGCACAACAAAAAAAGACCAGAGAGTGAATAAATAACTACAACTCTGGATGAAATAATCGTTGTATTTGTGCAGTCTAAAAATTGTCCTTTTCTACAAAATTGATTATTGACATGAAAATTCAACTAATTAAACCACCTCACAGAGATAAATGGACTGAATTTATATAGTGTCTTTCTAATCGCACAACCGCTCAAAGCGATTTACACTATGGTAAATGGCTTGTACAGCGCTTTAACTAGTCCGAAGACCCCCGAAGCGCTTTACATTACAATCATTCATTCACCCCCTGGCAGTAGTGAGCTATGTTAGTAGCCACAGCTGCCCTGGGGCAGAATGACAAAAGCCAGACTGCCAAACATCAGGGCCACCGGGCCCTCTGACCACCGCCAGTAGACAATTCGGGTGAAGAATCTTGCCCAAGGACACAACAACTGAGATGGTCAGAGCAGGGGATCGAACCGGCAACCACCAATTGCAGGACGAACTCTCTATCTCCTGCATCACTGTCACCACATTCATCCAATCACACTCACAGACACCCACACGATCATCCACCAAGATTAGTAGGTAATTTTGCGTTATGTGCCTTGCCCAGGGCCACATCTACCCTTGAAAAGGCTTAGGCTATAACTTTTCTTTGTTTTTGTAAAATATCCAAACTACTTTATGGATCCCCAAAACCTCAGAGCCCCAAGATACTCTCCTTGTGAGCCCTTGGTAAAGTTTAGCTGGGGGTTAAGTTTCCATCCAAAAATTGGTTAAAGTGAATGTATAATGTTGAAAAAACAAAGGCAGTAATTATAGTCTCCATCTGTGACAAAGACTTTAGCCTAGATGACAAAATCTACACCGAATTAAAACACTATATTAAATATTTTCTGTTTATACTGACTTTATGAGCAATTTTTGGTCAGTGAGTCAGTGCTGAATATAGCAATAGCTTGTGCTAACTACTTAGTAGGTAATGTTAATTTAAGTGGACAAGCTGACTAAAAGTCACGCTTAATTCAAAGCTACAGGATATTAATATTAGTATTATTATACAGCATAGGTTTACCAGTTCTTATTTTATCCTGTGGAAGAGGCTCAGCCAACTTTGATCACAATTGGTGATCAATGAAGAATGATGAGGTTCCCTTTAGCCTCTTTTCTGGGTCAGAATTTTTGAACAAATGTTGGGTCAAAACTGCTCAACATGTAATATGAACATAAACATGTAAACATATATGCAGTAAAGATTCCTATCTTGTGAATATACTGTAGTGAGCCATTTAACACACTAAACAGATACAGACAATGGGATATCATTCAGGGAAACTGTCACCTTTGTCATGGTGCAACTTCATCAGTTAGATCCATGATGGGAACAGCAGAATAGAAAAACTACTTAAACTGGACTATTTATAAGAGTCCCTAGCCTTCTACATAGCCCCCACCTGAGTGTGGGGGGGAGTCATTTCCAGCGACCCCATCATCGTGTACATAGCTTCTTAGGCACCCAGGTGATCGTTGCCAATGGCGTGGGCGACCTGAGCCACTGGTGGGTTACACAGGGGACGAGTCACAAGGTGGAAGCAGTGGTGGCCTGCTCTCGCCTTTGACATCCAGACCCGGTGTTTCAAGTTTGGAGGAGACCCCTTTCTTATAGACTGGACAGTATACCCACACCTTGTCTGAAAATGGATTTCCTCTGCAGTGGGGTACATTTCTGTCCTATGCCTCTCTTTGCCTGGACCTAGTAGTTGTAATTCTGTACAACCTACAGCTGGTCCTTCAGTCTTCTGAGATAGTCTATCTCACTCCCTCCTGCAGTCTCAGGTTCAGGTGGTGCACCGAACACCAGGTCCACTGGTGTCCGCATCTCCTGTCTAAACATGAGAGCGGCTGGGGTGCACTGGCTGGACTCATCCATTCATTGCAGTGGGTCCTAAAGGCAGATCAGCGGGTGAATGGAATGGGCTTGATGGCCTTGCCATGGGAGGAGCTTCACAGGTGCATCAGATAAGCTTGACTGCAGAGTTCAGGGGGATGAAAAGAAGAGCTGCAGACAGTGGGGCCAGAATAATAACATCCTGTACCACACTGCTGTTCTTCAGATCTTCCATCACTCTCTACACTATGTTAAGTTTTCACAAAATTTCTTCTAGGGATAAAATCTCACGTCTACCACCAGAGCCATGTAGATGGGCTTGAATGAAGATCCTCACTCTTCTACAATTGCACTCAAACAATAGTTTGAGTATTATTTTTTAACACACTGAATACATATTGACAAGGGGATATCATTTGGGAAAACTGCCACCCATTTCATGGTCCAAATTACCAAGGCAGAACGGAACAACCAAATCACTGAACCATTTACATGAGTCTTTCTAGAGCAGCCTCTGAGCTGCTACATTATTGACAGGTTAACATCTGGCTCTGTCAGATCACTTCCTAAGCATAACTTTAGTTAATAGTAAAGAAATCACCCATACAAGTTTATAATGGTTATTGATCCACAGGAAGAAGAGAAATGGACTGTTGCAATGGTCCCTCACAGTTTCTTAAAGGTTCAATTCAATTCAATTCAATTTTATTTATATAGCGCCAAATCATGAAACATGTCATCTCAAGGCACTTTACAAAATCAAGTTCAATCATATTATACAGATTGGGTCAGATTATACAGATTGGTCAAAATGTCCTATATAAGGAAACCAGTTGATTGCATCAAAGTCCCGACAAGCAGCATTCACTCCTGGGGAACCGTAGAGCCACAGGGAGAGTCGTCTGCATTGTACATGGCTTTGCTGCAATCCCTCATACTGAGCAAGCATGAAGCGACAGTGGGAAGAAAAACCACCCATTAACGGGAAAAAAAAATCTCCGGCAGAACCGGGCTCAGTATGAACGGTCATCTGCCTCGACCGACTGGGGTTACAGAAGACAGAGCAGAGACACAACAAGAGAGACAAAAAAGCACAGAAGCACACATTGATCTAGTAATCTGTTCTACATTAGATGGTAGTAACGGGTGAGCCGTCTTCTCTGGATGATGTCAAAGTTAACAGAACGCCAGACCAGGTGTACCTACTAAGAAGAAAAAGAGAGAGAGCAAAAAGTTAAAAGCTGAAATGACGACAGTCATTTCAATGTAATACAATGCAAAACTGGAGAACCGTAGAATGAAGAACAGTAGAAATCAGTAGAGTGAGAAAATTAGACCCTGATGTCCTCCAGCAGCCTAGGCCTATCACAGCACAACTATAGAGATAGCTTAGGGTAACATGAGCCACTCTAACTATAAGCTTTGTCAAAAAGGAAAGTTTTAAGATTAGTCTTAAAAATAGATAGGGTGTCTGCCTCACGGACCAAAACTGGGAGTTGGTTCCACAGGAGAGGAGCCTGATAGCTAAAGGATCTGCCTCCCATTCTACTTTTAGAGACTCTACGAACCACCAGCAGACCTGCAGTCTGAGAGCGAAGTGCTCTGTTAGGAACATACGGGGTAATCAGAGCTCTGATATATTCAATTCAATTCAATTCAATTTTATTTATATAGCGCCAAATCATGAAACATGTCATCTCAAGGCACTTTACAAAATCAAGTTCAATCATATTATACAGATTGGGTCAGATTATACAGATTGGTCAAAATGTCCTATATAAGGAATCCAGTTGATTGCATCAAAGTCCCGACAAGCAGCATTCACTCCTGGGGGACCGTAGAGCCACAGGGAGAGTCGTCTGCATTGTACATGGCTTTGCTGCAATCCCTCATACTGAGCAAGCATGAAGCGACAGTGGGAAGAAAAACCACCCATTAACGGGAAAAAAAAACCTCCGGCAGAACCGGGCTCAGTATGAACGGTCATCTGCCTCGACCGACTGGGGTTACAGAAGACAGAGCAGAGACACAACAAGAGAGACAAAAAAGCACAGAAGCACACATTGATCTAGTAATCTGTTCTACATTAGATGGTAATAGTCGGTGATCTGTCCTCCCTGGATGATTTCACAGTCAACAGAACGTCAGACCAGGTGTGCCTACTATGAAGAAAAAAGAGAGAGAACAAAAAGTTAAAAGCTGAAATGACAACAGTCATTTCAATGTAATGCAATGCAAATCTGGAGAACAGTAGACTGGAGAACAGTAAAAATCAGTAGAGTGAGAAAAGTAGGCCCTGATGTCCTCCAGTAGCCTAAGCCTATAGCAGCAAAACTATAAAGGTAGCTCAGAGTAACATGAGCCACTCTAGTTATAAGCTTTGTCAAAAAGGAAAGTTTTAAGATTAGTCTTAAAAGTAGACAGGGTGTCTGCTTCACGGACCAAAACTGGGAGTTGGTTCCACAGGAGAGGAGCCTGATAGCTAAAGGATCTGCCTCCCATTCTACTTTTAGAGACTCTAGGAACCACCAGCAGACCTGCAGTCTGAGAGCGAAGTGCTCTGTTAGGAACATACGGAGTAATCAGAGCTCTGATATATGATGGAGCTTGATTATTAAGGGCTTTATACGTTAGAAGAAGAATTTTAAATTCTATTCTTGATTTAACAGGAAGCCAATGAAGGGAAGCTAAAATTGGAGAAATATGATCCCTCTTGTTGATTTTCATCAGAACTCTTGCTGCAGCATTTTGGATAAGCTGAAGACTTTGAATTGCATTTTGTGGACTTCCTGATAGTAAAGAATTACAATAGTCCAGCCTTGAAGTAACAAATGCATGGACTAGTTTTTCAGCATCACTCCTGGACAGAATGTTTCTAATTTTGGCGATATTCCGGAGGTGAAAAAAGGAAACTCTGGAAACCTGTTTAATATGGGATTTAAATGACATGTCTTGGTCAAAAATAACACCAAGGTTTTTTACTTTATTACCAGAGGCCAAGTTAATGTCATCCAGATTAAGTGATTGGTTAAGAAGTTTATTTTTTGAGGACTCTGGCCCAAAGATTACAACTTCGGTCTTGTCAGAATTTAGATGCAGGAAATTTAAAGTCATCCAGCTTTTGATGTCATCAAGACATGACTGCAGTCGAAGTAATTGATTGGATTCATCAGGATTTATGGATAGATATAGCTGAGTGTCATCAGCATAACAGTGGAAATTAATCCCATGCTGTCTGATAATTTGCCGATCGGAAGCATATATATAGTAAAGAGAATTGGTCCAAGGACTGAACCCTGTGGTACTCCACAGGTGACCCTAGAGTTTGAGGAAGATTTATTATTAACATGAACAAACTGGAATCTGTCCGACAGATAAGATTTAAACCAGCCTAATGCTTTCCCCTTAATCCCTACAGTATGTTCAAGTCTTTGTAGGAGAATATTGTGATCAACTGTATCAAATGCAGCACTAAGATGAGAATATCATTGGTGACCTTCACCAGAGCTGTTTCAGTGCAATGATGAGCTCTAAAGCCTGACTGAAACTCCTCAAGTAGGTCATTACTTTGTAAATGTTCACAAAGTTGATTAGCAACTACTTTCTCAAGAATTTTAGATAAGAAAAGAAGATTAGATATAGGTCTGTAGTTTACTAGCTCATCTTGATCAAGAGAAGGTTTCTTAAGTAAAGGTTTAATAACAGCTACTTTAAAAGCCTGTGGTACATATCCATTTACTAAGGATAGATTAATCATGTCTAAAATAGGACCACTGATCAGAGGGAATACCTCCTTAAACAACTTGGTTGGGATTGGGTCTAACATACAGGTAGAAGGTTTAGATGAAGCTAAAATTTTAGATAGCTCAGAAAGCTCTACTGCTTTTAAACAGTTCAGACACTGCGCAGGTTCTAAGGATTCCTCCAATGCTGCCTCACTTACTGAGGACGAGGTAATCATGTTTGGGAGGATGCCAATTATTTTATTTTTAATGGAATCAATTTTATTTATGAAGAATCCCATAAAATCATTACTGCTAAGAGCTAAGGGGATGGCTGGATCAACAGAGCTGTGGCTCTGGGTAAGTTTGGCAACTGTATTGAAGAGAAATCTAGGATTATTCTTATTCTCCTCAATTAATGATGAAAAATATGCTGCTCTAACTCTGCGAATGGTCTTGTTATACAACAATAGACTGTCCCTCCAGATTAGGTAGGATTCCTCTTGGTGTGTAGAGCGCCATTTTCTCTCCAATTTCCTAACATTGTGCTTCAAGGAATGCAGCTCTGAATTAAACCAAGGAGCCAGCTTCCTGTGAATAATCACCTTTTTCAAGGGAGCTACATTGTCTAATGCAGAACGCAATGACAAAGTCATACCGTTTACAAAGACATCTATTTGTGAATTGGAAGAAACAACATTGCTGCCATCTACAGGGCATTTCTGCAATACGGAGGATATTAAAGAGGGGACAGACTCTTTAAGTTTTGATACAGCATTATCCGATAAAGATCTACTATAATGGAACCCTCTTTTGGGGGTGGAGAACTCCGTTAGATTAAACTCAAATGTTATTAAAAAATGATCAGATAGGACAGGGTTGTGAGGAAATACTGTTAATTCTTCACAATCAATGCCATATGTCAGCACAAGGTCTAAAGTATGGAGCCAAGAGTGCGTCGGTTTATGCACATTTTGAGCAAAACCAATTGAATCTAGGATAGTTTTAAAGGCTACACTAAGGTTATCACATTCAGTGTCAACATGGATGTTAAAATCACCCACTATAATAACCTTATCAGTATTTAACACCAAATCAGATAAAAAATCTGACAACTCATCCAAAAACTGAGTATAAGGGCCTGGTGGACGATACAAAACAACAAACAGAAGAGGTTTTATTGCTTTGCAGTTTGGATGAGGGAAACTGAGGGTTAAATGTTCAAAAGAACTGTAGTTATTAATTGGCCTGGGACTAATTAATAAGACTGAAAGATGGTTGCCACTCCTCCTCCTCTTCCCACAGATCTGGGAATGTGGAAATTTGAATAATTGGAGGGAGTTGACTCATTTATACTAACGTAGTCCTCTTGTAGCCAGGTTTCTGTGAGACAAAACAAATCAATCTGTTTATCAGAAATCAATTCGTTAACTAACAAAGTCTTTGGAGGGAGAGACCTTATATTTAATAGACCACATTTAATTGTTTTATTTTTAGGTTCAAGGTGAACCATATTGATTTTTATTAGGTTTTTATGATTTGTTACTTTTAGATAAGTTTTTGATCTGTTAAGTTTTGGCCGTGGGAAAGACACCGTCTCAATAGGATAATGGGTGGGTAACAGTACAGAAGCTGCAGAGAGGTGTGTTAAACTACGGCTCTGCTTCCTGGTCT
This sequence comes from Fundulus diaphanus, assembly GCA_037039145.1. Lineage (NCBI taxonomy): Eukaryota > Metazoa > Chordata > Actinopteri > Cyprinodontiformes > Fundulidae > Fundulus > Fundulus diaphanus. Next base: position 37,737,144 of record CM073124.1, read on the forward strand.
GGACCCTGGGTTGTCAGCATTTAGGAGAACTAATAAATCCGGCCAGATTTCTAGAAAGAAGAGCTGCACCATCCAAAGTGGGATGGATGCCGTCTCTCCGGATCAGACCAGGTTTTCCCCAGAAAGTTCGCCAGTTATCAATGTAGCCCACGTCGTTTTCTGGACACCACCTAGACAACCAGCGGTTGAATGATGACATGCGGCTAAACATGTCATCACTGGTCAGATCAGGCAGGGGACCAGAGAAAATTACGGAGTCCGACATTGTTTTAGCAAACTCACACACCGAAGCAACACCAACTTTAGTGACCTCCGATCGGCGTGACCGGGTGTCATTACCGCCAGCGTGAATAAAAATCTTACTGTATTTACGCTTATCCTTAGCCAGCAGTTTTAGGTAAGATTCTATGTCGCCCGTTCTGGCCCCTGGCAGGCATTTAACTATGGTCCCTGGTGTCTCTAGTGCCACGTTTCTGACTATTGAGCTCCCAATAATCAGGGTCGGCTTCTCAGCGGGTGTGTCGCTGAGTGGGGAAAATTTATTAGAAACGCAGACGGGTTGGTGGTGAACTGGGGGCTGAAATCTAGAACTATGCTTCCTACGAACTGTCACCCAGCCGGCCTGCTTACCCGGCTGCTCGGGTGCTCTGGAGGACCACTAAGTGAAGTAACGCTAGGTCTATGTGGCTCCGCGCTAGCAAAGGGGCGGCTATCAGCTGGTCTTTCCATAGCACGGAGCCGGGTCTCTAATTCTGACACCCTCGCCTCCAAAGCTACAAAAACACTACATTTATTACAAGTACCATTATCACTAAAGGAGGCAGAGGAATAGCTAAACATCTGACACAGAGAGCAGGAGATAAGGGGAGACTTAGTAAGAGACGGAGAAGCTGAAGTAATAGTAGGAGAGGAAGCCATTGTGGAGCTAAAGCTAGGCTAGGCTAAAGCTAGGCTAGCGCCCTTCTACCACGCCAAGAGAGCAAACCGTGAAACACGAGGAGTTCCCAAGCGTGATGTGCAGCAACAGAAAATGTTTTAAAAGTGCTTATGTGTTAGAAACAGATGTTACAGCAAAGAGATTAAAGATAAAAGCGAGAGAATCTGGAGCAACAAACCGTTGCTCACGCAGTGAAAACAGGAATACGCCTTACCGCAAACAGGAAGTGACGTCACCCCAGGGGTGGGTTGATTTCAACTGTTGGTATCAGGAGCATGCAGTCAAGAAATGTGAGTTCCTCTCCAGGTTGTGGTCTACTTTGTCTCTTCAGAGTAGAGCAGATCAGAAAAAATAACTGTAGTAAAACAAACGGCGTTGTGTGACAGTTTTTGCCATCTGACATTTATTCTTGCCGTTTTTTGTTTTTCTTTCACAACTATGTATGTTTCTGATCACCAAACCACTTTCAGAATCAAACAAATATAGTGTGACTGAATACACAATAAAGTTTTTTTTAACATTTGATTTCATTTAAACTGTGAAGGCCTAGCCAACCAGCTCTGAACAGAAAAGTAATCACCCCCTAAACATAACAACTGGTTGTGCTATTCTAAGTGGCAAAGATTGCCATCATGCATTTGCAATAACAGGCAGTGGGGCTTTTAATGCCTAAATGTATGAATCTCATGTTTGAATGGCCAGTTTAAGTTGATGCAGCAGCATTTTAATAGGAGTAAGGTGGTGAGGTGTTTTGGCCACTTAAAAACCTTAATGTTGTTTAGCCACTGAGTGCTAGACTTGGACTGTTGTTCTGCTGCACAACTCAAGTTTGCAAGCGTTTAAGATCATGCACTGACAGCTGGACATTTTCAGGATTTTCTGCCAGAGAGAAGAATTCATAGTTCTATAAATTATTTTAAGTTGTCCAGGTTCTGAATTAGAAAAGCAAAATATATATTTTTAAAGCTGTATTAGTTTAACCCCACATGTAATGGGATACACACCTTCCAAAATGTTCTACTTTTGTCTCTTCAGCCCACAGAACAGCATGTCTTTTGGAAAATGGGAGACAGATTTTTATATCATCCTTTCTGTCCAGTCTCTTATTGTTGAATCATCAACACTGAACCTAACTGAGACAGTGTTTTAATTAGTCTGGGTTCTTTTGCGACCTCTACTGTCGACGGGCTCTTGCATTAATTTCCATAGGCCACCCGCTCTGGGAAGGTTATACCCAAAATTTAAGATTTTCTTCATTTGTGGATGTCTGCTCTCATTGTTGCTCATTTGATCCACAAAGCCTTAGAAATGGTTTTGTAACCCTTTGCAGACTAATAGATGTCAATTACTTTGTTTGTCAGCTGAACATTTCTTCATCCTGGAGCACAACATTACTGCTCTTTATCTTTTACACTGCTCCATCGTTCAGGGCATTGAGTTCAATTTGACATTCAGTGATGTTTCTCACTGATACCTGTCTTCACAACAGATGTCTACCATTTAGTATGTTTTCTTGTTTGTCGTGAAAAGGTACAACCCTATTTTGTGGGTGGATTCAGTTGAAAGAAGTGCAATCCATTAAAAAAAAAAAAAACAGAAAAAATGAGAGTGACTGTTGACTGAGCTGAATCAATGTTAAAACAATGATTCATGCGAGGGATTACACAGAGGTTAAGCTCCTTCATCATAATAGCTGCTGAAAGTTTCCATCCCAGGTGGCACACAAACAGCTTAGTCTGGGAGACTTGTCAACGGCACAGTATCAGAAATTGAATTGCAAAGCTGTGCACGTTCACAAGTGGGTCAAACATGATAGCATCCTCCCAAAGCTGATCCTGTTTGCATGAGAACACGGTGTCCTCGTTTTGCCCATTGTGCAAACTGGCTTAGTGTTTGTGCATTACTTATAATGAACAATAAATATTGTTGCACATGGTCACAAAGGGAACAGTCTCACACAATAAACAGATAAATAAATAAAAAGAAACAAAGTAATCTTCTCAACTATTTTCTTTCCAGCCAAGGTGGATTTGTGTAGATGTTCTAAAATAGGAACTACTGATTTTTTTTATGCTAGAAATAACACATGGCCTTGCAAAAATATGGATACCCCTCAACATCTATAGCAGGGGTCACCAACATGTGCCCCCGAGGACCACATGTGGGGCCCACAAGCCTGTTCTAAAAAAAAAGCACAATCCACCAGTGGGTTGCATCTAAAACTTTATATTTATTACTCTTCCCTTTTATTTACACAATATCTATAACAAAGCATGAAAAAAATTACATATTTTACATAAAGTTAAGGTGAACTCTGACTCTTCTAGTTCAAAGGTCAGTACTGGTAGCCCTTCGTATGACACAACGTCAGTGAAGTAGCTCTCAGTTTCAAAAAGGTTGGCGATCCCTCCTCTATAGTTTTGTCACACTACCATAAAATTGTATGTTTTATATTGTGATTTTACGACAGCATAAAGTAGCACATAGCTGGAAGGAAAGCAATGCATTGTTTTCATATGTTTTTCCCAAAATACCTCTTAATAATGTCCAGTGTCATCAACTGCTTTTGGAAGTCAGCTAATTAGTAAATAGACTTTGTGTGTGATTAATTCAGTCTCAGTGTAAATACAGCTGTTCTGTGAAGTCTGCAGAGGTTTGCTTGAGAGCTTTAGGATTAGGACTCCGGATCATGAAGCCCAAGGAGCACAGAGACAGGTCAGGGAGATAGCTGGGGAGAGGTTCAAAGCGGGGTTAGGTTCTAACAAATGATGCCTTGCTTTGGACATCTCACTGACCACTGATCAGTCCATCATTCACTCTTCTCAGGTGGGACTTTGTTGACAGGTTAACTGTCAGTCTGTAATGCACCAGACAGGGAAATGGATAATTCAGCCAGACACGGTGTGTATAAAAAGGTTTATTGTAAACTAAAAACAAAATGTGGATATGATGGCTGAACAGTTCCAGCAGAATAATGAAGAACAGTCTAAAGGTCTACACATAATAAAAAAAACAAACAAACCCAGAGACAGTCCAGGTTGTGACCAGAACCAGAAGCTGATGAGACTCCAGTGAGGGCAGGGCGAACACAGGTTACGCACAAGAACACAGGACAGGCAGGCGGTGCACACAAGCACTGGGATGAAACTCATACCAGGCAAATAGATGATCTGACGCTGACTGGCTGTGACTGATGAAAATGAACCAGTTTTGTACATTACTCTGGTCATGCTGTCCCCACAGTGACACAAGGTGGTGGCAGCATCATGGTGTGGGGTTGCTTTTTTGTGTGTAAAAAAACAAACAAACAAAACCTATAAAAACTACGTGTTATGTTATCCGTGTACATCCTAAGCTGGTGTCTGTCTCAAAGGAGATTGTAACACATGGTGACAATAAAGGTTCTTGATTCTCAGTAGAGAGGGAAGCGGGAGCAAAATAAAGTGACGTTCTGGAAGAAAATCTCTTAGAGAGGGAGAACGAGGCAGAAGTTTACCTTCCAGAAAATCTAAAACATACAGCCAGAGCTAACGTTCACATATTATCTTATCTACAAAATAATACTTTGTGGCATGTCGTCATAGTATGTCAGAACAGAGAAAAGTTACAGGGATATGAATACTTTTGGAAGGCACTGTATATATTTCCTATTATCTACATATGGCTTTTAAAAGAGGGCTTTCTATGGAAATCATAAAGAGGTTATTTTTAATTTATTTTCATCACTCTTAAACAGGTTCTGCAAATACAAGGCTTCATTTTCAATCTGAAGCAAGCATTTGAACTTTCAACCAAATCACATAAAAACTAAACACAAATACAACTTTTACTCAACACTTGGTCAACAAAACCTCAAGCCCTGGTTTTACAGGTCCCAGTGCTGTACTTAGAAGCAGCCTACACAAGTAAACAACAACCTTCCCCTTTTTGACATCCTCCTATTCTCAAACAAAAATCTTACAGTGCAACATTTCATGGACAAATTCACACAATATCTCTATAGCTTTATCATCACTGACAGCTCCGTTTTTAAGTGGAAAGAGTAAGATATAGCAGATTGGATCAGTGGCCCAGGCATCACACCCTGATTGGTTCTTATAGGGAACAAACAAAACAAGAAGCAGGGTGAAAATGGGGGCAGGAGAGAGGAATAAACTGAGGATCAAGAGACAAATCCTTAGTCCTTCCCATCAGCCATTCTGCTGGCAACAAATGCACAAACTCACCCATGTTACCGATTAATGAAAACTCAGCCCATTATTCATGCAGAGGCTTCCCAAACTCAAACAGGGCATTCGCTCAGGCTGATACCTAGCCAGAAAATTAAATATGGGCAGAAAACTACAGAATATAATCCATTTTAGCTACCAACCCAGTTTGAACTCTGCATTAATCTGCAGAATGAATGGGTCTTAGTTTGTGTGCGTTTGGGGTGCGTCGTGTTTGCACACCAGCATTGGGCAAAGTGATGTAGGACAGGAAATCTCTGAGCCAATCAAAAGGCGGGGATGCCGGATGCTGTGACTCGGCTGTAAGTCAGCTTTAATGCTGAGGCACAGCGTGGCAACGGGGAGGTCACGTGGAACATCGGTAGATTTCATGCAGCGGAGCAGAATGCCAAATGATTTTGGCCAAGTTCCTCCAGAAACTTCTCAATTTTCTTCTTTCAATCACAGTTATAAATAGAACAAATATACTGGGAACTGCTGCAAATTTGCAGACTTTTCAAATAAAAACATGAAATGAGAGTGAATAATGTCACCCAAAAAAGGGTAAAAAAAAACCCCATAACAACCAGATTTCAGTTCTTGTATTTGAAAACATTTAGCTTTTCCACCAAAGGGAAGGCTAGGGAGGAAAAGCCAGCGAGGGAGAAAGCGTTGACTTGAGAAAGTTCGGAAGAAGAGTGAAACGTTTTTAAATACAACTAAAGTACCCATGTTTTGATTTTTAAACCTTTTAGGATTTGCAATGTCCTGGATGACTGGGAATACTCACCAGCATAATTCAGCCATTATTCTGAGAATCTGTATTCACATTATTTTGCAAAAACTGTTCAGGAACCGTTACCATAACCTATCAGGGTTTTAAGAGCTCTAAATATTTTTTTCCACACGTTGCAAAGATGTTTTGCAATACTTCTTGCAAGCTTAAAACTTTCCCTTATCTCTCTTACTTTAATTGCACTCTGCAGGGGTATGGAGGAGATGAGTGGCCAATATCCAAACTGTGAAGATATGCAGAAGAAGGACCAAAGACTGCCATTCCAGGTGGGCTCAGTCATCATGCTGTAACCAACTTCTTTTAAGTCAGTGTGGTCACATGTCAGAATAGTTCATCATTTTGCATGCCTATGACATGGAACATAATCAGTTTTATACAACATTCTGAAAAGAGACAAATCTTAAATGAGCGCTCTTTTTCCCATTAAAGGCCACATGTTTTCCCCATTTGCGCAGGGTTGGCTCGAATGTGTTCACACCTGCACAAAAGGTCCGCACCAAGGGGGAAACACATTCTGGTCCATTTAAAGCTTTAAACGGCTGAACGTATGAATAGAGAAAAGTGAACCCTGGTCTGGACCAACCAACCAGACCAAGACCTATTTTTTGAGGCGGTCTCAGTCCGCTTCTAAATGGACTCTGCTGTGGTTTGCTTCTGCTCTGAATACAAACCGGTCTTGATCCATCCCAAGTACAGGAAACATATGTCTCCTTTGGACTTAATGAGCCACCGTTGCAAGACGCCTGGCAAAAATAAGCACTTAGCGTTGCCAACGCTGCTACTATTGTCCTCTGCCCATCCGTCACTGTCTGTTTTCGATCTGCGGCCAAAACGGACCGGGCCAGACCGCAACGGACAGTCAGGACTGCAGAAAAGATCATCGCTGGCAACCTGACCTCCATCCAGCACCTAGACATTTCCAAAGTCAGGAAATGGGCAAGAAACATCACTGCTGATCCGTCTCGCCACGGCCACGACATGTTCAACTTCTCCCCTCTGGTAGGCGCTACAGAGCACTGTACGCCAAAACCAACAGACTGAGGAAAAAGTTTCTTCCCACAAGCCATCAGTCTACTGAACAGCTGACTCTGTCTCACAGGGTCAGGAACAACTCCTGTGCAAAAGCCCAGTAACTCTGCCTCTATTCAGCCACCTGTCCACTGGCTACCACTTTTTCAGTTGTTTATTTATTATTCTCTATTTCAGTGCTCTTCATACTGCTCATTTCGTCAAATTGTATATACTGCACACCAAATCCACCTGCTTCTCATACATAACACTGCATATAACACCTATTTATTCCTTCATTCTTTACACTCGCCACACTGTGGACATGTATGTTTGTATGTGTATGTGCACCTGTACATCACTCCCACCTCCCACATGTACAGAATGATAACTATAATGGTAATATAATTTACTCCTGCATCCTTGATTTTATTGCTGTATTGTTGTATTATTGTATAAGTGAGCACACTGCGAGTATTGTGCAATCCAGAGTAAAACTCCTTGTAAGTGTACAACATACCTGGCGAATAAAACTGATACTGATTCTGTAGGTTAGGGAACACGGAGCGCCTGCTCTCCTTCGGTTTGCAGGACGCATTCGCCGTCGCTCCAAAACCAGAAACATAATGTCGCAAAACCTGCGTTACATGAGCTGCTCTTGTCTGCGGCTGTAACAACAGCACAAACATGCACAACAGCAATGCAGCAAGCACAACTTCCATGCTTGTTTTCGTAAATTTCCGGGTCTGTGCTACGTCCCGCCCGAGTCATTCCTGTCCAATGGGAGCAACGATCGCCACGTGTGGCTTTGTTACAAGTTATAGATCACATGCAAAATGTAAATGTCAGATGCAAATGTGAAAGCAAACAGGCCGAGCAAATGACTTTCCCGAAAGGAGCTCAAGGAGACGCTGATAAAACCGAAACCTTAGAACAGAACCTTTTGGCACACCACAAGCGAGGGAAGTGGAGGGAGATCTGAACTTAGAAGCTGCTGCAGAAAAAGGATTTTAAATTGATGGTGAACCATATCAAAAGCTTGTGGCAGGCCTGACATGAGCAGAAAAGAACATTCTTCTGGATCACTGTGCCACTGGAGAAGAGAATACAGTTTAGTAGAATAGGCTGTATGGAAACCACACTGAAAACTTTCAAGGAGGCTGTTTTTGTCCAAAGCAGCTGTAAAAGCTCTTTGACTACGTGATTTTTTAAACTTTAGAAATAAAACCTCATTAGGACATTGGTCTGAACCAGTTAGTATTAAAGGGTAATTTAAAAAAAAAAGAAAAAGGGTGGAACTTAGTAGTCTTAAAATAGCCACATACGTAACCAGAAACCAACGAAGCACTGGAATCAACATTCTGAAATAAGTCTTAATTCATTGGGGGCTACTCAAAATCTGCCCTCTTCAGGGTTTTCTGTAACATTGTGACTGGAAATGCAATTGAAAGATTTTGTTTTCAACCACACCCACATGAATTTGTATCGACTTGCATCAACTGTCGTCTTGATGGTCATTTGCAGTGTACAGTCAGAAAATCTTTTTTCCTCATTAATCAAATTTCATGTTTAAATTTTCAGATGATCCTTCAAGCTCCATTAACCCCAAATTATACTACACAAAAGATAAATATACAACAGGTGTCATATTTGTTATATTCGTTTTTCCAAATATTTGTCGAAAAAACTGAAAATGAAAAGGTTTGAGTGCACGATTCCTTATCCTTTCAGTTCTAAACCACCTCTTCCTCCAGATCTTCCCTGACCCGGTGGAGATTGTCTTGGGCCCGGAGGCTTCTCTGAACAGTCCGAACCGGGACAAGGAGCGTCTCCCCTCCATCGTGGTGGAGCCCACAGAAGTGAGCGAGGTGGAGAGCGGCGAGCTGCGCTGGCCTCCAGAGAACATTGAGGCAGAAGATGATGAGGAGGACCTGTTCCTGGAGCAGTGTTTCCCCCCAGCCAACATCGCCGACTGGGGAGATGAAGAGGAGGAGGAGGAGACGTCAATAATACTGCAGCAGCAGCCGGGCCTGACACTCCTTGGTGAGCTGCTGAACCTTCCCTGGGTTTTGTACTTACTTTTATACTTTGATAAAAGTAAAATTTGATGTTTTTTTTGGGAATATGTTGACATTATCCGCTGCAACCAACACATTTTTAGGTTTAGCCTCACAATGAAAAATTACAGGGCTTTACAGAAATGAAACAAAACCAGAATTTAACCTTTATTAATATAGGCTAGAACAAGGTTATTCATTGGGAGTGAATAAAAGCACTGCCCCTCGAGATCCAAATTGTTTAATAATAAGTTAAGATAATTTTTCTTAATTTTGTTAGACACTTATTATCTGAATTGTATTTTTAGCAACTGTTATGCCATATTAAAATTAAATCACTCAGCTTAAATGTTGTTTTTAAACAAACTTTTCTTTCTGTTGTTGAAAGCATATTTACTTTATTATTTGATTGTACAATAAAAAACAGATGTTGCATCTACACTTTGTTTAAAAAAAACAATGTTTTTTTTTTTTTTTTGCTCATTCTTTAACATGAAATCAACTTTTCCTGTTTTAGCTCAGCTGGGATCATCATTATTACTATTTGCTAAATGCCAAAATAAATACTGAGATAAAAAAAATATGTAATCTTACTTAAGTTTCAAAAGTTTACATATATTTAGTTTGCCTGTTAAGTAGCTGAGTAGGTGGACCTCAGTCAGATTTTCACTTTGTAATGACCGCACCAAAACATGGACTTTGATGTTCTGAAGCTGCGTTGTGATTAAATTGGCTTTATTCTAAGTGTAATTGTTCATTTGGTCGAAATGAACAAGCTTTTTACTTCTTAGATGATGTCTTGAGGCATTGTTTCAATATTTCCACATGACGTCACCTCATTAGGGAAGTGCACCAGTCTGTCCTGCAAAATAAATCCCATGCATCATGAAGCTCGGATGGTGTTCTAACCTGCGCAAGCTTCCCCCTGTTTCCTCTAAATGTAATAATGGCCATTATGACAAAAAAGTAAAAAAAGCAAAAAATGCACGCTATTTGCACCATTGAAGCAATGAGCTAATTACTTAGGGAAAAAAAGTGTCTGCATGTTATGTGGAAGCTATGTGCATTCTGAGCTGGTGTCCATCCATCCATTTTCTAACCCGCTTAATCCCTCATGGTGTCGCGGGGGTTGCTGGTGCCTATCTCCAGCGTTCACTGGGCGAGAGGCGGGGTACACCCTGGACAGGTCGCCAGTCTGTCGCAGTCTGAGCTGGTGTGTCAGCTACATTTAATTATGGTAACACATAATGACAATAAAGATTCTTGATGTCTCTAAAGTTTAACGTTTATTTGTCAGCTTTAATCTGAACTTTATGTTTATTTTGGAGTGATAGCTTCTTCTTCACTGACAGGCGCCTCAGTCCATATTGTTGCAGGGCTTGTTTGACTCTGGAAAATGACTCTCTTGCCACCTTAAGCCAGCATCTTCAGAAGGCCATTAGCTTTTGTCCAAGGTCAATATAAACACCAAGCAAAACTTGGTAATTTCTGGAAAACAGAACCTGTCTCCTTCCTGAATGGGTTCATGACGTTGCCGTTTGTAATTATATTATACAATAATTCCCTTATTCTACTCACTCATAACCATTTGAATAGATAAATGTGGCAACTTCAGGCATTTTGAAGTTTAACCACAGGATGAACGAGACCCGTAGAGGTCCCCAAGACTCTTCCTGATGTCTTGGCTAATTTCTTTAGATGTTTCGATGATGAACCCATCAGGATCTCACAAAGCTTTGACGTCGTCATTATCTGGACTTCCCCAAATTGTGTAAAATATGGTCATCAGAGTGTATTTAAAATATAACTTTAATAAAAAATGCTTAAAATTATCCTTTTATTATTTTGTGGAAATAAGTCCTTTTGGAAATCCCCAAAGATTTATTCCTTTTCATACAGAGCTCGTAAATTAAATAAGTTTTAAAAACTCAAGTTTGGTCAAAGTTTTATTTATCTTGTGTTTTTTAAAGGTAAAAATTTAATCTAATCTCCTTTTTCTGTGTTTAAAACATTAGTTTATGAAAATGAAGCAACAAGTTCTCAGGAGCTATAACTGAATATCTTAATTCCTTGAAGCTCTGAGCAACCAGACAATAACTCTATAAGAAATATTGGCCTTAAGATTAAAAACTTTGAGAAAACCTAGTATAAGATAAACTCAAAATAAAGCAAACATGAAGATCTTAATGGAAGGTGCCCACTATACACTGTTGTATTAAACAGGATGAAATGATTCCAACGAGCCTGATAAGAGTGGTGTACCGTTGAAGGAGAAGTTTCGTGTCACATTGCTACATTCCTCTATCTCTCCCTGTTTTTGAAAAGCTGTGTGTCCCCTCACACAGTTAGGCAACAATTATGTAATATTTTGCAGTGAAGCACAATTAGAAAAGGAAGTGTGCCCACAACCTCCACACCACGAAATGCTGAAATGTGTCTTCATGGTACACATGACACTTCATTCTCTGTGCTTTTTCTAATAACCCTACACCCTCAGGGGAAAAAATAAATAAAAACAGCTGCTTCCTTTTGAAAATTGTTGAATGTAGGCATATTTTTTTAAGTCAATAAATCTAAAGTATATGCTCCCTACATTTGGCAATGAGTGTATTTAAGGAAGTTTTCTTGCCCACATCCAAAATGTCATGTAACGTATAAAGGTCAGTTTGAGACTAAGTGAGATGACAAATGTGTGCAGACACAACATCATTCAGCTAGCAACACCAAAGGGTATAAGTATGATATCACACAAACTCCATCCATCCATCCATCCATCCATCCATCCATCCATCCATCCATCCATCCATCCATCCATCCATCCATCCATCCATCCATCCATCCATCCATCCATCCATCCATCCATCCATCCATCCATCCATCAGTTTGTAGGGTTTACAATCCATCATTTGTTTAGATATTTTGAGAAATATGTGTTTAAAGAATGAAAGTTACACAGAAAGAACAAATTCCTAACTCCAATGGCACTTTTTAATTTTTCTTACAAAGCTAAATAGAAAATCATCTAACTTTCTGCTTTCAGTAGTTTAAAAAAACTAGTTTTGAACCTGCTTACTCGACAGGAGTCCCACCTTGATGCAACGTTAAAGACGCGTTGCAATCAACTGCCCACTGTTTCCACATTCTCATTCGGGAGAAGTGATTGCTGCAAAGCCAATCACTCAGCCAGAGCACAGGGGGAGAACCCATGCATGCATGCAGAAGGCATGCAAACTCTCTAAATGTTACTGTGTAAAATTTGACATTGCTCACTCTCCAAACCTTGGTATCATTGTTTTCTTTTTCTGTAGATCTTCAGTCTGATGCATTCAGAGACGACACCCCAACACTTCCTCCCAACAGTGCCCCCACCTTCAACTGAGCTCATCACCTCTGCTGACCATGTGAAGAAACATCCCGAGAAGAACTGTTGCAATAAATGTTAGGATGAAAAAAAAAAAAAAAAAACACTACAAAGCAGTAAACACGTCAAAAATAAGCGTTATATTTAAAAAGAGGTAGCAGAAACCAACATGGCAACCGGGACATTTTGGGCCAGTGCTGTAATCACTTATTTGGGCATTTTCTGATCCAGGAACAGGATCACATAAGCTGCATAAATGTCCAGATTTAGAATAAAATTACTTCAGGGCCACATTTTGCTGACATAGGCTTCATTTTTCATGATCCACATTCTCAAAGTTTCCACCACCCATCGAAAGAAAAAAAACCCTGACGCTGCAACACTGTTTTATTCAAGTTCTACTCCTTTTGCTTTCATGTGTGGGTAGTTTTGCTGAAACACTGATATGCTTATTCTTTCAGTATGTAGTCTGTAGTAAATCAATGTAAAGCTAGGTACACGCAAATGGCCCAAATAACTATGAACTGTACAGGACTTTGAGGTCTGTTTTTCTTTATAAAAGGCAGGTTTACTTAGAGCAGCAAAAAAATAACATAAAAAAAATAAACAACCCAAAAAAACAACAACAGTTCTTTACATAAACTAAATGTTTCAACAGGCTAAGCTCTGAAATTATTTGTATATATGGAAAACATGGATAAATATACATTATTGTTTTAAACTTTAACAATAAAGTATTTGTTCTCCTATGTCAAAGAGGAGTTTTGTGTGATATTTAGTACTTTATTACTCTCTGTTCTCTGTCAACGTTCTTCTACTTAAGGCCAGGATTCAGACACAATACTCCCCATTAACAGAGAAACACAAAGTTCACAGGTTCCACATGTGACGAAAGCAAAAAGCCAAGCCAAAACAACATGTCATAAAGTTTTCAAATGTGACACCTGTGGGAAAATGTTTCTCCTCTGTAATGTTTTTCCCCACCCGCTTCACGTTGCTACAAAAGATCATTTTCTAAACGTGAATAACGTGAGGAAATGTCCCCCATGTCAATTGTCTGAAAGAAGATAGAATCATTTCCACATGTTTCGACAATAAAACATATGTGAAACAAGTTATGATTTTTGCCATGGGAAATTTTGCTCTAAAAACCATACACATGTATAACACATAAACGTTGATTCAGCTTGATATGTAGTAATATCACTAAATGTACTGTTTAAAAGTGTCCACTTCAAATAAAAAATACAAAATAAAATGCTTTCAGCAGTCCCCAGCAGGTGAAATTTGTAGTTTTAAAGTTGTTAAGTGACTAGGACCAGACAAGCACTGAATAAGAGTGTTCTGTTTTGATAAGGCCTTGTACACACGTAGCCGGGTATTTATAAAACCGAATATCTTCCCCACATCATTAATTAAAAATTAAACCGTATATACAGGATCCCTTTTTTAAGGATTTCATCCACACAAACTCAAGTAAATTCACAACTGACTGTTGTTTTAAACATGCTAGACTCATAGGGGGCCTTGTAAGCTAAAGCTAAAACCTGCGTCAGCCAGTGAGAATCCTTCAAAATAACAGCGATGTTGTGCCTGTGTAAAACAACTGGCCTCCAAATCCCTTTTCTCCTTTGCACCTCAAAGGCATTGGAATATGGAAGTGAATGTGTCCCAATATTATTTTCATTAGTTTATTAGGACACATTCGCTTCCATAATTGGAGCAGCTGTGCTTGTAAAAACAGACAAATAAAAGGCCTCTGAACCAACTGTAATGTTTATAATGTTCCATATGCTTTTGCTTTGAAATCGTGATACCGAAGTGAAAACAGGAAATGCTGTGCTTGCCACATCATTTAAACGACCAGAGATGCTGAAGGTTAGTGAATTTGTGCAAATTAACATTGATTAGACTAATATTGTTCACAGACAATCACAGCAACAATGTAGAAATCAGCACTTCTTTGACAGCATTCAATTTTTACTCCACTGTATGGTCAAGTCAATATAATATAATATAATAATTTCTGGACCTATGTGATGCCAACGCTGGACACTGAAACTCCATCTTTTCATGTAGGTACACACCCAGGTTCAAAACCGCAGTATTTATAAATCTCCACAATGGCCGTCGTTTTCAGAATCATTTGTTTTTAGGAATGTAAAACGCGTTTATGTGTGGATGAAAGGCCTAACCGTAAAATGTATCAGTTCTCTGATAGTTGGCTATGTGGGGACTAGGCCATACATAGTTGGATCCCTTTCTAACAACCCTCCACAGGAAAGGTGCTTTAAGTTGCAAAATACCCACGTTTTTCTTCTTTTTCGAGCAAAACGATCAACTAAAATATATTTCAACACTCAAAAAATAAAGCGAAATAATGTCAAATTCGTTTGGATATGTAACCAAAACTTCTTGTTCTTGGGGTATGGCCAGGAAATGATAAAAATCCGCTTCAAGGAAACTGTGTCATAGCAGAAATGAGACGGAACAGAAGCATGGTGCAGATGATGAAGTATAATAACTTGAGGGGGAAGAAGGCATTTTCCAAATAAAACCCAAAACATACAACACCCAATGAAGCTGTACTGTAGGTTCTTTATGCATGTGGATTATGTTTTAAAACACACAAGACAGAAAAAAGGGGGAGACGAAATTACATGAAATAAAGAAAAATAATTATTTGTTTTCCTTGTTACACTAAGTTCCCAGCAAAAAGGATATCTCTGTAACCATTTGCACGCCAACTTACACACATTTTGCAGTGCTTTAACCATTTCTACTTCCTGAATATTCATCAACATGCCTGAAACTGTCTGGTTTGTGGTACAGGACTGAAGTGCAGACAAGAGCCAGGAAGCAGCATGTTTGTATGGTGAGTGATTTTTTTAGAATAATGAAGGCTTACATGATGGGAGGAATGAAAAGAACCAGGAACACGGAAAGATGGAAACCAAAACAGGGTAGTATGATGGACAACCTGCTGATGAAACTGGCGTACTACTTAGGGGAGGAGATGGAAGGAACAGCAGGTGCAGTAAATTACACAGGTGAGCCGAGTTAGGCAATTAGGCAAAAGGAGAGGAAGGGCAATGAACTGGCAGGGGTAGGAGGAGAACTGAATCTAACAGGGAAACATGAAGAATGGCCAGACATGAGGGAATTACCTAACTAAACTAAGGGCAAGCAGACAATAAAGATCTAACAGAACTACTAAAATCATAATGAACAGAGACTGACTGATGCAGGATATGAATCTAACAGACACAAGAAAAAAAATACTAAAATAATAGAAAACAGAAAACTAACTAGTGACAATAATATATAGATAAACAATACGGAAAAGGTGGAAAAAAAACAGACTGCAGGATCCCCAGGGAGCTACAAGTAGTAATCAAACCCCTGGGGGATCCTGACAGAAACACTAAATCATCATGAAAAAGGTTGAGGCTATGGAGGTTTAAAGGGGACAATATTAAATATAAATATATCATGAAATAAATAAATATACCATGAAATAATAACATGTAAAATGAGATAATGAAATGTAGAATTAAATAAATAAATGCACCAGTAAATGTCCCATTAAATCATTAAATATATCATTAAATGTAAAATGAAATAAATAAATGTAAAATGAAATAATGAAATGTACCATTGAATGTTCCATTGAATAATCAAATGAATATACCATTTATTTATTTAATGTATCATTAAATAATTAAACGTACCATTAAATTATGAAATGTAAAATTAAATATATAAATGTGGCATTAAATATGCCTTTTAAAGTATGAAATAAAATAATTAAATCTAATTTTTGTTAAATAAATTCATTTGATTATACATTTGATTATTTCACTATTTTTTTCATGGTGTCGCACAGCTGACTCATCATGAAATTGTTTAAACTGTCACCTTCACACATCAAACTCAGTGGGCGGGATTAGGGAGACCCTGACGTCTGATTGGCTGCCTCACACTGAGCAAGACAAGATAACTTCTTCCTGGTTGAATATTGACTCCGAGCGAGGTCAATATTTTTGCTGGAAAGTGTCATAATTTAAAAGGCATATTTAATTATTTAATGGCACATTAAAATATTTTATTTTACATTTCATAATTTAATGGTACATTTTAAGGGTTTAATCATGTATTAAACAGAAAAATTGTAAATTATATTATTCAATGGAACATTTAATGGTACATTTATTCATTTCATTTTACATTTCTTTATTTTAGTTTACATTTCTTTATTTCATGGCACATTCACTTCATGATGCATTTAGTGATTTAATGGGACATTTATTGGTATTTATTTATTCCATTTTACATTTAATTATTTCACGGTACACTCATGTTTTTCATGGTATATTTACATTTATTTAATTCATGATATATTTATTTATTTAATATTGTCCCTTTTAACCCTCCAACCTTTGCCATGTTGTCATAAACTTTCGAAACAGGGAAACCACAATTGTTCAAGCTGTTCAGGCATGAATTCTCTACACAATCACTCTGTTGAAGTGTCATTGATGAGAATTGTGCAGCGGCTCTTGTGCAATTGTAGTAATGGATGCGTACGCCTACGAATGTGTGTGTGTCTTAAAAGGGGTTGGAGTTGTAAAAGGTACTCAAACACAGAGCAGCAGTTCTAGAACTTCCTGTTGAGGCAAGGGTGAAACTTCAACGGACCAGTCAACAGTAAGTAGGCATGTTTATTAAATCTTGGTTAGATTTTGTTTATTCTACCTTCTTTTATGTGAAGGTAGAGTGTTTTAGCTTTAAGTAACATTTACTTTACATGTTTTAAATTTATATTGTCTCTCTAAACTAAAACCAGGCATTAACTAATTCTCTGAAATGTTATCTCTGCTTACAGGCTTACTTGACCATGGATTACCAAGGTTTCAACCATTCTGATGCTTCAAACTCCACTGATGACTTTGATTGGTTGTCAGAAATCTTTGGGGAGAACTCCACAGACATTATATTTCCTGAGGACCTGCGCCCTGACATTTTGCCAATCCAGATAGTGGCTCTGGTTCTCTACGCCCTTGTGGTCCTGCTCGGAGTACCTGGTAATGCTCTGGTTTTGTGGGTGACTGGCTTCTGCATGACCCGCTCTGTTACCTCTATCTGGTTCCTCAACCTGGCGCTGGCGGATCTTCTGTGCTGCCTCTCCCTGCCTCTGCTCATGGTGCCGCTGTTACACGACGACCACTGGCACTTTGGCTCGCTGGCCTGCACTCTAGTCAAAGGGCTCTTCTATTTGGTGATGTACTGTAGCGTTCTGCAGCTGGTTCTGATCAGTGTGGATCGTCTGATTCTTGTCAAAAGACCCATCTGGTGCCAGAACAACAGGCGACCCAGGCAAGCTGCATGGGCATGTGTGGCTGTGTGGTGCCTAGCTCTGGTGGGCAGCATCCCACAGTTTGTCTATGCCCAGCAGATTGATGTAGGGGAGCATAAGAAAGAATGTGTGCTAGCATACACTCGAAAAAGTGTCTGGCCCGTTGCATCCTTTCGCTTTACCATGGCATTCGTCCTTCCCTTCTTCGTCATCGTCATGTGTCACCTGGTGGTATACAACACCACCAACAAGGGATTGTCACGTGGTCGGGTCAAATCCAAACGAACCGTGAGGGTCATCATTGCTGTGGTGCTGAGCTTTTTCTTGTGTTGGCTCCCCTTGCACATCCTGGACTTTATCGACTTGGCCACCGCACGGACCTCTTCCCACAGTCCAAGAATCTACCTGGCTCAGGTGCTGGCCCTCTGCCTGGCATATTTCAACAGCTGCCTCAACCCTCTGATCTATGTGTGCATCGGACGAAGCTTCAAAGATAGCATGAACCGTTCGCTGCGCCACATCATCCACTTCGCCACGGAGGACCCAAACTCAAAGGGGACTGTTAACAATGTCGACACCAGGAGCAGCTCAAATGGAAGGGAGACGACCAAAATCTGATCGACTTGTTTTTACAATCAACGGCCAGTCTTTTATTCCTTTGGGGAGATATATAAGGAGACTGCAACTTCTTTGGACCTGAACTTTAACTCAGTTTGGAATCAAACCTGAGATTCACCCACATTTTTTTTTTCAGAAAGACCATGTAAGACATTTTTCTGAATTTGTGGGTAGATGAACTTCTGCAAAGACAGCTGTTGGGTTGCGTGACTCATTGTTGCAAATGAGGATGTGTTGCACAATCTGTGATATTTCGGTGGTTCCTTCTCATGCATCTAAAATCCAAGGTTAAATGTTTCTACTTTGGTTTGTTGTCACTTATTGAACTGCTGTCAGAATACGTTGTTTTTAGCATTCATAGATATTCTTTTCTCATGACATATACTTCTCCTTTATGATGATAGAATGGACATTTTGTCATTTCTGCCCCGGCCACTAAAACTCACCACAAGAGGGAGACATTCTATAAGCTGAAAATGGTAAATCACTTGTGTTAAGATTCTTTCAATATTAAAAAAAAAACCTCACTTCAGAAATGTTGACTATGATTAAAAACCTATATTTCTTAAAATATCACTTAAGGGAAAACATCTAACTTACAAAAAATGTGTTTCCTTGGTGTAATGCGTTTTTTTGTTTGACATTTACAAAAATAATGCATTTGACATAGTGTAATAAGGACTGATGTGCAGGTTTTCCAAAGTATGTATGTATATATATATATATATATATATATATATATATATATATATATACATACATATATACAAACACACACAATTAATAAAATGTATTTCCATTTAAAATAACAATGATTTACATTGAAAACTTTTTCTAACAGTTATTAAACCGGAATTTTGATCATGGCTTCATTAAATGTTTTGGGAATGATGCAAACGAAAGGAAATTTGTAAATTATTTATTGCATCAAAAAAGTAAACAAAACCAACAAAATGTGTACAAAAGCGGTACCAAACTGTGACAAAATGACAATTTACACACTACATTCATTGTAAACAAGGCCACCTGATGATATATACAAAAGCAAACATATGTACAAGTGTGTGTTTTTCTGTGCCTTTTTTTGACTGATCTTGTGCACTTAAAAATACTTTAAAAAACATGCATATATGCATACTGGTTTGGTAACATGGCCTCTACCGGACCCTGTGATTCACAGATGCCCGTTCATAGGGGCTTATCGGTCTGGAAAAGCGGTAGTAGACAGTACATATCAGTAAGTGTCAGAGTTAATCCACATGGGTGAAGCGGTGGTTAAAAATAAAGTTTGACCATCAGCTAGAATGCATCTTTGAACAAAGGTCAGAAATTCTTGCTGGTTGTAGCAATTTCTGGATGACTAACGTTCATGCCTATTATAACAGCAAAGGATCCTACTTCCGGGTAATGGTTCCCAATAAACTGCTAAAAGAACAAAGTAAGACTTTTCTCAAGAATATGTCTGTCTTCATTTTGATTACCACCATGCTAAACATAGGGTGACACAACAGCCACTGGCAAGTACTGCTGACATACAACGAGAAGATTCTGGATTCAAATCCTTTGATCCCACAGACTCTCTGTATAGAGTTTGTAAATTTTTTCTGTGTTTGTGATGGATCAGTGCTCTATCCAAGGTGTACCCTGGCTGTTGCCTAATCACTGCTTGAGATAAATAGACATCTAATCGTCTCAAGCCTCCCCTCCATGATGCTGTGAGGACTGATGTATTTCTTTAACAAAAACATTAACAGGAAGGATGAAAAACGAACAGTTATACAAGCCAGGGCAAACAAAATGGAATCAATATGTTTATTCAGTTAGTTTACACTGTCAAAAGAAATCACAGATATGACATAAAATATTTTATCTAACAGCTGAAGACTGCAAGTTTATTTAAAGTAATTGGTAAGAAGTTGAAAGACTTGCTTGCATACCTTAAGGAGCTGTTGGATCTGGTGGACTGAAGATAACACTACCCCAAATAAGATACCTGTCAGCTGACTAAACGAGAGAAAGGGTCATAAAACTCCATTACGAAAGTAAATCAACAGAATGTGGCAAAAGATGTAGCTTGTTCAAATCTGGAGAAAGTCCAAGCAGAATGAAGAGGTTATCAATGGGAAAGATCAAGTTAGACCAAGGAGGACATGAAAGGATCCAGCGCAGAAAACTTAAGTCCAAATGTATTGAAAAGAGAAAAATGCACAATCACAGAAAAGTACATGAGAAGAAAACTGTAAGAGTTCAGGTGAAAGAAATTGGATTTTTATAAAGAGAAGCGAAACTAGAACCATCATCATGTAAGCAGAAGAAAACATGGTTTCAGTGAGCTAAAAAGAAGCAGTCATGGAGTGTGAATGATTATATTAAAGTGGAATTCAGTGAACTGAATGTGTTTTGCCCAAGGAGAGGATGAATTAATTCTGATTCCAATGAATGGCACCAAACAGAATGAATCATCCCTAAAGATCACAGGTGGAAGAAAACATGCACATTTCCACAGTCAGTACTGACATAAGGCTGTGGGTGCATTAACAGGACAAAGGGAAGGAAAGGCAAAACAACTTAATGACACAACTGGTAAACTATTCATATGGTAATCCAATTGAAAATATGAAAAATGGTACCTGAAAAAGCCTCAAGGGAGCAAAGCCGATGTGATCCTACCATACGAAGACACTGTAACATAATTGATGAAACACGTTTTTCTTAAGTGAAGTGAAAGCATCGCATAATTCAAGTCCATATAATCTTTTGATTCATGATTCCAAGATTTTTTTTTCCATCTGCTTGCTTTGCATAAAATGTAATTAATGACATCCAAATTTAAATGTGTTTTCAAAGCCAGAATGTTAGGGTGATGTTCATTTGTTTTGTGTCTGAATTTTTCATGCTGCAAAGCAAAACAAGCAACAGAACGTCGAGTGAGAGTTGGGATTCTATGTGTTTTTGCTGCAGATGGTAGCAAATTCTTGAACCCCCTCCCCTAAATAAAAAAATATAACAAAACAAAAAATCAACAACCCAGCTTTAATTAATTAACCTAAGCGGCCAAAAAAAACCAAACAGCTCAGTCACTTAGTTTTATGGCTCTGTCAGCACAGTGCAACATGAATCGTTGAGGACAGAATGGTGCCCATCAGTTTGGTATCTGATGGTTGTCGAGTGAAGGATAATTTCAGCCTGACAGAATGAAGAGGTTGGGCTACATTTTTGATCATTGTGATGAATGGATGTGTCTCATCAAGGATGGAGTAGAGGTAGGTTTATTTCAATAAGATTGCTCATTATTTAGTGTAGGATTTGTGACCTAAAGGGGAAGCAATGAAGCTGCCCGAAATTGTTTTACCCCTTCGTGGTAAAGGTTGTACGGCTTTGAAACAGGTTTTGACTCAAACAGTGGTCATGACTTTAAGAGACCCTGTGCGGAATCTGAGAATCTTCTTTTTGAGAGCGTGGGAGGCTTTGATCTTGACGAAGGCTTTGGGCTGAGTCGTGGCACTGGCAGTAGCTTGCGGCGATGCGGACGAAGAGGACGAGGTAGAAGCAAGGCGAGGTGGCAGCTGCTGGGGCCACACTAGTCCCCCGCTCTCGTCTGAGTCGCTGGAAAGCGAGCTGGAGGGCGGCGAGTACACCTCGCTCATGCTGGACTCGGACTCTGCAGGGGCGGCCCCGGCGTAGCCCTCCTCACTCTGACAGAGGGGGGCTAGGGCCTGAGAGTCCTGCTGCCAGCGCTGGGCGTGCTGCTGGTGGGAATGGGACTGGGCGCAGGAGTGACCGTGACGAGCTTTTCGAGACACTCGTTTATTCGCCTGCGCTGCATTCTGGACCTCACCCTCGTCCTGGCTAAGCTCCAGGTTGGAGCACCAGCGACGACTTCCACTGTGGCCCTTGTTGGCCACCTGGGGTGCGGTGACCTGGCTTTGGTTCTGGCCAAGATTGGTTCGTCCTGGGCGCCTTTCTGTGGTGCTGTACCTCCTGTCAGGAACCGCCTTCTGTCCTGGGAGGCTGTTTTCAGACTGGGATCGGTTGGTTTTGTTGCTTGCCTTCTTGGATTTCTGTCGGTCATTGTGACTTTTTTTAGGAGCTCTGGACTTTGAGTTGGGCTGATCAGGAGAGGCGGCAGCTCGGTTGGCCTTTGACTGTTCAGGTTTGTAGTGTCTGGGGGACCGTACAGGAGCATGGCAGGCTTGTCCTGGGATATACTGAGCGCTTACTAAATTGTGTACTTGATAAACAGAGGGTTGTGGATGTAGGTAATGTTGGGGGGATGTGGGTTCACAGCAAAGGTCAAGATTCCCAACGCCACAGTTTGGCTCCAAGGAGGGCAGAGGTGATGGTAGCCTCCCTGTCAAGGGGTTTGGTCTGGACTGGGGGTAGGAGAGAGGCAAATAACAACTGTCCTCAAAAGATGGGGCCTCAGCCCTGCGGGCCTCCCCTTCTGGCAGGTCACAACCCCATTCCTGTCTCTTAAGGTTTGCTGATAGGTCAGCATGGGGCTGAGGATGGGGGTCAGGAAGGCGTTGCTCTGTGGTTAGAGAGGGAGTTCTCCTGTGTTGGGAGCTGTGTCCGGAGGCACCGCAGTACACGGGGTCAGGGGTCAGGGTGGTGCGAGGCTGACAAGGCCGGGGTAGGAGAGCATAACGCTGGATGAGACTCAGGATGTAACCCTCCACTCTGAAAGCCTGTTGGTAGTCCTCCTCTGGGATCTGATCCTCTGCAGGTTGCTGCTGCCAGATATGGCTGGCAATGCTGGGGTCCCACCGCCAAGAGTCCTCGACTGACCCCTCCTCTACAATGCCCTCCAGAGGTGGGTGAGGTGCAGAGAAAGAGCGAGGGAGGTTGGGCCGAATCACTGGCGCATCAAGCTCCCCATGAAGCATGAAGCTGTCTCCTAATTATAAAGAGAAACAATGCAGTGAGTTAAAACCGAGTCATGACTAGAACAAGCGCCAACTCTGCCAGCAATCTGTAACAATAAGAAGACTACTTAACAAGGCCACAAAGGTCTACAGCTGTGTATGTTGTGCATGAAGCTGAACCTTTTCCCGAATTTAAAGAGATGTTATTTGCTGCATTGTAACTATCAGCCTCTGTGTCCATGGCATGACAACAGTGGCCGTTTGTGGTATAGTTGAATTATCACATTTCCCACCACGCGGTTTGCTAACCTTTTACTCCAGATTTGAAATCTGGAAGGCGTGGCATGCAAATGCCTTCAGTCCCCTTTACTCTAGTACCCGTAAATAAAATCCTCTTTTATAAATGACTATATGTGATACAATCTCAATATAATACAGCTGTACTGTGTACTGAGATCAACAGCTCTGGTAGGAGAATCGTTTGATATGAAGGATTAGCTGTGCACTTAACATATCTGTCCTTCATGGAAGAGAGGCAAGAAGAAAGCCGTTGTTAAATCCATTTTAAAACTGCAGCAAGACATGTGGGGGACACGCAAACATGCGGAAGAAGGTGTTGAACTTTTTGGTTGAAATGCAAAATATGTTGTGTGCCTGAAAACCTACACTGCATATTCTAGCAGGACCACAACCCTGAACTACAAACCTGCTCCAACTTGATGATGTCTATTCGCAACAAGAGGTGTTACTAACAGTAAGACAATGTAAAAAAAAAACAAAAAAATAAAAAAGTCTTCACTTAAATCGCTATTATATTCTATTACAAAATCAATATGTCCATAAATGTACGCACATGTTTCACATAAAAAATCAAATATTTATGTTAGCAAACCACCTCCTACCTCAATTTGCTGTGTAAGATAACATCAGCTTCTGTGTAAATAATCCGACCAAAGTTAAGCTGTAAAGGTTCAGAAAATAGGAGTTTGCATAGACTGCCATGACGTTCTGTACATCATGGTGGTCTACGCAGAAGTCCACTTTGTGCTTGGCCCCTTTTGGACTTGCTGTTAGCTTCAGCCACTGCAACTGCAACCTCCACAGTCTGGATTTATTCTAAATGAAGGCACCTAACGCTCATGAAGTTTTAACGGAACCCAGCATCAAAAATTCATAGCTAACCATTTCAAAAAGAGCCGAACCTGAGGATGGACGTGTGTCAGATTTTCTTCAGGTTAACCATCTCCAGAGTTTTCTTACCTAGAGACTTAGGCCTGTCATTGGTGTAAATCCAGGAGGAGGCAGGCTCAGCGGGCTCAGCTGAGGAAGATTTTCCTTTTGGTGATTGACCCTCACTTGAATCGTAGAATCCTTGGACCGGACCAAGAGAAAGGACACATCATATTTATCATACCTCCGTGTTAACCACAATTTAAAACGTCCTGCTGAATTCATAGAGTTTCCAGTCACATTTAGCAAATAATCCTCAAAACCCATCCATAAACTCCCAGAATGTGAATAACCACGTTAACTCATCATCGGTGCAGTATGAACAGTAGGAAGAAAATTGTTTTATTGGATAAGGCGATAACTTTACACAAAACCATACTTAGCTGCAGAGCATTTGACAAACAGCATTGAATTCAGAAACCTTTTTAATTAAACGGCTGACAGATTTAGGGGACAGAAAAGCTTTTAAACAGCGGGAGTTTACCAGAACTCGGCCGACTGTCACCGGCGTCTCGTTGAGCTCCCTCACAGCAGCCGTCGTCAACGTCAATCTTCAGATCTCCCACCTGCTGCTCCAGCGCCTGCATAAGGCCCCACGGAGAACTGTGGAGAGCGCTCTGCAACACAAACCCATGCAGACTGTTCAACCGCTCTCTCTCTCTCTCTCTCTCTCTCTGTTTTCTGCACTGTTTACATGTGATCCGCCTGTAAGCACTGAGAAGCAACACATGGCCCTTTTTATATCAAACCAAGACCTGAAGTTGAAAGGCTTGTATTCCTGGAAGAGCCACAGCTGTTTCTTTTTGCTGCTCACTTCCTCAGCGGCAACTCTTGTTTTCTTTGGCATTTAGCTCTCCTTGTGTGTTTCCGCAAACACGAGTTGTGTGTCCAATTATTTGATAGATTTGAAACATGAAAGAAAATCATCTTTTTTTGAAGTTGCATTAAGTGGTAAACACAAGCTCTTACTGAAATGATTTGGGAGAGTAGCTTCTTTTCATCTCAAGACAAAAAAAGAAAATGGCTACAATGCATCAACACCAAATGTCAAAACAAATAAAAGCAGACCCCATATGTAGACTATTTGTTTCTTTGCAAACTTGTTACCAAGGTACAAATACGGTCACTGCTGTTCATTATTGAAGTGCATCCACCTGCTACGACCATATCTGATAGCATGGAGTCCAACATTCAAAGAGGCTCAAATGGAAAGCAGTCAGTTAAAACATGAATAATTCAAGGTTGTCTGATGGGGAGGGGGATGTTGTGGCTGACACACACACACACACACCCACCCACACACACACACACACACACACACACACACACACACACACACACACACACACACACACACACACACACACACACACACACACACACACACACACACACACACACACACACACACACACACACTCACACTCTCTCTCTCTCTCTTTCTCCCTCTCTCTTGCTATCTATCTATCTCTTAAATAAGCAAATGTGATCAATGACAGGGACAAATTTATGATGCAAACTTCATTTAAAAACAAGCATTTGTTCTTCATAGAATTAGGGTTTTGCAACAACAACCTAAAGGTTTATCAGAATATTTTGTTAGATTTGTTGTAACAATAAATGTGATAGGAAAAAGATAATTAAAAAACAATTGCATTCTTTTTTATGGTAACATATTGTGTGGCTGGAACATCACACCACTGCAAGCAAAACCACACAAACACAAATACTGTTCATTATTGGAGACTATAAGAACTGATAAATGCTATAATCTCTAGTTTAAATGAGATCAGGCCTAATATGTATTCAGTATTGTGGGTATCTGTAGGTATAAATTAACACACTCGTATGTTCATATGCATGTGTACATGGATATGTATGTGTAATGTTGGCTGGCCTTTAGCGGTTGGAGTGCGTGAGGTGGTAGGAAATGGCGTGGTCCATAATTTCTAATTATTATTTCTATAATGCCTATTTACATAAAGTACACGTGCCAAAAAAGCGCAAGTGATAGAAACAGGCGTCTTGAATATTGTCTCACAAATTGGCTAAAACCACTAAAACTCTCCCAGGGTTGTACATGTTAAGATAAGTACATAAAACTATCTAAAACCCTCCATAAATCATAACCACAACCATAAACCGTACAAAAACCCAAGCTATATACATAAAATCCTAAACCAAACACCAAAGATAAATAGAAACCCCATAAACCACTAATCAGCTAAACTTGGCTCTCCTATTCATTTCCTGGACACAAGGAAAAGGAATGTACAAACACCAAACATCTTTCACTAAAACACTTTAAGATGCAATAAAACACAAACACTTAAGGACTAAATTGAAATATTGCACAAATATTGACTATGTTTGAACTCTAATTTCTGTCACCCCTCTTCGCCAGGACCCAACCACTCTATTAAAGTGCTGCAGTGCCACTGGATCTAAAACCAGGAAAAATGAAAGACAATAATAAACGAAAACTTATAAAATCAGCTGTGTACAATTATTTCTGAAATGTGCAAATATACTTCCTTATGCTGCGTGCTATCTAAAGCGCTAAATATGCAAGTTAAAGTGCTCAAGTGAAAAGTTCAAGCTGTTTCTACTTAGAAGTAACAAGCAGCTGTTTGTTACAGTATATTATTCATTAAGAAAATATGGACGAATGTAGAGGTGGGACAGGATAAGCCGTGCTTGTTCTCCCTTTCAAACACCTTCTGGTCTAGTTATATTCTGGTGAGATCATTCCTCGACGTTTTCCTTTTCCCGTGTTTGTCCTTAACATTGTAAGCTTAATTGTTCAAAAGCAAGCCTTGCACTGGTCAGACTGTCAGTTTTTGCGGGGCTGGCAGTGTCAGATGGTGACATCATCTGACACACACGCTAACATCTGTAGACACTTGCATGCAAGCTTGTCTGGATTTGTTAACACGCACACTGTTGCGTATCTGTGACTTCTGAGGACAAGGCATTAACTTACAACGGTACCCCAACCACTTGGAAAACCCTAAAACAAACCTGGGTCCCCACAACATGAGTAAAGCCTAAACCTCACACATACATGCAGGCACGTAAAACAAAGGTTCTTCAATGTCGCAGACAGTCAAGTCTTCAATTCAAGAAGATTGAGCATGTCCTCGTGACAAGGTGACACTATTTTTAGGCTGTGGATCTTCTGTAATGAAGCGCCTGCTGCTGCCAGCGCTCTTCTGCTCTTCTTTGGTCACTGTCTTTGTTTCCCAGCGCCAAATTAAACACTGCCGTGAGGAATGTACACAGTCTGCAACGCAGTTGATGAGAAATCACCTAAAAGCTCATTAATCACAGTGACAGACTTGTTTTTTTTCTTTTTTTTGAGAGGACTGTTCACTATTTTAGAGCAGACTGGTTGTCTCTTGTTGGATTTGACATATTTTTCTGGAAATACATGCAGACACTGGTTTTTCTGATCCCTTTGCCTTCTAAGCAAAAATGCGTAGTCCCAACTGCTTAAAAAAACCAGATGCCTTCATTGAGCCGCCAAACACCTGCAAAGTGGCATTGTTGCAGTTTAAGGTCTTATGGTTTCCCATGTGCGTGTTTTAGAATAGTTCAGTACTTTTTACGGATCAGGGCAAAATGGCGGGTTATGGTGAGAAAACAACGTGTGGACAGATTCGTTGTGTGTAAGAAAGTGAGACTTTTAGCTGCTTCCATTCACTGTCAGTATGTTTCACACAATCACCGTATGGCTCCAAAATATAACGCACCCCAGCAACACAGTTCTTGTGGAAACATGCTTGCCCATGATCAGAGTTTGATTGATGTAAGTCACGCAGCTAATGCAGAAATTACATTTACTGGAATGATGTAAGTTAGTAAGTAAGTAAGAGAGCATTTTATATAATTTTATATAGCACCTTTCACAGCTAAATTGTCACAAGGTGTTTTATGAGAAAAGCAAACATAAAAACAGAAGATAAAGCCATAAAAAAAATACTATATACATGTAACTCCATGCAGCATAAATAGATGGAGATAACACAAATTATTACAAGCTACAAACCCATACACAGTAGAATAAATAAAAAAATAAAACCTTCGCCTCACCACTCTGAAGCCTATTTAGCCTGTTTTGTCCCATATGTGGCCATAATGCAAATAACTGCTCTTGTAGGGCAAATAACCCAAGCGATTCTTCCAACATGACCTCTTCACCCCAAACACTGTCCCTTCTTTGTGTCGACCCGGCTGCTTATTGTCTTACTGTACACAAAGCGTCAGCGTTGATGCAGCAGTACATTTTTTTTTAGTGGGGAGCTTTGTTTTAGCTGCTGGTAGGGCAGTTGGGAAAAGCAGTGGCCTGGAGGAGGGGGACGCTATAGGAAATCCACTAATCAATGATTCGGTTTCATGCGATCGGTCGTTCACCACCTCCTTTAGGTACGCACACATAAATAGACTCTGTGGGATAATACTTGATACAAAACAAAAATCCTGCACTTACAAACTAATCTTAGTGGAGACGTGGACTATTTGGTTCATAGTGAAACGCGGTTTGTCTCTCCAGACTCACTGACCTGACAGATCTCACACTGGCATGCTGACAATGCGTGCACTGTAGCACTGCTGTTTTACTGCATCCTGTGTCCCACAGCGGTGGGGGATGTGGGAGACAGTGGACGCGCTGAAGCCAGACTCTTTTAGAGCCAGACCTGGCGAACAAAACATCTGGGATGCTCTCAATTAACAGAACTACGAATATGATGAAATATATTTGAACAACCTCCTTTAGTTAGCTTTGTTTGTAAAGAAATAGAAACCATTTTTTTTTTTTTTTTTTTACAAAGCAAAGAGTTGGATGTTTTATCTTCAGCAACATAAAGGCAAGATGAAATCTGTCAGTTTATTGCAGGTCAGAACAAAACCTGACGAGGCTGTTTAAAAAAGTTAGTCTGATCTAACAGGTAGGGTCGTTTTTACATCTCACCAGAAATATTTGATAATGACCATGTTTTCCCACATCTAAAACATGCCAGTGACACAAAACATGCTCAGAAATCTTAAAATTACATTTCTGTGGGTCGCTGTTTTGTGTGGGCAACCACTTATGCCACATAATCGCTATAATGCGTAACACATTGCAGATTACCTCTGACCAAAATTATGTGCTTTTACCTCCTTTACTCTCAGTAGAGTAAAAAAAGGGAGAGTGGAACAGACTGACCTTTAGAACAAGAGGAGATGCAGAAAGGTTTGAGGAGATTTGAATGCTAATTTGTTGAATATGAGGGGAGCACAGCTACAACCTGGTTTTGTAAGACTGTTGCTTTTTTATATATGGGTTTGAATTTTCTTAGTTTAAAAGGTTTCTACTGTAAAAAACAGTTCCTAAGGTAGTGAAAAGCCCTTAAAGCTCTGTCTTCCTCCATCTGTGTCCTTCCACCCTGTGAGGGTTTTTGGCTAAATGTTTATGGCTGCTCATTTGTGGTGTAAAACGAATTCCCGATATTGATTCTTAAATCAAACTGCGGTGTTGTGTATTCTTTGCCATATGCAGCGACAACATGTTCCGCGTTAAGAACATTTTCAGAACACAGAGAAGAGGGGAGACGAGGCATGCAGCCAACATGCCCGACCCAATGTAATTAAAGCTATGTTGTGACTGGATCCACACAGAGAGGTCTGTGGGAGGCCGGATCCACACACACACACACACACACACACACACACACACACACACACACACACACACACACACACACACACACACACACACACACACACACACACACACACACACACACACACACACACACACACACACACACACACACTGCCCCCCCAGTTTCACTGCTTGACTCAACTTTTGATCTCTTATTTTCATAAGCCCATGGTCATATTTTAAATCCCTTATCTCAACACTGTAAATGTTTCTTTAAGATTCTTTCATTCCAGTTTGACAGAGCGGCTATTCTGAACGCATGCGGTGTTTGTATAAGCAGAGTCTGTGAGTACACTCTTGACTCTGTCCTACGGTGGTTTGTAGAAAGCAGCTTGAGTTCAACAGAATCCCTAAACAGACACGCAGAGGGCTCGGCTTATGTGAGCGAGAGGTGTTCAACCTACTTAAGAGTCCACTTGGATACACGATTTGAATATTTTCTGCAGAGTCTAAGAGGCCAAGCTAAAGAACATACCAAACTGTTTGAGCACTAGAGCAAAGCGACAGAAACCAGAGAGCAAACCATGCGGCTGATCTGTCACCATGGCGTTGACTGATGTGCTGCTGTCCTAACACCAGAACACACACAACCTGATGGCGGATCGCACAATCCTGCGGTGTGTGGCAAGCGTATTTATCATACAGGCTAGCAATAAAAAAAGGATCCCTGAAGCAGAAATCAGTCATTCACTTCTTTCCAGACATTTGCTTTGGGGGTTCAGCGCCGTATGTCACCAACGGCATTCTCCCAATCTGGGACATTGTTCTGACATGAATAAACTTTCACTATCAAAATATCTAAATGTAGACATAGAGTTACAACGACGATGGTTACATCTGTCATTTTGAATATCCAGAATAAAATAACACTTGACATGCAACATGATTTAACGTAAAATAAATGAGAATAACGTCAACAAACAACCAAGTAAAGATTTTAAATGTCAAACAGTCGTCATGCATAGCTAGCGACATGAGTAATGACGGCCAACATTGGTATTACATATATATCTGCAAAGCCATTGTAGATATCTGCGAGAACTTGAATGGATGCCATGTTAACATAGAACAGATGAAATAATCAAGCTGTCATTTAACAAAAGCTACATCTACAGAAGGGGGATGGAGCATCACAAGGGGCGTGTCTGAGGGAAGGGAAAAAGCCCACCTAGCACTCATGCACCCATAGTAGGTGAGGCTCAATGTTATGAATGATGTTAAAGAAGGCCAATAAGACAGAGAAGTCTGGTTTGATTACATGTTACAATAAAGCAGGCTATGTGATGATTTAGGTCTTGGATCCACAGAGTTAATTTATAGGGATATAGTATTTGGCCTCACACATCAAGCGCTCATCCACTAATTGACGCATGTGTGTCACACATTCATGCAAAATTCATATAATCCCTTCCACCCTCGCCAAAGTCTCTCAGTAGGGTTGCTCAGAGGCAGGTCAGAGCTCCCTGCTTTCTCAGCTGCTGTCTGGTGTCCCGCAGCTGTCAGCACCTTCATCACCGCACACACACACACACACACACACACACACACACACACACACACACACACACACACACACACACACACACACACACACACACACACACACACACACACACACACACACACTGTATCCAGAAAAAATAAAGCCCCTCACTCTGTCTGGGGGCCCGGAGTCACGTCAGACACACGCACACACCAACGATCACGCGCAGGGTCAAATGTTTCTGTGTCACACTTTACTAGCTTTAACCTGAACATAGAAGATGAAATTGGGGGAGGTAAGGGGGGGGGGGGGGGTCTTGGCCACAGATGGTGACCTGATATTTGTGAAGTCTCAATCCGAGACTTCAATTAATGTTGAGTCACGTAGAACTTCCCTCCGAGGAATTTCCGACCCGATTACTAACACGCAAGGATGATCAGAACTGTTCATTAACACCTGATTAAGAGGTGGGTTTATATATATATATATATATATATGTGTGTGTGCTTTTTATTATTTTGTGTCTTTTTTTTTAGTTTGTGCGCAGATGTGGGGCGCAGGAACATTGGAGCGCATTGGAAAGGCATGCCCGTGACGCATCCCTCAAAATTCAATTTGCGCTAATGTTGTTTTGGACAGAGCGATGGACAGAGTTCAGATTCGGACGCAGAGGCTGCGTCATGGGACTGAGATCGCCGTGATTAGTATTCTGCTCCATACGCGCCTTTTGTTAGGCCACCGGCTGAGCAGAGGTGCAGACACAGGCAGGGAGGAAGGAGCTGTGGAGACGAGACCCTCTTTAATAATGTCTTGTTTTTATGACAGCGCGGTGGTTGAGAGACAAAAGCAGCCAAACAAAATGAAAATGCCAAAAGGCACAAAAAAACGTAACACCTAATGATTTAAAATAGAGGCTATAATAAAAAAAGGCAAAATGAAACTGTTAACACTGTTAAGCCTGTTAAAGTGGTTTGATAATGTGCATTTAATTCATTTGCCTACTTCTGAATCAGCGCTTTCAGAAGAAATTATGTAAGTTTAACAGCTAAAATGTACTTTTTAAAATCCATTTACTTTATGCATTTAGATTGTAATCTGTTTTACATTGACAGATTACATTATTTACATAATTGGATAGTAATAAACTAAACGGTAGTATGGACAACATATCTGCACAATAAGCGGTATAAATAAATAAAATAAGTAGCATCATAAAAGGCCTTTTGCTGGGTCCCTCTTGGCAGCAGAACCAGAACCAACTGCTTTCTATATTTATTATAAAGTCAACTTGTTTGTTTTCCATATTAAAATTGGTTTGTGATTAGAGCATAACCTCTTATTGAAATAGTAATAAATTTTACAATCTGTTGGAAAACATAGAATGTAAATCTTTTATCTGACAACCACAGCTAAGATGGTCCACCACAGGGTTAAGACGTTCAGCATGTTAGCAATTTAGACTCTGGCATTAGCGCAATCGCTAACCTCGTTGAAGCTGCATACAGCCTTAAATTCTTTCACCGACGCAGAAACAGAAATTTTTGACAGGTTCATAAAGTATTGTGAAAAAGTATTTATCCCTCACAGATATTTTCCGACCTTTTTTTCTTAAAACTTTATTGTTACAGATCCTCCAATACATTTTATTATCAGTCACAGATTTTCAGGGCAAATGCAAACAGACGTTTTTGAATCAGGATTTTATTTATCAAGATAAAATAGCTACCCCAAACTGCTTCTGTGTGAAAAAGCAAATGCCCCCTTGTTGTTTCATGAATTTACTGTCAAGAATCAAATTTTCTAGAGAGATTAATGCATTTTCATCCAGGCCTGATTACTGTCTGACAGGACGGCACGATATTAGGAAAAATTGCGATGTGCGATAATATTGGTAAATGCTGCGATAACTATATAGCTTGCGATAGATACAGAAAAAAATTAAAGCATTAATGTCTCTCTGCTTTACGATCATTGCAAACATGGAGTCCCGATAATGAGTAGTCTAATTAGCTAGTAAAAAACAAAAACCTTTATCATTTCCATCTCAAACATAATGTGTTGCCTCAGTCTGACTTGTGATATTTGACAACAACTTAGCTGTAGTTTCTTGTCAACTTTACCACCTTTTTAACTTCTCAAACGTTCTGTGTTGTATTGAACAACAAATGTCACCAAACATATTAAGGGCGCTGGGAGCCTGGATGCACGGCGCCTAAATAATTAGTTAACTCTTACTGCATTCCAGGCGATTCTTTGCAATATGCATATTGTGATACA
Organism: Fundulus diaphanus; assembly: GCA_037039145.1. Lineage (NCBI taxonomy): Eukaryota > Metazoa > Chordata > Actinopteri > Cyprinodontiformes > Fundulidae > Fundulus > Fundulus diaphanus. The sequence continues at coordinate 37,771,047 of CM073124.1, forward strand.
TGATATTGCGATGATGATAAATTTGCGATATACTATCCAACAATACTGTCTGACCAACAAGATCAAGAGATCATTCAAATGGAACCTGTCAAATGACCTGAAGTAGGATAAAGGATCTAAAAAGAAAGACATCACATAAGAACAGATAAGAAATAAGTTTTCTGACAACTATCACAGCATGATCTACTCCAACAACACATTAACATCCAGGAGGCCACAAAAGACCCCAGAACATTTAAAGAACTGCAGGCCTAAATTTGTCTCCATTATGGTACGTTTTCATGATCCAACAATTGTGAGATTGCTCAAATATGGCATCCATGGGATAGCTCCAAGACCACAATCACTGCTGACCAATAGCAACACAAAGGCCCATTTCACATTTGTCACACAAACGTCTTGATGATTCCCATGATTTTGGGAAGATATTCTGTGGACTGATGAGACAAAGGAGGATTTTTTTGGAAACTTGTGCAGCCCTTACATCTGGCATTAAACTAAAACAGCATTTCAGAAAAAAGACCATAATAGTATGATGGAGGCTACATGTTGGTTGCAGTGTGATGGACAGTTTTGCTGCTTCAGGAATTGGAGAACTTGTTGTAATTGATGGAATAATGAATTTGGCTCTGTAGTAGACATTTCTGAAGGAGAATTACCTTCCATCAGTTTGTGACCTGGAGACCAGGTACACTTGGGTTATGCATCAGTATAACCCAGATGCAAAGCATACCAACAAGTCCACCTTTGCACAGCTTAAAAAAACAAACATGAAGGTTTGAAATGGCTAAGTCAAGATCTGGACCTAGATTAAAGTGCCATGTTGTTGCATGACTTTAAGAGGCAGTCCATGCTCAAAACTCCTGCAATTTAGCCAAATTAAAAAATTCTTCAAATAGGAGTAGGCTGAAACTCCCCCATAGCTGTGTAAAAGACTCATAACCAGTCATTACAAACACTTGATTGAAGTTGTTACTACTGTAGGTGGCACAATTAGCTGTAGGGGTCAATTACTTTTTAATTCGTTTTAAAGAAGGGGGTATACTTTTTTTTGTATACCCCCTTGCTCAGGTTTTCTTTCAGATTAAAATGTGTTGAATTGTGACATTTTAGTGTGACAAATCAGCTGAAACAGAAAAAAAACCCTGTTAGAGAGCAAAGACCTTTTCACAGCACTGAGTCATAATAGTCATAATAATGAGTATAATAATAAATTATGAACACAAGGTTGCAAACTCTCACTAAAGCATCTTTTACTTTCGGCTCTTCTTGCCGGGCTAAACGTCTCTCTAAATAAAGCCTGCCAAAAGCAAAACACTTTTTGTGAGCTGCGTCTTGTGATCAGCCATTCCAAACCCCAATACTTGGATTTCTATGAAGCCGTCTGTGAAGTCCTGACCCGTCTTTTTCTTCTTTCTACCTCTTTGGGATCTGCTCTTTAAAAAAATGGCAACTCTATCCACTGCTACGCAGATGACTGCCAGATTTACCTGCCTCTGACAACTAATAATCCATGCTCCATCAACCCCTTTTATATTGTCTCCATGACCTGCTGAAGGCTTGGATAGATATGAATTTTCTGAGTTTCAAGGAAAGCACAACAGAGGTTATTTTAAATGGTACCTCACACAACCCAGTTGCTAATTTTGGTTGCCTGGAGACATACGTCAAACAGCATGTAACAAAAGCTGGGACTAATTATGGACTCAGATGTTTAATTTGATATAGAGATCAGCTCTGTGTTTCAGAAAGGTTAAGGCAAATAGCAAAACCTGGGCCAGTTTTCTCGAGGCATGAGCCAGAGAAAACAGTACATGCTTTAATCTAGACCCCTGCAATGCTGGGGCCAACCAGGCATCCCTTTCAGCCAGTTCAAAATGCAGCTCGCTGTCTTTTTTTCCCTATCTTTCAGCATATCTCAACGATTCTGTCTTTGCTCCATTGGCTCCCTGTGCGTCACAGAATTAATTTTAAAATCTTGCTGTTGGCTTGCACATGCCTATATGTGGCTCCTCCATTCCTCTCTGATTTGCTCCAGCCTCATCTTCCTTCGTGGGCCCTTAGATCAGCCGGCCAGCTGCTTTCAGTTGTCCCAAGAGCTAGGCAGAAATTTAAAGGAGATTGAGCTTTTCTGTTGTTGTTCCCAAACCTTGGATCACCTTGGCTTTAATTATAAGACTGCCATCTTCACTTCCTGCTATTAAGTCTTTTAAAAGCACATCTTTTTCCAATAACCTTAGGCCAATTGTAAGTTGAGTTGCTCCCATTAATGGCTCTATTTTATTCAATGTTTTATTATGTCATTTTTTTGGTTTTGACTTATTTGTCAGATTTTTGGATGGCACTTTGGGTAATCATGTCTTTTAACTGTACTTTATGAATATTCCAGAGATGCTTGACTTCCAGTGTTAAGAGAGCAAATAGAGATGAGTAATCACGTAATGGCATTAGTCTCAATAAAGCAATAACTTCACATCTTATTCAATTATTCTTGTCACACCAAAGCTTATTTTCTATTTGTTTATTAAAACTAAATATGCATCCCACAGTTTTTAACACAAAGTCCACGCATACCTGGTGCTTTCATCAAACTCCATTCTGACCTGGGCATCTCTGATAAAATCTATCCCATTCTGGATTCTGTGCCAAAATGTCAGTCATTAGTTGTTATTTTTTGTTACAATTTTTACTTTAATTTCTAAAAGAACATAGTAGTTGCTAATAAATAAAACTTTTAATTTGGTTTCCCAACTGCAGAACATGTCAGGGTCATTTTTTCTATTTCTTTTCTTGGCTGCTTAGTCATAAATGGCTATTTAATCACGATAAAAAATCTATGCTCTCCAAAACAAATTTTATGCACACATGCCACTGGTGAGGACATCACATAAGGTGTAAGGTAACTAACTGCTCATTGTTCGGTTAAATATGTCCATTTTTGTTTGTCTTTTTTAAATCTTTAGTTCATGTTTTTAATCAAATTAATTCTAAAATGTGATTTCTTATCTTCTACACAGCAGCAGCAGAAGGTTTGAGCTCTACATGAGAACGGTGCATGGATTAACACAAGCAAGCGGCTTGTGAGGAGGACCGTGGCAGACTGGAATGACCAGATATCTTTATCAACGATCTTTAGGGATCATTAAGAGCCAAGCTGTTATAAAAGCCTTGTGGTAAGGTCGATGCATTCCATTAGGATGGCTTTCAAAGATTAAAGACGTTTCTTGCCAAGCATTATAATGAGCCCAATCCTCTCAGTCATGGGTCCTATATGCAGTACTGCCTTGCTCATTTTATGCACAGACACCAACTGATGGGGAAAAAAAATTGGGACAGATTTGTCCCAGGTAAAGTTGTGAATTTTCTTCTTTTACTTCAGTTTGTCATCCATGGCAGCAACCATCCTATCTTAGGTATTATTAGAGTCAATGTGACACTCGAAAGCTTCAGTGTATACAGTCATATTCAATAAGTTAGACCATACATTTCTAAGAGGCTTGTTTGTCAGATTAAAATTACCTTTTGGAACAACAACAACCTTTAAACCAGTATTAAAAACTAAAAACATTTCTGCATGAATTTTTTTGCTTTTTTATTGGTCTGATGCAATATTTTAATCCTAAATGGTGGGCTTTTACAAGCTGGAGGTAGAAACAAAATCACAATTAACAGAATAAAGGCCTTCATACATTATCAGTCTGTGTTAATCTTCCCCTTAGTGAATTTAGCTATTAAAATAAATGAACTTTTCAATAATATTCCAATTTATTGACTATGACTGTATGTTGAAATCTGTAAAAAGCTGCTTCCCCGCCATAGTGTTCACAAATACCAGCTAATACGCTTGATTCTTCTCCCTCTTCTGACGTCATTTACTCATACGCACAAAGCACAATAATCAGATTTTCTTTGCCGTTAAAAAACTTTCTGTTATGTGAAAATCCATATCTTATTACCCCGTTGTGTTTTTATTGTCAGGCAACATTTCTTATTGAATTAAATACACCAATGGAAAGTCTATAAGATCATCCAAAATTCCTTTTTATAGAGAACAGCAATTAAATAGAGAAGAGGCTGTTTGGTGGTGCGTAAAATCTCCTGTGGGAAACGCTGTTTGCACGTACTGAAACTTTTATTTGTCTTCATTAACCCAGTTTTTTATTCTTAGAATCCTGGCATTGTCACGTAACAGCGCAGCATATAGGCGCAACTTTACAAAAGCTCTGCGTCAAAAAAAAAGAGAAAACTCCAGAAGACAATTATGCATGCATTTTCAGCAGCTTGCGAGCTTAGACGCGAATTCTGTTATTTTATGATGTGAAGAAAGCACAAATAAGAGCTTGTTAATGGGTGAGACCTACAAAAGTCTTCAACGAGGGAACAAAGGGCCATTAAATAGAGGGTCTGTGCCACAAGCGGCGGCTGCTCCTCCCCCTGATTTCGCTACCCACAGGCATAAATCTCAACCCAACGCACAGAAAGGCATTGCAGCCTTTCACACAGAGAGCCTATTTATCAAGTTGGGTAACTTTTTTGCAGTTAGAGGTCACCTCGGCACAAAAGGCGCCGGCCCAAACGCAGAGTCCATCCAACGGTCAAACAGATGACAATGGAAGTCCTCTGCGGGCTTTTAGATATTTAAAAGTGTGTAAAGACTACAAATGACTTGACTAAAGAGGGGCGAGGTTACGCTGCCTGGGACGAAGGGAATTCAAACATGCCGTAAAAAAGACGCTCAGTAGAAACTTCTTACCAGCTGGCGCCTCAGCGTCAAGTTTTCCTGGCCCCAGCTGCTGAAGCATTCCAGCTCTCCTCTGGAGCCATCCTGGGCTAGAGGCTCTCCAAGAGCGAGCGCTCCCAGCACCAGACACTCCTGCCTCTGCCTGCGGAGCTCCAGCTCACACAGCCCGGCCAGACTCGCCTCCAAGCGCTCCTTGGTCCGGCTGCGCTCCACGGTTGCTGGAAACGAGAGCGCACGCTGCATCTCCACCCTCCCCCCCAGAAAAAAATCCACGGCAACAAGCAGGAAAATCTACTGTCAGGTTTGTTTTCTGATGTCCCAGATTCAGGAGGGCAAATGCGGGCTACAGAGGGTCAAACTCCATCCCATTCCTCATGATAGCGCGGTTCTCTTGGAGCGGCGGCATGGTTCCTCCAACCTTCTCAGCGCTGCACATTCTTTTGGCTTGCAGCTGTCAAACGCATCCGCGGAGCCCCGCCCTCGGCAGAGCGGCCACGGAGGGAAATTGGGGGAGTCATACTCCCCTCTCCCCCTCCACTCCTTTTCGTAAAATCAGTTTCAGCAGTCATTGGATCCAGGAGGCTGGGCTGAGGTGCTGAGCTCCAAAGTGTCCCATCCCCCTTGGTTCCTTACAGTGACGCGTCGACCTCACCCATCCCAGGACTAATGGACTTCCAAGGGGGATGGTTATATTTCCAGGGTTAAAACACTGGGATCTGGATATATTTCATGTGCTCACATGGAGGTAAAAAAAGAGACAGAATCAGCAGAAACATCTGAGAAATACGCAAAGTTGCAACCTCAAGGGGAACAGTTTTGACAGATTTGTGTTATGTGCATATTTTTTCAATTATTCAGATTAATTTATGAGTGAAATGGGAATTGTTCTTTTGCCTATTCCCTCTCCCGTTGCTCCACATTTTTTTCAGAAAATTGGAACACATTCAGATTTCAACGAAAAATGTCTGGATATTCAAGTCAGCCTGAATGGTTAGTTCATTTTCTCCCTGCGAACATGAGACAGTGAATGCATTGTTCATAGCCAGGTGAAGATCTTCACAAACCAATCACGTCAAATCCTGATTTACACTTATAAATAGGAAAAGTCAAGCACATAAAAAGATGCTATGATTTGGACGCAGCTTGACTCAGAAGCTGTTAAGATCTTTGGCACTTTAGTTTTCTTTATTTTGGTATTTCCCATTTTGGTATGATAGAACGCTCCCTGCGCGTTCTATCATACATTTTCTCCCATTTTCTCAGTTCAACTTCACTTCTTGCCTTCCTTCACGGCTTCAGCCTGTTTCCAATCAACCACCTCAGCCTTACTCAGCTATCAGCTCTCCAGCTTAAATATGTCTTAGTCAGCTCTGGGTCAGATCATTCTGTCATTGCCACCAGCTTGTGTTCCTCTTGTGAAGTAATATTTTTGTATTCACCCCAGACTTTAGTTTTTGTAGGTTTTTTCAAATTTCTTTTTGTTTTCGCCTGTCTGCCTCCTTGTTGCATTTTATGACATAAGCAGGCCGCCGATGGGTCTGTAGATTGTTCAATTTGCAATGGGAAGGAATGGCACTATATATATATATATATATATATATATATATATATATATATATATATATATATATATATATATATATATATATATATATATATATATATATATACACTACCATTCAAGAGTTTGGTTTCACCCAAACAATTTTGTGTTTTCCATGAAAAGTCACACTTATTCACCACTATACGTTGTGAAATGAATAGAAAATAGAGTCAAGACATTGACAAGGTTAGAAATAATGATTTGTATTTGAAATAAGATTTTTTTTACATCAAACTTTGCTTTAATCAAAGAATCCTCCATTTGCAGCAATTACAGCATTGCAGACCTTTGGCATTCTAGCTGTTAATTTGTTGAGGTAATCTGGAGAAATTGCACCCCACGTTTCCAGAAGCAGCTCCCACAAGTTGGATTGGTTGGATGGGCACTTCTTGCGTACCATACGGTCAAGCTGCTCCCACAACAGCTCAATGGGGTTCAGATCTGGTGACTGCACTGGCCACTCCATTACCGATAGAATACCAGCTGCCTGCTTCTGCTCTAAATAGTTCTTGCACAGTTTGGAGGTGTGTTTAGGGTCATTGTCCTGTTGTAGGATGAAATTGGCTCCAATCAAGCGCTGTCCACTGGGTATGGCATGGCGTTGCAAAATGGAGTGATAGCCTTCCTTATTCAGAATCCCTTTTACCCTGTACAAATCTCCCACCTTACCAGCACCAAAGCAACCCCAGACCATCACATTACCTCCACCATGCTTAACAGATGGCGTCAGGCATTCTTTCAGCATCTTTTCATTTGTTCTGCGTCTCACAAGCGTTCTTCTTTGTGATCCAAACACCTCAAATTTGGATTCATCCATCCACAACACTTTTTTCCAGTCTTGTACTCTGGTTAGAGCCTGTTTGTGCTGTCCTCTGAAGGGAGTAGTACACACCGTTGTAGGAAATCTTCAATTTCTTAGCAATTTCTCGCATGGAATAGCCTTCATTTCTAAGAACAAGAATAGACTGTCGAGTTTCAGATGAAAGTTCTCTTTTTCTGGCCATTTTGAGCGTTTAATTGACCCCACAAATGTGATGCTCCAGACACTCAATCTGCTCAAAGGAAGGTCAGTTTTGTAGCTTCTGTAACGAGCTAAACTGTTTTCAGATGTGTGAGCATGATTGCACAAGGGTTTTCTATTCATCAATTAGCCTTCTGAGCCAATGAGCAAACACATTGTACCATTAGAACACTGGAGTGATAGTTGCTGGAAATGGGCCTCTATACACCTATGTAGATATTGCACCAAAAACCAGACATTTGCAGCTAGAATAGTCATTTACCACGTTAGCAATGTATAGAGTGTATTTCTTTAAAGTTAAGACTAGTTTAAAGTTATCTTAATTGAAAAGTACAGTGCTTTTCCTTCAAAAATAAGGACATTTCAATGTGACCCCAAACTTTTGAACGGTAGTATATATATATATATATATATATATATATATATATATATATGTATATATATATATATATATATATATATATATATATAATCAAACAGCTCTTTGTGTGGCAGAGAGAACTACTACGAGAACAGCACAGTTTTATAATTGAATCAAATTGCAAACTTTTTAAAGCCAAACCTTTCTGTAGTTTTTTTTCATACATAATTAACTGGAACATCATTGAAACATTGAGCCTAATCAAAAGAGAGGAAAACATTACACTAATGTTACCACTCCAGCAAAGTACTACCGATGTCAGATAGACACACATGTCGAGTCAGACCTATCTTTAGAAAGAAGTGATAAGACTGGGAGCATTTTGGGCGATGGGATATCTGCCCATCCAAACAACCATGCACAGACACACTCACACCTAAGGTCAATATAAAGAAACCAGTCATGTTTTTGGACTGTGGGAGGAAGCCGGAGTACGTTTGCACATGGAGAACATGCAAACTCTGTGCAGAATGACCGTAGGTCTGACCCGAGATATGAACCCTGGACCTTCTTGCAGCAAGGCTACAGCACCTACTAAACCTGTGTTGGAGAGACACATGGCAGAAACATCTGTTGGAGCAAAATGTGTTGCTGTCAGGAAAAACAGACAGGAGAAACTGCAGATTTGCATCATTGGTGAGTTAAGTGGAACACATTCACAATCATAAAATACACAATATAATACTGAAGGAACATAGTATGTTATTTAACTGCATATTAGTCACATCCCATAAATTGGAACACGTAATCCAACGAGACTCGTTTGTCACATTAAAAGTACCCTTTAAGAACACTAAACTTTAAGCAGGTATTAAATGTACTTTTCATCAAGCCCACACTTGTGCATTAAAATGTTTTAGTTCATTGTTCTGGTGTAATATTCTAATTTTAAATGTTGTGTTTCTGTTAGCTGTAAGCAGAAAATCGCCACAACAGAAATAAAGTCTTGGAAAACGGACTGCCTAAGTAATCTACATAATGTGTTTCACACTGTGAACAGAGTTTCTGAAATACAAAGAAGTTTTCAGTGATATTCTAATTTGCCCGATTTGAATGAAGTATAAAAATGAGACCAAGCAAATGCATATTATTAAAGGTCGCTGATAGTATTTGGGGACAAAAGAAGTCCCGATTAGGGACTTTATGCATTTTATTTGACGTTGCAAGCCTAAAAATATGGCCATCTGACCTTACAACAAATGCAGTTTTAGTTCATTTCCACCACCTCAGGCGTAGCCTTTTTCCTTTTTCTTTTGGCAGAGTATGCCTTCTATACATCCCGACTGTTTAACAGCTTGTCACTATCTCAGCATCCGTAAATAAACAAGTTTCAGATGGCTCTGCGACAGTTGGGGTTTCAACACAGCATTTACAGGAGCAATTAATAGTTTAGCAGCGAGTCTACCTTCACTGGAGAAGGTTCTAAACAGATTCAAACCCCAAAATAACAGGGCTTTCAGAGCACAACATCAATTATACATTAGATTTTTTTTAAAGTGCAGTGACAGATAAATATTTCATAGTGATGTGTCATGTAATCCTTTTCTATTCTTTCTTTGTAGAATCTCCTGAGGTGATGCACACTGCAGCTACTGAACAGCCTGTTGGGGTATTCATGTTTAGCATTTATTTTTTTCCTGTATTACATTTCCTATAATCTGAAGGCATCTAAATAATAACAATAATAATAATAATAATAATAATTGTAATAAAAACAGCAACAGCACAAAGTTTGTCAGGATTTAAAAAAATCTTTATTCATTCTTCCAGTCTCTACTTCACATGAACCAGAAAGCCACTTCTGTTTTCAGTTTCTATGAGGCAAAGTCATCAGCAAGTCAAAACCCACGCGCAGCGCAGGCCCGATTCTTTTGTCAGTGTGTTTTTTGTGCACACCGCAGGAATACACAACATATACTTACAGTATATTCGTCTTGTGTATAAATCTCACTAAAAGTCTAGAGATGGAAAACATTTTCTAAAATAATAATAATAATAATAATAATAAAAAAATACAGTAGAATTGCTTTTAAAAAGAAATACAGCAGAACATGTTTTCTAAAGACACACTTGACGAGGAGTGTTTGCCGGGAGTTTTGATCAGTGGTCGTGTTCAGGAGGTTTGCCAGGGCTTCCTGTTGTGTTAGCACAGCAATCTCTCTCAGCTCTGTGAGAGCGATGCCAACGGCGGGCAGTCATTGTACCACGCAATCTGTTAGCTATCAGTGATGAAATTTGAAAAAAACAAACAAAAACAAAACAAGGGCCACCTGTGTTACACAGCAGCAAGAGCAACCATACAATCATTCATTTGACACAGGTTAACTGTGCGAGTGCAAGCTAGAAAAGGGAGTGTGAAAGCAAACAGGGATTGACTGTTGCTTAGATTTGTGCAAGTCAAATTTTGCATAACTTGTAGACATGTCAGAAATCCATCTTGACAGCTTGTTTTACCCAAATTAAGCTCCGAGAACAGGCATGGACCGGTTTCCTGGTGCAATTGCTGGGGTGACCAGATTTTCTGCTGCTACTTGGAGAAAACAGGGTCACCCCTCCACCACCTGTTGCTGTGCACTGCTGGTCAGGTGGCTGCAAGAAGGGTACTGCACTTTTCCTCTCACTCGCAAGACAGACCAATTTAGCTGTTTGGAAATGTTTCCAGTCGCCGACAATCACTGTGTGGAAACTCCAAGAGCTCCAGCCATCATTTTTATTACAGTAACGTTGTTTTGAAAGCTACAATCAACAAGCTACGAGTGCCATTGCTGTTAAGCAACTGACTGCTGGCCCTATTGGAGCAGATAGCCCCACTAGCTAGCCAGTTAAAATCAGATTGTTTTCCACGTGTTGCTCTATTAAGAGCAAAACAGCTAAAAAAAAAAAAAAAAAAAGTGTAATAGTTCAGGCAATAGGTGTGTTTACTTAAAAAAAATACAACTAAATTTAGCAGGTGTTTATTCTGTATCTTTGCTTAAATCTATCAAAATTAAAATCATACATAAAGCTTACATTATTAAAAACTATATTAATATAAACAATATGATTTTAACAGTGGTAAGATTTTTTTTTCTGTTTTAAATAAGGGAAATTAGATCATGTCATACGATTTTTTATTTTTTTTAATTTTGTGTAAATAACATGGTACAGTAAGACTGAGATGTTAATATTATGAAACCATGAGACTGTCAGCCCGGCCCATGCCTATCTGACAATATAAAAAAAAACACCAGCTTGTGTAATAGGAAACTTCTGATTACCCTTAACAAAAACCTTTAAAGCATTTCAATCATAAATGACATTCCTTTACCATCACTTACATGAAGCACAGCTTCTGTTACCTGTGGTAATCAGGATTTGAAAAGTCAACCCAAAGTAACATCATTTCTCATTCAGACTTCAATATATATTCCTCTGTTATCCTAACTCTGTGCCATTTGTAAAATACATCAAACACCCTGAAGATTTTCTCCTAGTTTCACAATGCCCACCATTAAAACACGGTGCAGGCTTCCAGAATTCACTTTCTCCTGCCTTACCCTGAAGACGGAGATGAAATCTGATGTTTTACTCAGGATGTGTTTCGGAAAGATCTCAGTTTCCGACAAACACTTGAAACGAGTTTGGAAACTGTAAATCACCAGTGTGTTATTTCCTCCACATTCAACTCAAAAACAAACCATTATTTTCTTTCTTTCTCTACCTGAAAAGGCCTTAAAGTGCTTCACTTTTTAATGGGGACATTTTTTTGTTCTTCGTTTTTGGAAGTGCTGTATGGGGATCTTCAAGAAACTCTCAAAAGATGCTTTACAATGCATCTCCTTCCTTACATATAGATATATATGTATATATTTATATAGTACATGACATACATGATGAACACTGCATTTAAAACAATGTGAAAAACTGTGATGGTACAATTCTACTCCTTACTTTTGGTTCAGTTTAGTTGCGTAAAAGTTTATTTTCATGCTTTTTATTGCACCCAAGACAGACACTTGAAATGGGAAGAGGGAAATTACAATAATCTGGATTAAAGGGATAGTTTGGCATTTTGAGAAGTGTCATCATTTTTCCCCGTATTGTCTTTGATCAGTCAGAACTGAAATTTACAGATTTCAAGGTTTCAGATTATTATTCTTTTGCCCAGTTTGTTATTTAGTTATTTGCATTCACAGACACACAAGTGCTGTGTCGAGTGCTGTTCTCAAAATGTCAAAAGATTCCTGTTCAGCAAAGAGAGGTGAAGCGACTCGTGCAATGACACGATCAGACGAGTTGCTTATAGAGGACGAGTGAAGAGTTTTCATCCAAAGCATTATGTGTCCACCTAGACAAGGAAAATCCTCAACTTGTTCCACTCATTTGGGACCTTATATTTAATAACTATTTCAAGGAATGCATCAGCTTTTGCAGCCAATCCCTTTGCAAAAGCAGGGGATCATTTTTTTTTTTTTTTCAGATTCCGGATACATCACTTTGAAGCAAAACTCTTCTAGTGTAAACTGGACCCTGGTGGGACTATAATGCAAGGCGGCATCCAAAACTTGTTAGAGATAAAAAAAAAAAAAAAAAAAGGCAGTCTGGCTGCAGGGAGCCAGAAGAGACAAAGTAAAATGAAAAAACAAACAAACAAGAAAAAAAAACATACAAGTGTAGAATGGTAAAAATGTCACACTTTCCAGCACACACGTGTGGGCACGCACACAGACCCACACTCTCTCACACACACACACACACGGCCACCCACACAAACACTCTCACGCACATAAGAGCGCGAATATAATCGCGCGAATGCAGAATCATACTTGCACACTGGACATGTCACAGACATATCTGGCATGCATTTCTTAGAAGAAAACACTTCATTAGAAACTCTTTAACTGGTCTCGAGCTCTGAGAATTTCTGTATGTACATAAATTAACAATAAATATAGGTCATGTATTTATATATGTTTATATTGAAATATAAATATTAAATAATGAAATATTCTTATATTTCAAATATATTCATAGAATCCTTTGCAATTTGAAACATCTGTAAAGAGATTTCATCACAGTTTCGTAATAAAACATGTAAGAATGCAGGTCTCCCTACTAGCCTGGCTGCAGAGTCCCAATTCAAACGTTAATAGGTACTGTTGAAAATCGGACCCAGTCCTAATAGACTAATACATTCCACTTCATCAGGAGGAGGGGAAATAATGCAACATAGTAGTTAGTAACCATCCGACTGGTAATCTATGCTGATAAGGGAATCTGGGGTCATAGCAATCCACAGATTTTTAACATTTTGACATGTTGTTCTGACAGGGAGCCAGCCCTGACAAGAACTTCATAGGCCAGGTTCAAGGCAACGGGGGATCAGTAAAGCTGATCTCCCGGCTATAGTAGCAGTTCAGTTTTGTTGAACCTGGGCCAGGATCCCTTGGGGGTTTGCTAAAGGGACGCTACAGCTTGGACTTCGAGGGGATGATTTGTTTTTGGAACAGTCAAGAAAGTTTAAGACTCAAAAGATACCCACGTCCTTTGACTGGGTCTCTCTTTTTACTGTTCTTTTTTTTTTTTCTGACATACATAGACTGGAACTGGACCATATTAACACTGATTGAGGACTAGGGTTGTCTACATGCATGCAGTAGCTCCTTCTTTATCTTGGAGACTCTCCTGTTTTCATGGCTTACAGTAGGATGCACTTGAAAATGAAAAAGAGCAGAGTGGAAAACTTTCCCCAGTGGTGTAAAGAACGAGAAAGTCTCGCATCTTCCCACGCTGCCTCAGAGATGTTGGGGATACCTCCAGTGTTCCCCTCTCTGGGGCACGTTAGCTTCTGTGCTCGGGGAAACTACTACTGTCCCTTCCTTTGTGTCTTTGGACCCGCTAACCGTTGGTCCCGCCTCCCTCTCTGCCCTGCTGCTGCCTCCATACCGCTTGACACACAAAACAGGTCCTTATATTGCACAGCATGCCCTCATGGCCTTGTGGTGGCGCGTCAGTGATAGCGACTTTTCTTCTCCTCGGTCTCTGAACCGTAGTCCCTCAAACCAATGCCTCGCTGGAGGTTCAACAATGAGTCTTTCATCTGAAGATGAAAACAGGAAGGAAAAAAAAACACCAACGTATTAAAGTCAGGAACAAAACAATATCCACTACAAACTTCTTTTAAGATACAAGACAGTCAAACAAACATCCAGCAATCGAACAGATCTGATACAGATAGATAATGCTTATTGACAGGACCACTGTCTTTTTAAGAGTCTTAAAGGGGGCATAATTATGGTTTTCAATTCTACTTTTTCACATTGAAATCATTCAGTTGTGGCCTGTGTAAGATAGAACTGCAACGCTTTGGTCTGAATCCCTCATTAATTTAACCCTTTCTACCCCTGTTCTGAGGTGCGTCTGAGAGCAACTTGTTTAGGTGCTGTCTCTTTAAACCTAAAGGAGGCACTTCATATCCCGCCTCCAGGTCACACAGCATTTCCCCTTAACCCCGTTCGGCCATTTTTGTGGGACGCTGGGTTGACTTATCCACTTGTAGCTTCAGCATCCTTCAGCTTGGACTACAAAATCACTCAGAGAAATAAAGAGGGCAGATTCACGGAAAGGGTTAGCCGGACCTCCATGACATTGTTTAGCAGTTCTGCAGCAAATGCAATTGTAAAAAAAAACAAAAACAAAAAAAAAAACGTATTAGAAAACAGAGAAAACTGAACGGCTTATTTATGCAGCAGCTGGAAAGTCTACATGCAAATTTGCTGCACTCCTAGAGACTCCAAGTGCACAACAAAATGTGGATTGTGCACAGTATGTCTTCTTTAAGAGTCAATACAGACACATTACCATGCTTTCAAAAGTTTTCATGTTTTTCCCCATTGTGCTAAATTACAACCATAAACTTTAAAATGAGCTAGAAAAGCAGCCCAGAACAATTTTTTGCATTCTATGACAACTTAATTTGTGTTACCAACGTAAGGTTGTGGATTGTGAAGACGAAGGAAAACAAACTTGATTCCACAGTTGTTTTTTTTTGTGTAGTTTAGACCCAGGTGACATTTTATACTCAGCACCTGCTATTCTTCCCATTTAATCTCATCAGCTTCCAAGACTCTGCTGAAAAAAACATCCCCACAGCGTTTTTGAGAAAGTAAACTTTTGGCCTCATCTCATCAAAGCATCACCTCCCAGTCCCACCCAGTGCCTTTCTTCCAGCTCCTCTTCCAGTGAGGTCTGATTGGTCGGCGTTTATGACTAATACCTGAGCTGTGGATCTCTGCAGCTCATCCAGAGTTACCACAGGCCTCTAGGCTGCTTTGAGCATTTATGCAGAAGTTTGCGGTTGTAACGAGAAAGCTCAAGAGGTATAAATACTTTTGCAAGACACTGTATTTCAGATGTAGCTTTGATGGACTTTTCAAGACACTTGTAAATGTGAAAAGACAAATATAAACGCGCTGGGGAAAAAAGTTTTCCGTTTCATGTAACAGATTTCAAAATAAAAACAAGCAGACGAAGCAACGTTTTCACTGAATAAATCTCACAGTAGGTGGGATTCTGATGCTTAAAAAAAATAACATCTCAGCTTTGTTAAGTTTATGCAAGGTATATGATTTGTTAACCCTCCTGCTTTTTATAAGCAAATTGTTTAATGCGTGTCTAATAAGTTGCACTACAGTAGACTCATCCACCATGCCTAGTCAGAGCTTCAGCAGCGATTCCCTGTTTTAAGATGCAGCAGAGAAGTAATAACATGGCCTCCTTTCTCATATTCCTTCACCAAACACGGGTCCACAGAGACGTCATGTTTGGTGAAGGGGCCGTTTAAGCCTTCAGCTCCAGTTGTGTCAAATTACAGCAGCGCCAAGCGTTAGCCGTTTCTCACGGTTCGAAGCCTGTGAAAACCCCTCTTTGTGCTGCAGTACCTGGTCAAGCAGCACCACTGACGACTTTATGATGTCTCTCCACTTCTGCAGTTCGGCGTCGTGGTAACGCTGCTGCGCCTCCAAGAGCTGGGCCCACTCCATCTGGGTCTGGGGCAGCTTACTGGGAAAGACACACACACACACACACACGCACACACACACACACACACACACACACACACACACACACACACACACACACACACACACACACACACACACACACACACACACACACGCACGCACAGAGGCAAGATGAGGGTGAAGCCGCTGAAGCATGATTTCCATTTGGAGCGACTGCCAATAAACAGTTCGGTAAATTGTTTCAGTAAGCCCAAAGCTATTCAGGGGTAATTTTAGAAACAGTGTTTTCCTGTCACATGAACGGCCATATGGATATAGTTTAGTCTGTATGTCTGTGTGTGTGTGTGTGTGTGTGTGTTTGAATTTGTGGCAGCCTTTGGTGCAAATAACAACAGCAGAACTCTGTTCAGCCTCGCCACTGATTGGGTTTTGTGTCTCCTCGTGAAGTCCATTAATCACTTTGAACTGCTTTCACCAAAGACTTCCCTATGGCTAATGAGCACGGGCAGAGGGAGAATCTATATGCCAGCGTACCTCTCCTGAAGCCGCAGACTTTGCCACGTTGTTAGGGATTGCGCGGAGTACTCCAGCATCCAAAGCTTATAGAAGAGCATCATGTTGAGGAACACCAGGAGGACCAAGCTTTACGGGGACGGGAAGGAGGGAGGAGCACAGTTAAAACAATAAGGTCTCTGTGTTTCATTTCTATGTATAACAACCGAGCTGAAATATTGATCTAAGCCATGTCAGTTAGTGGAAAGCTGTGGCTCTGTGCAAAAGTCTTAAATCAGTCCTCATTTCTCTATATTTTACTTCCAAAGAGAGAAACTTGAGCCTGGGGAACTGTTGATCAAAACCACTTAAATTCATGAGGAAATCAGGCTCCGTGTCGACCAGATTGATGCCTGATGCTAATCTAGATTAAATAATCAGTCCTCCTCACATGAAAATTTCATCACATATTGAAAAAAATCCAACATTGGGCATCGATCAATGTTAAGATTTATTTCATCGTTACAATTCATTACGTACAGTCAACGCTTTACTTTATTATCATTTACCCTACAGTCCGTTTCATAATGATTTAATTCACTTAAGAAAAATAGAAAAGAGGGGCACCATATGGTATAGCGGTATGTTCTTTTCTTCTCTCTCTGCCCTTTATGCCTGATTAGCCTGAATAAAGACCAATAGTGACACAAACTAGAAAAAATAACACAAAATTAAAAACAAATTCTATCACTAATTCTACGGACCAAACTCTGTTACTGAGAGGGAAGAGTTTCACGACCAAGAAATAAACAAAGAAATAAACAATTAGATATTATCTAAGCAGAATAAAGTGTTACATTTTGTAAAAAAGATTACGTGGTCTCTCTCTGCAGTTTAGAGAAAGCTTGCTGCCAAGGCTTCTGTTGCATAATCTAACATTAATGGGGGAAAGTTTGGAACAGGAAAAGCATATGAAGGAAGTCAAAGCCTCTGTATAACCTGGCGATCCAACTACCTGAACCAGAACATCAGGGGTACTACAGCAAAACATGGCGCCTACGGAAGGATAGACAAGGCTTTTTACTTTCCCTGAATCAATAGCGTTTCTGCTCTGTGGTTCCGCCACCTCGGTCCTTCTCTCGGCTGAGGGGATTGTCAGCTTTAAGCTCCAACGGAGGTTCTGTCTTGCCCATAAGTCTCATCTAAATAACACAAGCGCAGCTACGTTCTGCTGGTTCTGTTTTTTTTGTCTGGGGGCTCCTCACCTTAGACTTTAAACCAAGTGACATGATGGAATAAGTCACTGAGTGATGCTGAAGACATGGAGGATGTGCATGCAAACACAACAAAGCTTTGCAGGGACTTAACCCAAAATGTAGACAAAAACAACAAAGGCTACGATGCTCACAAAGTCATTAAGCGCAATGTACGACCAACTGCCTTGCAGCAAGAAGGTTCTGGGCTCAAAACCCACCCTGGGGTCTTTCTGAATGTTTTCCCTGTAAATGCTTGAGGTCTTTCTGGGTACTCCAGCTTCCTTCCACAGTCCAAAAACCTGACAGATTCATTGGTTTCTCTAAATTGCCCTTAGGGGAACCATGTGTGCATGGTTGTGTGTCTCTGTGATGGACTGGAGACCTCTCCAGGGTGTACCCTGCCTCTCACCCAATGACTGCTGGGGATAGGCACCAGCCCCATGCAACACTGCATGGATAAGCGGGTATAGACGATGGATGGATGACATACGCCGAACATATCAGTGTTGGCTCTCGCTGTGCAAAACTTCATGCTGCTGGTGTTCTTGTCTCTGAGTCAACGCTCAGCTGTGCGGCTCTTTACACAAGGCAGCTACCAGGGGCTTTTTGATCAACTATAAGATCCCAACAAGAAACAGGGCCTTGAAGTCACTCCACCAATATAATGTCCCGATCCAACTCACCAGGTAGTCACACCCCTGTAAACACAGCGATCTGTAAGGGCTGACATGGGATTGTGGAACAACTGACATAGTGATGTGAGACAAAGCGAAGACAGTCCAAGGCGTACTGGGAGGGCAGTTGCACCACATAGGTAGTCCACTGAGGAAATCCTACGTTTTAGGTATTGCTGAAGTGACCCCTCCAAGTTGTAAAACACGCCCCTTTTTTCCTTAATCAAAGAACATGACTAAGGAGATGGGGGCCGTAATCTCAATGGATTGACACGTATGATGAGGAAGGACAAAATAATCTGTAATGAGGATTATTTAGTGGTCTTGTGCCACATTCTGACCTGAAAGGAGGTTCAGAGAAAATCCAGGAACATAAACAAACTTTGTTTGCAGGTAAAATACAACCATAGTTGTTTTCCCATCTATCGTATCAAACATGTAATCATTAGTAATAAATCAAAAGGTTTAATACGCCAATCCCTATTTAAAGTTGTCTAATCATGGAATTATCTTGTGTGTGAATCAGCAACGTAGGATTATTATTATTATAAGAGCTAATTATAAGATATATTTTGACACGTATTTGCAGACATTCAGGCAAGACATCCGTTATCACTATTTTATTATTTTCAAGAGACTTGGAGGAGATGGTTAAATGTGTGTCAAAGGTCAAATCTGGGTGTTTGTAGTCACCGCAGCTGGAAGCAAACATATAAAGAAGCTAGAGTTGGTTTAAAAGGCTTTGCACGGTTTTGTATGTGCTGTAGGCGGCCCTGGCTAACAACAAAACATATACCTGAGGCAGATCCTGCAGATGGCAGTGGAAGAAAAAGGAGAGAAAAGTTACACTAATGGAAACAATGATAAGAGACAGTGTGTGCAGCACCTCTACATGTACAACCTTAGTTTAAATATAAGTGTGTGTGTGTGTGTGTGTGTGTCTGGCATACACAAAGCTGATGATGAGCAGCAGTTTGGAGACGCTGTACAGAGCTAGGCCTCCCGGCAGGTGACGGTGTTCTGGACTTTGGTGCCTGGTCTGCGTGGAGCCAACCACATGTTTGATCCTCTGAATCACTTCATCATCTGTCGGCGTGGTAACAGGGCTGAGGGCCTCATCCAGGTGCTGGCTGCGAATATGGGGCAGAGGTCTCTTCTTCCGCCTCACCGTGGCATTCTTCACCACCTTGGCCTTCGGAGACAGCTGGTGGGTCTCCATCAATAGCTCCTCCAGCTTGGATAGCTCCACCTCTAAGGAGAGGAAGAAAAGTTCTGCTGTGTCAAGATGGGACACAATATGATCTGTTTGCGTGGAATCCCGGATTTTATACTCTCTTTTTGCCGTTACGTTTAGCAGCAACAAGGAAATATCTGTGTCCCTCAGTGAAAAGCTCCATGTGACTGTTCAGTATTGGTGCCTGCAGCTTCCGCCTGACTCTGCTGAGCAGCCTTGTGCTCCAATCAAGCAAATCTTTGTTTTTGTTTTTTTATTTAAAGTCTACCGTCATTGTTTTTCTTTTAAGTTTTCAGACTCTTATCTGTATTTTATTAGTATTATGATGACGATGATTATTATTAATAAACATTTATTTTGCCAAGAACATCACATTGGAGTTAAAAACTTTTATATAAGTCCTGGTCAAGATTTGCAGGAGCACTACAATTAAGTTACATAGTCACCCACACAAAAACAAACAAAAAACACCCTTAAGAATCATGAGAATGTGAAATACACTTACAAACAAAGCTAAGAAAAATATGTACATGTAATGGAATTATATTTACTCTATACTATACAATACTACACTATACTATACTATACTATACTACACTATCCTACTCTATACTACACTACACTACACTATACTATACTATACTATACTATACTATACTATACTATACTATACCATTTGAACTTTTTCACATTACAATCCATATCTTCAATGTATCTTACTTGGATTTTATGTGATACAGTGATACAAAGTAACGCAAAACAGAGAATACCTGCTCTAAAAGACCTGAAACTTTGGCACATGTTCACTTTTTAGCAGGACAACGAAAGAAAAACATATAGTTAGAGCTACAGTTTAGAGCAAAGTGTTTTCATGTGTTAAAATGACCAAATTAAGGTCCAGACCCTAATCCAATGAAGAATCTGTGGCAAGACTTGAAAACTGATGTCCAAAGATGCTTTCCATTTAATCCAAAAGAGCTGGAGCTATTTTGATCCAGCTGAGTTCTTTTAATTAAAAGTATTAACTTCATCCAAACCTTTGACCTGTTTATTTAACCATATAACAAAGAAATCTAACTATTACTCCTCTTTAGAGATGACCAATCTGTGCTAAGTGAATAAATAACTAGTAAAGGCTTTTAAGTCTGCTCTTAATTCAACCTTTACTAAAGAGACCTGTTTGTGATCCTGATACCCAACCCATTTCTAGATCCCATCTTCTTAGTTATATTTTTTTTAAAATAAATTCTGTGAGTTAGAGAGAATTGAAGTTTTAAAACTATAGCAGAATTATAGCTCATTAGGTTTAAAGCTTATACCTCTACCTAGTTCATTCTGGACAGTGAGATTCAGTTATATGATTGAATATGGAGTGCATTTTTTGACATTAGGTAATGCATCAAGTGAGACAACTGGTGAATGATATGACTGAGGCAACAAAGAAAAAAGAAGATAAAATCCCAAAGCTCTACCCAATTGGCGGAAGTTGTCTTCGAGTCCACTCCAGAAGTTCTTTTCAATGAATCCTTTTACCAGCCCCCACGGCTGCTTCCTGTACCGCAGCTCTGTTGAAACCCTGAGAGACAGAAATGCATTTTTGTGACGCTGAAATGTCGAAGCAGGTCATGCTTCAAAGTCTCCAAAGTAAAACAAAAGTGCTCACCGTAACCGACACTTATTCTTGGCTACCCGTGTGAGCATGTAGCGGTTGAGCGTGTAGAAGTAATCGTGGTAGGGCACGTCGTGCGTGATCACCTCAGCATCGATGATGTAGCACTCACTCTCCTGACTGGCTTTGTACAGAGTCTATCAAAAACAGAAGTGTGTGGGTTAGATTTCCGTCAGGTAGAAAAACGGAGAATAGCAAGAAGAAACGTCCAAGAAGAAACGTCCAAGCATCAGCGACGCTCGCTTCACCTGCGTCTCTGTGACCGTGGCTGTTTTCGGTGCCAAAGGGTTGGACAGAGAGATGGTGTACATGATCACTCTGGACTGGTTTCCTGCCTCCTCCTTCTTCCATGGGTGGTACACAATATCTGGACCCAAAAAGAAATGGCAAGAGACTGTCTTTCTGGTTCTAGTTCCCAAAATAAGTGTATCAGAAGAATTAAAGGGGTCTTAAATATGTTTTGTTGTGTACGTGCAGTCTCTAGGAGTGCAGAAAAGCTGAATTTAGTCTCTTTAGGTTCTGCGTAGATATCTTTATATTCTGTTTAGGTCACATTTGTGAACAACGCCATCACAGTATTTGCTATGGAACTGCTAAACAAGGTCATTGACTTCCGGCTAACCAATTCCGTGAATCCGCCATTTTTATTTCTCGCTGTGATTTTGTAGTCCAAGCTGAAGGATGCCGAAGCTAGTGGATAGGTGAAAATGTTTGATTGTTGGGTGCATTAACTCACACATTTATTTCACCATCCCCCAACAAACTACAAAAATGGCCGAACAGGGTGGAGTGGAACCCCCTGCAACCGGGGGGGGGGGGGGGGGGGGGGGGAAATGCCTCACTTGCATTTAAAGCGACAGCATCACAATTAGTTGCTCTCAGACAAACCTCAGTACAGGGGTAAAAGAGGGGCTGTAGAGCTACGATAATGAGGAATTCAACCTAAAGCATTGCAGTTCCACTTTATATAGACCACGACTGAATGATTTCAATGAGATAAAAAAAGGGTTTAAAAAGCATGACGTGTCCCCTTTAAAGTCGGGGGCACTTACCTGAAAATCGCCTCTGCTCCATGAAGTCACTCATAAACTGAGACTCTGTGAAGAGGATGTCATAGAGCTTGTCCACACTGAACTTGTACACCTCGTTGATATGTTGCCTGCCATTCAGGTCTTCATGGAAGGCCTGCACCTCACCTACATAACAAAGAAACACAGAAAAACACCCACCGCTCATATTTGTCTGTCATCTTCATGCTGCTGAAGGGAAAAACAGGTTCAGTTCAGCACCCACCCTCGTCGTGGGTTTCTGATGAGTCACTGAGCTCAGTGGGGATATCTTCATTGTCGTTAAAGTCCAGCGAAGGTGAGGGAATGGGACCACCAGGCCCGCTGATGTCGTTGTTGTCCTCTACCACCAGGGGCACCGTTAGCAACTCACCGTCTGGTAGGCAGTCAGCAAATTCCTCTGCAGGGAGTTCAAACTAGAGGGAAAAAGCTTTTTTCTAAGCTGAAAAGTTGTTTGACCTCGTCTAAGATTTCTCCCCTAGTCTTAGGATAGTGTATATGATGGTGGTAAAACCCACTCAGTAACTTACAGTGATGGTTGTGTCACGGTTTCCTGGGCTTGGGAGGGAGTTATTTGGGATAACTTTCTTGTGTAGTGGAGGAGGACTCCCCTCAGGCTTGGCGTCTGCGCTGTTCTTTGTCAAGTTGTCGTTGTTTATCTCGTTCTCTTCATTGGGAATCTCCTCGCTGAACCTGAGGGCACCAGAGAGCTGTGATTTACCCCCACTCACTTCCTTATCTTCTAAAAATCAGCTTCTTTTAAAATCCACAACATGTCCAAAGCTGTTCACACACCTCTTTTTTCGCAGGCTCTAATCAACGAGCCTGAACCAACTTACAGGGAGCTCTGAAAGTTGTGTTTTTCAGATCCTATTAGCAATTCTAAACAACTCAGTTTCAGCCCACACATCAGGAGAGTCCCAGAGCTCATGACTCATTTTCTCCAATAGTATCTGACCCGGCTCTTGTCCCCCACTCAGCGCTGTGTGTGCCAAAATATTCACAATTGTTTATTTAAAATGGGTTGGGTTTGATATGACAAGACTGTGTAGAGGAGTACAAATAAAGCATGGAGATCTTCACTAGGCCACATGTTTCAGTGAACTTATAGACACTTGGACAAATCCAAAGCATCTGATAAACCAACGTTGCAAAAAGAAACTCTTTGATTAAAGCAAGAAGAGCAACTCTAAAGGGTTACAGAAAAAAAGTAATCAGCTGGAGAGAGTTCTTACACTTGTTTGAGGCATGAGCTGGTTAGCAGTGTCAAAGTGTATCCAGACGTTACTGTTTTAAACTGCTGAATTTTCTGTCATACCATTTCTTGTGTTTAAAGTCTTTGAAAGGAGGTGCCAGAGTAAGTACCAGAGTGACAGGAGTGTGGGACATCGCAGCCTCTCACCAACAACTGGTTGACAGGAATCTGTAATACTTTTACCTCACTTATCACATATAATCTGTTTTTCTGCTTAAAAACTAAGGTTGACAAGCAGTAAAGGTACAGTGGACGATCTTCTTTCGGCTTCAAGTTCCGGGGATCATCTTAGCAATTGGTTGTCCCACAGGCCAATGACGTACTCACACAACACCAATGTGTGGGCTCGTTCCTTCCTAGCTTCCACTTGCTGCACATCTAGTGATTATGTATTCAGTGAGCTTCAGTTTCAGCCGTTCATCGTAGCTCCGCTGCTCTCACTCTACTTTAAAAATGACTAAGAGTCGCAAAAAGCAAACTGTCTTGCAAGTTTATGAGAAGAGGAAGGCCCCATAAGAAAGAAATAAGATTAGAGTGGATTTGGGAGATTCTTTCATCTGCTCTTCCCTGAGCAGCAGAAGAGGGGGTAGGATGGTCTTGCACAGTTATTCAAACAGGGACTTGGGTGTTTTTTTACCTACATTTCTAGAAAAATCACTCACTATACCTTTAGTGGCATGTTTATAATGGAACCGACAATTACAACTGCAGCCGTCGAAACCTTTATTATTACATTTGTTGCTCAGGTCATGTTATATATGGTTACTCTACATCATTGTGTAAATAATGTGATATTTTTTTTTTTTTTTTTTACACAAGGTAATCATACTAACATGACGTCATAATGGCCCATGACCAAAATTTTTTTGGTGCGGTTTCAATGGGCTTTAAACAATCTGAAATGTGCGTAGAATATTTCTGTGCAGGTTTAACTAGTCCAAATGTGGTTTTATGCTTTTCTCATTCTAAGGTGATTCACATTCCAAAAAAAACAAAGACAAACAAAAACAAAAAAACATTAAATTGCTTTCTTTTAATTTATTTCACAAACAGAATATAAGCTTGAAAGACCTCCAAATTTGTTTTAACATATCTAAGCTGAGTGTCGAAGTAGATTTTTATCAGTCTCAGTGTTTCATTTTTTTTTTTAAACACAAACTATCAAATGCAGTTCAGACTCATTAAGAAACTTGTGACACCTCCCATTAATTCACTGGTACTGAAAGGGTTGACGCAGATGCCAACTTTAGTGTTGTTCGAAGATAATGGTTACCCAGTCAGGGTATTCTCAGAGTGATCGCAAATTGTTCACATCTTGTCTGTCACACTGTCCTCCCATTTTGTTTTTGGGTAACCCACTTGAGGTAACATAATACATTTTAAACTGTAACTGCATCTTGTTAGCCAAGAGGATTACTTCCTTTCTTAGCTCCAAATAAGAGTCATAAACATAGAAACAACAGACTTTCAAGCTTAATGCACTTCCCTTCCAGGTTCCTAATAATGGCAGACTTCAATTTGAGGAGAGATAAGGGGTGATGTTACACCCCTCATTCCTAGTTAGGACTTCCAGCAAGCTCAGCATTTCTTTCTGTTACGGGCAGTGAGCTAACAAGCTGGAAGTATTTAGAACAGTGGTATTAATTATCTGTGCTTTAATGTGGATTTACCCCATGGTGTTGAAGTCATCATCAGGTGGGACGTAGTCCTCATCGTCACTGGTTAGGCCCAGCTCATTGCCGTAACATTGATGGACAAAGTGCCAAAGCTCTTTAGGGCACAGTGGCTGCAAAAGATGCAAAAAAAAAGAAAAGAAAAAAAGAAAGAAAGTCAAACAACAGATGTAGGAATTTAAGTTTATAGTAACACACGCCAGAAACAGCAGTGCATGCGGCGTCTAGCGCATATATTATGCATTAAGAATCTCATATAAGTGTACCAAACATGTTTTACTGAAAGATTGGAACCCCTGCCAACGAACATGAAACCACTACCTTTAGAGTACGCGGAGTCATTTGTCTCACTTCAAAGTAAAAAAACAAAATTTTAAGAAGGTAATTTCATAGCTAAACTCACTGGTTTATTGTAAAACATACCAAGAGAAAAAAATTCGTTTTTCAGATTAAGTAGACCGCATGACATGCAAGTCTAAAACAAATACCTGCGTTAGGCTGATTGTCAGGAAGCATGGCCCCAACAAGAAAGCTGTCGGCTGAATCGATGTAAAAGCAAAATAAAAATCCTTCAAGAAGGTAAATCGACACAAAATGTGGCAAAAGAGATGCGTCTAAAATCTGGAGTAAGTGCATACCAAATAGGAAGGTAGCAAAGGAAAAGCCCTACAACATATATATGCAGAAAGAGGAGTTGATGTTTGAGACTGAGCTGTCCAAAATCGTCTTAAGTAAATAGGATATATATATAAAAAAAAATTCTGCCAAACTAAAGCAATAATTATCACTTGAACAGAGGAAAACACATTTCCAGTAGTCCTAAGACCAACAGTCATGGACTGGTTGGATGAAAGTAAGATCCGGTGAAGAATCATAAATCTGCACAGGACAGGGAGACGATTCTGGAACATTTGTTTGATCCTATCCCAAAGAAACATATACAGATGATGGGCTGAAAAGAACAAGCTAACTTCTACAGCCGCTTAAGATATTAATGTCCTGTACAACAGCAGTGTAGATGGTGAATCCACTAATCCATGAACATAAAATAATGTTCAATGACACAGTCTCAACAGCAAACAGTCTCGACTTGATATAAAAAGGATGGAATTTGACGTAGTATTTGAGACTGTTGAAAAAATAGATGAAGTATAGAATTAGCTTTTTCAGAAAAATGATTACAGTTCATTATTTCATGTTTTCATCTTAATGATCTGAAAAGAGATTTTGTCATTGAAGTTATTGACATTTTTTAAGGTATGTCTTACAAAGCCAGTGTGTTAAGCTCTTTCTTGTCATATAAAAAACAACAACAAACAACCCTTCCCCACTCCAAAAAAATTACTGGAGATCCTCTAAGGTTCCGTGTTATTTTATTTTTAAGCAAAAAAAAAAAGTATTCACAACTGATTCACATACCTTCTCAAGCAGGGCATTCTGCCAGAGTCTGAACATCATCATGTACGTCCTGTCTCTGGCTCCAAACGAGGTAAAAAAGTGCTGCGAGGAAGAAAATAAAGACTGTTAACTATCACTAAAGGAAGAAATTACAGGAATATAAAAAAACAACAACAGTTCAGTTGTTTTCAATCCCCCTGTCATTTCATTTTAGGTTTGGATTCTAGACTCCCTACAAGCGCCAATCAGCGTTAAGAACATGCCCCCCCTGCTGGTGGCAAAGGGTAAATCAGTGTGTCTGTACCCATTCCAGACTTTAACAAACTCCTTACCTTCTCGCTGTCCGTGCAGACCTGAATGGCATTGGGAATGAGACGAGCAGTCTTCTCTTTTGTCATCGAGCAGATGTCCTTTAGCCGTACTGTCAGCTGAACACACAACACACATATAAGCACAAATTATAGATCCACATCCACCCACTCATGTCTTCATACTGTTAATGAAACTACAAAGACATATGGACAGCGATGGACCGTACCAGAGTTTCCCAGCGAAAGATGTTGCTATAAAAACAGATCCAGTTCTCGGAGAGGTAGAGCCGTCCCTGCAGGAGGATGTCCCGCTGAAGAGCACAGGAGTAGTCTGCGGCGCACACACAATTAATTGTCACACAATTAATGAAAAGACATCCCGGCACAAAGCAAACACAAAGGATAATTCTCAGTGACGTAGCAGCTGAAATCTAACGTATACCTTGGACACAATTAATCAAAGTAGCTCCAGAAGAAGCTCAGACACACCCGTTTTTATCTAGTCATGAAAAGGATCCTTTGAACGAAAACTTAAAGCTTAACAGTGAAGCTTTTCTGAATCAGTTTTGGTGACTTATGGTTCAGTGCTGAAGGAAAAGTTGTATGTCATCAAAGTGCCTTGCTTTTATATGTTTAACATTAGCTGTTTATGAAAAAAATAGGATTCAGAAACTACAAAATAATCATGGTCAAATTGTGCCAAACAGTTTGAAAGGAAAAAAAAAAGCTTTGAAAAGTAACGATCGAGAGAAAAAGGAGGATTGCGTTACTGAGGGAAACTTAGCAGCAAAGGTAACTTCAACTGCAGATGACACGTTTCACTGACCAACAGGTTACAGCTCGATATAATAAAATGGTAACATCTCCAAAGTTCCCAGGATAAAATCAACTTTGAAAGCTCAAAATCAGGAAGAAAGAGAAATAAAGGCAGCTGAGAACTGCTTAAAGTTGACCGAATTCGAAACTTGAATAATTGTGGTTTAAACTAGACAGTTTGTCACTGTTTTCCATTTGAAATTAGTTTTTTCCAGACCAATTCCTAGAAGCTTCCAGACGACTTTTACATTCTGCACATCTGACAATTTTATTTAATCTTCATTTAACCAAGATACAGTCCCACTGAGATTATTTCAGTACAGATACAGGCTGGCAGAAGTCCAAGCAATGCCTTGTAAATAAAAGTTAACCAATAGGGAAGCAGCCAATCCAGGCCATCCCACCTGTGAAAATAATTCTACAATTTATCATCTGCATGTTCCACCAATCATTAAGCCCTGCTGTTAATTAACAACCCTGGACTAACACCGATAACCTTTTTTTATGGGTCAAAGCAAGAATGGATTATCTAGGATATAAATAACGTTTTGTTAAAACACAGTTTTTTATCTGTGATACCTTTACTCTGTGAAGAAAGAGTTGTGTAGAGGCCAAAAAGCAGTGATACAGCCTTTTTTTTAAATATATTTTTCAAATTACTGTGATATACTGTTTGAGTAAACCAAAAACCCAAATGCTAAATTCTTTAAATAGGAGAGAGGAATACAAGCTTATTTTCTTTTTCCCATATCAGTCCAGTCAGTTCGATGAGAAAAACCTTTTCAAACGTTTGAAGCTTTGTTGTTTGAGTTTACCTAAAAAGAAGATGGTTATGAGGTGTTTGTTTTATTCTTTTTTGCCCCAGATATCGCTTCTTTTTTGCAGCACGCTGATCTTCTTTCAGAAGCTCGTGTTAGTTCACAGCTCTAACAGAAGGCGAAACAATGACCCCAAGCACCAATGCTAACGGCTATTATTCACACAAATCTGCAAATGCACTAAACCTGAAGACTCCAAATATGCAGTCAAAATACACCGCTGCGGTGGCGATTTCAATAATTTTGACTGGCGTTTGAAGGGAAGCACTTTGATGAAATAGCTGCCATTTTGGTTCTAGTTGGTGATGCAGTGATCTAAAACAAAGGCAGTCATTTTGATCTGAGTACTGAAGACGTTTTGACTGAAAGTCCTGCATGTTAAAGAAGACCTTAGCCAAAGCTGTTCTGCACAGCATTAACAGTCTGAGCCATCTGCTTTTAGAAAGCAGAGGGCTTTCTAAAAGTAGGTGAACGGATTGGTTTATTTATGCTGTGGTGTGTTTAGTAAATGCGATCTCCTCTTCAGCAAAATTAAAGGCTACAGTTCTCCTTTTTAAGGCATTTTACAAAACAAATCAAGCAAAAATCTGCAGCATTTATATGAACTTCAAAAGTACTTTTCAAAAGTACTTATACTCCTTGAACCTTTTCCCATTCTTTCACGTCACATCTACAAACTTCCATATATTTAAATGAGATTTAAGATTCAAACTTTTTGGCCCGAAATTGTCAAATCAAACGTATTCGAGGGCCAAAAAATTAATAAAATTATTTTATTTTTTAACCTGTTGTGCAAAATATGAGAATTTTAATTAAACAAATTTGTCAAAATTTCAGATGTAAAGGGATGTGTAAATCAATGTAGATCCAGATTAAAAAAGGGGTTTTCCCCCCAAAAATACTTGCTATATTTTACATTTCTAATTGTACAATGTTAACTTGTCCATAATAATGTTTCCCAAATTAAAAAAACTAAACATTTGTATCAGCCACCTGTGCTGGTGGGCCAAATCTTTCTTGAAATGCAGTCGGGGGCCCCAATAAATGAGAACAGGGGCCACAAATGGCCCAAATACCGCACTTTGGATACGCATGTGCTAGACCAACACAAAAGCGTACACGTTAATAGATTTGTTTAATAATGTTCTCCAAGAAAACCCTGAGGCCTTCACAGAACGGCTGTATTTATACAGAGATCAGACTACATACAGGTGGAGTATATTTAATACCTGAACCAAACTGCTTGCACTAAAAGTTATTTAGGGGTATTGGAGTAAAATGCACACCAAACTTTCCAGGTGTCCTCATTGCGCTGCTTGTATGTGGGGCTCAGCACCTGCAGCAGCACTTTCCAGGTTTCTAGTGCAAAATTTTGAAAATCACACATCCTTTTTCTTCCATTACATGATTCCGCACCATTTTGTGTTGATTTATCGCATATTAACAATCAAAATAAATCCCAATTGAATACCCTCAAGTTCATGGTTGTAACTTGAGTAAACGTGGAAAAAGATTCAAGGGATGTGAGCACTTTACCAGACACTGCATAATCATATCAAATAAAACACTTAGAACATGCGACATGTGTCTGCAGGGAGGATTAATCGTGTTTTAATTACTAACAGGCTGGGTGAACCCTGGCAGTCCTCAGATGGCCTCAGTGTGTGGGGTGTCCACTCACCCACAATGAGCCTCTCTGTGTCGGGGAGCTGCTTGAAGAGTTTCCTGAAGTCCTCATTGCGCTGCTTGTATGTGGGGCTCAGCACCTGCAGCAGCACCAGAGACACCACACAGACACACATCTAAATGCTTCCCAAACTCCGCCACGCTCGTCCTCATGCTCGGTCACAAGTGGCTGTTTGCCTTTGCAGCACAAGCGCGTGAAATAACCTGGCTAAAACCACCCACAGCTTCCACGAGGATGCCTGCTTTTAATGAGCCGCCGTCCGTGGGGGATTTTGACAGGTGGACGCAATGGAAAGATGGTGAATGACAATGGAGCTCAAGCTGTTATCAAGGCTGCGTGATTCATGATGCTGAAGAGAAAGGTGACAAAACGCACAGCAGAGAGAGAGAGAGAAGTGACTAAAGTTTAGAATTTACCACATAAATTAATTGATTTCTGTTAAAGAGGAACAGCCTTCCATGAATAGGAGTTTTGTTTGGCGGGGAGTTGACATATACAGTCAAACGTTGGGGCTTAAAATGCACAAAACAAATTCTCCTCCCTTCTAGGAAAACTATCCTCCAGTTCAAGCCTGTGTGAAATTTCCAAATATGCTCCACAGAGAGGCTTCTTGGAATCTGTGCCAGAGGCTTCCCTTCGTCAGGAAACGCTCAGGAAACCATCGCTGACAATGGAGTGAGGAGAGGTTTACTCTCCTCACTCCATTGTTTACAAGAGAAATAAATAAATAAACTAAAGGGTTGTTCATGCCCTTAAGTCTAAAAGGAAGCAGAGTTTGTCGTACCGTCTGCTGCTTCAGGTTTGAGAAGAAGGCGCTAATGAAAACCACTGTTTTAACAGTGGGAGTGATGGCCGTCTAACAAACTGCGTCCACCACCTTTTCCGCACTGCAGCTTTTAAAAACAACCGAACACTTGTAACACAGCTGGAATATTAGGCCGGCCTCACAGCAACCTGATGATTTCTATTAACAACAGACCTCTGAGCTCCAGCAGGATTCCAGCAGATATGACTCATAAGCAAAGCAGTGCTTTTATTTAGTGCCTGGGAATTAGTACACAGAGCTGTGCTTGCAGCAGGAAAGACAAAGCTTGTTTGCTGGCTTTTATCGCCTTTGACTCTGTCCGGTTAGAGCTTCAGTAACAAAGCTAAAAGGAAAAATAAAAAATTACATTTCTGCTTGTCGTGTACAAGTGGGGGCCAACTTACGGCAGGAATATCCTCATTGTCCCAGTCTGGGTCCTGGAGGTTCGACGCAGCCCAGCCCCACTCCCAGCCCCACTCCCCTCTGGCCGGACCCTGCAGGAGCCACCCTGCCAGCGCCTCATCCAGCTCCAGCACGGCCTCCCACTCCGACATCGTACCCTCCTCATCCAGCTCCACGTTCATCGCCAGCTTAGTTGTTCTGGCCGTCTGCATGTAACAAAGTTGTGGGTCTGCTCTGTCAGTCACAGCGGTAAAAGCCAGGGGTGTCCGCACCCTCCTCCCCCCGCTTTTCCTTCTGGTACCGACTCCCTTCAGCACTGAGCAGTGGACGCTCAAAGCTCAAGCCACATGATCCGTGTATTGCTCAGTGGTTCTGCAGAGCTCTGCCGCTTCCTTTCACACACACAGGGAGAGGAGTTATGGCCGTTGCCCTCTAGTTACCCCGGCCAACAAGTCCTTTATTATCACGCCGTGAGCGTTTTCCTTTTTTTTCTGCCTACTCTCCCAAGTAAGTGTTTGAGGAGAGCACGTGTGTGTGTGTGTGTGTGTGTGTGTGTGTGTGTGTGTGTGTGGCACTGTCCAGGTTTGAGTGCTCTGTAATCACTCTGTTTACAAGCCCCAAAGAATGATGAAAGTTTACTTTGTGGTGAGGTTTCGTCCAGGAAGAGACTCAGCTGGACATGCTGAGAGGACAGAAACCGGTTTTCTGGCTGTTATGGTATGTGTCGAGTCCATTTTGGTGTCTGCGCCGAGTGGCTGAGTTACTGAGAACAGATGTGAGCGTAGCCTACAGTTACCTCCACGTGCAAAACAACCACATCAATCATCGCAGGGCCTGGCCAGGGGTCGTAACCCCCAGTGAAGCCGAGCTTTTTTTAAAGTACTGTACACAGATGCAAAGCTACTTTGGTTCAAACCAAAGCCGAAGGCAGCAGGGGGCACAAAAGTGCTTCTTCCTGCCTTGGAACTGAGAACATTCCCTGTTCTCCTGATACCTGATACCCCCTCTGAGAAGATCTAGGGAGCTCACTGTTTCTATTTTTGCACCCCTTCAAAACAACCCATCAGCGTGCCCCCAAACCGTTCTGAATTCAAAACGTTTCAGCAAACAGGAAGGTATTGAATAGCTCGGTAGGTCTCAGAGGTGATTCCAGAAAGAACAAAAAGCATCCACTTCAAATTCCTATGCCTTTTTCTGGACGAGCCAAATGTATGACCCACATCTGCACACTTGGTTTGTTGTTAGCGGCAACATTCAAGGGGGCAATGTGACGCATAAAACACAAGATTCAAAGTTGCAAGCCTGCTTAAACCCCTTTGCTTTAGCTGATAAGTGAGGATTTGTTTTTTTTTCCTGAAATCAACTGTGATGCCGCTTGAGTTCTCATCGTTTCTTTTCCTTTCCTTCGACAAACACTTCAAAGAAAGGAGCCATTGTGACTGATGTGGCGTCCAGAATTCAGGTGGCAGTATCAGCCGAGGGATGACGTATGCCCGCAGATACATAGCGTGTATTGATCTGGTTTATTATTAACCTCCTGAACAAACAGCCGGAGACGCAGGAGACTGGTACTGAAACCCAGGGCGTGTACTGGAGGATCGTGTGCTCATCCCATTGAAATATGGGGGGGGGGGGTGGGGGGGGGTTTAGTCAGAGTGAAGAAGGTCGTTTGATTTTATTAATGCAAATAGGAACGGCTTTCAATAATGAGTTCATTTCTCACTTGTTTTACTGCTTGTTGGTGTTTGCCCTCTTGGAGATAACATCCTGGTTACCAAGGAAGCACTGCAACAAACACGTGTAGATGCAAAGCAAACAAACAAGCACTTTTAGAAGAGAAAAATGGGGTGGTGGTCGAATTTCTTTTTTATCCTAAGGGTAAACGTGATCGCGGAGGCCATTAATGCTGAAAAGTGGTGCACTTGCAAGCATGCACACACAGGCTGACATGCATATAAGGTACATCAGTGATAGATTTAGAGACAAAACCTCCAGGGACGTGGTAGAAGTTGAAAACGGATATATACATTAACTGCATCAAAAGACAAATGGATGTTTTTAATCACTGTCTGACGTTAAATTAGACTAAAAGATTCCTGTTTCAGGTCAGTTAGCATTACCAAAATTATCTTTATTGGCTAAATGCCAAAAGATTTCTTTTCAGGTAATAGTTTTACTTTCTTGAAATTCAGAGGTTTGGGTACCTTTCCTGAGTATTTGTTAGCATTGCCACTGGTGTAACGGATTTACGTTTGCAGTGTGTGTTGCTCGTGGACACATTTTTAGCTCTGCGCTCAGATTTTCTTTTGGATTGAAACGAAACATGGACGCGATAATCTGTCGTTTCGGTCGAGTACATCCCCATATTTGCACCTCACCGTGTGTGCCACAAATTGCCGCTAAAAATTGAAGATCAGTAAGATAGGATGTAAAAAAATCTGTTTGATTTTAGAACCATACACATGGTTGAATATAAAGAGATAAGGAATAATTAAACAGCACAATCTTCTTCTATTACCAATTGTTGAATACAGACAGATTTCATCTGCAGTGACATCCATTGTAGAACTGCAGTGAATCCCATCTGCTTCAAGTGAAGCGATAAAATTTAAAGTGACGTTCCTCCTGCCCAAATTCTCCCAAGACAGCTGGTATGTGAGGATATACCTAAGACTTGACTCTGCTAAATCCCATTTTCAAATGACGAGTGGTTGATATACAAATAAATACTGAAAACCATGTGAGAAATCCTATTTTTGCTATTTTATTGAATACAAGTCCTAGGATTAGAGAATAATCCGATAAATTAAATGCAGTATAACTGAAAAGGGCAATTTCTCCATTAAACAAGATTAGGAGAGACAAAGAACAGCCTGCCACAGTTGGTTCTTGTTCTCAATACCTTCAAAGGACTAAAAAAGCATATTGGACACTGTTGTTTTTGAGATGGATACCAAGAACCCAATTTGATATTAAGGGAAAATGTTGAATATGTTGGTGGTCAATGAAGCAGGTTTTTCCCCTTTTTTAACAAATAAGAGCAGTATATAACAATAAACACATCCGTTTTAATTTCTGTTAGTAGTGACTACATTAGAAGGATGAGTGATTGCACTGATACTATCAGTGGTAGGGGAATAAATCAATGTCTACATCAGTTAATTGATTTAGGTTTAGTTAATTGATTTAGGAATACAGCCGAAAACATCAGTCCCCTTGACACAACTAGATATTTTTTTTAGATTAGATTATTTTTGCAGTTTTGAGGAGTACCTCAGAGCTTTATCTGTTAAGGCCTGAAGCTTTCAGTCAGGAAACATTTTTTTATCTTTTCATTGTCACCTCTGCCTGTGTTTATGGCAAAAAGGTTACGTATAGATAGATTGTAAAGTCAGGGAAACAGATACCTGACACAAAAAAAGAGTGCAAATTTGTCAGACCTGCAGGACTTGATTGGTGTGCTTGAGCCAACACACATATCATTAGCGCCACTTGCTTTGTGAATAAGATGCTTAGCCAGAGTAGTTTATGGTGTGAGAATTTTGAGCTAACACTAGTAGCAGTGCAATGTTAGAGGTTGTGCGGCTTAGATGTTAGCAAGCTGTTGTCATCATTAGGTTTAGTCAGACCAAGATCTACTCTAAATTGTGAGTGGTTATGGTTTTCCTTTGCAAGTAGGAGTAAAAAAGGAAAAGAGGGAGGTTTTTTATTGGTTTGGTAATAGTGATAAAACTTTCTATATATATATATATATATATATATATATATATATATATATATGGTCAATAAATTTGAACACTATCAAACGGTTCATTTATTCCAGTGACTCAATTCACTAAGTGAAACACATTACATAGAGTAATTACACACAGACTGATGTTTTCAAGTCTTTATTTGTGTTAATGATTACGATTTTCCACTTACAGCTACAAAAAGCAATCTTTTGTTCTTAGAATATTACACCACACCAATAAAAACATTTTTAGTACAGAAATGTGGGCTTAATCAAAAGTATGTTTATTTTTCTGTTTAAAGGTGGCTATTTTCAAAAGGTGCTTTTAATCTGACAAATGAGCCTCATCGGAACGCATATTCTAATTTATCGAATGACTATGTGTGTGTGTGTATGTATATATATTTTCCAGTTGCTCGCCTTAACCCTTCCAGTAATTTCCCAAATTGATTAGTGCAGCGAATTGTTTAGTACAGTGTGTTTGTTGCCACTTGTTGCATGCCACAAAAAGAGGTTTGCTCAGGAAATAGGCCTTCCAGTGAGTCAAAGAGAATATAAAAAACACATCAATTTGACACATATAACCATAGAAGAAGTAGAACAATTGACGTAGCTTTTGTTGTGAAATTATTTAAATGTGTCTTTTCCAAAATATCCCAATCACTTCCTCTTAACTGTGGCTTGCAGTGGGCGATAACAACACTGAGAGAACTTAGTGGAATGAGAAACAGGAAGGAGGGATATGACGGTTCCCCTCAGCTGAAAAGCTAGAGACAGAGAAAGATATCTGGGTTGCACAAGAATACAAGTCATGCTTACTCTCATGATGTGCTGTCTTTCATGCTGGGAGAGAGGGGAAGAATGTACACACAGGGAATAAAAAAAATAAATAAAATAAAAAAATGGGGAAAAATTGCAGTAAGAACACTCCTGGACAAAGAATGACTTATATTGCCTTGCAAAAGCATTCACCCCCCTTCAACACATTTTCTCACATTACAATGACCTTAACAGCCAAACGATTTATTTTATTGGGAAATTACATGACAGACCAACACAAAGTAGTGGATAGTTGTGAAGTGTAGGGAAACTGACACATGGATACATTTTCTTTTGGGTACAACTAAAATCCAGAACATGAGGCACCCCTCCAGTTTGATCTAGATCTGCACTTTGAGCCATTCTACCTCACAAACACCCTTTCATCTAAAACGTTTCATTGTAGCTCTGGTTGTATGTTGTGAGTCACTGACCTGCTCAAAAGTAAAAAGCTTTTCCTCCAATGTTCCCCTGTTTTCTTTATTTATTCTTTTAGCTCCATCCACCATCCCCTCAACTCTGAAAAGCTTTTCTATCCCTGCTGAAGAAAAGCATCCCCACAGCATGATGCTGCCACCTCCACATGTCCTGGTGGGGATGCTGTTGAGGATAATAGGCAGCATTTTCTTTTCGCCACACACAGCATTCTGCATGCAGGTGACAAAACGTTTAATTGGGCTACAGTCTGACCAGAGCACCTTCTTCAACATATCTAATGTCTTTCCTATAGTGCTTGTCGCAAAACGTAAATGGAACTACTTATGGCTTGAACAACAGTCTGCTTCTTGCCACTCTTTAAAGGACCTATATCATGCAAAATCTACTTTTTTGAGCTTTTCATTATGTTATGATGCTATTCCTTCCTCAAAATCATGCCCAAAGGGGCATTTTGCTTGATTCGTGCATGTCTGAGTAATCCTTGTGAATTCAGCCCTCTGTGCAGCAGCTCCTTCCTGTCTTAGAAAGCGAGTGGCCTGGACCGGTCTACGTAGAGCTATCTTACTCACCCCCCTCCAGGAAGCACTACCTTGAGTGTCCTGCCCCTGCCCAGTTACCAACACGCCCAACGAGCGGTGTTGTGAGCCACAGCGCGATCATTTCTGCTCAAAGTTGAGACGAAGCGGCTCTTTCAGCACCTAATCTGCACAGCGACAAGCTCTAGGGTGACCCCACATGGGGAGAGGCGGCGCTGCAGTGAAAGCAAGCGTCTTTCTTCTGTGTTGGAAAAATAGCACAAGAAAACAACTGATATTTCACAGCAAATTATTACTCTGTGGTGCCAAAGGCAACATTTCAACACGTATATGCCTATAATTAACTTCGGAAAGCAAGGCTCTGCAGCCCTTGATAGCCGCTGAGAAGGTCTTGCAATCACTGATTCAGGTTTGGTGGAACAGAGAGGTAGGCTTGAATTGCACCATACTGTTTCCAGTTTCAAATGATAGATTGAACTGAGCTTTATGAGGTGTTCAAAGCAGTGCGTTCTGTTTTTGAAACCCCACCCTGCTGTCTGCTGCGTTCCTTGCTCTTCATGATGCTGTCCTGTTCTCAGATTTTCTCTCACAAACCTCTGTGGCTGTCGCAGAACAGCTGCCTTTATCCTGAGATAAATTACACACACGTGGAGTCTGTTCACTGATTAGCCCTGGATTTATTCAGGGCTACGAGAGTAAAGGGGCTAAACACAAATGCACTCTGCCGTTCTCAGACTCGTATTTGTAAAAAATTCCAAATCCATGTACTTGCGTCTTACTCCCATTTCCCAATGAGGCACTACCTTGTGCAGGTCTTCACTTAAATGTGTTAAAGTTTGGGGCTGTAACAAGACAAAATGCCAAAAAGTTGTGAGAGGCGTGAATACGTTTGCGAAGCAATGTAACACTGACAGAACGTAAGTTAATCAATCTCACTCCTGTTCTGCATGTTGTCTTTACTTTCGTAACGGTCATCCTTTCAAAATTACAGCCGTGAAAACGTCTGTAATCCTTCAGGCTTCTTAAATGCATCCTAAATGCATCGTAACTGCACAAAGGAGCGTTATCGCAGAACTTTCCTCCCCGCAGCTGTCAAACTTTATAAACATCACTGCTCCCAACATATTCAGTATTTATCACCTCTGCTTTTATTTTCCACAGTCTTGTTCATTCTTGTAAATAGTCTGTATGTGTTTCTCATGCATATAGAGAGTTTTTGCACATTTCTTAAAATCACCCTACACACTTGCACACTTCTTTAATTAATAACTGCACAGTATTTTGTTCTCATGTTGTAAATGTGCTCTTTGCTGCTGATACACCTGAATTTCCCCCACTTTGGGACAATAAAGGAGTTTTCTAACTGCTAACCTGTAAAAGTGGCAGTTCAGTGGATGACCAGAGGAGGTTTCAAAACTAGCTTTAGCACACCACCTAGTGGTGCAAAAAGGAAGCACGGATAAAACAGCAACAACGTTTTAATTAAATCCATTCTGTTATTCAAGAGGAAAAGGTAGGGTAAAAAAATGAACTGTTGTGTTTATGTTACCTTGTTTTCCGATAGCCTTTCCATGTTCTGGCTACCCTGCATTAAAAGGCCATCTGTTGCTTATTTTAAAGCCATGTTAATCCCTGTCTTCAGGACAAGTAAGCCAGTAGTAGTTTGTTGCTTAAACAGGACTAAGGACAACAACCTCTCATCCTCATAAAAGACACTCCTCCACATGCATGACGCAAATACACTCACACAAGCACACACCTTAAATGATGAACACACGTACGTAGAAAGAGTACTAAAGAAACAAGAGATGACTTACATTGTACCAGCTTTGGCTCTTCTGTGGAGAGAGAAAAAGGAGGAAGGATTTAAGGTCGATTAGTTAAAATTCATCATTCATTTCATTCCAGTTCCCAGCAGAGGACATAATTTATGGCAAACTAAAGATTAACTTAAGTTCACTTAAAAAACAGAACACTGGCTTTTAATAAGTAGGGTAGATTTGCTAACTTTAATGTATAAGATAAATCAAATAGAGTTTCATTTCAAAAATCTCTTAAGCGCGCAACAGAATTATGCTTGTTTTTCCAAATTCATGTGCTGACATGCATATCTTGTGTGTGTATGTGTGTGTGTGTGTATGGCTTAGTTTGCATTTGTGAAAATCTCACTTACGAATATAAAAAAAATAATTCTTTTTTTCAAAAACGTAAAGATGTTTATTTTCTCATAACAGCTTTGGAGGCATTTTACTACATAAATGTAAAATTATTATAATTTTCCATTTATGTACTAATTTTACAAAAAGTAATTTTACATAATAATTTTACATAAATTATAATTTATGTTCTCTGACTTTCACAAAATTGCCATCACCTCAGCTGGCAGTCATTTATACTTAAATCTCCCAACCTTTCAGTTTGTTATAGTTTTCTAACAGTAGAGGGCAGCAGAGAGATCCCCTACAATGAACAGTTGGTTACAAGGTGCAGCAACAAACAAATATCCAATAGAAAAACAAAACATGCAGTTGATCATGGTGGGAATAAAGCATGGAAAGGACCGTACATGGGGAGTGGAAGGGAGGGGGAAAGAATGAAAGTTTGCATGGGACTGGTAACTACGTTTTCCTCTCCAAACTGTGCTCAACTCAGGAAAAAGAAAGTTTTCCTCAGCTACAGAAACATGTATGTCAAACTATAGTTTTTTTGCAACAGGATCAAAATGACTCTACAGTGTGTAAAACTTTTAAACTGGACTGATGTTAAACATTTTCACCTGTCTTTCATTGTGAATTAAAATAAGCACAACCCCCTGCAGAAAGAACAGTTGAGATGAAGCTTTTGGATATTTTCTGTTCATGCTGTCACACACAGTGAGCTGCAGCCTCAGGCCTGGGGCCTAACTGTGACGATCGCTGAGCTAATGTGGGCTAATCTGATTTGAAGGTGACAGAGGCATGAGTGTGGAAATACTTGGAGGCCACTGCTGGGATAAGATCTGCATGCAGGTTACAGGCAGTGTGCTTCATTTTGTG
The DNA here is from genome assembly GCA_037039145.1 of Fundulus diaphanus. Taxonomy (NCBI): domain Eukaryota; kingdom Metazoa; phylum Chordata; class Actinopteri; order Cyprinodontiformes; family Fundulidae; genus Fundulus; species Fundulus diaphanus. The sequence continues at coordinate 37,810,954 of CM073124.1, forward strand.
TTACTGTTATTTTATAATTATTGAGTGGTTAATTTCAAAGGAATTAAAACGTAAATGAAAGGGACAAACATATCTCCTATTAGATAGAGGAAAATAAACTCCATAAAATGGATTTTTTTAGGGTGGTTGTTGTCAAACAAAAACATTGCAATAACAGTCAGCTTTCTGTTCATTCCTCCTGTGCATGAGCTATTTGAGAAAGAAAGCCATTGGGATTTGCCAATGGTTATGGCAACTGACAAAGATAACTTTGTTGGCAAAACAAGTCAATAACATCGTCTTTCTTTGCATTTAATGCCACGCATTGACTGAGAATATCTTTACAGTAGGAATGGGTGTGGATTGTTACACAGCTTTATTTTGTGATGGTTATTTCCACGACAAAAGTGATGTCAAAAAACATTGCAAAAAATATAAATAAAAAAAAATCATCATATACTTTCTGGCTCTATATCTGTCAATTCTTACAGAAATACTGGTAAAAAGTAAAACTCATTGATTATCAAATTACCTATTTCTCAACACCAGTTCCATTAAGTAGTGCGATTATACAGCTAAACATTACACGATGATTGCAATCAATCATATTAACTAAATACGGTTATTTCTAGTGACGCTCTCAGGGAACAGTCCAAACAGCAGCTGCAACACTCAAAATCTTACTGTCAGACCTTTTTTTTGGGTTTGCAAACATCATCAGGTAGTTAGGCACTGTGGTGAAAAATAATTATTCTGACTATATAGTTTGTGTTATTATGAGAAACAATACAATAATTGTCCATCCCTTTTGTGGTATAAAATGTCTGTGAGCATATAAAATTTGGGGTTCAATGAATTGCCAAGTTGGAATTATGACCTCCAGTTTCCACCAGAAGGCATCTCGGTGTTTTGCAGACTTGCCAATGCTGTAAACTCTGTGGTGTTTTATGACTCTATGCCAAACAAACTTTAATAACAATGTTATTAATTACCAACATAAACACAGCTCCTTTAGGAGACACCAAAAATGATGGACACTAATAAACCCATTCACAACAATAATTAGTGGCCCAAATGGCCTCCATGGAGCAAATTAATGAATGGATTTGAAACAGTCCTGTGGGTCTTTTGCAAGAAATGCACCAATCAAGTGCTCAGAGACTGAAAACCGCAAATCTTCCCTTGATCGGCTTTGAATGGCGGTTGGGAGGTCAAATATTGAAAATCCTTTTTCCCCCCATTCATTCCATGTATTAAAACTGTGGATTTTTGCTTTAGAATATAAACACACTAACAGCATGTGCTTTAATAAAGAACTCACAAAGGTTAGGGACATACCCTTGGATACACATGCAGGGTTAATCCTGTTATTACTTTAGTTAATTCAAAAACTAGTACCACTATCAAAGAACCTACAATTTATTTGTATTTATTCATGTGAGTCTTTAGAAAACCAAATGGAAATCAGTCAAATTTGGCATCAGCAGATCAGACTTCAAAGAAAATTTGAAATTAGGACACAAAATGGTTTGGTTAATCATTCGTGTTTGCCTTACTTTTAAAGTACTGACTCATTTAAGTGCTCTCTTGCTAACTTCCTGTAGCAGCTGGCTGTGCAGCAGTACAAACACCGGCTTATGTGTAAAGAGGAACAAATTGAGACTTGGTTTTGGCTACAGTCTGGTTTATCTCTGTCCTCTGTAACCCGGGGCTCACACTGACTACGGTGCGGTTTGTGGTCCTGATTCAGTTTCGGTTTGCCGCATACCCCGACTCACACTGCTCCTAGGGAAACAGTGGCCAGTTGCGGTTCTGGCTGCGGAAAGGGCGCTCGTGAGAACATAAGTTAATGTGGTCCTTTCTGTTTCGTTTTTTTAGGGCAAAACTCGCTATCCGCGCACATAAATATCCCACTTCATCCTCCAAATGCCCCTCTGTTTCCTCGTTTTTCTGTTTTGCCTTTTGGTTTACACTAGTCAAGGTAGCGTAAGTTGGTAGGGTGATTTTATTTTGAAATTTAACTGAAATGTATTCTGTCTAGTGCCCAACGTTTCCTGCTCGGTTCGTAAAATTTGGGAGCTTTATATGGGGACGGCTGTGGCGTCCGATCAAACTTTCTTCTTGTGGAAGGAATCCACAAGAAGAGAGAAAACTGTAGAGGAAAGCCTGCAGGTGTGTACATCCAAAACTGTAAAACAGAAATATCCTAACACAGATAACAAAAACGGCAAACAGTGGTTCCTATCCTAATCAGCATTGTATCCTATACTGACCTTTTTAGAGCAGGGTTAAGTTGCCTTCATAAATCTGGTGGAAAACTAGACGACTACAGTGAGCTAATGCTATTTCTGCTGTGTTACATTTGAAACTGAACACAGGCGCAATATTTAATTTAGGAGGTAGGAAGCACTGGAAAAGACAGGAGGGAGGGACACTGTCAAACGGAAGTCTTTATAGGCACAACTACACTACAAAGGAGGAGTCGGGCTGAGGGATTTATTAAAGGGACAGCAAGGTTTGCCAGCAGGTCAGGTGAATAAAGAAGAAATCCTTACTTTAATCAGATTAAGTCTGTCATACTGAAAGGAAATTACAGAGAAAACCAAAAGTTAACCAAAGCAGTGAGTGGGGTGGACACAGACAGACATGGAAGATGGGAAAATAAAAGGTGAGATCCAATTTTTTAATGCAACTATAAGGAACGTTAACTATCTCTAAGAAGAAAAAGCTTCCTGGGCAGAGGCCAAAAATGTCAAACTTGACTGTTCGTGTAGCTGGTGCCGTTACATGAGAAGCCTGATTGATTTTTGCCGCACCACTGTCGCTGCTGTCATCATTAATCCATTCTCATGGTGAGGCACAGCCCGCCTCTTTCTGCTGAATGCACACTTATTTGGATTGTATTAGGGTTAGGATGATCGGGCTCACGTTGCCAGAATGACCTCATGCTTTTATGGGTCATGTGACCACAGTGCGCCAAAGTGGTTTTTGTTGGGGTACTCCAACAGAAAAGCTTTTGACTGTGGCACAGAAAGTAAATGCGTGGTCAGTTAATAAATGCATATGTGTTAAAAGAAGACTTTGCAAATGTGCAGCCAAAAAAAGGCTGCAATGAGCCATTTCAACAGGAGGGCCAATATACTGAACTTATAAATTCTTGTATTTTTGCAATTAAAGTTGGATAAAGTCATAACACAAAGCTACACAACTTTGCAAAAGTATTATACTCCTTGACCTTTTTCATATATTGTCATGTTACAACCAGAAAGTTAAATGTATTTTATAGGAATTGTATGTGATATAACAACACAAAGTGTTTTGAAGTGAAAAGAAAATTATATATGTTTTTTTTTTATGTTTTTTACAAATAAACAAATATTTAACCTCCTCATTCTGATCCATATGAATAGATTACAGTGCAAAAAAATAGTATTCAGAAGTCAAATAACACCTCAGAGGTTTGCTGGGTAAAAAAAAAGGTTTCTTAAAGGGGGCATATCGTGCTGTTAAAACCTTCCTTTTCACATTGAAATCATTCGTTGTGGACTATATAAAGGGGAACTGAAATGCCTTTGTCTGAGTTCCCGGTTATTGTTGCCTCACAGTCCCTCCTTTGCCCCTGTTCTGAGGTGCGTCTGAGAGCAACTCGTTTTGGTGCAGTCTCTTTAAATGCAAAGGAGGCACAGAGCGTTCCACTGCACCCTGTTTGGCCATTTTTGAAGTTGTGTGGGGGGAGACAGTGTAACTGTGTGGGTTAAGCAAACAGGCTGAAATCAGAAGCAACCGGACTCAACTCACACCAAGCAATGACCTCTAATGACCCAGAAGAGTGACAGGTGGGTCATTTATTTGCATCTGACTCAGAATGCACCTAGGATGACGGGCCTTCATATGCTTAAAAACAGCAGCACTCCAGATTGCTCAGGTGCAAATAGCCAGCACTGAGAAAGTCTCCTGGATAGGTGCTGAAACGTTTTCAGAAAAACTGAGCTTAAGTTCAGTTATCTCCCATTTAAACCTGTTTGCTGTATCCACTTGTAGTTTCACCATCCATGAGCTTGGCTGAAATGGATGCCAACCATGGCGGATTCATGAAATTGGTACGGTCCGGAACTACTTTGGTTCAGAGTGTAGCTGTTGTCTACTTCCTGGTTCCTGAGCCAATCATATGAGATTTCCCATAGTTCCCAACACAGAGCACAGCATTTGGTATTTTATCTTGGCAAAAGAGCCGCACCCTTCTAACATGGAAGCCAGTAAGAGAAGCAGACCAGAAATAGAACAGAATACAACATCATATACCTATCCTGTACGAGTGATGATTCACAACAGCAACACACCGTTTCAAAACAGCAAATTAGATTGTTGTGATTGGCAAGCTTTGTACCAATTTGAGCCACAAGGTGCCAGTATTACTTATAGCTCCTTTAACTTTTACATGGCAGTGGAAGCATTTGTAAAGAATATTCTATCCCTCTGTGGCCAGAGCCAGACAGCTACATTAGAGGGAAAAAAACAACAAAAAACGTTGTGAGTGTACGCTGGAAGTTGCCAGTTCTTGCGAAAGAAACAAGCAACCAGCTCTAAACAGACAAGCCCAAAACAAGCCCAACAAGCAACCCAACACACTAGTACAGAGGCCGCTTGTAAACAGTATAAATGAACTGCTGGTGTTTTTATGTAAGTGTTGGAAAAAAAAAGTCCAAGCGCCACCCAAAAGCTCAGCTCCGAGTCCGATCTCCTTCCACCTCATGCGGTGCCGATAACAAAACCAGAAAGCTCTGTTACACTACAAATTAAATGCGACCGCCATCAGACTTCTGTCTGAGCAGAGGCCTACAAGCACATATAGTAAAAGAAAACGTCCCACAGAGGCGGATACAGGCGTCTCAGTTTTCTCTCTCTGTTTTTAAGCAATGGGAGCCAACAATATTAAGACCACATGATAATAATAAGAAGAAAGGTAAGACTAAAACAGCACAGCTATGAACAATGCTTTTGTGGAGCTGTGACTGCTACTGCTGTAGAGAAGTCTATGTGAATGTGCAGTGAGAACCAGGACACTGAGGCAAACGGTGGAGGAATATCTTGTGGACGTTGTTAGCGTACGTACAGGTATCAAAATCCAATATCATCGACGCTAAGTGGTCCACAAACAGTTTCTAAACTTAGCTCGAACGATAATGCGATGAACAAAAAGTTAGCACTGCAATTATCTGTTTTCAGATTTACACAACTGTGCCCACTACTGGTGGCATCATGCTATAGGGATGCTTTTCTTTTTACATGGAGGTCAGAGTTGGTTAGAAAATGCATGTAAGGTTTTCATAAAGGGCAGTCCTTTATGAAAACCTTACAGAAGACCAAAAAGACTCAACGCTAGAATAGAGGTTAATCTTCATGCAGGACAGTGACAATAAACATCCAACCAGAACTAGAATGGAACAGTTTAGATCAAAAGATATTCATGGGTTAGAAAGCCTAAATTAAAGTACAGAGTATTGGCAGCATTGAGGTGAAAAGTAATGCATCCCATACTTCTCAGATTTTCATTAGTAAATACATAGAAACCAGGCATCCTTTTCCATACACTTCGCAATTATGTGCTGCTTTGTGTTGGCCAGTTACATAACTTCCTCTCAAAAATATGTTAAGGTTTATGGTTGTGGTTTGCCCAAATATCAAAGCACTTAAGGTGTATGAATGCTTTTGTGAGAAACTGTAAGCTAATGGATAAGCTGATATCATAGCCAACACACTGAAATACTGTATAACAGCAGTCTTTGATGCATTTTCAAGACGGGAAACACATTTTCAGACAATGATGGTAAAAGAAACACAAAATTCCTCATGAGGCAATGGAAAGGTTGCACAAGTAATGATGTAGTTATCGGGTTCTTAATTCATATATTGACCTTTTCTGGCTGAGATGAAGGATTTTTTTGCGTCTATATTTATGTGGTAAAGAGGCTATGCAGGTTTAATTATCCAAAGAGTAACAGTGATTTAAGTGTGTCAAGAGAGGTAAAAAAATTAATAAGTAAACAAGAAGAGGGAGGAGGAAAGCTATTTGGACAATCATATATGTAAAAATATGCTTAAAATATTGACCTTCTGTCCAAACTCACTTGCTATATCACTCTTATTTTGGTCTTACAATTTAAAGTTTAAAGAAAAAGCTGACTTATCCAGAAGTTATGAAAACTCTGAAGAGATATTAAACAACATAATAATAGAATTAGCTCATTTCGATATCGAGACAAGAGTAAGGAAAGGAAGCATCAAACAGAGGAAAATGAAGCATTTTCTACAACAGGTATGGATTTACAACATGGAAGGAAAGGCAAAGGGATGAAACACTGTAAACATTTCCACAGGGCATCTCACAAGACAAGAGGAGTAGGACTGGGCACAGAAAAGTTAGAAAGACAGAAAAAAAGAGTAATGCTTACTTTGGAAAGTCGCTTGTGAGACTAGCATGCAAACAAGAGAAGAACAAAGCAAAATCAGATAGAAATATGTAAGCAAAAAAAAAAAAAGAAGAAAGAAAGAAAGAAAGACACAACAGAAGAGGTGAGCAGTACTTATCAGATGAAACATGTTATTATGTGACATGTAGTAGCAGCAGCAGAGAAGCGCAGAGAGAAGACGTGCACATTGTGTTGAAGAGGCAACAGCAATTTCAAGAAAACACAATCAGAGTGATTTCTAACAGCATTGATGTATGATGACGGTATGAATGAATTACTCCTAAAATTGTAAGCTAAAATGAGAAAACATAAAGCATCAACGTGAATATCGACATACATCCGTTAATTCATTTGTAAAATGGGATGCCAATAAGACCATTCCAAAGAACCTTTCAATAACACGGTTATAGACTTAAGTTGTGGTAGATGTGGCAATGTGTTTTTTTGGTACACTCCACAACAATTAGACACATTTAATGAGTTTCAAAGGCTATTCGGATAATGCAATAACTTGATAATAACAGTTTTGACCCAACTTTTCTAACTTTTGATAAGCCCTGATATAGACTTTTGACAAAACAACAACTCCTGATGATTTCTTTGAGAACCGGGGTGAAAACCTAAGGCTTCCTGCAGTGGTGGCTGGCAGTGGCGGTCCGAGACCTAATTTGCCAGGGAGGGGCTGGTGTTCTTTTCATGGGGGCACAGTACAAAAGAATGAAATAAACTAGAGCAATATTTCATCATATTATATATTAAGCGAGCCACAGAGCCAAAGAGCCACTCTGGACCTGCAGGTTGCAGACCCCTGATCTGCTGTGATTCTATCTAAATACGGCTGAAGCTAAAAGTGCAACACCTCAATTTTTAAACCATTGTTAAAGTAAAACAGTATATGTCAAAAATCTAACTGGTCCAAGGGACCAATCAATTACTGTTTCTGTGCCAACGCACATCATAAGAAATTTTGTATTATGTATTTAGTGTTATGTCTACAGTACAGGGGCCATAACAGGGGCCAGGATGAGTTCTACAGGCGCACTGGCCCCAGTTGCCCCCTATCTAGAACTGCCCGTGATGGCTGGTGATAAAATATAAAACCTTTTTTGGGGGGAATTGCACTACAGGCCAGAGATGACTATCCAACAATAAAATGAACATAAATCCGTCCATGTTCACTTGCCCGCTGCCTTGAGCCTGGTCTGTAGGGCCCAAATTCCTTTATAGGCTTTTTTTTAATCTCCAGTAATAACTTCCCGAAATCATTATTTTGTAAATAAATTTTATAAGATTTACTTTCACTGGGCCATTCTCTCCAGTCTTGTCATTGGCATTGTCTGATTCTTCCATTTGCATTTGTATATTTAAATGACATTTGCGCTGAATTGGTTGACGTAGTGCTTCAACCAATCAGAGAAGCTCAGATTTGTGATGTAGTGGCATATATTACTGTGGGACAGAAAGACCAGGAAACCTGGGGAATCCTACAAAGCGTAGACAATGGAGGACAAACTTATTGTCTCGGTTTATCTGGTAAATCCAGACACGACATAAAGGCGCTCGACAACAACATTCTCTTGCTTTTCTTCAGCAAATAAAGCTCAGCAGCTCTTGATTGCGTCTGCCATTGTACACATGTGACCGGCAAAGGAAAAGAACAGAGTAGCTCCTCCCAACACGCGTCTGTTCACGCTTTGCTCCGAACAACGTCATGTTGTTTTATTGGCTGTTTTAAGTAAAATTTTCGTCTTAGCTCATATTTCCCCTCTGCCTCCTTAAACATATCCTATATTGTTAGGTAGTAAATTATTTTTTACTTTATCTGTACAGTTTTCATTTTCACCAACTTAGCAAGCTTTAATACAACCACTTTACTAGACAAATTATTAATGTGTTGATTATACCCTACCTGGTTTACTATCCTTATGGTTTTTATTGCAGAATGTGTATAGGTCGGAGGTTGGTTTTATAGGTGTTTCCCCAGATCTCCACACAGTATGACAAGTAAGGTAAACATGTTGTATAGCGTATGTATGTATTATTACAGTTTAATATATATATGTCTTGTTTTGCCAAGCATACAAATACTCCTTGCCAGCTTCACCCTTACTATTTATATGGGGTTTCCAACTAAGCTTTTCCTCAATTATCACCCCCAAAAAGGAAAGTTTCATAAACTACGTCTCCAGTCTGATGTTGTCATTGCTGACTTCTATATGCGTTTATGGTGGACTAGGTCTCTAAACAATATTAATTGAGTTTTTGCCAATATTCAACCTTCCCAGTTCAGCTGAGACATCTCCTAACAAACTGTCTAAATTTTCACCAGAACAAAAAAACACTGTTATCATCAACATAAATAATTTGTTTTAATATAGTTGATACCATTTCAAAACAAACAAAACTGAACAAAAGATTAATAAAAAATACAATAAGGACAGTCCATTGTGATTTAGCACTAAACTGATAAACTGTGTACAACAACTGTGTCTGTCTCAGTTAACTACAATGTAATGCCTCAAAGGCTCTGTTGTCTGAAGCACTTGCTTATCTGCCTTTACACACATTCTTATTCTAAGAATTAAGAATGGGATCCAGTGTGACCGTTCTTCCAGAGGCACATTTGTAAGGTCAGACACTAATGTTGGGCAAAACAGCCTGATTCTCAGCTCTAGTTCATCCTCAGGTGGTCTATATGGTTGAAGTCAGGACTTATTCCTCACAAAATCATGGACCTTGCTTTGCACTGTTGCATAATCATTATGGAACAGGAAGGGGCTAACGACAATGACATTGCCCAAAAAGTTTCGGTATGCCGAAGCATTAAGAGTTCCTTTCATTGGGATAGAGGGTCTAAATCTGGCCCCTGAAATACAGGCCCATGCCGTAGTCCCCTCTGCAGTAAACCTAAATTGGCAAAATCCAGTCAGACAAATGCTACTGTCCTGGTAATTGACAACCTCAGACACGTGCAGTGAATTGCCAAACTGAGATGTATGATTTATTGCTCAAGAGAACATGCCTCTATTGCTCTGGAGTTCAGGGCCGGTGCAACCAGCGTATCACATTAAAATTTGTGAAGTAAGGCTTAAGTGCAGTTCCTTGACCAAGGAAATCCGTTCCATGAAGCTTTCTACACGGTGTTCCTGAACTAATCTGAAGGCCACGTGACATTTAGAAGTGTATCGTTATTGACCGTGGAGAAAGTTGGCCACCTCTGAACACCATGAGCCTCAGTAAAGACTAACGACACTCTGTGATTTATGTAGGCTACCACTTTGCAGCTAAGTTGCTTCCGATCCAAGACCCTTCCAGTTTGTTATAATACCACTAACATTTTATAGTGGAATATTTTGTATCAGGAAGATTTCATGGCTGGACGTATGGCACAGGGTACATCCTAATGCAGTACCACACTGGGATTGCCTGAGCTCCTGAGAGCCCCCCATTCTTTTGAAATGTTATGTACCTGTGGCCACACAAGTGATTAGAACATCTAAACTCAATGATTTGGAGGGGTGAGCAAGTGCTTTTGGTAATATAAAGTAAAAACAACAAAACACAAACTCCTACATATTAAACACTTGCCAGGGTAGATATGTTTTTATTGTTGTGACAATAGAGTGACCGATTTTTCAATTAAGGCAGAGGTGCCCAATTTGAGTCCTCGACAGCTACTATTCTGCAACTTTTAGTTGCTTCCCTTCTTTTCAGGTATGTTGAAACAGCGATGTATTTAAAAGTTGCAGGGTAGTAGCTCTTGAGGACTGCACTGAAGTAAGGTTATTTCTTTCTTGGATGCAAATCAAAGTAATCGCTTGTGGTTAGTGAAAAATTAGCAGTTTGGACTATATAACACTTGCTAAAAGGTACTATACTGAATATGCAATATGAGATCAAAGAAAAATGACTGAAAGCTCCAGACTGAAAACGTTAGAAGCAACAGGGCTCTGAGAAGCATTATAAACAAAAGGTTCTGTACAATGGTTCTCTTGTGGATATTTCATCTTAAAAAGCTGACTTACAGTGTGTAATCCACACTCTATCGAGTTCAATGAAGGTTTTATTGCTCAAAATGCAAAGATTTGTTGAGGTCATCATAAACAAAGGGCAACGTGCAAGAATATCAGTCATTCTGTACACCTGTTGATGAAAGGTGTTAGATTAGCAAAAATCTGTCCACGTGACTCACTTTGGAGTTCTTTCCACCACTTCTCGCCGACTGCAACGAGTACGTTCTCTGGACGACCTGCTCAGGTGTGGAGGGGGACTTGTCGGAGGAGTGGTCTGAACCCTTCTCCACCATGTTCTCACCCTCCTGGGTCTGTGGTGTGGGAGAGCGCGAACGTTTACGCAGGACTGGTGAGCAGGTGGGAGAGCTCTTGTTTGAGTTACTGGCAGTGCTGGAAAACAAAAAGAGAGACAAAATTTCTGTTACCATACTGTCTTTTTCCCCCTCAAAATAATAAATTGACAGTGCCTTGCAAAATTATACATAACCTTATATGTTTTCCACATTTTGTCATATCACGTCTACACACTTATATGTGATAGACCATCTCAAACAAACAGTTGGAGAGCACCCTGTGTTTCTAGTAGCTTGAAGTCAAGCCCTTGCTCATGTAGAATACACATTAGAATTTCCCCATTTCAGTGGCCCCTGGTCCTTTTCATTTAGAGACATTCCTAGGTTACTAGATATCTCTCTTACCTTCTTCCTTCCCTCATTCTACCATTCCTTCTATTAAAACTCACCTCACCATACACTCTGGAACCAGACCAAAGCGGCACTTAAATAAAAGGATCACCAACCAGAAATGCATACCTGCATCCACTTACTCACCTGGTCAAAAGGTTTGACTGTCTGCTAAAGACTTTGTCCTTCAGTTACCTGCTTGTCTAATTTTCAAAGTTCACCCCTTCACCATGCCAACCAGGAAATAGGGCAAAGAGACAATCACCAACTAACCCTCTCACCAATCTCCTGTCAACCCCAGGCGCTGTGTTACTTCACCACAAAATCAATCTTAATTGCCTTGGAACCCAGACATTTACCATTTACCATTTACCTCTGTCTAGTGCCATCATGCCCTAGAGCCGTTTACCTTGGAGAATCATTTGACTGTACATATTTACCAATAAACCTTTCAAACTACCAATTGGTGTCCCTGATTGAGTCTCACTCCAACATGACACAACCACATACACTGACAGAACGAGCAAAAGGAGCATTCATCAGAGAAGCAGCCAAGATGTCCAAGGTGCCTCTGCAGTAGCTACAAAGATCCATAGTTCAGGCATGGGAATTTGTTAACAGGGCAGCAATTTGTTATGCACAAATCTGGCATTTATAGAAAACTGAAATAAAGAAAGGCATGGTTGAAGGATAAGAAATCTAATTTAAAGTTTACCACAAGCTGAACATTTTGAAGAAGGTGCTCTGGTCAGATATGACCAGAACTGAGCTTTTTTTTTTTGCCTACATGCACAATGTCAGCTGTTCAGGAAAATGAACAGTGCCAGTCATGCTTAAGACATTATCTCCAAACATAGTAGTGGCAGAATCACATTGTACTGATGCTTTTCTTCAGCAGGAACAGGGGAGCTACTAAGAGTTTATGGAGAGATAGAAAAAAATTATACACAAGGAATTCCTGAAAAAAAAACTCTATAGGGGGCATGGTTTAGCTCAAAGATGTACAAAGCCTGCTGAGACATATCCCAAAGGATCTGCAGCTATTATTTTAGTGAAAGGTGGTTCCACTAGGTATTGACTCAGGGAATGGTGAAGGGTTTTTACTTGTATAGCGCTTCATCAAGTCCAACAACCCCAAAGTGATTTACACAACAAAAAGTAACACGCACATTCACACCCTGACGGTGGTGAGCTATGTTAGTAGCCACAGCTGCCCTGGGGCAAGGTGAGTGAGGCGAGGCTGCCATACATCGGCGCCACCGGGCCCTCCGACCACCACCCAAGGACACAACAACATGGTCAGAGTAGGGGACCGAACCAGCAACCGGCAGTTATGCAAGCCCTTACATCACTGTTGACCAGTGGCCGCTGTTAGTGTTCATGAATTACTGATTTGCAGGACTTTAGTGTAGCTCCGAACCCGTACTAATCAAGAGCAGATCGGGTTCTGCAGACAGCTCGTCGACTTTATTGGCACCAATGACGTAGCAGAGCAGGAAACTCTCTAACTCCAATGTGACAAAATGTGGAAAAGTTTAGGGTGTTTGAATACTTTTGTTAGGTACTGCATAGGTAGAACAAAATATGTCTGACAAAACCTGCATTCAGTCGGTGTTGGTTGAATGTATAAAATCACCTATGGATTTGTTAAGCCTTATCAGGTTTCAAGCAGTTCAAGCAAGTAGCCAAAAATTGTACTCATGTACGAGTGGCACTACTTCAGCATATTTTTTAATAAAATAAAATTAAAACGCAGCAAACCAAGAAATAAGTAAGAAGAAAAATGTACATTGTGAGAAAGCTACTCAAGTACTCAGTAACAATCATAACATCTGATTTAATATTTAACAATGATGTATAGGACAAACAATAATGCAAATATTATGTCCAAATTCTGTTATTGTAAAGACTAAAATAAAAAAATAATACAAAAACATATTTACAAAAATAGCAGACCCAGGCAGAAGAAACATTTTTAAATCTTTTTTTTCCAACATAAAACTTACAAAACAATACTTAATGCAGTTAATGTGTATATTCCATATTGCCAAAATTCGTTGATGGATCACCGCTCCCAGCAACAGCAATTTTTTGCTTCAGCCTCCATTCTGGTTCATTCTAAAGATCTCCTATAAGTTTTAGGTAAGGACTCAGTGCAGGCCGGTCAAGTTTCTCTACACCAGGCATTATACACCTGCATCCATAGAAGTGATTGGAGCACCCTGATCCATTAATTTGGTGGTGTGCCCAATATTTTTGGCAAGATAGTGCATGTTAGCGCAGTGACAAGTTTACTATATGTTCACGTGAGCTCCAAATTGTTCAAGGAGATTAACAGATATAAATAACCGTAGAACAACAACGCTTGTGTATATACAAGAAGTCTCACTTTAACATAAATTGTGGGTGTGTGACTCTTAGGTGCATTTTTGCTTAAAATAAGTCAGTTCTTTATTCTGTGAAGTTACTCACTGTAGGTAAAGCAGCCAGAAATTTTTCTCGAGTAGCGATACTTCTTAATAATAATACTCACATAAAAGTAAAAAGTACAGTGCAGTGAACCTACTCCTAAAAATATATTTTATTAAAAAAAAGTTACTCAAATAAAATGTAACTGAGTAAGTGTAACTACCCCCCTCTGCATTCAAGCAAGTAAAAAAGCAACTTATGTTTCTTGTAAATCCCATCATTGTCACAACGGTTCTCTAATTTAAATAGACCTAACAAAACTGGCCCCTGTTTCAGGTAGACATCCAAACCAGGACTCTGTACTTCAGCATGAATCAATCCTACCTCTCACTCCATTTTCACCTGACTTACTACACATCCCTTTGGGTCTAATAAGCTTAAGGCTCTGTGTGCTAACCCCGCTAATGACATCTAATCTGGAACAAGAAGTCAACAACAACAACAACAACAACATCTGTAAAAAGAAAATAGCCAAGAAAATAAATTACAAGGTACACTTAAGAATATTCTCACTAATACAGCTAGATGTGAGAAACAGGATTTTTAAGTTTCTTGGCATTTAAAAAGTTGGCATAAAATCCTATTTTGTTTGTGTTTATAAAAAATCATATTCAAATACAAAGCCTGGCAATCCCCCCCCCCCTTCCCCCCGAATTGCGAGTTACACTCGAAACCTCTGGGAGTTGTAACAAGGATTATGACAGAGACACCGTATTCCGATACAGATGATCAGTAGCGTGTGATTTTGCCACGCTGAGCTCTTCAATGAACTTAACTGTGAATTTCGATTATCTTCAATACCCCTATTAAGATGTTTGCCTTAACACATGCAGTAAAACTATGTTCCCTTTGCACTGGGAAGCAAAAGTCTCCTATTCTCATCAAGAATCTCTCATCTTAAAAGCCACAAAAGCTCAATTTCATTGTGACTTCCTGTAAAATGAATTGCCTTTTGGCACATGAATCAAGATCTGAACTTGAATCAACTGTAGCTCAACAAAAAGTTGTCTACATCCAGACAGAAGCTAACAAAAGGCTCTGTAAGTGATCTATGTGACAGCAGGCCTGCCAGGGCCTGGTTACTTGACATGGCGTTATGCAAGCCCTTACATCACTGTTGACCAGTGGCCGCTGTTAGTGTTCATGAATTACTGATTTGGAGGACTTTAGTGTAACTCTGAACCCGTACTCATCAAGAACAGATCGGGTTCTGCAGACATCTCGTCGACTTTATGGGCACCAATGACATAGCAGAGCCCCAACATAAGGGATTCATCAAATCTCTGAAATTTACTTATTACTAACAAACATACAGGTTTTCAGAGCTTCATGATAACTAGGTTACATTTACTTAAGTAACCTTTTGAAGAAAATGTACCTGTAGGCGTAGTTTTACTGCACTGTTCTACTAGCTATTGTCATTCTGACTAGTGAAAACTAAGTTACAGATATCTATGATGATAAGCAACATATATGGCAAAATAGTTTGAATCTTACTAGGCAAAACTGAATTACAGATATCTGTAATTAGAGTTATTACAGATATTCTGAATAAGAGTTTTGACAAGGCAAAATTATGTTGCAGTTATCAGTTAGTAATATTCCATCTAGCGATTAAATGTTGATTGTAATGTTGAACTCAAAGTTGTTTGGACACATCTGCATTTTGCTTAATAGATCCTGATGTGTGGCATTCACTCTGCTGCAAGAGTTGAGCAAATACTGTTGAAAAAACATGTACAGATTCCAGTAACACATGTTCAACTTCATGTGTTTGCTTTCTTTTTTTGTTTCATTGGCTAAATTTTTAGATGATTACCCCGTGAAAAAACAAAACACACAAAAAACAAACAGCTGACTAAGAAACTGATCAACAATAAACCTGCAAATGAGTAGGATTTCTGAAAGTTTTACCCAGTAGTGTACATACACAAAGTAGAGAAACTTTTCATGTTTATAAATTGTTAATTTGAAAAGTTCAATTTTGATATGTCTAATCTTAATACAAAAAAAAATGGTCTTCAACAATCTGTCTTTTAAAAACCTTTGAATATCCTGGACACAAAGACCGTTTGCCCCAGTCTCATTTGTTCTATACAAATCCTCCTTTCAGTACCGTAAGCAATGGGAAAGTCTCCAGGAAACAATGCCATTAGGAAAGCCACTAAACATTTTACGTCAAGAGGAGACCCATTTTTTTTGGTCATACTGTGGGACATTACTCAACGGACACTATCTAGGCTTGTCAACATAAATTTGCCCTAAAATATACAAATCTGTATCAAAAAGGTCTTCTTTTGTAAAAAAGACAGTATATATACATATTACCAAAAAAAAGTTTTGATTTTATTTCCCCCCCTTTTTTTTTTAATATACATGAGTTTGTATTTATGTGTTCTTTGAATGCGAGGTGGAGCCAAAGTCAAATTCTCTGTGCAAAACCTAGACAAATAAAGCTGATTCTGATCAAAATAAATGTGATATTTGGAAATTAAAGTACTCTCTTCCTGATTCAACTCTGCAGTTTAGGTTATAGCTACCAAAGAAGAATAAACACTCCTAATTGTCTCCTCCCATGCTGACAGAATAGCCTTTCTTTAATTTGAACTCGCATAGGAACACCTACTTAATTTTGAGCAGGAAGAAATTTACACATCACCTCTTCTTTCCAGATACATGGCAGCAAACAATGGAAACACCAATCCGTCATCAGCATATGAATGAATCAACGCCGATCAGTCATTCATGCAACAGTTTGCTCTTTGAACCAGCATGGTAAGTGTGGCTAGAGTGAACATGGTGCTGACACCAGCCTGCAGAGGCACACACAAAGGAATCTATCACAAAGGCTTTGTTACAAACTGCTGCAGGAAACAAAACACTGAGTACCTGCTGGAGATTTTTTTTTTCTGGAGATAATAAAAAAAAAAAAAAATCAATAACATTTTCTTCAGCTCTAAAACTGTACAGTGCATTAAGTAAATTTAAAAGTCATTACTTGTGTGCTTCAAAAGTGAAAGAGGCAACACAGAAAAACAATTTCGCACCACTCCTATATGCTTTGGAGGTCTAGAAATGCAATTAATTAATAACCTGAGGAATTTGCAAATAGTATAACAATTACAAACAATAAAAAAAAAAATATCTGAATGAAGCACATGTTCACAACGCTTAAATGAAGCTCAGCTTTGAACCGTTAGCGTAAACAATTGTCAGCATAAAGTCCCTGGGCATTCGTATTTCCTCTGACTTCTCCTGGTCAGGAGAGGTCACAGGAAAGCCTAACAACGGCTCTTCTTTCTCTGGGAACTGAAATGAACTGAACTTTGTACTTAGCTGGTAAGAAACTTTTATAGAGCTAAAACTGAAATAATTTTGTGTTTCGGCAGGACAGTGTCGTTAGTACGCCCCCTCTGTCTAGGGGTTCAGAGGAGGTAACATAAAACTGTGTCCAGAGAAGCAGAGTGGCATGTGAAAGGGTTTATTTACAAGGAAGGGTTTTACAATAACCAAAACACAATACTCTTAACTCAATTAACAGAACCAAAGAAAAAGTGCTAATGATTTTAGGGATATTGAATACAAAAGAAAATACATAAGGTTCAACAGGTCAAGTTAAAGATAACTCAAACCACCCAAGAGGACTAATAGAGAAAATAAAAGTACACACAAAGGGAGCCTCAAAACCTCCCAAACATGAGCTATGAGCCACTACAAAGTCAAGCTTCAACCAAAACAAAACAGTTTAACAAACAAAGCCAGCACAAGTGGTTTAAACAACCCAATGCAACCAAACAGTAAAGGCAGGGAAAAGACAACTTCACAAGTAGCTTCCTACTAGCTGTCTTCCCCCTGAAGGAATGAGTCCAAGAGTCTTTTATATGGTGCAGCTGGGCCTCATCAGCAGCCTGATTGGCATGGCAGTCCTCTGCTGGTCCAATGAGGTCGCAGGTCTTTGGCAGCCAATCAGGAAGGTGTTCTCCCACAGCGAAATCTGCATAATTAATAGAAGCCTGCACAGTCTCAAGAGGCCAGGGGCCGTAACACTCCCCCCCTTAAATTATAAAACCAAGTTTTGTAAATACGTAGTCACAAAACCAAAGCATACTCACATCCTGGAAAGGCCATCGCCAAGAACATTTTCTGTTCCTTTCTTATGTCGGATGTTCACATTATATTCTTGCAATTGTAATGCCCACCACATAAGGCGCTGATTGTGGTTGTATATGCGGGACAGAAAGACTAATGGATTATGATCCATGCATACGTCGATCGGTAAACTACTGGAACCACAATAAACATGGAAGTGCTGAAGAGCCAACAACAGAGCCAAAGTTTCTTTCTCCAGGTAGTTGCTCCTTTCTTGGGTTTGCTTACGCTGTCCTTCCACTTTAGACAGACTGATCTTCAGGCTTATGTTGTCCTCTTGCAGTCCAGCCAATCTCACTTTCAGTTCCCTCATCTCCTCTGATTCCTGACTGTAGTTTCGGCGCTCAGACTCCAGCGCGCTCTGAAGAAGCAGGAGCTCCTTCTCCAGCTGCGCCTTCTCTCCATCTGCTGCTCGGCTCTTCTCCTGCAGCTCACGGTTCAAAGTCTCCAGCTGGCTCATGGACTTTGCAATTTCTGTGTGGCTCTTATAAGGGGGTTCTTTTCTCACAAAACCAACACCTTTAGTCTGTTGTGAATTTGGCTGTGTTTTGCGTTTTAAAGCTAAACAATCAGCAATGACATGTCTAGGTTTGCGACAATAGAAACATTCACGGCTTTCTTTTGGAGCTGAGGTTTTAACTGTCAGAGACTGAGGTACAGAATTAACATGTGACTTTTCATTACAAGAGAAGGATGACTTATGGGTAAGCACATACTCGTCAGCAAGAACAGCAGCAGACGCTAGAGTGGTCACCTTCTGTTCATTTAAATATAACACCACCCGGTCAGGAATGGACTTCTTAAGGTCTTCCAACAACATCAGTTCACGTAATGCATCATAATTGTTAACCTTAGATGCAGCACACCACTTATCAAAGAGAACGCCTTTCTCTCTGGCGAATTCTACATGCGTTTGTCCAGCAGTTTTCTTTTGCTGACGAAACTTCTGTCTATAAGCTTCTGGGACCAACTCATAAGCCTGTAAGACAGCAGTTTTAACCAGATCATAATCTAAACCATCCTTTAAAGGAAGTGCTGCCAACACCTCTTGAGCTTTACCAGAAAATTTGCATTGTAGCAACAAAGGCCACGTTTCTCTAGGCCATTGCAATGCACCAGCAATGCCCTCAAATGCTGCAAAGTATGAGTCAACTTTAGACTCTCTAAAAGCAGGTACTAAGGAAATACACTTACTAATGTCGAATGGGATAGTAGACATGGAGGTGGAACCTGGTGTGACAGAGGCAGAGGGTGCACGAGTCTGGGCCTCCAGCTCAAGCTTGCGCAGCTGTATAGCTTTCTCTGCCTCTATTTCAAGCCTCCTGATTTCAAGCTCCAGCTGAGATTTTCTGTCCTGGGCTTTTTCTTCAGCCTCCGTCTGGAGACGTGCCAACCGCACCTTTAACCGAGCGCCATCGCGTCCTTCTGAGCTCACAGATGACAGTGGATCATAGCGAGGGAGTGTACGGGGTGTCTTCCCCCGATCACTCACTGCTGCCTCAACACTAAAACCATCTTTCATGTCCTCCACAGACAAGGCTTTTTGGCTTGGCACTGCAGCAGCCCCAGGCAGATGAAGCTCACCCCAATTTCAACCAACTTATCCTCCAGCAAAACTTTTAGGTCTCTTTTAAGGACCTGTTTTGGGACCTGCAACTTAAAGTGCTCCACAATTTGCAGCAATTCACACTTGCGGCACCTATCAATAAACTCAAGACAGGGGGCGGCTAAAAAGCGCTCCAGACTGAACGAAACCGACATGATTCCCCAAAATGTTCCCCTCTTAAATCTGGGCACAGGGATCCGCTTAACAGAGCTACGCTCCCGGACGAGCCCCCACTTATGTTACGCCCTCTCTGTCTAGGGGTTCAGAGGAGGTAACATAAAACTGTGTCCAGAGAAGCAGAGTGGCATGTGAAAGGGTTTTTTTTACAAGGAAGGGTTTTACAATAACCAAAACAATACTCTTAACTCAGTTAACAGAACCAAAGAAAAAGGGCTAATGATTTTAGGGATGTTGAATACAAAAGAAAATACATAAGGTTCAACAGGTCAAGTTAAAGATAACTCAAACCACCCAAGAGGACTAATAGAGAAAATAAAAGTACACACAAAGGGAGCCTCAAAACCTCCCAAACATGAGCTATGAGCCACTACAAAGTCAAGCTTCAACCAAAACAAAACAGCTTAACAAACAAAGCCAGCACAAGTGATTTAAACAACCCAATGCAACCAAACAGCAAAGGCGGGGAAAAGACAACTTCACAAGTAGCTTCCTACTAGCTGTCTTCCCCCTGAAGGAATGAGTCCAAGAGTCTTTTATATGGTGCAGCTGGGCCTCATCAGCAGCCTGATTGGCATGGCAGTCCTCTGCTGGTCCAATGAGGTTGCAGGTCTTTGGCAGCCAATCAGGAAGGTGTTCTCCCACAGCGAAAACTGCATAATTAATAGAAGCCTGCACAGTCTCAAGACGCCAGGGGCCGTAATACTCCCCCCCTTAAATTATAAAACCAAGTGTACGTACTCACAAAACCAAAGCATACTCACATCCTGGAAAGGCCATCGGCAAGAACATTTTCTGTTTCTTTCTTATGTCGGATATTCACATTATATTCTTGCAATTGTAATGCCCACCGCATAAGGCGCTGATTGTGGTTGTATATGCGGGACAGAAAGACTAATGGATTATGATCCGTGCATACGTCGATCGGTAAACTACTGGAACCACGATAAACATGGAAGTGGATAAACAGAGAGCAGTAGTACCGCAGATCGTCACTAGGAGGCGAGGAAACAAAGGAACTGAGATAGTGTGATATGTCAACAGTTGTCAGAACCAAGCTCGGCTTGGTTAACTGATCGGCATGGATCGGTTTAACAAGGGTAGTGTAAATGGGGCTAAAGATGTCCCTGCACCTGGCAACTCTCTCCAGGTTATTCCAGAGGACCCCAAGGGGTTCCCAGGACACACAAACAATATAAAGTTCCTCTGGCGAGCTCTGGCTCTTACCCAGATTGAAAGAACCTGGAACACTTCCAAACAGAGGAGAAAAGGATGTATCCTTATCAAATACACAATCCGCCTTAACCGATTACTTTGATGGGGAGAAACAATGTCTTTACTCCCCCCAAGGAAGATAATGCTCAAAGAAAATGTTCAAACGAGTTGTACATCAAGTCAGTGAAATTATGTGGACAAGTCGAGGATAAAGCCCAAGTTTTAAATACCCAACTTTAAATGTTAGTAATATAGTATATCAATAAGTTAAAACAGTTACTGCAGAATAATTTTTCATGCTGCCATTGAGCCATTCATGGCAACAATTTACAGTGAAACTCTGTAGTAGGAGGGCCAGGTTTACATTACACCACCTACTAAAATCTTTGTGCAAAATCTGAGTCCTGTTAACTGATCATAGCCAACAAAGAATTAATCTATATGCAAACATAAGTTGCAACGTCCATGCATGCAAAATACATAAAATACATCAGAACCGATCCTTTAATTTAACCATTAGATATACACCTTTGGTACATATCCATTTACTAAGGATAGATTAATCATGTCTAAAATGGGGGCATTAATCAAAGGGATTACTTCCTTAAATAACTTGGTTGGGATTGGGTTTAACAACACCAAAATCCAAAGAATAAACAAAGCACAGGACCACTAAGGGGGACCAACGAGAGGAACATAAAAGAAAGTTAAATGGAGGAACCAGCAAGGAAACAATGACCCACAAGAGCTTAACTAAGGGGGAACACAGGTGAGTGGCCTAGGGCTACGTGAGGAAACAGGTGAACGGGATGTGCTTAATTACAGGGGCAGACAGGGACGAAACACAGGGGGGAAAAATCTAACAACTTATGAGCAAGAAAATGAACTAATGAAGCACGAAATGAAACTCAAACACCTAACACCCACATATCTTGACACTCCCTATGTGTCCAAGGGAGCCTTGGAAATAAAATGCAAGTGCTATATGCTTTAAGCATCCTTAGTTGAGAGGGGGCCAGATGGTTTTTGAGTGTTGTACTTAATATTTAAAAATATGTTTGGTTTCTTACAGTCATATCCTGAACAAACATGGAGGATAGAAAAAGTTGCAGCATTAAAGTAGTATCTTACAATAAGTACACGTATAGAGTTTTCAATGAGTTTACTTACAACTTATATGTGTTCCTCAAAACGTTACCTCCCTAAAACGTAACACATTAAGATATAACTCTACTTGTAAAGGCACTTCCTTTAGTTTATTCTTTTATTTTCATCTGTTTTATTTGCTTGATCTGTTTTTAAATGATTTTACCGTACAGCACTTTGGCTGTCTGGTTAGCTGTTGTAAAGGGCTACAGTTAAAAAGTAAATAAATAAATAATCTTTATATAGCGGTTTCCTAGTGATACTAACTACTCAAACCCCACTTTAAAGTACAAGTCACATTTAACCATTCTCACGATACAAGGACTGGCAAGAAATTTCAAGTTTTGTCTCTCCAAAGGACACTTCGACATGTGTTTGGGGAAAGCTGGAAGTGAACTAATAAACCTTTCAACTGCCTGAAGCTACCTTTATAATATTAAACAATGCGCTGTCCCCGCTCCTGAGCGTGGGCCCCAAGAGCTGCCGTTGTCAAAGTTGTGCACCACGAGTTTATGTAACTTGGCGCGGACCGCACACGTAAGTTCCATTGAAAATGGAGGGATTCAAAGGAGCCCTCCTCGAACAAGTCTACTGTGCTTCTATGGGCTCGTGCCCAGTCCGTACAGACCGGCGCAACAACCCAACAAGCGAGTATAACGGAACGTTAAGGACTACTCTTCCCACTGGATCACCTGTGCCTGTGAACCCTAAATCTAATTCAATCAATACAGAGCCTATATTGTCCTCCCTGACTTGGTTATGTTTTCATTGTTATGCTTCGATGAACTCTCCAGCTTTGCAATGCAAACTGCATCATTTGGATGCAGTATGTTCTTAGGTATTCTTCATTAGTGACCACAGGCCATTAATAGACAATTTCTCAATGAGTGACATCAAAACAGAGATGAAATATGCTTTCATTAGCCTATTTTCAGCAAACGGCTTCATATGTATACAATATGAGCAAGGTGTGAGTTTATTGCGGACTTCAGCTGGATGTGTTGAGATATTTCTTTATAGATAAATGAAGAATCTATGTACGTTTCTGGTGGTGCATGTTTACAATGTTTGCTTTATTTAACAAAGCTAGGCTACTGTATGTTAGAGCAGTGTTTTGAGGCTGTCCTTCAAAAACCCCTAGTGTACAAAAGAGCCCTGTGGCTAAAAAGAATAACAGATACGATAGACTGTCGAGGCCAGAATATCATTGGCGAGTAAGAACTGAAAAACAAAATCACAGAAGTTCCTTATTTTAAGGAACTTTAAAGCTGCTGAGTTTTCAATATTATGCATAGAATGGATTTGATTGAAACTGGAACCTGGTCTTGATTAATCCAGAATCTCTAAGGGCTCAGACTGATACCCTACATTAAAGAAATTCTGCTCAGAACATCCCACTAATGAACTTTGAATACATTTTTGAAAAACAAAAAACATAAATCCAAAATGTAATCTCTTTAAGATATGCTTTCAAACTGTATCTATCAGTGTTGTGCATTAACATATTCAAATGAAAGATGCTTGAGGATTAACCCTGGAAATGAACGCTCACCCAGACAACACTCAATGGCCTTCCATTCCAGGATGAGCTAAATATATAAGCTGTGTTTTTATAGGGGAAATGTTAGGTACTACTCATGCATGATAAAAGCCCAACATTTTTGCTTTAAGGTAAGAGCTCGGTGATTGCGTTGTATCTATATGAGCACAGGCACTGTAACACACACACAGGCAGTCATTGTGGGAGTCTAACGATAATAACAAATGGCTCTCCCCTCACTTTGAACCTGACTATAATCTGTAGGCTTCATACCCTATCCGTCTAAAATAATAAGATTAAACTTATTTTTATCCACCACTGTTTTGAGGTTACTGGGCAGGAGTCTCCAAATGGGTTTGCAACAAAGAAGAACAAATGAATGAAGCTGCAGCTTGATGCATTCTTCTACCTCCAACATTTCCCTCAGTCCATTGTGCAACTTAGTATAGCCAAAATAACAGACCAAGTGTTTTTAATTGATATAAATGTCGATTTTGTCAGCTGCTTTACTTAAACATAAGAAAGTTTGTATATATAGGTACATAAACCTCTTAGTGGCCACAATTACAAGTTTGGTCTAACTAGACAGATTTTTGCCTCATTTGGCTTTCTAACAACAAACACACATCATTAAAATATGTAGATGACGGCAGCTGTTATAAAATATAGTTTGAGTGAACAAAAACACAGGACAGAATTAATTGGATATAAAAAAGATTGCAAAGCCCAGGTTGCAAATACTACCACTGACGAGCTGGATGAGCTAAACCAAACTCTAACAAGAACTAGCTTATGTTGGACTTCAGAATGAGTAGGTGGTAAACTGAAGTAACTTATTCGAACATGGGGGAGCAAATTCTTGTGAAAACCGGCGCACTGTTGCTAGCATGTTCTTTAACACAGGGCTTTGGTGCAAGAAGCTTGTGTGCAGAGAAACGTTCAAGCTCTTTGTCTGAAGGGATCCTGTCTGAGTCATTAAAAAAGGTCAAGATCTTACAAACAAACTGAAAAAAGGAGAAAAACAACCTTCCACTTTGTTACAGTCTTTTCATTAAATAGGCTCTAAAGCTCTAAATCCTGCCGGCTCAGTCTGTCCAAACGTTTGGCTTCACAATAGAACAGAGTTCCGGGCTTTTCTGAGGGCCCCCAGTTGTTTTCACAGTTTTGCTGATCCTGGAAAATACCGACCTGGCAGTCGTCGTTCAGCTGTGCATCGGTTTGAAAGGAACCACGAGGAGCGCCATGAGCGTGCACGCACAGGAATGCATCATACAGTACGGGGGCAGACATCAACATGGATGCAGAGGATATACGCCCACATTTTGCAGAAACAAATCACGGCTCACTCTGCCTCAGCAAGTGGATGAAATTAGCAGCCCCATCCGGGTCATTATTAAATCATCTCTTCATTTGAATAAATGCAAGAGCTGAGCAAATTATATAACCGAACCCTTCCCACCCCACCCATTCATTCTTCCCACATACAGACAGCCTCATACAAGCACGAGAGAGAATGTCATACCCTTGGTGCAAAACAGAGTCTTTGAGAACCTCGCCGTAGCAGCCCTGGTTGGCCACCGTCACACACTCAAACGCCACCATGTCCTCGTAGGCAGCTCCCTGTAACGAGCTGTTCACCCAGCGGATCATCCCGCGGACCATGCGCTGTCTTTTCTCTCGCGGGGTGTAAAAAAGAAGAAAAGTAGCGGGACAGACAAACGGAGAGAGAGGAGGTGGAAGAGGCAAGGCGGGGAGATTTTCTCCAGCAGGCTTAGGGCCACTGATCTTCCCTGGCTAGCTCTGATCTCCTAATAACCAGCTTACATCGCCCTTAACACCACCTGCCAAAGAAGAGACACTGGTGGGCTGGGATGCATCCACCCCCCCACCTCTCCCTGAACTCGCTTTCTAAATAGTACGTGTTGATCTCTTCAAACGGGGAAGCTAATCAATACACAGGCACAGGCGTCTTTGCGTAGCTGAGGCTGAATGCACACAGGTAAACAGGCAGCACTAACCTGCTTGTAGCCATGTAGAAAGCCGCTCAGCAGCAACAAGCCCCTTTCAAACGGCTTCATTCATACAGCCGGCGCATTGGATGATGCACAGGAGGAAGAAGAGGCGATGGGGGGCAGGGGAGGGCGGGGAGCGCGAGGAGGAATAATGGGCAAGTTCCGGAGCATGCCAGGAGGATGAGAGGAAAAGCATGAGGAAGCGGACACATCAGAGGAAGATTTTCCCAAACGATGAACTCAAACCGCTGAGGCCGGCTTCAGACCCCTCTTGTCCCTTTAACATCATCTACTCGTCAAATTCAGGCACCTTTTCCCTTCCCATATCTTCGTCTTTTGCTCCTCCAAGCAGCTGGATCCTCTGCCTGCTCACCACTCCCCTTAGTAGCCAAACAGTGCTCTGTTCTCGCAATTTCTGCCGCTGCTTCGCAGAATTACATGGCTGCACGCGACAGCACGTAGAAAGAGACTGAGGGAGAACGTGCAAAATAGGGTAAGAGAGAAAAAGAGAGGGAGGGAGAGTGAGAGACACAGACAGAGCAAATGAGGGGAGAGATGGCTTTCACTTTGCATTCCACCTCAACTCGGAGCCGGCGCACCGAGGCTGTCCTACCTCAATTATTCATGCGTTTCATGAATGAAGGGGCTGACATCACCTGCATTCAGTTCACCTTACATTCAAAGCTCGTTCTAAATCACACCGAACGGAGGTCCGTATCTTTGTGGGCAACACAATTCATGTTTCCACACAGACACACACGAGCTCAACTCAGAATCTTTGATGCATGTTCTATTAATTCAATATAAAATTAATCTTTACAAACCGGTCATTATATCCGTAATATTTAGCTGCATTCTCGAGTTGAGTAAACGTGTAACATTAGTTCACAAACACAGTGCCACCCACATTTGAAATTATCTCTTATTGCAATAGAAGAACTTAGAATAATCTAAGCTTTCATTTGTGTACAAGTATTTAGTGTGGAGAAAAAAAATCTATTTTTTTTTGGAAAAGATGAAAGCAGTTTAGCTAAAATTCATGAAACATTAGCCTTTCTTTAATTTCCATGTTAATTTTTCTTTAGTCATTTTTCAAAATGGCGAAGAAAAGAAAACACAGCAATTAAGGAAGTCCGATGTTTAGGTCTGAAAATAAGTTAAACAAGGCTAGAAGAGGACCCAGGTTTATCTAGGTATGACATATAGTGACGCTATTTGCTAAGGACGTTAAAAAAGTCTCTTAAAATAAAGTCATTGTTCATTTTCGATGCTCACCCTGAAAAATCTTTCAGTTACAAACAATGAGTTTAAGTTTTTTTTTACACATATCTACCTGGGGTACCAATAACTGTGTAAGTAACTGTAGCAATTAGCAAGAAGATTGTAGCATTGACCATATATGCTTTTGCTATTTTAGGCTTTGGATATTACTAAAATTCCTTTGCTAGTTATTTATATTGAGGTTATTCTTTTTTTCTACCATTCTTGTGACTTTGAAAGTAAAGGTTTCAGCCCTTCAATGCATTATGTTGTATAGTTGGAGTCTCTAGGAATGCAGAAAGTTTGAATTTAGTCTTTCCAGAGGAGCTGATATTTTTATTTTCTGTTTGGGTCATATTTTTCAATCTGTTCAGTTTTCCATCTTCCCTATTACGTTTTTTTTGAACAATTACGTCACAGTACTTGTTGTGGTGAAGCTGCTAAACAAGGTCACCCTTATATGTATGCCAGTAATGTGCATGGCTATGCTGTTTTCAGTCACAGAATAAACAGTAACAACATAGCAGTCAACAAAACCGCTTGTAACTTCTGGGCTATTTGATGTCAGTACAGGTAAACTTGTTCGGTGAGGGCTACTTTGAGCTCCCCCGTTTTGAATGAGGCTGGCGTGCGTGGGCCGTGCCAAGTTACAAACATTCGGAAGTGCACAACCTGGCGCCGTGGCAGCTCACGGGGGCCGTGCTCGGGGGCAGTGACAACATGATTACGTCACTTTTGCCATGCACAAGTGACGGACGGTCTATTCAGTGCGACGAGTATAAACCTAGCTTAACTGGCTCGAATCCCTGCTCTGACAGCCTCAGTTGTGTCCTTTGGCAAGACACTTCATCTGCCTTCCCTGTTGACGGTGGTCAGAGGGCCCAGTGGCGCCGATTCATGGCAGTCTCGCTTCTGTCAGTTACCCCCAGGTTAGCTGTGGCTACAAAATGTATCTTACCACCATCAGCTTTGGAGTGCTTTGGATAAAGCACTATACAAGTACAGTCAATTTCCCATACTACAAAAATGGCCGAACATTCGCCCTGAACGGGGTTGAGTAGAACGCGCTGCCACCATGAGGTGGGGCAGGGCGGCTGTGAAGTGCCTCTTTTACAAGAGACAGCCCAAAAACGAGTTGCTCTCAGGCGCACTTCAAAACAGGAATAAAAGAGGAGCTGTGGGGCAACATTAAAAAGAAATTCAGACCAAAGCATTGCAGTTCCACTTTAAATAGACCACAACTGAATGATTTCAATGTGAAAAGGAAGAACTTAAAAGCATGACATGTCCCCTTTAACACTTTGCACCTCAAGGTGACAAACCTTGCTACACACACCCAGTCAACGCAAACATATTTATTTCCACACAGCCACTCCCCCTATTTAAAAAAAATGACAACACCTCAGTGGACCCGTTTGTGAAACTCCTGAAGTTTGCAGATTACACCAGTCTCCAGTTTCCTCTAAAGTTTCTGTTTATGCTTCAAACTGAAGTCAAGTTCCTTGTTTGTGCACATCATCATGGCCAATAAAACTGATTCTGATTCTTTGTCAACATACCTGTTACATAATTTAAGGATTTATGGACATTATTGGCTAATTTAAAAATAGTTTTGAACTATATGCTGCACCAAACTTTGTTAACTTGTAAGATTCTGTTACTTGTTGAAGTAAGTTTTATAAACGTGCACACAAATCATTTAGGCTAACAGATGCAAGCATGAAACAAACATATTAGTTATGAATCAATGAAATTAATGCACATCAAAATGACAGTAACTGTTACTTACACTACTCAGAAAGTTGCCATAAGACATTGATTTTTGCTCAAATATCTTCAGTTTAAAAAAATGGAAACAGCAACACCATGGTTAACCAAACATGCCAGGAAAGGTAACTCACAGCTGATCTCAAATGCGCATCCATTCAAACATAGTGATTATAGCAAATAGTAATCACCTCTTTAGATCTTTAAATAGGACTGTTAG
This sequence comes from Fundulus diaphanus, assembly GCA_037039145.1. Lineage (NCBI taxonomy): Eukaryota > Metazoa > Chordata > Actinopteri > Cyprinodontiformes > Fundulidae > Fundulus > Fundulus diaphanus. The sequence goes on from CM073124.1 coordinate 37,839,660, forward strand.
CTGTGCTGCTCTTGACCCCAGGACCACGAAGATGCTGGCTGCTTCTGTGGGAGCCCTCAGCAAACTTGTTCTGTGCAACAAAGAGAGCTGGTCCACTGAGCCGGACCACTGTGTGCCCAGATAAGCCTGCGCAGCCTCAAACAAGCAAGTGACCTACTTAGGGGTCCTCCATTCTCACTGTTGTTGCACAAGGGGGACACGTTAATGGTCAAACTGACCACAGATTCATACACGTGGTATGTACAGTGTCTGCACTAGTACTCGTACGCCTTGCACTTTGTTGAAAAGTTACAACCACCAATTACAACCACCAATCTCAGTTTATTTTATTGGGGTTTTACAAGATAGACCTGTACAAGGTACTGCATATTTGTGAAGTGAGAGAAAAATTATAGCTTATTATTATTATTTTTTAAAAATGTGAAAAATGTGTTATGCTTCCTTATTTACTCCCCTTTACATCAATGAAGACCATTGAACACACCAGATCTTCCAGGTCATGTGGAAGAAGGTGCTCTGGTCAAATGAGATCGAAATGTGACTTTTTGGTTCACATAAAGCCCACAATGTATGGCAGAAAACTAATGCTGCCAAACACACTGTCCCCACAATGACACAGAGGGGAGGTGGCATCATAGAGTGGGAATGCTTTTCATTAGGAGGGACAGGGAAGCTGGTCCAAGGTGATCTTGATGCATACAGCCAGAGCTGCAATAGACAGGTTTGGATCAAAGGATATTCAAGCGATACAAAGTTCCAAAGTCCAGAGAAAAATTGCATTTTTGGATCTGCGACAAGTCTTGAAGAGTTATGTCCACAAACAGTGTCCGAAATTAACTTCCCGATTCACCGGCCAAGTTGGCCGGTAGATGTAAAAAATCAACCGGCCAGGCATATTTTTTACCGGCCAAAATATTAATCCTCACCAGACCTCAATTTGTATCAAAAATTAAGAGTGAGATTATGTTAATTTTCGGGGGGCGTGGTTGGGGGCGTGGCTGTCTCGACCCTGGAAGAGAAATCTTTGTTTCCTGACTTTAATAAGAAAATATTGTAGTTGATTATAAAAGGCACAATAAGAATTATCACATTTATATCCAGGCAATAGAAACACTACAGATTATCATTATTCTATCCGTGTTGGTCTAATTTGTGAATGAGGCAGAGTTTCATCAAGCCTATACGGTCCAACATTTTTCCCTCAGCTGCAACACTTAAAGCACGCAGGGGTTCACGCTGCGTCTTTACGCTGATCCAGCTGCTGGATTTTACCCTCGTGCGCTACGCGCGACGGATAAACAGTGGGGGAAATGCATAAATAAAGTCTGTAAAGGGCTCCTTTAGAGGGAAGAGAATGAATAATGAGTCTGAGCTGAAGCCCCTGATTCCTTAAAAAGTCCGCACCTATATTACATGTAACGTAATTTTGCGCACCTGAATTCAAGCGCAAGGCAGCAGCCCACCGAAGCAGCACTGGCTCTGTGTCGTTAAACACAAAAGAGCATTAAACATAGCTTTTGGTACGAGTCGAAGGACATTAAACGCAGTGATTCACGTTTTGAAGGCTGGTCGCTGACAAAAGCACCTGGCTCCGAGGGAAGGGAGGAGAGAGGCGCAGTTACAGCGCTGAGGCACTGTAACTGCGCCTCTCTCCTCCCTTCCCTCGGAGCGCACGTAGTTAAATGCAGAATTAATAAAAACGAAACTTATAAACAGACTAATGGGCGTTTTAGACTGTATCTGGTTAGCAGTTCTGTTTTCTGATCCAGCGTGCAGCCATGTACGCTGGATCAAGGCACACATACTTAGTGTGCCTTGTAATCCGGGGGCGCCTTATATGTGGACAAAGACACACAGACACGTTAATTCACAGTGCGTCTTAAATTTCCGGTGCGCCTTATGATCCAAAAATACGGTAGTTTTGTTTTTTCTTCTTGGAAACTGTTGCACTAAAAAAATTCCCTTAATTTTATTCACACACTGCTTTAATCCCTTATTCATCTTATTAGAATAAGGTTCATTTGTAGATCCAAACAAGTTTACATATTGAGAAATAAATATGTTAAATTGAAAATTTTTGAGATTTTATTGATAAACATTTATTAATACATGAACACTAAAAAGTAACGAAAATAGGTACCGTTAAGTCTCGGTACGATGCAGGTACTGGGTATCAGTACCATATCGGTTCAAACGTGAAAAGTACCCATCCCTGATTCAAAGCTGGTGAGGGAGGAGTTCCAAGCTTTTCAGCTGTAGGGATGTGCCCTACCCGAACAATTGGGCATCCTTAGTGCCGCTGTTAGCCTAGCTCACTGAGAGATGTTTGGTCACATGCAAGAAACTGTTCTGAAACCGACTACGCATCAGGCATAATTCTGGATGTTTTTTAAAGCTGAAATCTGAGGCCTCCTCCCCTGTTTAGAGATAGTTTTCGCTCTTCTGACGTAAAATGCTTCCTTCCTGCCAAATGTTCTGTGTCCAAAATAAAAATATTTTGGTCTCATTCTTTTGCACATTATCATTATCACAATTTTTTAGATCTATATATATATATATATATATATATATATATATATATATATATATATATATATATATATATATATATATATATATATTTGTTTGTATATCTGGAGCGTGTAACGAAAATAATTTTATTTTTTAGATATTTCTCAGATGTTCCTGCAACAAACCACTTACCAATGAAAAATAGTTTATATTCACAAGCATGTAACACTTTGTAGATTTAAAAAAAGTCTTTGAAAAGCAAGACATGCCAATACTTTTGCAAGCCAACGTAAAGTACAAGCAGACCGGCAGAGTTTTAAGGCAGCCACCGAAGACCTTTTACCAACTCAACCTTGTGTAGATGTGAGCAGATCACATTCGCAACGATAAAGAACCTAACGACTTAGCTTTTTATCACATCTTTTTAGGAAAACGGTACGTTGTTTACAGCGTTGCCGCAGCAACACTATTGTGGCGACGCCTGGCTGGGTCGGAAACGTCTGTCAGGCTGACGGCGCCGGCCGTGCAGTTACCATGGCAGCATGTCAAGCCATTCATGTGCACCCAAACTGTTTTAAACTAAAGGGAGAACGACAGAGCTGGAGGAGTGTGTTTGTTTGCTGCTGCATAAAACATCCCCACACATGATTAGTCATCTACAAAGCAGCAGAGTTTAAGCATACTTTGCTGAGTAGCCATTTGTAGGAATATATATATATATATATATATATATATATATATATATATATATATATATATATATATATATATATATATATATATATATATATATATATATATATCTACTTGGCAAACGGAGAACTAGAGATTGGAGGTAAAGTATGTCAAGGCGTTAATTACATCTATTTAGATCTACTCTCACAGGTGCAAGCTAAATTAAAATACTCATCCTCTGTCTGAGGTGACCTGACACTGTCAAACCTGTGACAATTTTTGGACTCACACTGGAAGTTGTGACCTACTGCCTAAGGCTGCCAAAACCAGTTTTTTTTAAAGCAGCTATAATTTAACACACTGATTAAAATTCAAAAGCAACAGCAATGCGGTGAGGGGATTTAAAGGATCGAGGAAGGGAGCAGGAGGGAACAGGAAACTGGCAGCAGCTTTGAGCAACTGTGGGACATTTAGTCCCACGGGACGGGGGCACAGCCGCTGCCATCTGCAGTGGACACACAGGTGTAAGGGGACAACACAGTGGACTGATAGAGTGTGAGGACGAAAGATTAAAAAACTGAAATAGTTGGGCAAAGGCCATAAATAATTTCTACGCCGGTTCACCTGATGCGAACAGTGCTTCTAATTGTAAATTAAAATATTACTACACAGCCAGAAGTCCACAAGGTTTGGCTGACACAGACTGAATGGACTTTTGTAAACAAAAAGCTCTCTTTCTAATGTGTACTGCAACGCCAGGGATTTATTAAAGGTAAAGGTAGCAGGTCCTGAGTGCTTTTCACTAAAAGCTTCATGGGAAAATGGCTCTATTGTTTTGATCAAACAAGTTGATGGAAGGTTATCGTGAGAATCGTACATTCTTTGCACAGTTGCGCACATAAGTGTCCACAAATGCAGTTTCCAGTCCATTAAAACAGAAGCAAACAAAACAAGAAGAGCAAACATTGCCTCTCACAGCGTGACATTACTGAGGTTTAATAATCGGTTTCAAATGAATCCTTACTGAGGCTCAGTTACTGAAACTGCAGACATCCTTTAACCATTCTGAAAAGTTACCAAGGTGATGACAATGAAAACCAAGTGAAATCACACAAAGACCGCAATGATTTATTTATATTTACTTAGACTTTAATATCATAGAAGAGAGCATGAACTCAATTTTGAACTCATTTTAATCCTGTAACACATTGCAGAGCATAGTTGTAAAAGCCAACTATCACTCTGAAGTTTTTCTTTTTCGGAAATCTGGCTTAGTTTAGCTTTACAGATGTTACATTTTCAATTATTTTGCAAGTGTGCACAGACATTTTATTTTCTATTGCTTTGAAATTATGCACACATCTAGCATGGCGGCAGGTCAGAACTAGACAGGTAGAAGAGTTGCACCTTTTCGCCCTCAGCCAGGCCTTTGTAACGTGCGCTGCCTGCGGTTTCACATTGTCTTCTTGAAAAATGCATGGGTGTCCTTGGAAAAGAACTGGTTTTGAAGGCAGTATTTGTTCCTCTAAAAGCTTAATGCAATTTTCAGCATGAAAACTGTCATCACAGAGGTGCATTCAAGTGCAACCTGAATGTATACAATTAAAAAATAATACAACAGCAAAAAAACAACTTGATTGTTCATGAAAAAGTATCTGGATTATTTAAATTCAAAAATCCACATTTACAGTTTGCAATAGTTTATCTCAAATTCTTATCTTGTCATGTATTTTGGCCTGTCTGTAACAGTTTTTTACATGGATCTAAACATGGGATAAAAAGCTAATACGATGAAAAATTAAGTATTGTTACATTTATGAACTGTATGCTTTGCTTTGGATGCTGTTACATTTTCTATAGTGTATGTATTGGAAAAAAGGGTGTAAAGCTCAGTGTTCTGAAAGCTCAGTGTATGGATTCATCTTTAGCCTTTGTTATTATGGCTTTTGTTTCACGTGATGACATAATAAAAATGGCAGAAAATTCAATTCAATTCAATTCAATTTTATTTATATAGCGCCAAATCATGAAACATGTCATCTCAAGGCACTTTACAAAATCAAGTTCAATCATATTATACAGATTGGGTCAGATTATACAGATTGGTCAAAATGTCCTATATAAGGAAACCAGTTGATTGCATCAAAGTCCCGACAAGCAGCATTCACTCCTGGGGAACCGTAGAGCCACAGGGAGAGTCGTCTGCATTGTACATGGCTTTGCTGCAATCCCTCATACTGAGCAAGCATGAAGCGACAGTGGGAAGAAAAACCACCCATTAACGGGAAAAAAAAACCTCCGGCAGAACCGGGCTCAGTATGAACGGTCATCTGCCTCGACCGAGTGGGGTTACAGAAGACAGAGCAGAGACACAACAAGAGAGACAAAAAAGCACAGAAGCACACATTGATCTAGTAATCTGTTCTACATTAGATGGTAATAGTCGGTGATCAAAACCACAGGTTGTGTGTGATATCATACATATTGTTTGTAATGGATAGGACAAACCTATGTAGTCCTTTTAGGCGTCAACCATGATATTTCTTTGAGTCTCATTCTTTGAATATTATCATGTGCTGTGAGAATGTGAGAATTTTCACTGATTATATGGATCTGTGCAAATTACAGGTATGCATGGTATGTTATTTCCAGTCACACTGCAGATGAGAGAGAAAGAAATAATAAAAAAGCGTGTTACAGTAAATGTAGCCAGAAGAGTCCAGTGGGGAACAGCACAGAGTGTAATCGGTGATGACAAATGACTTGTGGGAAGGACGCAGTAAGAAAAAAGAAAAAAAACAACAACTAAAAAAACGAAACAAAAGCCGAGACAAGAGAGATAATATGGCGAGGCCATGAGGAAAACAATGGCGCAGTTTCTCTGGACTGCAGAGAACCCTCTATGAATTTAAGTCTTACATATTTTATATATCTAAGGCTGCAGTTGGGTTCAAACCTGACAATTCTTTTGTAGCTTCTGCAAGGACCTGCTAAACAGCCAGTAATTCAAATAAAAGTATGTTTTTTAGCGTCCGACTCTTTAATGTCATTCAGATAGGAAAATTATTATTCATGCTGCACAGGCCTGGGAGCTACAATTTCAAATTGTGCTTAAAATAGCCCAGAGAGACATTAGTGGCTCAATGCGGGGTTTTCACTTGGATGTGTGGTTGGACTGTGCACAGGAATCTTGCTGGAATCCTGTTAAGAAAGCATAACATTAAACCCTAGGATTTTTTGACTCTGCAAGTGTGTGTGTCTGTTTGTCTGCATTGACTAGCATCCTCAAAGTGCCACAACACGATTGATGGAAGACCCCCCATGCAGTCCCGTTCCTGCACTGTTCTCTAACCATGAAAACACTGGTAATAATTCATTAAGAGATTAGGATGCATGCAGTCATGTGATGCACGCTTGCTTAGTCCGTATGTTGAACTGTCCAGCAGTAACAAAGGGCCAGTGCACCGTGCCACGTGCAGCCAGAAATCTCTGCCTCAAGCCTGCAGTCAGGGCCTTGGTGTTGCTACAGCTGCAGCTGCTGGCTGTGAATGCACATCTGTGTCTGAGCGCGCTTGTGCCTGTGTGTGTTAGTGGAGATTTAAGTCGCACCAAATGTCATACCAAGAGCAAATATCCATACACTGGGACCCTTGCCAAACCCTTACAAATCTCCCCGCTGCCCTTGCTGTCACACACACAAACATATGCAAGCTGGTCTCTTTTATTCCTCTTTTATCTTGGCGTCTCAAAACTTAAATAATGCAGAAATAACAAGCAAAACGTTCTCCTGCATAACAGCTGTGTAAATATCTTTAATGATAAAACTATATTTAAGTTGCCGTCTCAACTTGCAGCTGAGATGACAATCATCATTTAAATTAGTATGTATGAAATAAATGTCATCAGAATCAGAATTCTGGGAGCCTGTTTCTGTTCACTTTGGTCAGGAGCACCATTGAAAAACACTGACACAGCATTATCTCAAGATGTTGCGTAATAATGTGTAAACTAAAGCACAGCTGCCAATGGAATACATGAAAACTGTAGGAATTATATATGCAAATAACATTAATTTAAAGCAGCTCCGTGTAAGTTTTGACCCAAGTATTAGCTTATTTTGAGGTATATTGAATGATTTTTCAGGTCAATATACAGCACTTGGTGCGTATCGATGCTCTGTACGGGCTGCCCTTCTCAGAAACTCGCTTATGTAACTTAAAAGGTGCAGGTCCGTTGCTAAATGGGTCACGTGACCTGTTCTAGGTTACGGCACTCTGAGCTCACACTGCTGTAACAACAAAACAGATATGATATTAACCTGATCAAACATATTTCTGGTTCTCTGATGTAGGATTTAATCTAGAGAGGTGAATGTGGCCTTGTCTTTACAAGTAACTCCATTACTTCTCAATCTGCTGGTCTAAAGTGGTCTGCTATCAGATTCCAAAAGACGGAAGGAGACTTGTTTAACTCTGCGACGGTGTTGCCCCTGGCGTTCAGGGGAACTAAAACTGGAATCCCCTAGTGGCTAAAAGTGACACGCTTCTGTTTTGAATTTTGAATTAACAATACATTATATATTTAATGCATTTACAGTTAATCATTCTCATTATTTATTGACTTATTTATTGGCTTTTGGCAAATTTGGCCCTCCACTGTGTACATCTATTAAAGGATAAAGAGTTAAAAATTGTCTGCTACTTCTGCGATGTTATAATAACAGCCTGCTGATTTAAATCCTGACTGCCAACATAATCACACATATTGTCTGATTTATCAAGCATATCTGGCTAAAGAGATCAAAACAACTATAACAACAACATATGATGATGTTATATTGTACAAACACAACCCTAATTATTATAGTGACAATACTGATTATCAATGTCTTAGTTACAAAACAGTAAAATAAGAATATTAATAAATATAACATTTTATTCTCTCTCTCTCTCTCATATATATATATATATATATATATATATATATATATATATATATATATATATATATATATATATATATATATATATATATATATATATGTATATCTCACGTCCAAGTAAAATCACAACTTTTTAAGACTCCAAGATTTTTTACAACCTAGAACATAGCAAGATGCAGTGTGGCGGTGAATGAAGGGGAACGTCAACCTTCTGGATTAACAACATAGGAGGTGCTTTTATTTTGGAGAATGGGAAGTGCTTTGTGGTGATGTTGGTAACTTAATAGTGAGAATAAGATGCTGGAGGTTAGCTACGTTGATTTTCCTCCGAGGTCATTGTATACTGTGTTCAGTTAGAGAGATATCTATGTGGTCGTCATTATGAAGCTGCAGCTAACGTGAACATTTTGTTGTAAACACTCAGATGGCCATTGCCAACGAACATCAGTGGCTAACAATTCAACCTCACACCTTCCATATAAAATACAAACATTCAGTGCATCACCTGATAGAGCAGCCGTCGGTAGCTCACACACCAGCTTGGTCTTTCTTCTAATTTTAATGACATCAATACTGATTACTTATAACTTCTTAATATATAAGAAATAATGTTTTTGCCTATAACAAGATAAAATATAGTTGAAATACAATTGTATGCCTGAATTAAGTAAATGTATTGATTTATAAAGGAATATATGCCCAGAGAGTTTTTAAATTATTTATAAATGAAATGTCATTTACACCTCCATATGCAGCTCGTCAGTAAGGCAAGTGTCTTCCATGTAGAGGACCATCTGATGCCAGCAGATGGCTGGTGAGTATAAAGTAACCTGTAGTCGTCAGTGTGCTGAAAACAGATTAACCGAGGACAAACTAAGCTTAAACAGTGTTTCTCCACTACAGAGTAATTAAGGCACATTGGGGGCACAAGACCAGTGCTTATAATAAGGAGGATACACTCTCTAACTAACCTACACTTTGCACAAGGCATCAAATTCATCCTATGAAAGAACATCCAACACTCCTGCCTGCTATCTGTAGAACAGTAACTACAGGATTAGTTCACTCCTAACACATGTTAGATAATAAAAGTGGAGACAGCAGATGGATCAAATTAAGAAGGACACAGACATATATAGACATAATAAAAGAGAGACAGGGGCCTCAGGGAAAACCGGAGCTCCTGTGGGGAAAGAAGAGGTCCTCGTGAAATTGAAATGGAAGGAAGGAAGCAGGACGCACGTTGCCGAAACTGCTCCCCATATATTTTTTTCCCTTTTTTTTCATTGCAGTGCTCTATAATTTGTCTCTAAAAATACCAAGCTAGAGAAGGAGGAGGAGCAGGAGGAAACGCAGGAGGGGGAAACAGAGAAGATAAAAGGAGGGATGATGGAGCACTTTGGCAAAGCAGGTTCAAAAAAGAAAGTGAAACAAAGTCCACCTGGTGGTGGGTTTCTGTGTCCGTGTGACACGATGAAGAGACCGGGAAGCATGCAAGCAGGAACGCCGCGGAGAGACAGACAGAGCATGTGCCAGCTCTTTTCCAGGCGGCCACGTGAGCGCTTTTCCTCAGCTGCTCTGCTCACACAGAGCCAGCCAGAGGGGAGCAGTGCGGGGTCGCTGGAGTCACAGTGGAAAAAGGCACGCTACATGGAGCTCACACTAGATGTGCACAGCCTGGTCACAGCCCACTGGTCCTAATCTAACCCTCGTTACACACTGCTATGTTCTCTGGAACATTAAATAATGAAAACACAAGCAAACTTGACCGTCATTTAAAGAATATGCAGCAGTACATTCGGCAGAGAACAGTGACAGCCCCTGGCTCAGTTGTGCTTTGCATACATGACAGCCTTAAAGCTACACACAAAAACACTTGCGCTTTAAAAGGGACAATCAGAGCAACACGTCGCATCTGCCTCTGCTCTGCTTTTTCTTACCAGGCGAGCTTGAAGCCTTTCATTAGTACAGTGAGGATTTTCTGACGTCCATAGCGCGTTGTGGGCACAGGCCTGCCCGTTCACACCGCCGCATGATGACTGACAGACTGCCAGCGCCTCACCTCCCATACACAGCCCCAAAGACGCACAGACGAGGAAGGGAGGTTCGGATGCAGAGTCTGACGGACGTGAAGGAGTGAAGTCTGGAAAGATGATCCTGAGCTCCGTCCGGCCAATCTGCTACATTCCTCTGCTTGAATCAAGGTGCCGCAGTGCTCAGCACTTGTGCCAGAAACTCACAGCTCCCTGGGCTTCTTTGGTTTTCCCAAAAGAAAAGGAGGTGACCCGCACTGCAACATTCGCAGCACAAACTGCAGCATGCTGCAGAGGCAAGGAGGGTTTAGAGATTGCAGTTGAATGCAAACATGACTTGTTCTTGATACTTTCTGACTGTGCTTCCCTCCAGGTCGTGCTCCACACTGTCCCTCCGAGCCTCTATCTCTCACTCACACTCCGTCCGTATCAGCCTCAGCCTCCGCAGTGGATGAGAGCAGCACTTGCTGCGCTCACAGTGAGCAGGCGCAGGATTTCCTCCCTCCCTCCCTCCTGTTCACTCTGCCCTTTTCCCTAGATGGCTCCCTTTTCTCTATTGCTCTCAAAGATAAACCTGGCTGATCCAGAATGACAGACTTGAGAGCAGTCTCCATCCGAAACTCTGTGCGATGACCTACACCCCCCCCCCCCCCACCTCACCCCTCATAACGCCAGTGATACACAATGAGTGAGGGAACGCACAATACTCTCATAACTTTTTCAATTTACAATCAACTTCATCACTTCTAGTTAATGTCAACTGGTTATTGAAGACATTTGTTGCATCCCTTGTTAAAATCTGCAGTGCCTTGCAAAAGTATTCATACCCCAGGCCAGTGTCCTGCAACATTTACATGTATTCCCAATCCGACGCAACAGAATCAGATGGCTGAACTACTTCCTCAGCCAATTCTACTTAATTCATCTTATGACCTAATTATGGGATTAAGGGGAGGGGGGTCTGTGTAAAAGAAGAGACACATCGAAAAGTTGTGTGTGACACCCCCGTGTTTTAGCAACACAAAGTAGAATATAATTGTGAAGTGGAAAGAAAAATAATTAATGGCATGGTGTACATTTAAATTCAGCCCACTACACTCTGACGGAATAAAAACCAATGCAACCAGTTCAGCAATTAAACTACTTAGTAAATACAGCTCACCTCTATGTAGTTTACTCTGAACACATCATCTCCATGGTCAGACACAATGTTTTTCTTCAGGACAGATGGTCAGAGTTGAAAGAATTCAGGAAGAAAAACCTGTGTGATGCTGCAAAAGACTTGAAACTGGGGTCGGGTGTTCAACTTCCAGCAAGATAATGACCCTAAAATACAACCAGAATACCTTGGATGGATCTATGGTTTTTAAACTGGAGCACAGCTATCAGTGGTGGTACTTGGGCTTCCTTATTTATGTCTAAAAAGATAGGTGGAGTAAATTAAATAAACTTTCAAGAATCCCCTCTACAAACTGAAGCAGGTCAGACTAAAAAAGGAACTTTGCTTTGTGGAATGACAAATGAATGACAAATGTCAAACCTAAAGGGACCAGGTTAAAAACCCAGAGGGTTTGGTTAAATGCTATGCTCAGTGACTAGTATTCTTTAAGCAATACAAGCTAAATAGAATCAGAATCAGAAATACTTTAATAATCCCAGAGGGAAATTACAAGTACAAAATACAAAGCATTTCTTTTTATTTTGTACTCTAAACTGGACATACCATGATTTTTTAATGCCTGAGGTGCATTTGAAACAATTGATTTTGGTGCTGTCTCTTTAAATCTGATTTGTTTGAGAAACATTAGTTTAGATATAGAAGATAAGATAGAACTCACTGACTGTTAGTGTCCTCACCAAAATCCAACTGAGAATCTGTTGAACTAAACAAAGTTTTAGCTCTTTTGTAGAATTAGCAAAAACTTCAATCTGTAGATCTGAAAAGTAGAGACCTACTACAAATGATCTACTTCTATAATTACACTTTTAAGATTGATATTTGAAAAAAATATTCTAATATTTGACGTGTAGGAATTCACAGCCCAAAAGAATCCACATAAAGAAAAGGCTTTAAAAGGCAAATGAGGCTTGTGATTACAGATGTTATAAACATGCAACAAGCATACTGGACAAAAAACTCAGGATATCCAAGTTTGGTAAACTTCATAAATTTCTTTACACTTGATATCAGAGCTTCTCACCTCTATGTCATTACTTCAAATCACAAACAATCCTACAAATATGTTACACTCAGAGCAGTGCACCCACTGGGAAATTGCACAACAAAGTTAAATGGCACCATAATGGCCCAACCCTCTAAAAACGTGGATGATCCCTTCCCATCTTCATCCAGCCTTGTTTGTCAGTTTGACAGTTCCAGCTGTTTTAGAACTGACTTATTTTCTTCTCTTATCTTAAACATGGCCATGTTCTTGTAGAAAACCTATCTTATTATCAATATTTTCACACAACACCCATCTGACGTGCTAATATAGCCTGTTGTTTTGTCTTTCCCACTTTTTTTTCATTTCACATGAAATGGACCTCTGTGTTATACCATATTTATACCCCAGGGACAGAGACAGTCATGAATTACAAATGAAGTTCCAAGACACAACTTAAATTTGTTGAAATAAAAAAAGGATATTTAATAGGAACACTGGGTGCGAGATCCTTAACACTTAATGAAGTAGATCTTTCACACGTAAAGGGAAATTATCCTAATCAAGAGTGAGTCTGTTCACATTGTTACAATTAGTCTGTTATCTATTGTCTCAGGGATAATGGCCTTTTCTTTCTTTACAATGTCAGGTCATTAAGGTCAGACTGAAGGAAATTCTTCCTGATTACCTTTCTAAAAAGGTTCCCTGTAAATTCAGCTGCAATGAGATGACCAACACAGTTTGCACCAATAGAACTCTTTAGGTTAAATGGCTGGTTTAAGAGGCCACTCAGCTGAATGTGCTCTGTTATGTTGTAGCTGATATAAACAGCAAAGCACTTAGTAATCTGTGCCCGTATTCACAAAGATTCTCAGAGTCCTCTCAGAGAGCTCCTATCTGAGCCTAAACATTCCTGCCTAGAAGTCTTAGCTTCAGAGTGATTCAGATAGCTGCTGAGAGCGACTCTAAGTAAAGAGACAACAGAAATTTTTATCTTAGCTTAGAGGAGTGGTTGAACCTGTCGCTAGGTGTGACGCTGTTTTCTTGGAGCTGTGATTGGTTGATACAAGAAAAAAAGAAACAAAAAAACCCTAAAAAAAACAAAAATGGCTTTTCCAAGAATAAAGCAGCCATCTGTTTTCAGTGATGGACTCAGGAAGGTTGGTTTTTGTTTTCAGCAGACAGACTTTTGGTGATGTGCGACTCAGGACACCTGGGAATCACCATAGAGCCATTATGAATTGAGTTTAAACAGACACAGTCATCCTTTGTGTTAGGCAAATGCACTCCTGACGCAGGGCATACAAGTTGTGTTGGGGATTACTAGTTGGTCAATTCACCGCAGTATGTTCCTCGCAATATATCACGGCTTTGCTGGCTCTCTCTCCTGGCAGGAGGGTGAGTTTACCTGAGTATAAAGCGAACACATCATGTGACTCAGACATGGAGTGACAACGTTGAGACAGAAATAGCTCAGGATGCGATCTGGTGTTACTTAGAAAGGCTAATAATTTTGATAAAATTAACTGTGAACACATACAGATGTTTAATAATTTACTATATGCTTGTTGGTGGGGTGGGGCGACCCCTTGCGGAATGGTAGAGGAAACTCTGAAAAATGTGCTCCTAGTAATCAGTCGAGAAAAATTAAAGGATTCCAGGATCACGGGGCAAACAGACGAACGTTGAAGTGCCGCAAATTAATGCATCTTTTTGCCTGGAAAGTGAGAAGTGCTCTATGCAGCAATCAAAAGCCAGAGAGAAGGCATAAAATAAGCAGCCTGATAGATCAGGGGTTCCCAAACGTTTTAGTCTGCAACCCCCAAAATAACAGTGCCAGAGATTGGCGACCCCCTTTTGGTGGGTGGGATTTTTTTGGGGGGGGGGAAATTCTGAGAATAACATCATAATACTACGAGAATAAGGTTATAAAATTACGGGAATAAAGTAGTATTGTTATAAGAACTCTTATGAAAAAGGGAGGCCTTCCCCCTGCATTAAAACGAGGAATGTTGAGCATCTCGTAAAGTTATACTCAACTTTACAAGATTGTGTATCGGTTTCACAAATAAGGAAATCCTAAATCTTTTTGGCACATCAGCAACCCGCGGCCCCCAAACGATGTTCTTCCAAGAGTGACGGTGATTTCTGTCCAGGAACTGTTAAATATTTGTTGATCACAGTGAGCTTTTGGGGCCGAATAATAAAGATGTCAATATTTATGAACGTCCACTAGAAGGGGCACTTGCCCGTCCGCCATATTTTCCTGGGCGGGACTGTCCTGCGCAGTTAGGAATCTTCCTAGGTGCGTGGAGTGGAGGCGCGTGGTAGCCCTAATGACATTACATGGCCGCGCCGACCTTCACGCGGATGTGTGAAGCATGAACCAAGCTAAACAGCTTCCAGCTGTACTTCCATCTGTCCAGGACCTACTATGAGGAGCTGCTGCCCCGCGTCAGTGGACATATGTCTCTCCGGCACAAGAACTACAGGCGTTATCGGTCAGTAAATCCATCATTGCTCAATAGAAATATATGTATCGTCTAAATATGTAACACATAAAAAACATTTTTGTGCTTAAATAAATGGACAAGGAGCAACCGTACTGTGACGCATATTGACAGAAAATTTCAGATTTTTTTTAACTCAAGCGAAATTTCGCTTCGCTCTATTAGCCAAATTCATGGCGTTCACATTGCTTGAAACGCCTTATTGGCATCACGGACAGTTAATTTGCTCCTGAAGGTGCCTTTACATAGGGATAACATGTAAATCACTCGCTCCATTTATTTCATTCGCTTTCAGTGTGAACGCACCTTTAGGCTCGCTAAAAGTCCTCCTCACTACTCTTGACATTTTCTTTCTCTTTATTAGCTCTCTTAAGGCCTAGGCTGCTTTGTGAATTACTTCTATCCTACTGAAGTAAAATTCTATGAAAAATTTTCCTAAAACCACTTTACTCTCAGGACTCTTTGTGAATACGGGCAGTTTTATTAGAGCCCTGTTTAAAGTTCTGTTTATTATGATTATTGGGCTTTTCAATGCTGAGTCACAGAGTTTGATTCACATACAGAGCTTTTATCAGATGCTGATTTTTCTAAGAGGATGAGTTGATGACTGGCTTAGAGAGAAATGGCTTGTAACCAAAAAAAGACAATGTTAAGGCAGAGTGGGTGGTGTGGGAATACAGTGGTGTGTTCCTGCTGCAAGTCAGGCAGTGAGAGACCTAAAACCTGAAGATGTGAGCACAGCCGTCCTTTTGCTCTACCTCAGCTTCTTATAAAATCTAAGTAGTTTAAAAATTATTAGGAGTATTTCATGTAAATATTATACTTCTTACAATAAAAAACAGTTATATCACAGTAATACCAAATTACAAAAAAAAGGCTTGGGCCAGTATGAATATATTTACAATTTGAGTAACAATTTTTCCAACTGCTATAAAATAATACAATGATTATCAATGTAACAATAACATTATCTATAATTTAATTATATATAATAAAAAGTTAAACGTCTTCTAAATGCTTATTGAGCAAAATAATATACTGTGTTGTCATGGCCACTTCTCGTTATACATTTTAATTTAATTTTAACCAAAAATGCATGTTGTGACCAAAATGCTGCTGCAGAACTGATATAACATATTTATTACTAAAGTTAAAATAATGGTATCTATAAAACCTCTGTGTTATTTGGAATATGTAGGCTTAAGCAAAAATATGGAATAAACATAAGCTAAAGACTTTTCAAGTAAATGTGCTCATTACCCCAAATATTAAATCTTTTACCCATTCAGTACTTTATAAAGAAATACAAGTAAAAAAAGTTATCTACTTTGTTAATTAGTTGTGTGATCTGCTTGGACAGCCAGATCTTTTTCCAACTAGCAGATCAGCAATATGCAGAAACAAGTGAGGGAGGGGGGATTGCAGAATCACTCTTTTCTCCACCCCACTAGAGAAATCTTCCAGGCACATTCTTTTACTTCTAAATGGACTTTAAATACATATGTAGGAAAAACTGTATGATGGAAATTCTTAAAAGTTTGAAACAATAACATTTTAAGACCTCATGTAATTTCATACTATTAATGAATGTCAACATGGTGACCCTCCTTACATTGAAGAAATGAGTGGATCTTTCATCTCCATGCCACTAAATAGCCCAGAAGACACAGTACAGAGGATGCTCATTTTATATTCTTGGGCACCACTGTTGAATCCCTTGGGTTACCATGAATGTTGCATGACTGCAAGAAGAGAAAAGAGGGGAGACGCAAAATGGGAAGATGTAAAAGCTCACCCTAATGTCCTCCCAGGGTGCAGCTGTGAGTGCAACAGCCTGTACATTATTACAGACACATGACAGCAAGTCCTCTCACACACAGCCCATCTGGTGCTCACCTAGTCCTGTGCTAGGACAAAACAAACAGAGCACAGCTAATACTCCCAGCTGCAGTGAGCCTATTGTTAGCATGTGGTCATAATTTCTAGGAACATCCAGGGAGATCACAAAGATCATGTGTAAAAACACGACCCAATGAAAGCAGAACATCTTGACCCAGCACTTCTCAGCTAATGAGACTGATGCAACAAGAGGCATGATCTCTCCATATCTATCAATATTATTACCCAAAACAAATGAAACAAAACAGAGGAAAGGGTCACTGTGACATTCTATTCATTCTGAATCCCATAAAAATAGAAAAAAGTTTAAAATTATAGTGATACTGCAGGATACAAAGTTATTACCAATAACTGTGAAATATTGCGGAAATAAATTTCTGCTATCCAAACCAACCTTAACCTCTAAGAAAAGTAATTGCTCCCCTTGTGAAATCATAATTTACCAGGATTAAAATTTTTTAGAGAGCTGGGATTAATTTCACAAGACAAACCCACGCCTGCAGACATGATACAAAATTAAACAAGAACCTCTCTAACAGCTAAAATATCTCAAAAAGCGACACATCATTAAAAAAATTAAAAACTGGTAGGAAGTCTGGTAAGGGTAACAAACCCATTTCCAAGACTTTGGGATTGGTGAACGTTTTCCAGGAGAGGCGAGCAAATCAAAATTACTCCAAGAGCGCATTGACGACTTAGTTAAGAGGACATCTAAAACAGTGCAAGCCGCACTACTTCAGGTTAGGCAGAGTTAATGATTCAATAGTAAGGAAAGAGATTGGGTAATTGTGCACCCAGAAGACAGTTCAAAGGCCAAAACAAATGCTGGTAACAAAAGAACATGGAGGGCAGTCTCAAATTTGCCAATAAACATCTTGATGGTCCCCATGACTTTAGCGAAATACTATGTGGACTGAGGAGAGAAAAGTAGAACTTTTTGGAAGGCGCGTGTCCTATAAACCTAACACAGCCTTACAGAAACAAACCATCACAGTGACAGCTAAACATGGTGGTGACAAGTGTAAGGGTTTGGGGCTTCTTTGCTTCGTAAAGACCTAAGGAACTTGAGAATTTTTGGTCTATGAGAAAAGCCTGCAGGAGAATGTTCAGCCATTAGGACAGGACCTGAAGACCAATCACACTTTGGCAGAACAATGATCCAAACCATAGTAGCAAGGCCACCTCAGAATGACTAAAAAAGCAGAATGAAGTTTTGGAATGACCTAACCAAAGTCTGGACTTAAATTTGGGTCAGATACTGTAGAATGAGCTTAAAAATGCCCTTCAAACTCGAAAGCCCTATAACATTGGGGTATAAAAACCTGAGAGTGGTTCAAAAAAAGACTTATTGCCATTTATCACAAAATCTGTTGACGTCAGTTGTTGCTGCCAAAAGTGGCACAACCAGTAGTATGTGGTTTAGGGAGCAATTACGTTTTTAAACAGGGCCAGCTGTTTCCCTTAAAGAATAAAATCTGAATTTTAAAGCCGCTTATTGTATTCCCTCAGGTTATTGTTATCCAGTATTTGATGATCTGAAACAGTTAAGTGGGAGATAAAAGCAAAACAATGACATATCTATAAGGGGAAAAACACTTTTCACAGCACTGTATTTTCGAGAAATTATGGAAGATATATCATGTGGTGAGAAACAATGCAGCCAATAGATATTTGTTTCAGTTGCAATGCATCAAGGCTGACTGTAAAAGGAATCTTAACTACTCAAAATGTTAAAAATGTACTGTCTTAATTAAAATGTATAACCTAAAAGTATTTTGCATTGCTAATTTCCCAGCCTTTCATCTGTGATATTACCTCAGTGCTTTTCAGGGCCTTATCCTGAAGAATGCTACATAGTGCTGAATGGACAGCTCCTTTAGAGTCAAGTTCAACAGTCAGAGCGGTTTATACTCAATGATACCACCTGCTGGCTGAAGTAATAACATGATCTATATATTTTTTTTTAGAAAAAAGACAAGAGTTTATATAAGGTACACTGTGTTTATCTTATGTAAAAATAAATTCAGTCGTAACCAATTTCATTGAAATGATGTTGATCCTGGTTATTTTATTTAAAAAGATAAAATGCACATCTATACTAGCATTTACACTGATCCTGCAAGTAATTTAGCCAAACGACATACAGTGGATAGACAAAAAAAATCATCTATAGCACCCATACATCAGACTTTGATATGATTTATTCTGGTATTTGCCTTTTGGAAACAATTAATCATTCTATATACCCGGTTTTCCTCTTAATCAAGTTAATTATGTGAGACAGATACTGGGCAATTACAAAAACTATGTATCACAAAACAAGTCATGCAAATGATAATTTCTTTTTTTTTCAGCATACACCCTGAATCCCTGTCTGCTCCAGAGATGTTTTTGCATTTATGTCCAAGAATAGCATTGGCAGATAATCTGGAATAATCCTTCTACACTGCTTTGTGGGATTGGACATGCTTGTTGAGCTTGCCTCCCTCATTCTACCTGACAGACGTCCTTTGCTCTTTAACACAACACAGATTGTAATTTCAGCCGTTTTCCACAAAAGAACAAGGATATGTTTTATAATTCCCATGCTGTCACAGAAATGAATGGGTGGTCATGTTGCTGGCGGGCAGCTTGATTATTGATGAATTGACTGTGTTGGATAATACAGGTTGTCAAGGTCACAGTGATGGAAGAGAAAAGTGCATTCATATGCAAAAAACAATGCAAAAGAGAAGAAAAGCAAGCATTTAAAAAGCAAATTTTCACTATCCTTATTAGAGATGACCTGACCATTTCAAAGGGTATAACGTTAAAGATGAAACAATTATCTAATATGATTATACAGGTTGCTTTGTGTTTGACTTTTTTGTGTGTGATTTGTGTATAACATAAACACAAAGAGCCCATGGTAAGGCATGTTTTGCCTTCCCTATGCTTATAAAATTGGCAAGCACCTCAGCCTTTCAAATGCTTATTGTAGTCCGTTAGACCTAATCCAGTTCCTGTTTAAATATATGCATCAGCCCTTCCTGAGAAACAGGTTGTAACTCAAAAAGTCTGGTTCTACTCTTCTCGGGGCATATCAGCTTGTTTCCTATAACGGTTACTTGATAGGAAGTTGGATTTTGTGACATAACCTTCAGCTTGTCTCCTTAACTGTGACTGTTTGTTAAAGCCATCCTTTCTGTCTCCTTTAGCATTTTTAAACTTTAGGCAGTTGTCTCTCTGTGCCCGTGACACCATCTCAGCGCCTTTGGCTGCAATAAAGCAATGTTCCTGTCCCTTTTCGGTTCAATGGTTTTTTTTTTTTTTTTTTACTTTCTTTATATATGCAGTCCGAGGTTTATACTTAAACTTAGGGGAAGCATTTAAGGTTGTGTTTAAGTTTACAGACTGAAGGCGCAAAGAAACTTTATAACTTAAACAGTAATTACAGTTCTGGTGGTTGGCTGAAATTATAGGACAGTCTCAAATAACAGCCTGTCTAAATTTTTACCAGGTGTCTTCTTTCTTTCTTTCAATCTACTGGGGCTAACACACAAACACACACTGACTTTCTGAATTAAGAAAAATGCAGTTAACGGCATCACAACCAGCAGATTATTTCGAGCCTTCCAATTCTGACTTAAAAGTCTTCAGACACAATTAAAATAAGAGACACGCCTACAAATTGGCTGAGACTAGAGTTTTGCCGATGTTCCCTTTATTGGCTCTGATTGATGATCGGCAGGTCAAATACTGAAAATGCAGACATTTTTTCCTATTTATTAAATGCATAAAAGCTAACAGCTCCTAAGTTTTTCGGTCTCCAATGAAAAGCATGTACTTTGACGCACTTTCACGAGAATAAAAGAAAATCAAATAGAAGTCAGGGACATATGCAGCTCTCCAGAAATTGGGATAATATTGTTATTCTTTATTAGAGTACTTGATTTAAAAGACATGAATCAAAGAACGTGTAGAGACAAAATCATATTCAGTTGAAATTGAACATTAAGCATTGCAGATTGGATTTATAATAGAGTCAGAAATTAGTATCAGCCGGGAAATGTCTGCATGTTGGCTGAAAATCCATCCAGTATTGTGTTCTTAATCTCAGGATAAATATTCATTCATCTATTTATCCATTTTCTATACTCGCTTAATGCTCATTGTGTGTGGCTCTGCCTTGCCTATCTCTAGTAATCAAAGTGCACAAGGCAGAGTAGAGCCTGGAAAGGTTGCCAGTTCATCACGGGGAGACACAGAGAACCATTAACACAAAAAAAGATTTCAGGAGGCAAGATATAAGTCAGGCAATTATGTGACATCTGTGTCTAAGAAAAAAAAAAAAAACAGTCGCGAACATCAAACAGTGATATATAGCAGACTCCAGCTCTGGATGCAGTATCAGCAAATCTAATAAATTCAAAGATACATGGCGAACATTTGAGTGAGGTGAAAAGGTGACTAGAAAGTAAGATAATGTGCCAATAAAATTCATATTCCATGGCAACACTGCAAGGGCCAGATATATTTAATGCTAAGGTGACAAACTCTGCTCCCTGATAGAAAAACAAACTATAAAGTAAAATACAGATGGGCTTCTATTGGCCAGTCACATGTGCTATGACAAAAAAGTACATGTGCTGACATTACAGGGCTGCCTTAAAAAAGGCATTTACTTCCTATTTCTGCTGCAGCAAGCAGTCCAAAAATAGGTCAGTGTTTCTTTAACAGCAAACCTCCAACGCACACACACCCATCCTTACTAAATAAACCACAGTAGAAAGAACAGGATTTGAAAAAAGATAAGGCGAAAAAGGGACTCTGCTAATAATCCTCTTACTATTAATGAAGTAAGGGTAGAAAACTAATAATGCTTTTAGATGCTTATTTGTTTTATTGTATTAACTGTTTGTTCTTATTGTTCTTTCCTTGTACTTTGTTTCCATTGTTTCTTGTTTTTAACACGTGCCACTACCTGTTGAAGCTGCGGTTGTTTGAAAGTGCTTTATCAATAAATCAAGTAAAATAAGTAAAACAATAATAAACAACAAACATTATGTTAATGCAGGATAAGTATGCAGTGTCCGTAGAATTTAAAATGGATTTCTTAGGTTTGACATTTATTTCTAATAAGCTAAACTTTTGATAGCGACAGGACCCAGTACCTATACCAATGAAAGATTTCATTTTAAACTAGTGCAGACTGTTTTTTTTGCAAGCATTTCTAATACATCTATATACAAATTATAGGACCACCAGTATAAAACTTCCCTGACCTAACTTAAATTGTCATGCCCAAAGTTCTTTTACCCCAATAATGCCATTTTGACTGCATGACCTATTAAACTGTCAATATAAATGATAATATAAATGATTGATAAAATTAAATTTTATTTCAACACAGAAAAAAACGAAGCAGTTTTGTGTTTCGGGAGAAAAAGAGTCCTCATTGCAACAACATAAGAAAAAAAAAATACTGATGTGATGAGTTGCAACATGCTGACCTAAGCAAACTGGCTGACACACCAGAGTCTCTTCAAATAAACTGGACCATGTAATTGTTGATATTCAGATGTTTACTTGAACTCTAGAGGAAAAGACAGCAAAGACATGCATAGATGTTTAAAATTTGGATTTTCACTTCATCCCCCACCGCAGACTGATAAGGATAATTCTGCCAGTAAATTATGTTGTTGATAGAGGCATAGCAGTTCAACAATGGAGCTGTTCCTGGAAACTATTACGTCATCTCAATATGCTTCAAAAAGTAGTTATTATTTAAAGTTTGTGGCTGCGTCAGCAGAACAGATTTTCCTGTAAATGTTGGGCCACACGGAGAGTGAACCAAAGAACATTAACTTTCCTTACCGCAACATATTGTCTTACATCTGTTTTGTACTCAGTACATCATCGCCTCTTGAAGAATCAGGTAGTTTGTTGAGAAAACGCATCACAACCAATGATGGCAAAACGAGAAAAAGAAAACATGTCAGATTATATATTTGAGTGGGGAGTGTTATACCTTGTTTGGCCCTTGGCTCAAAATGTGCTTGAAAGATGAAACTAAATGTTAGCCATTTGGAGCCATAATGAAGATAAATAAGCAGACAAGATGAAGTTAGGTTGTTGTTGGTGACTGAAGCAGCTCAGAGGTAAAGTCAGTCATTAGTTGCTTAGCCAATAGCAAGAAATTCTGCATCTGTGTCTGCTATATAAGTCTGTAGTTTTTTTTGTAATTTTCTTTTTTTTTTGTAATGTCTGCAGTTGATTAAGACAACATTGGTAATGAACTGGCCATTAATATTTTATCCAGAAATGTTTTCCTTCTGTGTAAGCTAACATGACATTAACTTTAATACAGGAAAACTAGATGGTTTATGTTCAGTATTCATATTCGTTTGTTTTAATACAAGCTGTTTAGTTCAGTTTATATTGATACTATGCTGTGGAATATACTGTTCAATCTTTCTATTCTATAAACCATACATCTGTCCTATTAATTTATCCTTTTTAGAGAAAATCACAAATTAAACCACTCAATTATTAATTAAGTCTTTTACCAATTGCCAAATATTCTACTCACTATATATAGTACTTGACTTTTATAATATTTTTTTACAATAGCCATGAAGAAAATTACAAACATTTGCATGGCAAACCTTTTGGTTGTTTTTCAAAGTCAAATGTCTGAGGAGTATACTGAGAAACAATGCAAATATAATCATGCCGTCCCAAGCAGTTCTTCCTCTTAAGATAAGATGACAGATCCCTTCAACCGCTTGAAAAAAAGTGTGATTCACAGCTATAAAAGGACAACCAGATTAAATCTTTTATATGTATCTATATGTTTATATGCAGAATGTATTATCCATCGTTCTGACTGAGACTGACCTTAGCAGGAATAAAACTCAGTCAGACAAACAAATGTTATTTATGTCATGTCACATGAAATTTCAAAAATGTGCTTCTTCAGCAAATGACCAGGAAATATTGCTGATCAATCAGGTTAGGACAGCTCCTGTCCACCTGCACCTCACTAACTGTTGCTCACACTGTGTAAAGTGACAAGTCTTGTACTGGGAAGACAGTAAGGAACACTATAATGACCAGTTCCCCACAAGCCTTATTTTTGACTGCTCACCCAAAATTTTAAACATTGTATTCATACATATGGAATAGTTTTCCATTATAGAGCAAAAAAGGTAAGGATTACAGAAGTTACGAGAAAAAAACCTGAGTTCTGTCAGTTTGTGTTTTGTCCCTAACAAATGGATATTAAAATACCGTGCTAAATCACTAAAGCAGGCCTCTGGGTCATTTACAGCCCTCTGTGCATTTTAATCCAGCCACCTTGGTACAGAACTGTCCAGATCATGGATGAGATTGCTGTTGCACATCTTCTCACAGCATTCTCCCCTGACGGTCATTCTTCGATTTGTTTATAGAGATCACCAATACTTGCTTTACCCCGCTCACATCTGCTGGTTAAGTTTGGGCTGGGATGTCCACAAATTTGGGAGCTTAAAGAGCTGATCATCGGATTTTTGTAGTTTCTTGAGAAGGCTGATGATTTTCCTGAGCCAAGTGGTATGGATTGGCTGTGTGGTTCCCCCTTTGCTGTGGACATGTGCTGGATCAGTACATGCAATGTACACTAGCGTGACAGCCTTCAAAGTTGACTCTATTTTCAGGACAAATGTCAGGTAAATCTTTTGCTCATCGTGCACTTGCATTGCTAAAAGAACGTGTTGAAAACAAAAACAGGAAATCACTGGAGGAACTGCATGGAGAATTATGCAACTGATTCTCTGATTTGGAAAAAATGTAAAAGTTTTTTCAGCTGGTGTCATTTCCCTTCTCACAAGATTCTGAAACAGCAACGGAGTTGCACTTGGAAAGAAAAAGTATAACTCCCTCGAACTGGATGAGATTTATATTTAATTTTGACATTGTGTGGACTAATAAGTAGTTGTAGTACCATCCTTTAACCAGGAAAAAACTCATTGAGATTCAAATCTCTTTTCCAGGAGTGATCTGGCCAAGACAGCAGCATAAAATATACAACATAACTAATAAACAAACCCAAATACACAGACACATAAACAACAGTTTCACATAATAATAAAGGAAAACATTGTGTCTGAAAAAACTGGTATTAGAAAGATATGTGAACAAAACGCTTTCCATCCATCTGATGCTGGCCATGCCCATCTGTCAAACTTTAACAGTTGATGTGACTCATGATTTAAAATTTTTGTTCACCTTTCGGCACTAGACGAACAAAACTGATGTCTTCATCCATGTTCAAACACACTATAACTGGTATAGCTAAAAAAAAAACAAAAAAACATTAAGCCAGTAGTAGTAATGTAGTATTGTCACGTACTTTCACTGGCGAGTACACAGATGAAAACAATGTAAAGTATTAGTTTGTCTTATTTATACAATGTTTAAATTTTGAGGTGCTTCAAAACAAAAACAAAAAACAACTGTAAAGCTGTAAATAGGATTAAACACTTCTGTAACTAGGAAAACACTGTTCATTGTAACCTGGTGTCTGGTATCTTAGAGAGTATTCTAGAGATCATAAAAGAGTGCCCGACCCTGGAAAAACTCACAGTACACACTGGAGCCTTGGGTGATGTCAAGGAAAAAGCAGAAGTATTGAGGGAGGATTTATTTTTGTCTGCCAAATAATATTTAAGGTTCAAATGTCAAGGTGTTTCTCAGCGGACATCTGACCATTTATTGTTGAAATGAGATTATTTTGAGACTTCTGATAAACCATAAATAAATGGTTGAAACAAGCCTGTGCTGCAAAATCTGTGAACTTTATTGACAACAGCATTTTCTGGGATCACCATGTCACTATGAACCCCTTCAAGCGCTGAGCAAATGCTTAGACGTAGTCATGGCAAAACAATTTAAAGTTGAATAAAATCAAAACTGAATTAATAATTTTCACACCAACAGAGGAGCAATCAAAAGTTAGCTCACAGCTTCAGTTGCTTCAGCTAGTACCCACTGATCAGGCCCAAAATCTGGGAGTAGTGATGGACACAGACCTGAACTTTCACAGGCATCTAAACACAATTACAAAGTCGGCTTTCTATCACCTGGAGAACATTTCCAGTATTAAAGGACTGATGTCTCAGCAGGATCTTGAAAAACTAATCCATGCATTTATTTTTAGTCAAATTGATTACTGCAGTGGTGTTTTTACAGGTCTGCCTAAAAAGTGGATCAGACAGCTGCAGCTGATCCAGAAAGCTGCTTCCCGCGTCCTCACTAAGACTAAGAAAGTAGAGCACATCACCCCAGTTCTAAAGTCCTTACACTGGCTCCCTGTATCTCAGAGAATAGACTTTAAAATACTTCTGTTAGTCTATAAATCCCTGAATGGCTTAGCACCTAAATACATCACAGACTTGTTATCAGTGTATCAACACTCTAGATCACTAAGGTTTTCTGGCTCCAGCCTACTCTGCAGAACCAGAACCAGGCATGGAGAACCAGCGTTTAGTTCTTATGCTCCATTTATCTGGAACAGACTACCAGAACAACTGTAAAAGTGCTGAAACCCTTTAAATCAAGGGTAAAAACCTATTTGCTTAGAGTTGCCTTTGACGGTTAATGTTCAATTTAAACTTTTGTAGTTGACTGAAACAGTAAAAGATTACGTTTGTAGTCCAACTTATCTTGGCCTACTACTATTCCACTGAATGTATTTTCCTCTGTGTGTTTTCTTTTCTTATATTCTGTTCATCTACAGAACTTTAAATTTGTCTTGCTACCAAAAAATATATCAATGTTTTAATATATTGCTTTGAATAAATGTGGTTTACCAGAAAAGTGAAAAAGATATATCTAACAATAACAAAATGTAAGAATGTTAAAATTGTAATTTTAAAGATTCAGTGAGTTAATGAGTAAAAAAAATCAACACAGTAAACATTGGTGAGGCATGGTTTTAAAATATCAGCTGTAAATATTTGGGTATATGCATACAGTGTTCAACATCAAGAAAGGGGATGTAACTGCTGGTCTTAGGTCAGCATCTATTTTTTTGCCAAATAAAAAAAACGCTGACCATCTGGAAACAAAGGATCATTGGTCCATGAGTGCCCCCAGGTGGTCAATGAATTATTAGATTAATTAATCAAACTGTAGGTCAGTCTGCTGTTAGTTGCAACCACTTCGACTATTCAACATTTCATTGCAGTGGTGCATATTAAGGATCAGGAGTTGTGACGGTCATAACAATGGCTGCTATTTATTTTCGACATGTTCCGAAAATAAATGGCAGCACAGCTTACCTAAAGTGTGTATGCTCCCGTGTCAAATGTGTAGGTAGGCGATTCTGGAGTGTTGTTTACTTGAAGCTGCATATCTTCAATTCAAACGCGTGATAGGAGGATAGTAAGACAGACACACTACAAAACTTTCCCAGTCCTGACAGATTTTGAAAGGCGTTTGAACTGTTTTTTCTGAAAGACTGGGGATCGCACACTTATCAACTGTGCTTGCTGCTTTATCACAGAGTACGGGACTTTTCCGACCAACCAAAGCCAACTGAACGCACCAAACTCTCACAGCGGTGACAGGCTGCAACAGACATGCCTGTAGGTGGCAGTAATAGAAAATATTGTCAGAACTTGTACAGGTTATTTTTCTGTCCAACACCCCCGTAAAATAAAAGAGATGCAGTTTAAAATAGGTCAAGTTTAATATACAAGTGTACACAATTTGGAGGTTTCTCTCTATTTTCCTTATGCTTGTGTTGAGAGTTTTGAAAATTTATTTGAGGTTGTTTGTGGGCTTTGGAATGACTGTGATTGTTTGCTTTATTCTAAAAATGTAATTATTTCTAATGTTTGGGCTGGACCAGGCAAATAAACATAAGAGAAAACGTCCGCTCGCAGTTGCCGCTGCATCCCAGCAACATGTGTTTGGATTTTGGATCAGTGATCTGTTCACACCACCCCCCTGTGTCCAGATTCACCTAAAGAATTGCCAACATGTTGGTTTGACAGCGACTAAATTCGGGTTTGGTGGGTTCACCTCACACACTTGCAAACTCCAGTCTTCACCTCCTCCCACACTAACAGATTTCTGTGCAGACTAGCCCTGCCAACTGACCAGAACTAGTGCAGGCAGACGCTGACTTTCCCCGACTGGGAATAAGTGTAAAAACAAGGCAAAAAAAATCGTGCAGTGTGGCCAAAGCTTCAGAGAAAGCTGACGATTGACCAATCTGAAACATAGACCTGATACCAGAAATACAATATGATGCCATTCAAAAAAACATTTAAATATAGATTGTTCATGTGTTGGTTCAATCAGCAATGGAGAAGCGTTTGTTACGGCCTTAAGCTCCGATGAATTAATGAAACTACTAGCTGCAGACAACAAGAATGACATTTCCAGTTCCAACCGGAGCGGTTGTTATCAAACGAGACATCAGTGACTCATTGCCTCCCTGACCCTGAGCTTTTCATGCAGCACCCAGCTGCCTTTAACAGAGAAATGATGGCAGCAGAAGCATAGATCAGGTTTCGCTGATCTCTCAAGATTTAGTCCATAGCCAGACCTACTGTAACACAGCCCGTTTGCCACAGTTGCTTTTGGGAAGCTTTTACCTGTGCTCCCCGTTCAATATTAGATGAGTCATCCAATGCTGAATTTCCTCATAAATCATAAATAATTTACTATAACTCTGAAGAGGTTTAAAAACGATTTCTGTGATAAAATAGAAGTTGTATTCAAAAAAAGAATAACTTACAGGCAGGTGCAACTCAATTAATTATCATATCATTAAAGGAGCTATGACAACAAATTACATTTTTCTGAGGTTTTGAGGGTTTAATATGGTCTGTTGTGCACTATTCATATTCTCCAATCAGAGCACACCATCAAGCAAACAGCGGCAGCCCCAGCTCAGCCTCCCTGTGTCGGCTCGAACAGGACGCAGTCCCCACTGAAGCCGCAGACCACGAACATCCCATATTCGACCTCAAACTAACTTCACCGCGTTTACTAAAAAGGGGAGCTGATATAAGGACGTGACAAAACACAGAAGAGTTGCTGAAGTTCATTGACAGGGACCTTACTGAAGATGGTTTCTTAATAAGGAATTTAATTTGGGGTTTTTGAACAAACAGATTTTGAAAAAACATTTCTGTACAAACACAGAAGGTGGCGATCACAACGCTGTCATTACCTGTAAGTTTATTTAATTTCTAAATGGTGTCAAATGTAAAGAAGTTTGTAAGCAGTCACAGCGGTGAAGAGCTGGCAGCCAGCCACATTATGTTTCCGTTCTGCGGCTATACTGGCAGCGTGTTCTCCGCTGCGGCAAGATGGTGAAATACTGCATATACCTGTGTTCCGGCAGTGTAGGCAGCGAGCTGTGTAAGTGCAGCCACAGCGAGCAATCTATGTGGCTATTTATTTCAATCCCATTGTGTTTAATTGTGCCGCCAGGTTAATTGGTCAGCTTAGGACTCGCCTGTCCGACATCCTGCAACACAAACACTTCCACTAGCCATAATGATGGATTTGTACTGGAGCGTTGGAGGGGGAAAGTGGTGTCGGGGGGCCCGTGTTTGACCGGTTTTCCAAATATGGTCAAACACATGTGTATGGCATTTATGTTTAGGGTCATTGTCTTACTGGAAGGTGAACCTCCGCCCAAGTCTCAAGTCTTTTAGAGACTCCCGACAGGTTTTCTTCCAAGATTACCTGGCGTTTGTCTCCATCCATCTTCCCATCAACTCTGACCATCTTCCCTGTCCCTGCTGAGGAGAAGCACCCCCAGAGCATGATGCTGTCACCACCATATTTGACAGTGGGGTTGGTGTGCAGTGTTAGCTCTCCACCACACATTGAGTTTTGCATTTTGACCAAAAAGTTCAATTTTGGTCTAGTTTGACCAAAACACCTTCTTCCAAATTTTTGCTGTGTCCCTAACATGGCTTCTGGCATGTCTTGGTAGGTTTACAGTTGTGCCATACTCTTTCCATTTCCAGTTGATGGATTGAACAGTGCGCCATGAAATGCTAAAAGCTTGGGAAATTGTTTTATAGCCTAAGCCTGCTTCAGACTTCTCCACAATTGTATCCCTGACTTGTCTGGTGTATTCCTTAGACTTCATGATGCTGTTTGCTCCCCAATGTTCTCTTAATCAACCTCTGAGGCTGTCACAAAAACAGCTGTATTTGTACACACGGGTGGACTCTATCCAGTCATTTGCTATCATCAGGCAACTTCTGAAGGAAATTGGTTGCAGCCAGAGTAAAGGAGGCTGAATACTTTTGCACCCCACACTTTTCAGTTTTTTATTACTAAATGTTTTAAATCATGTATAATTTTCTTTTAGCTTCGCAATGGTATACCACATTGTGTTGCTCTTTCACATAAGATTCCAATAAAATATATTTATGTTTGTGGTTGTGATGTGACAAAATATGGAAGAGTTGAAAGGGTGTGAATACCTTTGCACGCCACTGTAGCATCACTGATTGACAACGTCTCCAGCCCCATGCATGGAGCTGTTGCAGAGCTGGAGAGCTCTTTCAGTGACAGACTGCTGCATCCTGGGTGCTCAAAGGAGTGCCTCCACAGGTTGTCCCTCCCAGCTGCTGCTAGACTTTATAATCGCCGCTGCTCACAACAAACTCAATAGCTGTTTATCCACATGCTACTGGTTCTATGGGCTCTTCATTTGATCAATGATCAGTCTGAATCATTCACAATGTCTCACAGATGCTAATGTCCGTTTGCACACATTTTAGGTTCTCTGGGGTGTTTGCTTGTACAATCATGCATAGTGCCTAGTTTTTCTAACGTTGTGTAAATCGGCTGCTGTCTTTCTTAAAAATCTTTTCATTTGTTTCATTACTGTAGTGTTATAGACAAATTATCTGAGAAAGCAAATGTTGGCTTATATAAGCTGCCAGCACTAATAATGAATCAACAAAATTAAGAGAAATAACTACTTTAAATATACCAGTCTGTGTAATAAATCTGAGTAAAATTTCTGAAATACATGAACTTTTTCATCATATTCTCTTTTTTAGATGCACCTCTGTATTGTCACTTTTTTACTGTTCCTAATTACTTTGGTATAAAAAAATAAAAAAATAAAGCCTTTTTCCCTACACAATAACACGATCCGACAGCAATGACAAGCTGTTAATTGTACAAAGTATTACCAAAAAAAAAAGGCTTGGTATTTAGTTCTGTGTTAGTAAATTCATCAGTGGCAATAGGGGGCAACAAATCTTTTAGTCTAAGGGTGAAATGAGGAAAGCTTTTATATTAAAGGTTTGGCTTAAGAAGAGTGATGAGATGAGGGAATGGTTGGAGAGATATCGATTGACCCCTCCATCCAGTAAGTCAGAGCCGCTGCCTCAGAGCTGGTGCCCCAACCATCAAAGTCAGGAGCAGACCGACCTGCTGCTTCACAGACACATGTGGTTCTTTGATGCCATTTTCAGCCAGACACAAAAACATTAGCAGATAAAGCCTCAACGCTACACCACACCTAAACATAGACCGTATGCTATTTTTACTAACTCTACACTGCTTTAGCTTTTTGGTAGCAAAGTCGCCTCTTTGAATAACACAAGACATGCACGAAAATATGAGTAAGATAAAAAAAAACAAAGAGAGACTCATGTTAAGGATACTGGTTGTCCAAAATATCAGTCTGGGCCTAAGACAGATGTCAAAGACTGTGCATTGTCCACTTTGTATCTTCAATCAGTCAAATGGCTAATCCCGATAGAAAATAGTAACGACGTTGCTTGTAGATTTAGCAGGTTCTGGTCTTTTCTCCTCTATCATTTTGAATTCTACCAGCTTTGGTAGTTTGTTACCCGACTGCTTCAAGTGCAATAAGAAATCATCTGCAGCATGATGTTTCATCCCCTTGTAAACAAACTAGAGGATTGAGAAGATATATTTAACCTACAGCGATGAAACAAAATAAATAAACCAAAGACGTTTGTTGTACTTTATGTAGTACATAATATTCTAAAAAAAATGTGTTTTATCTCCACATAACAACCTGTTCTTATGATTCTAATCAGTGCTTCACCAGTTAAGATTTACATCCCTTCAGGAGTCATACTGAAGGTAAAACAAATTTAGTTTCACATTACGCAGATGTGCTCTCGCAAAGGACAATGCAGAGAGTGTATCAGTGAATGATGCATCAGCAACTTTGCTTGTGGATCTTGCTCAGTGAAATCTGAGGCCAGGGAGAAGTAGTTGGCAGATTCTTCTTCTAGGTTTCATGCCAAGACAACTCCCTGACTTAGTAGTTGTAGTTAAAACTACATTTTCATATAAGACATCTCAATACTAAAGCAATCTCAACGCTGTGAATAACAAGAGCTTATTCTCAATGTGGTATAGTGAGTCGGCATTCGTAATTGTCTTCACGTTAATGAAGCACAAAGATCCAAGTCTCATTTGTGTGAAGTG
This sequence comes from Fundulus diaphanus, assembly GCA_037039145.1. Lineage (NCBI taxonomy): Eukaryota > Metazoa > Chordata > Actinopteri > Cyprinodontiformes > Fundulidae > Fundulus > Fundulus diaphanus. The sequence goes on from CM073124.1 coordinate 37,871,869, forward strand.
TCTTACGCTTGTTGAGTTATAGCCTACCTTTTAGGTTTCCATATCACTTTCTTCCACTTCTTTTGCTTGGCCTATCAGTGAAGGTAGAGAAGAGGAAATAAATAGCTTGGCTACTTGGATTGTTCATATGTGATTGTCTTCAAGACAACCGCTCTCAAACTCTTATGTATCTAAAAAAAAAAGTACCAAAGATGATGGAAGGAAAAACAATAATATTAAAATGCTCTCAATATAACATCGTTTTGAAATCTATTATCTGTTGTCTGATAAAAAGATAAGGAGCATTTGGTCGCCGATTGGCTAGAATTGAATGAATTTGCTGTAGAACGTTGAAAAAATATCTCGTTCATGTTTGCTAAGAAAGAAAAGCAACAGGTTCAAGCTATAAACCTCACTTGTTAAGTGTTACCTCACTGAGTAAGAGGTAGTTGTTGTATTAACATATTTCTCAGGTGTTTAATAATCAGGTTGAAAGAAGATGAAGAGGTGTACGCATAAAAAGAAAGGAAACATTTTCTATGGTGTGTCTACTGATAAAGTTTTCTGTTAAAGTAGCACCTATGGCATGACTGTTATTCTGCACAAGGCATCAGCCATTTTTCCTGACTCTTCTGTAGCATGTGTAACGAGCTTTTGTTTGGTAAGACATTTGCTGCAACATGACCAAGATCTGAATATAAATGGCAAACTCAAATTTGAATACATGAGAACATTTGCCACAGTCTAATTACAGACTGAGGAAACACAAAACATAAATGCGTTTGCAACTCACAAAGCTTAAAGCTGCTTGAATATGAAAATGCAAAAACCACTGGGCTTCCAGCAGCCAGTCCTGCCCTTTCGATTGTCTCCAGCGACTCACAGAGTGCCCACACGTACCATGAATCACTGCAACCCAGAAGTCCTCAACCACTCCTCCGCCTATTCAATCAATTTCTTTTGGCGGTGGCACCTGTTAATGCAGTAAGAGCAATTTCTTCCCACTTCTCCACCCCCCCGACTGAGTTTCACAGCAGCTGTCAAGAAGTACCTTTTTGCAGCTCCTGAGCTGCTCTGTGAGCTAATCAAATCTCATATTTTCTCATTGATAGATATGAAGTGAGAAAGTACCTGCTGAAAGTAAAGTTCAATTAGCTAATACCAGTGCATTTATGCTGCTTAATTGAGTTGAAACAAAAGCAAGGAGTCTGATTGCTGCATTTCCTTCTCTATGACAAGCTACAAGCAGATTTCTAGCTTGTAAAGGAACTGAGGATCCTGTTAAGTATAAATATAAATAACTTTTAAAAAACTATAGCTTGGGGAATTACTTGTGTTTGACCAAAAGATTTTAAAAATATAATACGCAATCATATTATATGATATGATAGATTCATTTGAATATTATTCATATTATATTATTCATATTATTCATAGAAGTCAACAGAGGAATCTTTGTTAACATTAAAGGTGTCACAAGCTGCGTTTCCATTATAAATGTGCGCACAAGTTTGTCGATGTTCCGCTTTTGATTAAAAAAAACACAACTTCGCTATTCCGACATTTCCATTAAATAAGAAATACAATTAAAATCAAATGTGAATAATTTTGTTTATGCAATAACTCATTAAAAAAACCTGCCAGCGACGGATGTAAACACTTACATGAGATATTCACATTTCAGGGCCCGGCACTAGCGCTTATCATCAGCCATCAGAGGAATTGTCAGTATCTTATTGAGGTGCTGCAGCGACATGCCCCTCTTGCTTGGGAGCCCCTACATGCTGTTTTGGGGAAATTGTAGTCAGTTTCCGAAAAACAATTTCGATATTACAGAACAGCTATGGATCATATGACTTGTGTGATGTGAAAAATCTGTTTCCATTGCAGTTTTGCAAAATACACCATTTTCGATGTTGCCGAAAAACCACCTCATCCAAGTTTTTCCCCCCGAAATTGGCTTGTTTCCCTTAAGCAAATTTATTTTCGTAAACCACAATTTGATGATAAACAGAAATGCAGCTTGTGTGTCTCGGATCCAACTACCAACGACGTCTGTGAATAATCTTCTGTACAGCATAAGTCGGCCCGCAGGTATTTGATAGATATTTCTCAGTTTGACGGACCAACAAGGTGTATTTAAGAGCTTTAAATTATGTTAACAATCCACAAGATATTAGCCAAGAATTGATTAAGATGACGGAGAGAAAGGATCATCTACTGATTAAGTGACTGATTTACGCAATGGAATGATAAGATGACCCTGACAGGAGACGGTGTTGTGAAGCACACTGGACGCACTGGTAAAAATAATCTGTTAGAATTCTACTAAAACGACTTTAAAACTAGAAATTACACTTCAGATGTAATCCTGACCTTTAGATGAACACCAGGGCTTAATGGAGCTGGTCAGTTTGATCCCATTAGTAATTTAGTTAGAACAAAATAAAAAGCTTGGATTTCCAGCGTGCAAATTTTTCTTTTGTCAGCTTCTGTAAGCAATAGCTGTTTGGAAATAATTATAAGCCAAGCACAGCTTTAGCCATTCTCAGGATCTTCTTTTTTCATTTTAATGTAGTTAACGTCAATGCTATCTGGCTGATCATTGGTATTACATAGTCTTTGATTGGAATTCAACAGAGAGCAGAAGCAGCTTTATTTTTTAAACAGATAAACAAAAAAAAAATAATCTTATAATAGTGTGGTGACCCCTGAGGGCAGCAGCCGAGAAGGAGTGTTACAGGGGCGTTAGACTATAGGGTCTACACAAATTATACAGTAAAAATGACTTACATATTATTATATATTATATTTAGAAACACAGCACAAATATCTGCAGCTTTGTGTTGGTCTATCATAAAATCTGGAAAAATAATACTCCGGAGCTTGTGGTTGTAACGAAAAAAGGTGAGAAAGTTCAGAAAGCATGAATATTTCTGCACCTTGGTATAGAATTGCAATGCTGGGTTGCGGACCAACAAATTCAGTGGGATCCTTTTGCTGATGAACATCCGGTGAGTAACCAGAACCGCTACGGTTAGTCATCAGTGGTGACCTGCTGAGTGTAGACGCAAGGCCCGCTCAGATTCAGCTTGCTTCATTCAACGTGACGTGGCTAATCCAGACATACTGTGCATAATTAGCTTTATTACGTCTGGTTACTTGTCCCTGCAGCAATGACCACATACAGCCGTTTAGATGCCTCAATTTGCACTCCATGTGATAACTGACAGATTGATGACTTGTCGACAGGAACCCCTACATTTTTATTCTATTATTACTCCCGTGTGCAAAGAACAAATCTGGCTTCAACTTTAGCTCTGACTGCAGACAGAACTGCTGAAAAACAAAGAAAGTGCTATATTTAGTGTTTATATCATTAAACAGCATATGTGCCTGGCACATATCTCATTCTGTAATGCTGCAGTGAGGCAGATGTCCACCCAGCATGAAAACAAGCTCTTTACAAAGGCAGTAAGTGGGTGTGCCAATGACAGACAGATCTACAGAGAGGAGTACATAATGAACCACCTTCAGCGTAGCTCACACAGCTGCCTCAGAACGAAGGCACTGATACTACAGGACATTTGCCACTCGGGTTCATATTGTCAGGCAGAAAAAGTTTCTATTTAAAATGAAAATACTAAAAAGAAACTACCTTGAAATTAGTTGAGTCAGTTCATTAAAAAAAGAGTGGGTAGATAAAGGAGTCAATCATCTGAGGATAGTTACACACTCGATTTTCTACATCTGGTGTTCATAGTAAAATCGGAAATTGATTCAGTGTTTCTTAAACAGCTTAAAAAAAGAAAATAACACATTAGTTGCATATTGGGAATGAGATATATAAAAACTTTAATGGGACACAGAAAAAAACTAGATAACTCATCTAAGTGTAACAGTTACAAGTATACAATAATTGTGTTTAATTACTATTTAAAATATAAAGGCGGCATTGATGCCACCGTTATATTGAACCAATAAGCCTAAACAAGCATAAATAACAAAATAACACAACATTTTGGGTGGTGGGATTTTGATATTTGCTTGGAAATACAACTTTATTGATCCTCTTTATTAAGATGGAATTATTCAAAATTTCCATTTCTTTTTTCCACTGAGGTACTCACCACCACTGCTTGTTTTTATTAAAACCTTACAGGGAAAAAAGTTATAGATTCACAGTTCTGGCCAGAGATCTACATATACAGGTTGGAGGCTTTTAATAAAAAGTATGAATCATCCTTCTGACCACAAAACCATCTTGGCTGCAGAAGGCTGCACTTCTTGCATTTATACAGACTTAAATATATATGAACAACTCTTAGTGAAGAGACACAAAGTTCCACCTCCACATCACATTTTATGGTGCCAACACTCTAATTATGGCTTTGACCTCCATTCTTAGCAGAATTGGTAGAATTAATTGAATTTGTTTGATTTTGTGTCACAAATCCTTGTTTTAGGCATAGTCCACAAATTGACAATAGGGCTGAAGTTGGGAGTTTGGAGAGGCCATACCAGAAAGTTGTAATGTAAGTCTTTCAACATTACTTTTGATTCATGTTTGGAATTATTGTCATGGTCAAACACCTAATTGTGTTCAAGTGTTAATCACCTGGCCGAATATCATCAACTTCAAATGAGGTAATAAGGATCAAGCCAATCATAAAGTGGAATATGCTGGATGTTCAGTGTCACTGTGTAGCTTGTAGAGGTCATCTGATTGCGATCACACAGATAGCATCATGGAGGAGTAATAATGCCAGGAGTCACTGTGCCCCTTCCCTTTTTTAGTTTTATTTAGAGTGTATTTAATACTTATCAACTGACTATTAACTAAACAAGGAGTTAGTGGTGAGGAAATGGTTTACATTTCAAACTATGCTCCTTTTAGACTGCAGGCAGATATTTCTAAATTTCAGTTCATGATCATGTTGCTACTGATGCCCCAAACAATAAAATTGTATAATTTATTTATGTTTTGGATATACTGACAACAGTGTACTTTGTCCACTGGTTTTGCTTTATATTTTAAGAAAGGAAATATTTATTGACTGATCACGAACATAAAAAGTCCAAAATGGCTTCAGGTTTAGGCACTTCCTTCGGAAGTGAAGACCGTTGTTTAGAATTTATTATTGAGGAGCATAGAGACAGTTACCTGAAGGTAAAATAAATTAGTCTCAGGGCTGCCCAGCATCCTGCTTGACAGGCTCTGTAAATCTAACTGAATTACCTTTAATGGACCCTGGGAGCAGAGAGCAGATCAGGATCTAAAAGGCTAGTTGGAAAATCTTCTCTGCACAAATGTGTCTGTGTATAGGCGTAGACTGGAGCAGGACATCCCTGTATTCATCCGATTATGGATGACTGATGCATTTATTAATCAGTTTGACTCATTTTTCCTCCTATTACATAAAACACACGCTGGAAAAAAGCTATTTAAAACTCATGCATCAGCAGTGCTTTCGGCACAAAGCAAGACGAATAAAACCACAATACAGCAACGGTAACCAGCTTCACGAAGGGTTGATCTAGTCGTTTAAAAGCTAGAGCAACTTCCGAAGAAAATCCAATTGGTATTTAAAAGGCTGAAGAGTACAGACACAGAGGAAGCACATTTTCATAGAAAAGGTCAACAACAAAAGGCCACAGCTGGGTAATATTAGGGGGAACGTTTAGGTCATGAAACCTGGTTGGAGGAAACTAGATCTAAACTTCATTATCACTTAAACCAGCAGATAATAAAATTACAATTTGCAACCTATTCTACAATTCAACATGAAAATCTCTTTTTAATAATCTAAGACAAGTTAGAAGTCATCCTCTGGTGACTGAATGTTGTAATGACATGATTTGTGATTCATTTCATGCCCCCTTATCTGTCATGCGTGGTAGAGATGACGCTCCTCGAATTAAGGCAGGTAAGAAAAGCAGCTGACCTTATGTTTGTGCATGGTGAACAGGCAGACACCATCCTGGCCTCTCTCCTGGCTCTCATGGCCTCTCTTCAATCACTGTGAAAATAATACCTCAGACTTTCACTACCGCACTTGTTAAGCCTAAATCTCTGCTCACAAAGCACAGTTTGCTTAGGCTGAAAGGGTGATGAATTTCTTTCCCCTGATTTTAAATCCAGCAGCGGTCGGACTGCCGCTGCTCCACACAAATGAATCACACCCAATTTTCTGCTCTCAGTCCAGGTGGTGCACAGGCGTGCATCCTACTCTTTCACCTCACATCTGCTTTGCTGAGCCATGGATGAGCAGTTGTACGAGGGAGGATTGGGTCACCGCTGCGGTGGATCTGATTGGCTGGTCGGCTGTGGTGTGTGTGTGGGAAGGCCATTTTGGTAGGCTCCCTGAGAGTGACTCCGCTCGATGAGGGTGGTCCTTCCCGTCGTTATCCTTCACCCTCCCCCCTCGCTCACCATCACTTGCTCCGTCCCTTCTCCTCATATCTACTGCATACATTGTACTCCAGGCATGTTTTCATGTGTCCTGCATCATAGCATCTCTCTGATGAGCTGCATCGGCTCTTCAATGACGACATGAAAATGTACAGGTATGCACAAAAATACGTAGAAGTGGGAGCGGCAACAAAATGAATCTTGCAGATATAGCGCTGCTTGCAAAGTCGATGACCTAATTGTGCAAAACAACAACATAAATTCACTTTAATCATCACTACCCTTATAGGGTTGCATTGCGCATTCTTTCTTCATTCAAAACACATCCGCAGCCAGAAGTGGGCGTATTTTAAGAATTTCATTATATCTAATATGCCAGATCTATGTTTTTTTTTTCTTGAGCTTCTGGCACAAAGTTAAAAGTAGGATCACATTATGCTGATCTCCATCACTGGGGACCTATATCTCAAGTCACAGGCAATGATCAATAATCCAACAACTGGGAAGGCAGAACATGCTGACATTGGAACAGAGGGAGAGTTCAGTGCCTTGCAAAAGTATTCACCCCCTCTTGGCTTTTTACCTATTCAGATACATTCCAACCTGTAACTGCAATGTTTTTTTTATGTGATGGATCTGCAAAATATAGTCTAAGTTGGTGATAAAATAAAATGCCTGAAGTGTGCAATGTAGGTGCCATATGATCTGTCAGTATAAACACACCGTTTCTGAAAGTCCCCAGAGGCTGTAGCACCACTAAACAAGAGGAATCCAACCATGAAGACCAAGGATCTCTCCAAATAAGTCAGGGACAAAGTTGTTGAGAAGTACAAGTCAGGGCGGGGTTATACATGTAGAAATGTCCAGTTATTTGTTGTTCCCCTGGAGCGCCATCAGATTCATCTCCAAATGAAAAGCACATGATACCACAGCACACCTGCCAAGAGAGGGCTGCCCACCAGAACAGACCAGACAAGTAGGGCATTAGTAAGAGAGGCAGAGCAGAGACCAAAGGTAACCTTGAAGTAGTTGCAAAGCTCCACAGCAGAGACTGGATGAGCCGTCCATAGGACCACAATAGGCTGTACACTTCATAAAGCTGGGCTTTTTGGAACAGTGGGCAGAAACAAGTGTTGAATATAAGAATGAATGTTTTGAGTTTGCAAAAAAGCAAGTGGATGCCTCCCCAAATATATGAAGGAAGGCACTCTGGTCAGATGAGACTAAAATAAAACTTTTTGGTCACCAAAGATAAAACTACGTCTGGGCCAAATCCAACACCCCAAGGACAATATCGCTGCAGTGAAACATGGTGGTGGCAGTATCGTGCTGTGGCAATGTTTTTCAGTAGCAGGGACTGGGAAACTGGTCCAAGTCGAGGGAAAGATTTATGGGGATAAATACAGGAATGTTCTGAGGCAAAACCTATGCAAGTCTACCTGTGATATAAGACTGGGAAAGATGGTTCACCTTCCAGCAGGACAATGACCCAAAGTATGCTGCTAAAGCAGAGGTCACGGATTAGCGGACCAGAGTCCGGGTCCGGACCCACCTGCTGGCTAATCCGGACCCAACCTGATTTAAAACATTTATAAATTACTGCATGTTGTCCAACGACAGTGTCTAACTCAGGGGTTAAAGTTCTCCGTCGCTGCGACGGATTTCCGTCATTTGGAAATTGAGCGCAAAAAGTGCCGTCTAGACTTTTTATTCAAGGTTATAATCTGAAGCTGCTCTCAACCAATTAAACCTGGCAGAGCCCGGACATTAGCCAATCAGAAAGAGAGTAGGGCGGGTCTTTGCAAATTGGACATTGCCAGTCTGAGGTTTATCGGTGTTCATCATTTTAACTTTTGGAAGAACATCTCAAACTGGCCACAGATGGTATGAATGAAAGTAGCGGTGGTCAAAGGTTTTCTTTGGATTTATGTGAACCAGCAGGTCATAAAGTTCAGCAGATAGAACAGCTGACAACAACTTCATCGGTAAGCGTGTCAATCTGCTCCTGCAGTTAATTAATGAATTATTTCCACCTGTGGCCATGTCGTCTGTCACCGTTTATTCCCTCGCTGATAAACGCGGCGACCAACCAGGGATCTCCTCGTGATTCGCTATTATGTTTAATTTAAAACACAAAGAAGAGTAACGCGCTAGCTCAGGCTAATTTAGCATGACCCTTGAAGAAGAAGAGCATCTGCTGTCGGTATGCAGCAGTATTCACCTGATGAGCAGCTGCGCTCCAGGACACTAAATAAAATGACAAGGATTTTGATGCTTACAGATTGTTAAGAAAACTACATCAAAAAGATAAAACAAATAAACTGCAGCTACAACATGGACTGGAGAACGGGTTCTAACTGGGTGAGGCCAGAGAAAGGTGATTCTCAGAGAGTTTTTATGAAGTTAAAGTGGAGCGCGGACACAGGGTTCATCCTGGACAGGTCTCCAGTCACTGGGCTAAAATATAACCATTTTATTAAACTTCAAAAAAGTTAAATCATGCCTTTTTATAAACTGTAATGATTAATTTGTGAACAATAACAGGCAAAGCAAAGACTGATTATTGTCATGTGCAATCTGTGTCAAATTAAAATGTATTATGTCATGATAGTGTTGGTGATGTGTCCTGCATTGTCCAAGGCTGTGGTTGGCCTTGTATGATCGTAGGATTAATTTATATTGAATGTGACAGGGAGCCAGTGGAGTTAATGTACAGGTGTGAAGTAGATGATGTAATGATGAAGCTGCTTTTCTCTGAATCAGCTGCAGTTTATGGAGGGTTTCTGGAGGACAGAGAGGGAAGGGAGCTGGGATTGTAAAGTGGACTGTGGACCAGTTTGTCAACAGTGTGAAGGAAGAACTTGATGCTGCAGAGATGAAAGTAACCCAGATGATGAGGTGGATGTGGAAAGTGATGGAGAGGCTGTCCAGGATGACGCAAAGGCTTTAAAGCTGAAAGGTGGCAGAGATACGGGAATTTTCAATGGATATTTTAATTTAATTTAATACCAGATTTAGTTGACTTTGCACACAATAAGCAAGTGAGCCAACTAATGCGGCATGATGTCCATGCCCCCAGAATATATGGGCTGGCGAGAAAATTTTTTCAGTCAAACATTATTTTTGCTTCAACCTCTGTGCTAACTTCACTTGCGCCGCTTCTCTTGTTAATATGGCAAATCCCTCCGGAGCGTTCCCAAACATATCCGCTTGCTCATACATACGGAGAAAATAGCTGATTTAAAGGCGCAGAACGAATGAGCACCTTGATATGTGCTTGAGGTTGGCTTTGTTGCCAATCAAACTCAGGTTTAAAATCCTTGCAGGGCAGCCTAAAGCTCACTTCTCTCATTAAGCCATAAAAAAAAAATTAAAAAAAAATCAGTTGTTTTATAAAAGATATGAAAGTCAAGAAATTGTCTATATACCAAACTGTGAAAGATTGTGGTTCTCTATTTCAAAAAGCCCTTTGGATTTTAAAATAGAAAGACGTTCTAATGTTATGTTATTTTTTTGTTTAAAAAGTCAATGTATAAGGTGGATCAATTAAACATTTTATTTCAATGTTAAATACTGTTTAAAGTAACGGATTGTAATAAAAAATGTGGCCGGACCTTTACTGGTTGTTGATTTTCTTTATTCGGACCCCGCTGATTTTTAATTAGTGACCCCTGTGCTAAAGCATCACCCAAGTGCTTTAAGGAGAAACATTTAAATATGTTGGATTGGCCTAGTCAAAGTCCAGACCTCAATGCAAGGTTATGCATGCTGAAGCTTTCTGTTATTTTGTCCTTTTCGTTGTTTGCTTCATAATAAGACATATTCAAAGTTGTAAGCATGTTGTGTAAATACAGTGGTGCAAAACTTCAAACAAAACATGAAAAACGCCACAGGTGGAATACTTTTGAAAGGCACTATACATACAGACTGACATTTTAAAGATAAAAGTAAGAGTCACAAAATCTGCTATGTCTAAAAGCAGTTGTACCTTGCTCCTTACATAAATGCAGTGGGCTTTTTACATACATTATTTACAGTTTTTCTAAGTACACAGTGAACTTGCACATCCTGTGTGACTCATAAATGAGAAATAGACTAAAATAAAAAGATGGATTCATACAGCCGCTAAAAATTCTAAAATATATTTATATATAAAATTGACTTGCTTTTAATCTACGTCAATATTATTTGAAAGCCGGAGACAGCTTTAGTATTTGGCTACAGGTAGCTTGGTTTTCATAGGTGTCTTAAAAATAACCTTAATTAAAAAAGTGGCAGATATGTTCATTATTGAGCCAATTCAAAACAAAGCAGCACAAATGATGCTTAATATATTTAATATTTACAAATTACATTGGAATAAAATACTGGGAAAAGGATGAACTGATGTTATTCTAACTTCATTTCCTCAAGTTCTCTTAAATGAAATAGTTTTTTATTCAAATTACAACTTTATCGATATTGTAGTTGCTTGAGGTAATAAGCTTCATAAAACCCCTGAAGGGATAACATAAAATGCCTGAAGGGTAAATAAATCTGCAGTCACTCTGTGTCTTATCTGGTCACTCATGTTGGCATGTTGAACAATGTAGTAGACTTAGGTACATTTTGTGTGTTGTATTCGCCGTCCAGTAATGTATGCTATGCGTACTGTGACGAAGGTGTGAAAGAGGGTATGTCTTTTTATTGTTGCACCATATTTAAACCGTAACAGACCATCTAGGGATGAAAGTTCAATGCTCCATTAGTGCTCCCAAGTGTTAGAAAGAAGATAAGACCACCATCATCTGGACCCACCCAAGGCATTTCAAGGTGAGTGAACATTCAGTGTAAACATAGTGTTTATGTTGTATAGTAGAGTATTAAGTAGTATTATTGGGCACTTTAACTAGCCGTATGTAGATTCTCTAACAGTGCCGGGCCACATGTGTGTCGTGAAACACATGTTGTGAGGAGTTTTTCAACATCTCAGCAATAGGTTACAGCCTGAATTAGATCAGATTGTGTAAGTCACCAAGTCAAATGTATAGGAAGGTGATACTGGAGCATTGTTTACATATAGCTGGGTATTTTCCAACATTGCGGAAAGGCACATCAGACACCAATAGTGTGATTGGAGCATAACTATCATTACTGAACACAATGTATTTCTGCATTCACACACTACTGTATGTGACAGATTTCAGGCAGCCAGAGAACACACGCAATGCATAAGTATGGGTGTGCAGCAGTGCTTGCAAATTTACAGGCAGACAATAAGGCAACAAGTTGGAGACATACATATAATGTCACCTTGGCTTTAATGTAACTGGACTTTTACAGGAAACGTGCAAGCTAAACCAGAGTTTTTTTTTTTTATTCAAAGCCAATCTGATTCTACCTAGTTAGGTGAATTATGGCAACCTTGTCATGATTGAGATCTTTATGGAATAAAATCATTTTGGTCATTTATAACCTACCAACAAAAAAGTAGTTTCAAAAAAACGATGCATAAAAGCAAATTTCAATGAAACCCTAATCCAACAGTTAAAATGTACTCATAGTTAATATGATTCTCTATGACTGAAGATTAATAACACCGACAAGTATCTTAAGGGTGTGTCCATTTATGGAAAAAGGTCACGGCAGTTGATTTATATCATACATTTTTCCAAATAAAAGATTGATAGGTTCTTCAGGTTCTGTGACTGGATACATGTCACATTAAAAGCAATTTTATCGGCAAATTTTTTATTTTTCTTTTTGAGATGAATTTTTTCCCATTGTTTAATTTTTTTAACACTTCAAACCCATTTTATTTCATAGGGGAATTAAAGCAACAAAGATAAACAATGTTATTCTGCTACTCTTTAGATAATCTTCACTTTTTATCAGCACCTACATTTATTATCAGATTGTAACAAAAACAAAACAATCAACAGCTGACACTCACTCCCACAATTGTTACTTATATGATAATATGAACAGCTGAACTATTTTAAAAGTGGCTTTAAACCACTCCAGGACTCGACGTAAACTAAACAGTAACAGCTACCTCCTTCAAACAGACTGTGCTAGACTGAGAGAACTGCAGAGACTCCTAGTGGTTTAACCCTGTACCAGTGGGAGAGCCACTCAGCTCGCATGACTGAATATATAAAGCATATCCAACCAGACATACACAAACAAGAGCTCCCCCCCCTTACACACACACACCTACAGCTTAAATAACCAATTCACTTGACTGATCAGTGCAAATTCTGTACAAGCATGAAGAAAGGCACATTACAAGCAAAACATATTCCTGCCATTATCATACGAATGAAAATCGCTTAATTAATAACTAGCGCTTTCTTGTCCCAGCATATCTCATGCGCTTCCTAAAAATCTTAAAAAATGCCACGCATTCTCACACTCACCCTCTCCAATGTGTGCCTTCAACCTTTTTGCTTAAGGAAAAGCACAGAGTCTCACGAGGCAGCGCTGTTTTCACACCCCGAGCAGGGAAGTGTCTCTGCCCACAGTTTGGGTCCACGGTGACTACTGATCTGCCACCAGCTGGCCAGCTGGAAGCCTAAAAGCTCCACAGCAGCGTCCGACGTACAAAGCCGTGTTTGTGTCTGATGTTGTTTGTCCCATAAAAGCAAACAAAAGCATTCCATGGCTTGCAACTGTATTCACGGCTGGCTTCTCAGAGCGTAAAAGCGTATTCAGATACCTTGGTTTGGCGGACAAAGCCACAAATCTGTGTTACATGCAAGCAGGGCGGGCCAGCGCAAATGGGGTGACAGTGAGCCCATTTGCACTGCATGCAACAAGCGGCATGAAGGCATGCTCCACACGTCTGTGGGTATTAGAGGAGTGGAAGAAGAGCAGGCTTACCTGATTTTGTCCGCTGCACTGTCAGACCTAAAGAGGAGAGACACACCTCAGTCATTCTCAGTCATTAAACATCTGATTAAAGAAAACACTTTCAAAACAAAACACATATGGTTCTGATTACAAAAAATACAATACACAAAACTCCTTCCAAGCATTAAAACCACACACTTTCTTATACAGTCAAAGACTTGTGCTGAAAAAAGCTTGGTGATGGCTGGGATATTCGACCAACAATAATATTTTTAGTCAGCACATACATTTTTAAAAAAGTTACAAAGCTTTTCCTCCAAACTGCTGTGTGCAAAGAGTCCCCTCCCCACAGTCTGCAGCAGCACAGTACACGTGTATCCCTTTAAAGGGTAGAGTTTGGCTCCAGTCATTGACTGGCAATATTTATATATTAAAAAAATGGGGTTAAATCTTCTGATCACCACATAATTTGCATGGTCATAAACGCTTTCAAAAGCAGAACTGGTCTAAAGCATGGATGTACTTTGAGTGATGATAAACAGAGGCTTGGGCGCTCTGTAAGCTTGATCATGAGCCGCAGCAGCACAAGCACCAGCAAGAGCCGCTGAAGAATCAAGAAAAAAGATTCTTTATTGTCCCCATGTGTTACCATACTGAATTATTTTTTAGACAGACACCCCTCAAGATGCACACAGATAACATATATAACATGCAGACACAGCAATTAATGTAGTACTAATGATAACATGCAGACATATTTTCACACTTTTAAAAAATAAATAAATTCAGTCAGTTGATTGCACTGACCAACACACTTCTCGAGAAGCTTAAGGCATGCAAATAGACTTAGGGTATGATAGGATTTGTATCCGAGTCCAAAAAGACCGATATCAGTCCCGTGTTGTTGCAGAAATTAATCCCTCAACGCTCCCTCCGTGGTGCACTTATGCCCGCAGTAAATACCGTGCATTCATTTTAAGCCTTCGTTTAAAGAACTGTGCAATCAGACCTGCCCTGAGAAATTAGAGTGTGATAATATACATTACTAGTAGTGTGTTGTAACATGCAACAAACCACAGATTTCTCAGCAGAGGGTGATAGCCCTCACAGCTTTTGGAAAGAAGGTTTTTTGAATCTATTAGCTTTTGATTTAATGTTTCTAAAGCATCTACCTGATGGAAGTGCATTGCTCTGGTGGTTGGGACGTGTGGCAAAGAGATGGATGTATGGACTACTGAGGAGCCAGATATGAAATAATAAATAAAAAATCGTAATAATAATAATAATTATATATACAGACAGACAGACAGACAGACAGACAGACAGACAGACAGACAGATAGATAGATAGATAGATAGATAGAATTACTGAAGCACATAGCAGTTGAAAATATTGTATAAATTATGTGCTAGTGTTTGAGCCAACCAAAAACAACCAAAGTATTTGTTTTTATACATCACAGTGAACGACAGATGTAAACAGCGACTGTCTTCATCAGATTCTCTCCCCCCCCCCCACCAACTGTATCAAAAAGTTTAAAATATTTGCTATCAAAGAGTCTTTTTCAAACACTTAGAAGATATCTGGCCTGAGCCCGCAGATTTAGCAAATCTTCCCCATGAACACATCATCCACAAGAGCAAGACAGGAGTTTATCAAAGACATCAGAACCACATACTCCTCATCAAAAATTATAATAAACCTACATTTTTAATGGAATCCTTGCCAGACCGAGACAGCAGGATTTTTAAAACCCTCGTGGAACTTCAGCCTTAGTTCCTTTTGATTAAGCAAGAGATTCAACAAACTCCAGTTCCTGAAAGATCATCAACGAGTCAGTCACAGTCACAACAATCATATAGACCATGTAATGAAAATGTATTAGTAGTGACAGATTTAAAGTTCATCTGAAGCATACATGTAAACTATTTTGTAACATGAATTAAGTGCCTTTAATGAATAAATGATTGTCCTACTGAACTAAAACCCATTTTGCAGTTACTGAAATTGATCTATATTGATTCAGTATGTAATATTTTTTATATTTGGTTGTTTGAACTTCTTTATCAACCAAATTATCCGATCATTTATTTTAGAACATTCAATTCAAAGAATAAAGACTAAGTAAATGGAATCTGGGACCAGAACACTAAAAAGGATTCCTCCACATTCAAGATATACATATAGTGTCTTCCAAAGGTATTCACAGCCTATTACCTTTTCTACATTTGTACCACAACTCCCACAAACTTTGATATATCTTCCAGCACTTCATGCCAAACACACCGTTCCCAAAGTGAACCATGGTGGTGACAGTGTTCTGCTGTGGGAATGCTTTTCCTCAGCAGAGAAAAGGGAGCTAAGACAGGACAGCCTTGTATAAAGGCATGCCCCTGGGTCACAGGTTCACTTTCCGGCAGGGCAGTGACCTTTAACACCCAGCCAGAGCTGCAATGATAAAGGCATTTTTATGTGGCGACTGTGGCTCAGTGGGTAGAGTAGTCTTCTTGCAATCAGAAGGCATTCGACTGCAGCTTCCACCATCACATCATCCTGAGTTTCCTACCGATCTGCGAATCAGTGATTTAATGTGTGCGCATTGGGAAGTGCCACTGGGTCATTGTGGCTATAGTATTAAGCATTTTTAAGCAGCTGAAATGAGTTTTCTCTGTAGGGCATCTGGCCTCTCCCTTAGAGATAGAGTAAGAAGCTCGGTCATCTGGAGAGGACTCAGAGTAGAGCCGATGCTTCTCCATGTCGAGAGGAGCCAGTTGAGGTGGCTCGGGCATCTGGTTAGGATGCTTCCTGGACGCCTCCCTGGTGAGGTGTTCCGGGCACATCCCACAGGGAGGAGACCCAGAGGAAGACCCAGGACATGCTGGACACGCGGAGGGACACGCAATATTTCTTGGCTGGCCTGAGAATGCCTTGGGATTCCCCCAGAGGAGCTGGCCCAAATGCCTGGGGAGAGGGAAGTCTGGGCCTCCCTACTAAGGCTGCAACTCCCGTGACCCAATCCCGGATATGCGGAAGAAGATGGATACATTGAATTTCAGTCCATTTACCATGTGTTAGCCCATGCTCTTCTTTCAATATGAATACACATTTGGTATTTTGAAATGTGATTGTAAGGGCAATAATTCCATTTCATTTCCTGAATGTGCAAAGTCCGTGGAGACATACCCTCAAAATGTCCAACTCCAATTACAGTGAAAGGAGGTTCTCCAAAGTATTGCGTCTAATAGACTAAATACAAATATGTTTTTCAGATTTTTATTTGGGAGGAAAATTTGTAAACAGTGTCTCATTTTTATACACCACTTGGTTTTGGTCAATCACATGCAATCCCAATAAAACACATTGCCATTTGTGGTTGCATAAATGCAAAATGTGATATATTTACTTTTCAACAGTATTCAACAGAATTCAAAAAATTATATTCATCAGAAATCCTACTACTAGTAGTTATTGTGCAGTACACCATTACCACCTCCTAAGAAACATACAGCTAGACTATCCCACGGCCCCTATAACACAACGTAGTTTGAGCCATTACATATCTATCTTCATATTATAAACGGACAAAGTGATGACAGGTGTTACAGTCCGTGTCTCCCAGTTTTGTGTTGCATCATCCTCAACGATGACTCACATTACACTCATTTAGCAAAGTCACATTGCGAAATTATATAACCCTTCTGCAGCTATCATGGAGGAGTTGCACTTATTAGGAACGTCTGAGGCAAAAGTAGGGCAAGAAACACACTATTTTTTTCTCCACATCATCGACTCCTCCACATCATCGACTCATCACTTTTTTTAACCAAGGCTCCCACAGATACAATTAATGTCTGGCACTGGAAGCTAAATATTACAGCGAGAGACACATATTAGCTGAGAGTCTGCTGTCGGCTCAGCAGAAAGGCACTCAGAGTAAACTGCAGCATGATCTACGCATAGGCAGAAGCAGTGAAAGAATTAAACAAGCAGGAATGACGCGGACAAAGACGGTGGCACAGGTGCGGTATGGGACGGGCAGCGGTGCAGCATCCATGCAGAAATGCAGCTGGCTTTACCTGCAGAGGAGACATGACATTCCGTGCCCTCTAAAGCTGGCTACAGAACGCTGCTCCCCTTGCAGCTGCTGCAGATGTCCCTCGCAAGCTAACACCAGCACACCAAAGAGAAAAGAGGCAGAAAATCCCATAGGTTTGACAGGTAGTGTCCCTAATTCAAGCAAGTGGAAACACTCGCGACAGAAACTGCGCGACAGGGAGAGCCGATGATCGGAAAGAGAGACAGAGTGGAGGTGTAGAGCACAGCTCATGCAGACAAAGATGGTGAAGTCGACGATTATGAGAAGCTCACAGACAAAGATGTCCCTACAGATTATTTACTGTTATTATGACATCTCTACATCGCATTTTAGTAAAACAACAGCTCCTGTATATAAAATCCTTTTTGATTTAGAGAACTCATTTTTAGGTAGCTCAAATTCAACTTTGTGGTAAGCATCCACTAAACTTTCTATTTGCAAAGCTTATATTTAAGAAACCCGACTGATGGCAATAGATACTTTGTTGGGTTCATGCACAAATTTTAAAAATTTGTCCTCTTTAATATGTCAATATTACAAAGTTGTATAAACAATTTTGTCCTTTGTCTTGATAAAACATTAACAATTTTAGGAATAGGTACAGTGCCTTGCAAAAGTATTTACCCCCATAGCTTTTTACCTATTTTGTTACATTCCAACCTGTAATTTAAATGTTTTTCAAATTTTATTTGTTGTGATGGATCTGCTCCGAATAGTCTAAGTTGGGGAACTGAAATGAAAACTATATGTAAAAAAAAAAGAAAATTGGCACGAGCATATCCACCTTCCTGTTCTGTCAGTAAATGTTTAGAAAAAGTTGTTGAAACCCAGCTTAGATCCTGGTTCTGTAGGTTACAGATTTCGGACCCTTTTCAGTCTGGCTTATTAAAATCGGCATTCCACCAAGCCTGCTTTAGTAAAAGTTGATAACGATCTCTTAATAGCTTAGTATGCAGGAAAACGTTCAGTGTTGGTACTACTGGATCTCAGCGCTGCTTTTGATACTACTGACGACACAACCTTGTTAAATAGGCTCAAGGTTCTGGCTGACATTTCAGCTCTGCAATGGATTGGTTTTCATCCATTGCATCATTCTGTCATGATGCAGCCTGGTGGCTGCATTTTTAGCAGTTCCTGCCTCCTCCTTCCCAGCGCAGCCTGATCAGGATCACCTGTCAGGCTGCAATCACCTGTGACTGGCTCCACCTGCTCACCCCTCTTTAAATACTCACTTCAGTTTGTTCCTGGTTGCCGGGTCGTCTGCAATCTCCACCTGCAACCTCCACTCACTCCACGCCTGTCTACTGCCTTGTTGTTGGAACTCCTGTTACCCCAGTGCTTCATTCTTCTAGTTTTCCTCCAGTCAGCCTGCCCCTGCAACTCATCAACTCCAGCCCGGTAACTGACTCTGGTTTTCACCTTCCACTACTCCTTCTTTGCAATAAACTCTCAAGATCAGCTCTGTGTTTGTGTGCTCTGTCCGGGTTCATGAAGACAAATCATGACACATTAGAACAGACAAGTTCTCCTCGGACTCTGTTCCTCTGACCTGTGGGGTCCCACAAGGATCAGTTCTGGAGCCTTTTTTATTTTAATTTGACATCCTTCTGTTAGCTGGTATTCAGGAGTTTTCCTCATATTTCTTATCACATTTATGCAGATGACATTGAACTGCATGTATCTTTTAAACCTCACCAGCTGGATAGGCTGTTCATCCTCGGATATGTGATTGGCCCTCCAGCAACTTTCCGGTTTAAAGACATATAAGACAGAGATCTTGACAATTGCTCCTAGCGACCTGCATGCAAAAATCAATCACACATTTACTTCCGTTTGCCCAGAAACCAAAACCACAATAAAAACTCTAAGAGTTAGATTTCACTCTTCATTAGACTTTGCATCCGATCCATATCTCGTTCATTTGAAAAACATCTCTAAAATATGCACCATGGTCTCTCGATCAGATCTAGAGAATAGTATTCACGGCTGTCCAGCCATAAGCTGTCCATAAGCTGTCCAGAACACAGCAGCCAGAATTCTTACTGAATTTAGTAAATTCTCACATTTCACTCCTTACACTCGCTCTCAGTGGATTTTGGAATTTGATTAAAATTTCTTCTTCTTACTACAGATTCACCGATCCGATAACCCAGATCGGATATCAGCTCCGATATCGACAAATTAGCTGGATGGGATGTCGGATGATTGATGCCGATTCAGCATTTCGATCCAGTCGTTTGTTTTCTTTATTGATATCATACACAGCAATACAGTCCCAGCGATATAGTCACTTCTATTCTATGTTTGAATGTGCAAACACAGACCGAGCATGGTCTGCTATTTGGAAACATTTCAAACTTGATACGCCAACATGCAGCATCTGCAATGCGCAAATTGTGAGGGGGATGATAAGGTTGGGTAATTCAACACCACAAATTTAAATAAGCATCTCCAAAATTACCATGCTAAAGAATCAATCCCAATCCCAAAATCTCCAAGAAGTTCTTTGTACTAGGCTTAAGACTAACAGGCCGAAGGGGAACAGGGCCTTTCAGTCTGGGGCTCCTAAACTGTGCAACAGTTTACCATCATAATTTTGCTTTGCTGACTCTGTATAGTCCTAAAAATCAATATTCATATCTGACATTTGATTTTTCTGTACAGTGATTGGCATCTGTGAAAGGTGCTTTATAAAACGAACCTTACTTACTTACTTACTTACTTACTTACTTACTTTGCTCTGAATCCCTTAAAAAAAAGTTCTGGTGCAACCAGCTACCTTCAAATGCCACACAATTTGTGAAAAAAGGGCCACATGATCTGCTACTATAAACACACCATTTCTGAAAGGCCCCAGAGGCTGCAGCACCACTAAACAAGAGGCCTCACACCATGAAGATCAAGGAGCTTTCCAAACAAGTCAGGGACAAAGTTGCTGCGAAGTACAAGTCAGCGTGGGGGTAAATAAATAATCTTTGATGTTCCCCCAAAGAACCATGAAATCCATCATCTTCAAATTAAAAACGCATGATACCACAACAAACCTGCTAAAAGAGGGCCACCTACCAAAACCCACAGACCGGGCAAAGAGAGCATTAATTAGAGGGGCAACACAGGGATCAAAGCCAACCCTGGAGGAGCTGCAGAGCTCTACAGAAGAGAATGGAGGATCTGTCCATAGGACCACGGCAACCATCTTATAGAAAACAAAATGGGTTGGAATGGCCTAGTCAAAGTCCAGAAATCAATCCAATTGAGAATCTTTGGTTAGACTTGAAGCACGCTGTTCACAAGTGAAAATCATCCATCATTAGAGCACTTCTCTAGTCAAAATAGGTCATTTAAGTTTTGCGAGAAAGAAACCAAGTCCATTTCTTAACAATATTACATTTCAGCTTATAAAAAGAATAAAGTAACACAGGGGGAATTCTTTATTTCTGCTTTGTTCATGCAGTAGATTAAAGAAAAAGACTGCACTAAATACATGAAGGAGCAAACAGACTCATCAATTCAGTGGAAGCGATTTGTGCAAGTGCACGGCTATGTTATGTTTACCCACCAACACAACAGATACATAGTAATCAAACAGACATTTGTTTTGTCATCGTTATTAGTTTAATCTCCAAATACCTGAGGAACGCAGGTCCTCACCTGCATTCCTCAAAACTGTAAAGGAGCACAGCACAAGTTTCTGAAATGACACCAGTGTTGAGCGTGTGCATGGGAGAAGAGAAAAAAGCATCTGCCGCTGCGACTGCACATGTGTGTTGTTTAGCTGTGAAATGTCTTCTGAGGTAAGAGAGTTCTAAATATTCAAGTTATGTTCTCTTGCTAATACATAGATTACGGCAGAGGCTCAAAGGAGCCTAGTGAATGAGAGCGCACAGTGTGTCACACCAACGCGCATGCCGAGAGGACTCGGCCCAAGTCAGTCTCTCATGAATTGACTAATCCAGCCTATAGAGGCAACAGCGGTAAATAGAGGAAAATTAAATTTAAATGTCGGGCAATTTGGTAGGGCATGTATGGGAAAGAAAATAAGTTTGTATTTAACCCCAAAACTTACGCTATGAACCTTTTAAAGCAACTTGGCATCAATAAGAGATGCTACATATTGTAAAAGGCAGTGGAATACAGCATTGCCTTGAAAGCTTCCTCTACAGATTAAAAACATAAAGTAAAGTTATATGATTTTAAATACAATAAGACATCTTTGACTACAAAAAGGATTTGCCAAAATGTCAGGCAGACCTCACTAGATGAGAGGAGGAATACCCTTTTTGACATCCTTGACCCGTTTTACTGTAAAACCAGCAGTATAGCTGGTTACTGTTTTCCCTTTAATAATTACCTGCTTTCAGTGGATGCTATTTTCTTTCTGAGCACTTTGTTTAATTGAAATAGCTCTGATCACAGGCAGTGCACTACACGGTGCATGGGTTGACCCATGTAGAACACAAGAAGGAACTAAGAGCCTAATCCGCAAGTGCATGAACTAAAACAGCAGCAACTAGAAAACAGTGAAGAAACAGAGACAAAAAGAAACCTAAAACTCAAACATTCAAGGATTGTGACAGATGTGTGGTTGCCAGTTTATTTTTTTTTCATCATTCTTATGTAAAAACTAAGTGAAATTTTCATATAAAACAACAGTGATATTATTATCATTGTTATTAGAGAGACTTAGGGCCACAAACATACTGTCGTAGGCATAAACTGTGATTTATTAGCTTATAAATTGCAAGCAAATTTGTAAAAAAGAGGGATTTACCCATCATTAGTTGTTCCACCACCTTTAACCTGATCTATAAATTGGATTTGGACCTTTGAACATAAAGTTTGGGAAACGGTCATAGTGTATTGATTAGGCCCCTGGCATAAATACAAAGCGCCCTCTAGTGGACAATTCAAAGAACAAAGGTCCAAAAACATAATAAAGGACTACATTTATTGTTTTGTTCTTTACTTTGGACAAATCCTATTAACTGCTGTAGAGAGCCATAGGTGTAGTGCCTGTACCCTAATCTTAACAGTGTTACAATTAGGAATAGATTCCAGACATGTTTAAATTTAAATCTTTGAAATTAACCACTTCTTTAATCAAATATTTTCTTTGATTTATCCACAAGCATGGTTAGAGCTATATTTAGCATTAAGAAAACAAGGTTTTTGCAGAGACAGACATACACGCGCACACACACACATACGCGTACTACTCACCTCTCCTCTCGGATCAGTGGTGTCAAGAAGCGAGTGCTGTCATCTTCATGGCTGCTCTGCTGGCTGCTCTGCTGACTGCTTTGCTGGCTGCTGTAAGGTGGAGAGAAATAACAAGATTTAATGTCATGTAAACAGTACAACCACTGTAGGTTCTGTATATTCTCCCACACAAATAAAACTACATGAGAATGTTAAACATGTTTGGAGAAACAAATGTATTTAATAAACATTTCAGTCGAATCTTCCCACTTTCTTAACTTTTCGGTTGGGTTTAGTTGGGTTTAGTCAGTCTTTGTCTTTTGCTGTCATTCGGCTGGTGCTGCGCCGAGCATCATGTCATCTGTCAACTTTTCTGACTAATTAGTTGTCAAACATACACAGGCCCTGGCACTATTTATAGCAACAGTCAGGTTTTGCTCCTGTCCTTGCCATGCACATATTCACTGACAACACTAGATGGGGCTAGATGGCACTGTCACGCACAAGTTAAACCCTCTTGTTGATAAGGAAGATGGTTATACAACAGATATGCAAATAAATGCCAGTAAATGAGGAGATATTATTACATAAAAAGAGCATTAAGCACCCAGAAATTCTGATAAGCGAGATCCGGGAATGTGCTTTTAATCTAAATATGAGGAAAACTTTCATGTTTAGATATTAAAAATCTGGCTCACTGACCCTTCAAGATGAATATTCTAGTAAACGCCTGGTCCTTGCTTCTTTGAAAAACTAGGATTTACTTATTTTAAAGTTGACCTCTCTAGACAGGGACTTTTTGGGAGCCTAAACAGCAACTATTTTTGTGAACCTTCCAACTATTAGCAACTAATATTCCCTTTATATCACCCCCCCCCCCCATCCAGATGCTTGTGTGTTGTAGATGTAAAATAACAAATGTCTACCCTATAATCATAATGGGCTGGTGCCAAACACCCTAATGGCACACCCGCCTTCCCTTGATGGTAGTTAAATATTTACGGTAACGTTTCTTCTAATACAGGGTAATTTTTTTACCCTTGATTAAACAAACTAAATAGACTTATCCACACAACGGCATGTTATTTCTGCCTCTAGATGATCAAGCATTTACAACTCTCCTCTGCTCTTTATGTCACACACAGCTGAGAATCTTGTATGTATGAGCCGCATTGTTCCGTTTTTTTTTGTCCCTCCTCTACCAGTTTCAGCACACTATCTGTGTCCTACATATTTCTTTTGTTTACAAGACAGAAAGTTGGTGGCTTGGAAACTCATGATGTAGAAACTAAAAGAGCAACGTCCATCACTGTTATTAAGGAAAGGCTGTTTTGAAAGGAAACTGAACATGCTCAGAGGCTATTGCGGTGTGCCTGTAGAGTAGCAAGATGCAGGCTGGCTAACCAAGGCCTTAGCCCAAGGTTAATTGAACAACTAATTCAAGCCTGTTAGACTCCCAGTGTTACTCAATAAAGACCCGAATGACAAAAAGTGATAATATTCTCCTCAATAAGCACATTTAAATAAAACCTTCTACTAAATTCAATGGGTATGTATTCCTTATTTTCTTTGGTCTTTCACCACTTTGTGCATATGTATGAAAAATAGAAGAGTAAAAAAATAAAGTAGAATTTATTTCTAGATTTGTCAATGTATATCACTCAGAGTCAAGATTATTTGAAGCTATGGTGTCACGCCTGTGATGTTTCTCTCTCCGTAGGTGTCTGGGTATCAAAATCAAAAATATAATAATATATACATTTCCTTAAAAATACTTATCAATGTATTATTTTTTGAGCAGAAAATATAAGAATGTTATTTATTTGCTTCTTATTTATTTGCTTCCACTTATTTCAGACCACGCATTTTATTTTTTCATGTTAACACTCTCTCCAAAAACGTTAGAAAAGTTTGATTTACATGGAACATTTAGAACATAAAAATTCAAATTTTTTCTTTGCACTGGTTCCAAGCCCAGATTGGGTCGGCCCTGCTCCTATGACTCACACTTAACTTTGACATTTAAGAATGAAGCCACTCTGTTGTGGGAAGTCGTCATTATTTCACACGTTCGTATTACATGATGCCAAGATGAATTTAAGCAGAAGCTATAGGCTGCACAACGCGATAAGCACAACATCATGCATAAATCTCACGTTTTTGGGAGGTGGACATTGATTTGATGCAACACAGAAGAAATTGCATAAGAGTTTGGACAAAGGTTATTTAAGTTTATCCATCAAATATGTGGTTTGCGCACTGCTTTTAATTTGACTTACTTTGTCTTTGAAAATACAGAAACTACAAGCCATTTACCACCACTAAAGGCAACTTTTTTAAGAGAAATGTAATAACTCACTTTGCTCCTACTCACTTTGCTTATGCATTACATCAAGTATTTGCATGAAATAAAAAACACACATACACACACATGTAGTGCTGATCTACACATGTTTATGCTTGGTCCCCTGTCCATTTCAGCATTGCCATTTGAAATCACAAGAAAACAAGGTTGACCTAACACAGCCCCCATGAATTATTCATTACTCATAATGGAAAATGCTCTTTGAAAATGACAGCAAAGACGCATATCTAAATACCATCAACTTTTAGACATGTTTCTAGAGACAATCAAAGCTTGTATGTAACAGAGCAATAAAAACATTAGGTGAGGTATAGCCACATATCCTCACATATTTTTTTTTTGCAACTTAATGTTATCTTTAATAATTCACGACACTATGATGGGGAATAGCTGTATAATGCTATGCTGTATATTTATCCATCCTATTCATACCTGCTGGGAGAAATAAATCAGCAAACTGCCACCATGATCCTCCTGCTGCTTTGAGACTGTTCAAAATCCCTAAAACTGGACCACAATAACATTTACAGACTAATACTTTCTTTCAACAGGGCATTATGGGAGTTTTTGAGGAGGACACAATTATTTGACTGCTCCTCTAGGGAAAAGGGAGTGCAGCTCAGTGAAAACTACTACACCGCTTTCTCAAAATAGCTATGGTCTTATCAGGCTGTACAACAGTAGATTCCACTGTGTCTGCAGGCTTCCACTGCACTAAGACATGGAATCCTTTACACCTGCAGGTTACACATTATCTGCACCCTGCATGGAACACTGTGTGTGTTGTGTGTATATATATATATATATATATATATATATATATATATATATATATATATATATATATATATATATATAACTAATGTAAACAAAGAACTGTCCACTGCATCATTAAAAACTGGAAGGATGGTGGGGCACCATCAGATGAGGTCAGGAAAAAAATCCTGAATGATTGTGATCTGCGATGGCCAAATTGAATCAAAGAAAAACAACAGCAGAACTCAGGGGTATGTTTAATTGTGAAAGTAAGAGCATTTCCACACGCACAATGCGAAGGGAACTCAAGGGAATGGAGCTGGTTAGCCTCACTAATCAGTGAGGCTAACCAGACCAAAAGGCTACAGTTTGCTGGGAGCGTAAAGATTGTACTCTGGGGGACTGGAAGAAGGTCATGTGGCTTGATGAATCCAGGTTTACCCTGTTCCAGAGGGATGGGCGTGTCAGGTTAAGAACAGAAGTGCCTCATGCCTACTGTACAGGTCTGTGGGGGCAGTGCTATGATCTGGGGTTGCTGCAGTTGGTCAGGTCTAGGTTCAGCAACATTATGTGGCCAAAGAATGAGGTCAGCTGACTACCTGGATATAATGAATGACCAGGTTATTCCATCAATGGACTTTTTGCTTCCCTAATGGCATATTCCAGGGTGACGATGCCGGGATTCATCGGACTCAAATTGTGAAAGAGTGGTTCAGGGAGCATAATAACCATTTTAACACATCCATTGGCCACGACAGAGTCCAAACCTTCCTGGCGCACCAGGACCAATTTTGGTGCGTCCACAGTATATACCTCCTATGGTAGCCGTCGTGTTGTGATTCAAGTGTGGCTGTCTAATCAAAGAGCGTGCCGGTTACATCAGAGGAGCAATTGTGATTGGTTTAACTTGGTTTTCAGTGTACTCAGGGACCAGAAGTGTCACGGAAATGCTAAATGGAGAGGGTAAAGTATAAGGAAAATGCAATTGCAAAAAGGATATGAAAATACAAGGTGAAAAAGAAAATGGAAATGGAAAAAGGAATTACCTATTTAAATGTTTGATAAGGAAAGGTATTTATAATCAGATTTATGCATTTTTTTTCTCCATTTAAAAATAGGATTTGAAAATACATTTTCCAATTTCGGTACATATAAATACAGCGACCTTAAGGGAATTAAATTTACCACAAGGGTATTGCAAATTTACCTAAAAAGCTTTAAAGTTATAAATCAACTTCAAGACTTATAATTCCCTCTGGTGAAGGTCACTAATGATATTCTCTTGGCCTCAGATAATGGACTTGTGTCTGTACTTGTCCTGTTAGATCTCAGTGCTGCATTTGATACAGTTGATCACAATATTCTCCTACAGAGACTTGAACATACTGTAGGGATTAAGGGGAAAGCATTAGGCTGGTTTAAATCTTATCTGTCGGACAGATTCCAGTTTGTTCATGTTAATAATAAATCTTCCTCAAACTCTAGGGTCACCTGTGGAGTACCACAGGGTTCAGTCCTTGGACCAATTCTCTTTACTATATATATGCTTCCGATCGGCAAAATTATCAGACAGCATGGGATTAATTTCCACTGTTATGCTGATGACACTCAGCTATATCTATCCATAAATCCTGATGAATCCAATCAATTACTTCGACTGCAGTCATGTCTTGATGACATCAAAAGCTGGATGACTTTAAATTTCCTGCATCTAAATTCTGACAAGACCGAAGTTGTAATCTTTGGGCCAGAGTCCTCAAAAAATAAACTTCTTAACCAATCACTTAATCTGGATGGCATTAACTTGGCCTCTGGTAATAAAGTAAAAAACCTTGGTGTTATTTTTGACCAAGACGTCATTTAAATCCCATATTAAACAGGTTTACAGAGTTTTTTTTTTTCACCTCCGGAATATTGCCAAAATTAGAAACATTCTGTCCAGGAGTGACGCTGAAAAACTAGTCCATGCATTTGTTACTTCAAGGTTGGACTATTGTAATTCTTTACTATCAGGAAGTCCACAAAATGCAGTTCAAAGTCTTCAGCTGATCCAAAATGCTGCAGCAAGAGTTCTGATGAAAATCAACAAGCGGGATCATATTTCTCCAATTTTAGCTTCCCTTCATTGGCTTCCTGTTAAATCAAGAATAGAATTTAAAATTCTTCTTCTAACGTATAAAGCCCTTAATAATCAAGCTCCATCATATATCAGAGCTCTGATTACCCCGTATGTTCCTAACAGAGCACTTCGCTCTCAGACTGCAGGTCTGCTGGTGGTTCCTAGAGTCTCTAAAAGTAGAATGGGAGGCAGATCCTTTAGCTATCAGGCTCCTCTCCTGTGGAACCAACTCCCAGTTTTGGTCCGTGAAGCAGACACCCTGTCTACTTTTAAGACTAATCTTAAAACTTTCCTTTTTGACAAAGCTTATAGTTAGAGTGGCTCATGTTACCCTGAGCTACCTTTATAGTTTTACTGCTATAGGCTTAGGCTACTGGAGGACATCAGGATCTAATTTTCTCACTCTATAGAGTTCTACTGTTCTTCAATTATGCATTACGTGTTGTCATTTCTGCTTTAACTTTCTGTTCTCTCTCTTTTATCTTCATAGTAGGTACGCCTGGTCTGGCGTTCTGTTAAATTTGACATCATCCAAAGAAGACGGCTCACCCGCTATTACCATCTAATGTAGAACAGATTACTGGATCAATGTGTGCTTCTGTGCTTGTTTGTCTGTCTTGTTGTGTCTCTGCTCTGTCTCCTCTAACCCCCAGTCGGTCGAGGCAGATGACCGTTCATACTGAGCCCGGTTCTGCCGGAGGTTTTTCCTTCCCGTTAATGGGGAGTTTTTCTTCCCACTGTTGCTTCATGCTTGCTCAGTATGAGGGATTGCAGCAAAGCCATGGACAATGCAGACGACTCTCCCTGTAGCTCTACGCTTCTCCAGGAGTGAATGCTGCTTGTCAGGACTTTGATGCAATCAACTGGTTTCCTTATATAGGAACATTTTTGACCAATCTGTATAATCTGACCCAATCTGTATAATATGATTGAACTTAACTTTGTAAAGTGCCTTGAGATGACATGTTTCATGAATTGGCGCTATATAAATAAAATTGAGTTGAATTGAATTGAAAAATTACAAACACATCCTCAGATTGTTGTTCCTTAACCACATTAAACTCTCTATATTATCTAAACTCCAAGGTTCACTCACATTAAGTATTTTTAAGGCCAGACAGGGTGGTCTTTACCGTGCAAAAGATTGATTTTAATGGAGTGTGTCTTTAGTGAAGAAATGGAAATGAGTTTAAAAATGATATTAAAAAACATGACACTGTCTCTGTCATGGGGCAGTTTTTGCCTGCCAGTCTCAGGAACTCTCTAGCACCTTCCTCTTCCTGCCCTGCTCCGTCTCCCTCCACTAATCATTTACACCTGTCAGTTTCTAATCAGCACGGACTCATTCCACCTGCCAGCCTCTCCATATAAACCCTCCTCAGTCAGCTCTTCACTGCCGGTCTGTCTTCAATTGTCTGATCCCCTCAGTCAGAGATTATTCCATGTCTGGCTGCCATAGTTTCCCTGCGCCTGTCAGCTGCTGGTCCTCCTGCTGCTCCAGCGTTTCTGTGCTCCCGGTGATCCCTCGGCTCTGCTGCTGGTTCTCCCACTGTGCTCCTGATTCTCCAGCTACCCCAAGCGTTCCTGCGCTTCAAGTGACCTCTCTGTGGAGCTGCTGATTCTACTGCAGCCCCTGCGTTCTGAGGACACTCTCTCTGCTGCGCTCCGGGTCCTACTGCAGCCCGGGCGTCCCGAGAACTCCCTCACCTGCTCTGGAGGCTACCCGGTTCCTGCAGCACAGCACCTGCAGCACTCCAGCGTCCTCCGGTCCTTCAGTCACCTCCAGTCCTCCAGCGTTCCCCATCCATCTTCACCACCCCGGTAAAGACTCTGGTTCCCTCATCCATTATCCAAACACTTCAATAAACTGCCTCCAAACAGACTGTGTGTGTGTGTGTGTGTGTGTGTTCGGGTTCCTCAAGACAAATCCTGACAGTGTCGATATGATAGAATATTTGAAGTAAAACAGAAATGTTTGACAAGGGTGTTTATTTGCTTCTTTGGCTGGGCACAAACTCACTTCTCTGTTAAAAACAGAATATATAATTATCCAATGTTTGAACTATTTTAGGCTGTCTGGAAGCTGGAATATCTGTAGAAAACCCAAACAGAAAGGCCGGAACAGCCGAGATTCACACCGGCGAGCTTCTTGCTGTGAAGAAACATTGGACTTGATTTCTTCTTCTTAGCAACTTACACACTTCTCTTTGCTCTGCAATTCTGTACTGTAATTCATCCCCAGTATCTTCACATTTCCATGAATCTGGGTATTTCTTGAGGCATTAGTAAAATAACGATAGGGCTGTGAAAAGGTATTTTCCCCATTACAAATGTTTCAAATCACCAACAAATTTCAATATCAAAGACAACCAGATTAAATAAATACAAAATGCAGTTTTCACTTCTATTTGTCAGGGAGAGAAAACAGCCAATAAGAGTTTATAATGTCACCATAACTAGCAAAGTTCGACCTTTACATCACCGTGCAGGAATTTTGGACTTATGTCTGGATTCTAAGTAACTACAACTATACTTTAGGGGAAACTAAGGAGATAAAAAATATGATGACCAACCCATTGCTGCGGTGAAGAAGATAGATTTTAATTTGCTTTTGAAAATGCTAGGGCATTGGTAGTTGACAGTTGATCATGTCATTAACCCCACTGCTGAACTATTGCTTTTTTCAATCATTAAGCCTACTTCATCCTGTTATACAGGTGTGACTGGTGAAACTGAAGACAGCTGCCAAAAAAAATTGCATTTAAATAGGGCTGGACGATATAGGAAAAAAAGCATATCGATAAAATATAAATCTTATTGATCCATATCCATAATTATCAACAAATTTAAAACGTATATTTTAAGTGCAGCCCTGGCCATTTTATGCTGTTGCTTAGCGACCTGTTTTTAGATACAAAACACACAAACACTGAATTCAAACTCAACCTTTTATTAACCAACTTTTTACCAAAACTGCAAGTTTTTAAAAGTGGAAAAAAAAGAAAGCTTTGAAGGGGGCAGAGCTTGGTGACGGAGCGCTTGTGATTCGTTGGGAGGATGTAATGACTGTAATGTTAACCTACATGGCTCGAATGCAAAAGTAAGGAAAACTGTTATTCTACTGAACTTTTTTTTTCTATTATCTATCTATCTATCTATCTATCTATCTATATATATATATATATATATATATATATATATATAGTTATTGAATTATCGCTCAGCCCTACATTTAAACCAGAGGAGTTGAAGAAATGCATGAAACAGTTTTATTGAAAGATTAAATGGTATCTCTAATGTGCTCTTAGGAGTGAGTAGGTATGGTTGTTTGCCCTGTGTATTTCTGTCTTGCTCTGTGATAAAGAGGGTATAACGGATAGATGGATGTTTAATATACATAGGGAAAAAAATAACAGAAAGCAGCAAATTATTACTCCAAAAAAAACCTAAAAACATTACAATAAGATTGCACTATAAAAGACAAATTCATTGAAATGTATGTTATATCTGAAAAAAAAAATCTAGATTTCAAGTTATACACAAAACTTAATTATCAACCAATCACGGAAATATCTTTTAAGAATGGATTTAGATTTAAATAATTACAGTCCCAAAGGGAAGCCCAGAACAAAAAGACAACAAAAGTACCAGGCTAACATAATCGGTGTGAATGCATCTGTATGCTTATTGTCTGCAGCTTGCTAGCAGATAATTCAGCAAATCAAATAAATAAGGCAGCCAGGGGCTGCTATTGCAATCTTAGTATCCTGGGAAAGTTGTATATGTTATATCAAGTAGAAAGGTCACTGAAACTTAGAAACAAGTTAAGTGTAGAAGCACATATAAGGTCCTTAGTGTATACTAAAGGGGCAGTATTCCTACGTACAGAATATATATACATCTGTATGGACGGTTTACAAAATAACTTTTTATAACCTTCACATCCTGCTCACTCAGTTTCAGCAATTAAAAAGTAAAATCTATATTATTCATGTCAACATAGCAGGTTTTAGCTGCTCAAGCCATCTTTATTTAACTGGATGCAGATGAGCCATGTCTCATTAACTCCAGCACAATGGGTGAAGCTGAGGAGCACTCGTTGTGACTTTAAAAAATTATTTTCTTAGATACTGTCATGGTTAAGCAATCAAGCTCTCTGAGGAGGTAACAGTGGTTTCAGAGAAAGACAACATGTTTATGAAGTGAGATGGAACCGGTTTCTTTTTTGCCATCTGTTAGCACCGATAATTGGCTTCCTTCAATATCAGTGAGGACAAAAACAGAGGCAGAGAAACTTCCAGACTTTTTTTCCTACCACTGCATGGTTTCCAGGGCACAATATTGTTGTTAAAAAAATCTGATGACCTGAGTGAATACATCAAAACAGGCAGATATTAAAAACCTGAAAAGTTCCAAAAGCTCGATTTTCAACTCTAAACTGATTAATTTTCTCCCAAAAAAGACACATTAGAACTACCTAAACTACTTCATTATTAGTAATTTTTTTTTGTTTTTTCAATTAATTACATTATTGTTAAAAGTAGTTGCAAAGGTGTATGAGATTACTGTCTAGTTTTGAAAAAAAAAATCTAAGTAATACATTTGAGGTATATCCTACAGAAACTTATTTTAAATAAATATTTTTTTAGTGAAAGGGCATCAGGCCTTTTGGATGGGTAAGTGTTACCTAAAAAAAAAAAGAAAAAAAAAAGTAATGTCTAGGTAATGAGAGGCGTAAAATTGTCAGGTAAAAAATATATTGGAATGCAACTGTATGTATTATATTCTTACAAACCTACAACTATCAATTGTAATTGCAATTGTAAGATCAATTTAAGCAGTTAAATAAAAAAATAAAAAAATGCATATCTATTCTTTTACTTTGATTACATAGTGACATATCCCTTTTTATTGATTTTAGTATATGCTCTTTCCTCAGTCTCACGTCTTCTTGCGAGGTCCCGAAGAAGCAAATCTATCCTACCCATCTTACTACCTCCGTTCATGCTTGATTGTTGGTCATTCCGTCTCTGAGAGGCTGTGTTAGTTTTAGACCAGATGTTAACGGAACCCACGCTGCCAAAAGGTTTCACTTTTGTCTCATCACGTGGAGCCAATCCCAGCATTTATCAGGCGAAAGGCAGGTATATGCAGGTGTTCTCTCACCTGAGCTGTTCTACTGTCTTTTGAAAAAGGACCTGATGTCCATGGTTGGCAAATAACTAAAGAAAAGTGTATATATATATATATATATATATACAAGTTTCTAAATTAAGCAAGACTAGAATTAATTATAATAGGTTTACCACTAGAATACACCACAACACCCCTAAAAGGGGATAATTTTTACCCCCCCGTGCTACAACGGCCTCAGTGATCCAAAGATGCAGCAAAGCTGTTCCAACTAATTTATTTTTTAAACATTTATATGTAAAAACTAAGGGAAACTAAGATACAAGCATTTGAAAAGTGGAAGGGGTAAAAAATGCCCCCTTTGGGGTTTCAGTATTAAGGGGATTTATTTCGTGCACTTTTTTTATAAACCAATGCTAATCTAGTCAAGTACATAATAAAACTAAGGGGCACAATATTATCACATTCTATCACTAAACGCGTTCATTCATCGTGTTGAAACACATCTGTGCTCCCTGCATAACAATGTAATTTCTGGATGCTAGCATGGACCAGTGTTAGCAAGAGTTATGAATAAAAGTAATAAACTGGGTGGGGACACAAGCGCTGTCATCATTCATGACAGCTCTGTTTACAGTTAGCGCATGGCCGCTACCTACCAGATAAAAATGTTATATTGTTTGGTTTGGACCAGAACAAGTTTAAGGGGTACTTACGGCGTGCAAGTGTCCCTTTTTGGTACAGTTTGCACATATTGTAATAGATGAGAATACTTTTTCAACTCTAATAATAAAAAAAAAAAAAACAATAAAAGATCCAAGCCTTTTGAAAAAAAAAAATAAAACATTTCAGGGCCTGGATGGTTTGGATAACTTTTCCTAAAATCATCGTTTGAAAACTAAATTCGGTTCTTCACAGCTCTGTTTAACACCCTGTGTGCAATAAATAAATAGGATATATGTTTTTACATTTTAATTTTGATGTTTTAATTTCTTCTGATATACCTGTAAACGTTGCAACGTTAAAATGAGTACAGGCTACATAAATTAACAACCATGTCAAAAATAAACACTGATAACTATTTAAAACTAGACTACCTGATCTTACAAGCAGCCTTCATTCAGATGCAAAAGAGGAGTTGATGGTAGTAACTGGTGGCATTATATAGATTTTTTTTTTTTTTAGGACGTATCAAATAATTTAAAGGATATTGCATGATATATTGCAGATATATTGGAGTTTTGTATGACCATCAGTATATTGCATGATCATCATTGAGGACATTTACACTTGGTGTACAAATAGAGGATCATTGCAACTTGTAACATTTTTACCAGCTTAACTTTCAGTGGGAGCATTCAAGGGATATGACCTTTACTCAAGAGGCACCATTACTTATCTCATTTTGGAGTAAATTGCAGAGGCATCAATCAAAGAGGAAGGAACCTATTGATTTTCTTAACCTTTGTATAGTGCTGTCAGGCCAACCTTTTTCAATTCAAGCAAGTGACCCTGTAGTCTCTGCTGTGTGAATTTTTACAACAGCTGCAGTCTGTTAATAGGGTTGACCTTGACTGAGAGGTCTGCATTCAGGTGTCTCTAGACTTGGACTACAAGAACCTTTGCAATTACGAACTTTATTTGCATTAGAAACGTTTGATCTACTGGTTTATTATGAGTGTAATTGAGCCTAACCTATGATCTTCAACAAAGGGGAAAAGATTAGCATTTTTGATAAGAATATAAGTAGAAAGCTAGCTAGAAAGAATCTCTGCACCTGACTCAAGTCTATAGGTGTCAATGAAAGGAAACCACAAAAGGTAAATGTACCACGAGAATGTACGGACCTCTCAAACATCCACCAGCTTAGAACAATTTCTGATTGTAATAAAGTTATTATAGTTCTTAAAGTGGCTGATCACTGGTTCCATAGCAACACCGTAAAACTCTTTATAGGCATAGACATATGACTGTGTCTTTATGTTAGTTATACTTCACATTAGCAGAGATAGGTGTATAAAAGCAAAATAAAGCTGTTGGGACAAAAGAAAGGAATGGGAAAAGGAGAGCGGGCCCATACCAACCTGCTTTCACTGCCTTGCTCCTTCTTCTCTCTGACCTTCAGCCACCTCCTCAACAGGAAACGCCTGCGGCGTGGAGACGCACTAGGGGTGGAACAGCTTGACCAGGAAGACGGCGCATCCTCATCGCTGGATGGGGTGATCTCAATGGAAGGCAACTGGAGGTACTCCTTGGAGTTGGATCGGGATCTGGCTGTAAGCTGAATGTTGGCCAGCTGCGCTCTTGCGTTCTCCCTCTCGCTTGGCACATTCCTCATGCGTCGCATCTTGAAGCGCTTGCGACGGAGAGTCGGGGTTGAGGAGCTGGATCGCACAGACCCATCTGACACTGCATTGTTCCCTCCATCGGAATAAGCTGGGGCATCTTTGGGAACACTCACCTGGAGTGAAGGAGGTCTCAAAGTGTCACTCATTGCTCCAAGTCTAAAATCCAAACTGGCCCAGACAAAGTTCTTTAAGAGATCTGGATTCTTTAGTTCTGTAGCTTAAAGTTGGAGTT